>JAPVLO010000045.1:0-600000 GCA_027257055.1 Cephalopachus bancanus
GTCCAGGCTGGCATGCATTGGCACACTCATGGCCACTGCAGCCTCGACCTGCTGCACTCAGGCGATCCTTACACTTCAGCTTTCCAAGTAGCTGGAGCTACAGGCACGCACCACCCCACATGGCTAATTTTTGATTTATTGTAGAGACAAGGTCTTGCCAAATTGCACAGGCTGGTCTTGAACTCCTGGGCTCAGGCAATCCTCTTGTCTTGGCCTCCCAAAGTGCTGGGATTAGAGGTGTGAACCACTGCAACCGGCTTGGTTTGTTTTTGACTTTTTGTTGTTGAGTTGTAAGAGTTCTTTTTTTTTTTTTCAGTTGGAGTCTCACTCTGTTGCCCAGGCTGGAGTGCAGTGGCATACTCACGGCCACCACAGCCTCGACCTGCTGGGCTCAGGTAATCCTTCCCCCTCAGTCTTCCAAGTAGCTGGACCCAAAGGCACGCACCACCACACCCAGCTAATTTTTTAAATTTATTGTAGAGAAGAGGTCTTACCAAGTTGTCCAGACTGGTCTCGAACTCCTGGACTCAGGCAATTCTTTTAACTCCGCCTCCCAAAGTGCTGGATTATAGGTGTGAGCTTCCATGCCTGGCTTGGTTTGTCTTCTTGTTGTTGAGTTGTAAAAGTTCTTTTTTTTTTTTTTTTTTTGAGTTGGAGTCTCACTCTGTCGCCCAGACTGGAGTGCAGTGGCCGCTCCCGGCCACCGCAGCCTCTACCTGCTGGGCTCCGGCGATCCTTCCGCCTTAGCCTTCCAAGTAGCTGGAACTACAGGCGCGTGCTACCACGCCCGGCTAGTTTTTTTATTTATTGTAGAGATGAGGTCTCGCCAAGTTACCCAGGCAGGTCTCGAACCCGTGGGCTCAGGCATTCCACTCACCTCAGCCTCCCAAAGAGCGGGATTACAGGCTGAGCCACCGAGCCCGGCTTGTAAAAGTTCTTTATATAGACTAGAGAGATCATAATCAGGAATATTAACTTGAAAATACATTTTTTTCCACTCTTTAGGCTGTTTTGTCTGTTTGTGCTGTGATAACAGAATATCTGATAATAGGTACTTTTTTTTAGTTGGGGGTCTCACTCTGTGATTCAGGCTGGAATTCACTGGCACGATCACCACTCACCATAACCATGACCTCCTGAGCTTACGCAATCCTCCTTCCTCAGCCTCCCAAGTAACTGGGACTATAGGCATGCACCACCTGGCTAATTTTCTGATATTTTGTAGAGATGAGGTCTTGCTATGCTTCCCAGGCTGGTCTCGAACTCCTGGGCTCAAACAATCCTTGGAACCCAGCAGGTGGAGGCTGCGGTGGCCGGGAGCGGCCAATGCACTCCAGTCTGGGGACAGAGTGAGACTCCAACTCAAACAAACAAACAAACAAACAACCCTCTTGCCTCAGCCTTCCAAAGTGCTGGGATTATAGTCTTAAACCATTGTGCCAGGCTCAGAATAGGTACTTTATAATGAATGGAAATGGATTGGCTCATGGTTCAGGAAACTGAGAAGTACAAGATTTAGGATGCTGACATCTGGTGAGGGCCTTCTTCCTGCATCATCACATGCTGGAAGGCAGAGGGGCAAAGAGGAAAGAGGAACAACCTTGCCTTTTATAACAACATTAATCCCACCCACGGAGGGCATAGTTCTCAAGGTCCTATCACCTCTTAAAGGTCCCATCCCCTAACACTGCTCCCACAGTAACTGCATTTCAACATGAGTTTGGAGGGGACATTCAAACCATAGTAGTTATTTTTTTTTGCTTTCTTTTTGTTTTTTTGTTTTTTGAGTTGGAGTCTCACTCTGTTGCCCAGGTTGGAGTGCAGTGGCACACTCATGGCTACCCCAGCATTGACCTGCTGGGCTCCGGCCATCCTTCCTCCTCAGCCTTCCAAGTAGCTGGAACTACAGGCACGCAATACCACGCTGGGCTAATTTTTGATTTATTATAGAAACGAGGTCTTGCTAAGTTGCCCGAGCTGGTCTGAAACCCACAGGCTCAGGCAATTCATTCGCCTTGGCCTCCCAAAGTGCTGGGATTACAGGCTGAGCCACTGAACACGGCCTTTTTTTAAAATTTTTTTTGAGTTGGAGTCTCACTCTGTTGCCCAGACTGAAGTGCAGTGGCCGCTCCCGGCCACCGCAGCCTTGACCTGCTGGGCTCCAGTGATTCTTCCGCCTCAGCCTTCCGAGTAGCCGGAATTACAGACATGTGCTTACCACGCCCGGCTGATTTTTTAAATTTATTGTAGAGATGGGGTCTCGCTGCACAGGCAAGTCTCGAACCCGCAGGCTCAGGCAATCCACTCACCTCAGCCTCCCAAAGGCGCGGGATTACAGGCTGAGCCACCGAGCCCGGCTCTTTTTTCTGTTCTTTCTTTTTTTTTTAATATGTCCTTTTTTTTTTTCAGTTGGGAGTCTCACTCTGTTGCCCAGGCTGGAGTGTGCTGTCTCACAGTCACTGCAACCTCAACCTGCTGGGCTCAGGTGATCCTTCAGCCTCAGCCTTCCAAGTAGCTGGAACTACAGGCATGCGCTACCATGCCTGGCTGATTTTTTTATTTATTGTAGAGATGAGATCTCACCAAGTTGCCCAGGCTGGTCTTGAACCCCTGCACTTAGGGAATTCTCTTGCCTCAGCCTCCCAAAGTTCTGGTATTCTAGACGTGAGCCACTGCACCTGGCTTTCTGCTTTCTTGATAGTGTAATTTGATGCAGAAACTTAGAAAAAAATTGTACTGATGCATAATAATTGTACATATTTATGGGTTACATGTAGTATTTTGATACATGCATACAATGTGCAAGGCTCAAATCAGAGCATTTAGGATATTCACTACCTCAAACATTTCTCATTTCTTTGTACTGCAAACATTTCAAATCTTCTAGTTATTGTGACATATACAACATATTATTATTAAATGTGGTCACCCTACTGTGTTGTCAAACACTAGAACTTATTCCTTCTATCTATCTGTACGTTTGTACCCATTAACTGACCTCTCTTCATTCTCATTGTTCCACCATTCCCAGTCTCTGTTATCTATCATTTGAACCTCGACTTCCATGAGATCAACTTTTTTTCGAGTTGGAGTCTCACTCACTCACCCAGGTTGGAGTGCATTGGCATGCTCACAGCCACCACAGCCTTGATCTCTTGGGCTCAGGTGATCCTTCCACCTCAGCTTTCCAAGTAGCTGGAATTACAGGTGAGCACCACCACATCTGGCTAATTTTGTGATTTATTATAGAGATGGGGTCTTGCTAGTTTCCCAGGCTGGTCTTGAACCCCTGGACTCAGGCAATCCTCTCACCTTTGCCTTTCAAAAAGCTGGGATTATAGGCTTGAGCCACCATGCCTGGCTGAGATCAACTTTTTTAGCCCCCACATATAAGTGACAACATGCAATAAAATCTTTAATCCATTTTGAGGGTTTTTGTTTTTTTTGTTTTGTATATGGTATGAGGTCCAACTCTGTCCTTTTGTATGTGGATATCCAGTTGTGCTAACACTGTTTGTTAAAGAGATTATTTTTCCCCCATTGAATGGTTTTGGTAACTTTGTTGAAAATCAACTCACCATATATGTAAAGGTTTGTTTCTGAAGTCTCAATTCCATACCACTGGTGAATATGTCTATCTTTATGCAATTATCACAGTGTTTATTCATGTAGCTTTGTAGTAAGTTTTGAAATCAGGAAGTGCCGGGCTTGGTGGCTCAGCCTATAATCCCGCGCCTTTGGGGGGCTGAGGTGAGTGGATTGCCTGAGCCCGCGGGTTCGAGACCCGCCTGGGCAGGCGAGACCTCATCTCTATAATAAATCAAAAAATCAGCTGGGCATGGTAGTGCGTGCCTGTAATTCCGGCTACTCGGAAGGCTGAGGCGGAAGGATCGCCGGAGCCCAGCAGGTCGAGGCTGCGGTGGCCGCTCGGTGACAGAGTGAGACTCCAACTCAAAAAAAAAAAAAAAGAAATCAGGAAGTATGAGCCCTCCAACTTTATTCTTCATTTTCAAGATTTTTTATTTGGAGCCCCTTGAAATTCCATATAAATTTGAGGACCAGCTTTTCCATCTCTGCAAAAACAGCCATTGGAATTTTGGCAGATATTGCAGTGAATCTGTATATCATTTTGGGTAGTATTGTCATCTTTTTTTTTTTTTTTCGAGTTGGAGTCTCACTCTGTCACCCAGACTGGAGTGCAGTGGCTGCTTCCGGTCACCGCAGACTCAACCTGCTGTGCTCTGGTAATCCTTCCGCCTCAGCCTTCCAAATAGCTGGAACTACAGATGCATGCTGCCACGCCCAGTTAGTTTTTGATTTATTGTAGAGAGGAGGTCTCGCCAAGTTGTCCAGGTGGGTCTTGAACCTGCGGACTCAGGCAATCCACTCACCTCGGCTTCCCAAAGTGCTGGGATTACAGGCTGAGCTACCAGCCCAGCGTATTATCATCTTAACAATGTTAAGGCTGGGTATGGTGGCTCATTTTTGTTATCAGAGTGCTTTGAGAGGCCGAGGTGGGAGGACTGCTTGAGACCAGAAGTTTGAGACCAGCCTGGGCAACACAGCAAGACCCTGTTTCTAAAAAAAAAAACTAAAAAACCCGGGCTCGGTGGCTCAGCCTGTAATCCCATGCTTTGGGAGGCTGAGGTGAGTGGATTGCCTGAGCCCTCAGGTTTGAGACCTGCCTGGGCAACTTGGCGAGACCTCATCTCTACAATAAACCAAAAAATTAGCCGGGCGTGGTAGCGCGCACCTATAGTTCCAGCTACTTGGAAGGCTGAGGCGGAAGGATTGCCGGACCCCAGCAGGTCGAGGCTGCGGTGGTGGCCGGGAGCGGCTACTGCACTCCAGTCTGGGCGACAGAGTGAGACTCCAACTCAAAAAAAAAAAAATAGTTGGGCATAGTGGCACCCACCTGTTGTCCTAGCCACTAGAGAGGTTAAGGGAGGATTGCTTGAGCCTAGGTATTCAAGTTTATAGTGAGCTATGATTGTACCACAGTAGTCCAGCCTGGGTGACAGTGCACGACCCTGTCTCTATTAAAACAAACAAGCAAATACCCAGCTGGGTACGGTGGCTCACACCAGCAATCCCAGCAGTTTGGGAGGCTGAGGTGGGACAATCTCTTGAGCCCAGGAGTTTGAGCTCAGCCTAGGCAACATAGTGAGATCCTATCTTTACAAAACATTAAAAAATTAGCCAGTCATGGAGGTACGTGCATGTAGTCCCAGCTACTCAGGAGGTTGAGGTGGATTGACTGAGTCCAGAAAGTTCAGGTTGCAGTGCACTATGATCATGCCACTACACTTCAGCCTGGGTAACAGTGTGAGACCTTAACTAAAAAAAGAAAAAAAATTACTCAGTGCTTTCTCTTTCCTGACTTAACCCAAACTAATGCAAAAATAGGCTGCAATTATCAGGTAGAGCCCTATCGGTGAATTTTTTTAGAAAGGTCAGGTATGGTGACTCATGCATGTAATCCCAGCACTTTGGGAGGCTGAGGTGAGAGGACTGCTTGAACCCAGACGTTCAAGATTAGCCTAGGAAGCATAATGAAACATAATCTATATATTAAAAAAAAATCAGCTGGGGTGGTGGCCCATGACTCTAGTCCTGACTACTTGAGAGGCAGACTGTGGTGAGCTGTGCTTGTGCCACTGTACTCCAGTCTGGGTGACAGAATGAGACACTGACACAAACAAACAAAAGAACAAAAAAGCAAAAAAACAAAAAACAACAAAAAAAAAATTGTGATAAATTTTTTTTTTTTTTTTTTTTTTTGAGTTGGAGTCTCACTCTGTCGCCTAGGCTGGAGGGCAGTGGCCGCTCCCGACCACCGCAGCCTCGACCTGCTGGGCTCTGGCAATCCTTCCACCTCAGCCTTCCGAGTAGCCGGAATTACAGGCATGCGCTACCACGCCCGGCTGATTTTTTGGTTTATTGTAGAGATGAGGTCTCACTGCCCAGGCGGGTCTCGAACCCACGGGCTCAGGCAATCCACTCACCTCAGCCTCCCAAAGGCGCGGGATTACAGGCTGAGCCACCGAGCCCGGCTGTGATAAATTTTTTAAAACTCCCTAAAACAACCAGACACAAAAAAGTTGATATAGTTCACATGCCAATAAGATAGATAAGATAGAATAATAAAAATCAATCTATACAAAGGTAGAAAAAGATAAAAAGGGACAAAGAACAAATGGGAACATTTGTTCTCTATATCATTGAATGTATTAGCAAGGGTCCAACCATTTCTTTTCTTTTTTTTTTTTTTTTTTTTGAGTTGGAGTCTCACTCTGTCACCCAGACTGGATTGCAGTGGCCGCTCCCGGACACTGCAGCCTCGACCTGCTGGGTTCCAGCGATCCTTCCGCCTCAGCCTTCCAAGTAGCTGGAACTACAGGCATGCGCTACCACGCCCGGCTAAGTTTTTGATTTATTGTAGAGATGAGGTCTCGCCAAGTTGCCCAGGTGGGTCTCGAACCCGTGGGGCTGAGGCAATCCACTCACCTCAGCCTCCCAAAGGCGCGGGATTACAGGCTGAGCCACGGAGCCCAGCCCAACCATTTCATTAAATGTAAATAATCTACACATCCCAATTCAAAGCATTGATTTTAGTTTTTAATTTTTTTTGGAGTTGGAATCTCACTCTGTCACCCAGGCTGGAGTGCAATGGCACGCTCACGGCCACTGCAGACTCGACCTGCTGGGGTCAGGTAATCCTTCCGTTCCAGCCTCCCAAGTAGCTGGAACTACAGGCATATGCCACCATGCCTGGCTAATTTTTGATTTATTGTAGAGATGAGGTCTTGCCAAGTTGCCCAAGCTTTGTCTTGACCCCGTGGGCTCAGGCAGTCCTCTCACCTGGCCTCCCAAAGTGCTGGGATTATAGGTTTGAGCCACCGTGCCCGGCCTGCAAAATATTAATAACAGGAGAGTCTTTAAAATTTTTATTTTTTTAGCCGGGCTCGGTGGCTCAGTCTGTAATCCTGTGCCTTTGGGAGGCTGAGGTGAGTGGATTGCCTGAGCCGCGGGTTCAAGACCCGCTTGGGCAACTTGGCGAGACCTCATCTCTACAATAAATCAAAATGAGCCAGGCGTGGTAGCGCGTGCCTGTAGTTCCAGCTACTCGGAAGGCTGAGGCGGAAGGATCACCAGAGCCCAGCAGGTCAAGGCTGCGGTGGCCGGGAGTGGCCACTGCACTCCAGTCTGGGCGACAGAGTGAGACTCTAACTCAAAATTTAAGAAATAAAAAAAAATTTATTTTTTGTGTATACAGAGTGTTGGTATATTGCCTACGCTGATCTTGAACTCCTGACCTCAAACCATCCTCCTGCCTCGGCCTGCAAAAGTGCTGGGATCAGAGGTGTGAACTTACCCTGTCTAGACTACTATTATATAAAAACATTAACCTATTACTTCTGTTAATGGCAACGAAATGTTATGCCCCTTTGCAACTGTAGAGTGTGCGATGAACATTCTTGTATTTGTAGGGATTTCTCTGGGCACCAATTATCTATTTTTAGATACTTTTAAATACCCGAGCGCAGAGGCAAGAATTTTCCTATAAGCGGGGATAGGCACCTCATTCCTAGTTGCGCTCTCAAGGGTTTGTGCCAATTGACTATCGAGCCAGCTGTGCAGGATTCCAGTTGCTCATCAACATCTGACAGGAAGGCTGGCCACCTCCTTTTTTATTGTTCCTGGTACTTCATGTTATACATTTCCTTACATTTTATTTCAATTAATCCTCACAATCACCCCATGGGTTAGGTTTTACTCTTCGCATTTTACAGTTTCACAAAACAACCTCTTCGTGTGTTGAGGCAATAGTTTTTCATCTTTTTAAATCAATGTCTTACTTTTCAACCTCGCTCATTGCATTTTGCTCCCGTCGCTGCAAAGCCGCTTTCTGGAGGGAGAGTGGACATGGCCGGATTCAGAGTTGGCAGCCTTCCCTCCCCGCCCCTCGTCCCCAAAGCGGGCTCCGCACTCCGCCACCCCGAGGCCGTGGTGGCTCCGCAACGCGGTAAAATGACAGGTTTGGATCACTGGAGACCTCGTAGGCCCCTTCTCTTTTCTCTCCGCCTCCCTCCGCGTTCGGAGGGCGCCATCCGCCGCGCTGGAGAAGGCGGGTGGCAACTTCCGGCAGCAAGACGCATCGGGATAGGCCGAGGCTGGAAGCGCTCGCTCTCTGGTCAGCGGAAGTGCGGCCGTTTCTCCCTCTCCTGAGCCGCTGTCGCGAGGTGGGGGCGCTGCCCCGGAAGTCCTCCCCCCGCCCCCCGCCCGCGGCAAACATGGCGGTGGACTCGGCGATGGAGCTGCTATTTTTAGATACTTTTAAACACCCTAGCGCTGAGGTAAGACTTGGTGACTTAATTCCGACTTTGTTTCTCGACTCCGGGACCCTTACAAAAAACCGTCGGCTTCCTCAACTTCCCTTTCTGTCGCTTGCCTTTTCATTCTTCACACACACTCCTTGCTTCCACGGTGTGGGCGCCGCGGCTGAGGGGGGGCTGCAGCAGCCCCTTCGTCTCCGTGCTTTAACTTGAGCCCCCTGCGTCTTTGGTCGAGGTGGCGGCTCTGCTTGCATTCCTTTATTTTTTTTTTACTTTTGGCCTTGAGAAGGGGAGGATCTTGGCTCTCAGGTTTACCTCAGGTGGCGTTTGGGAGGGGCCTGGGGTCGCTTGCCTTTGACAGCAGTGCAGGGTCCGAGCAGCTCGCGCTGGCTTCGTGGTTTCCGAGTCACAATGTTTCTAAATCCCTCGTCTTGGGTCCTTTTTCTAACGGGAGTTGTGTTGCCCAGTTGTGACAGTTGTGAGGTTTACGATTGCGGCTTTCTCCAGTTTGTCCTGAAACTTTAATACTTACGTATGGGAAGATTTCCCTCATGACGACAAGAGATGCTTCCGTGGAGAAGACTTGCGGAGAGGGGAGAGTTGAGAGTGAAGGCAGCCTCGCCAGAAAGCAGACGTGTCGTTTTGAGGGGTGAGGGTGAGGTGTTGGGAAGTGGTCTTTCTGTACCAAATTGCTTGAGCGCCCTGAACGTGTGATTGGTTTCGCGAGGTGTAAATGGAATATAGCTAGTTAACTTTCCAAAAGCCGGCTATTTCAGTGAAGTCCACAGAGAAATCGTAAAAAAAAAATGTGAACCTCACATTGCTTTGTTTTAATACGAACTTCATTAACTCGGAGAGCTAGTCTTTCTTTAGAATTATTTCTTTCCTTCTGCTTTTTATAAAAATCAAGAATGTGCTCTTGTATCAAACTCCAAGAGAATAGATACACTGTCTCTTGTTCTCAACTTTGTCTCCGCTGCCTTGTCAGTATCTAATACAGTGTAGGTGCTCGATACATTTTTGAGTGAAAAATGTTTACAGTGTCCTTTGTTTCATGAGATAGTGATGATGATAAGTACTGTTTGTATCTTAATATTTTGCTCAGCAAAATAAAAAGTTGGCAACTTCGATATTATAATTTAACGAATGATTTGCAAGTTTGTAAAAGTCAAGAGTTGAAGACCTTTGGGTTAGCGTTTCTTACTGACAGTGAATTAATTTATGGTTTCACATTTCAGGTGGATCAGTTAGCGTTGTTTGTTTAATGACTGTATAATTCTCTGACTATAATTCCAGCTAGGCTTTCGAAAACTCGCAGTGGAGGCAGTAGTTGGATCTGAACAAACCTATCATGTGTACAAAAATAGAGAACAGTTAACAATGAAAGAAAGAAGCAAATGATGAATGGGATTAGTACTGTCTAGTAGGAAAACTGACATTCATTCGCTTATCATACACTTAATCTATTCTTTTATTAATTCTCAGAGGAAAATTGAGGACCATTAGAGAATAGGGTGGGTTGTAAATACCTTTTGGGGGATGATTGGGGAAAGCTTAGTTAGATCATACTCAAACTGAATCTTAAAGGAGGAAGAAGGGGTTTGTGGGTGATATGAAATACTCAAGTGTTTATTATTTAGTTATTTATTATTTATTTGAGCCGCAGTCTCACTCTGTCACGCAGGCTGGAGGGCAGTGGCATACTCAGAACTACCACAGCCTCGACTTGCTGAGCTCAGGTAAACCTTCCGCCTCAGCCTTCCAAGTAGCTGGAACTACAGGCGTGTGCTACCATGCCCGGCTAACATTTTGATTTATTGTAGAGACGAGGTCTTGCCAAGTTGCTCGGGCTGGTCTCCGATTCATGGGCTCAGGCAATCCTCTCACCTCTGCCTCCTAAAGTGCTGGGATTATAGATGTGAGCCCTTGCGCCCACCTCGTGTTTATTCTTCAGAAGTTTGTAACTTGGGCAACCTCCTAGGGTCCCCTCCTACTGTGAAAGCTTTTCTGTTCTCTCAATAAATCCTGCTTTCTCAAAAAAAAAAAAAAAAAAGAAAGAAATTTGTAATTCAGTATTGGAGGTTAGGTACACAAAATTATGATTCAAGTTAGAGTAGAGTACATAAGGAAGCACAGCGAGAATTTTATAGGGCTTATCTTGTTTCCAAAATGCCCTCAGTTTCTGACATATTAGATATTTTATTTATTTATTTATTTATTTATGAACCAGTCTCACTGTCACCCAGGATTTATTTATTTATTTATTTTTGAGTCGGAGTCTTACTGTCACCCAGGCTAGAGTGCAATGGCATGCTTACAGCCACCACAGCTTGGGCTCAGGCAATCCTCCCATCTCAGCCTTCCAAGTAGCTGGAACTACAGGTATGTGCCACCATGTCTAGCTAATTGATTTATTGTAGAGATTCGGTCCCTCCAAATTGTCCATGCTTGTCTCAAAACCATGGGCTCAGGCATTCCTCTCACCTTGGCCTCCCAAAGTGCTGGGATTACAGGCTTGAGCCACTGCTCCTGGCCCCAGTTGGTATTTATTTAGCCATATTTGAGTGTATAAATAAAGCCTTCATTATTTCAGAGGAGAGAGATATATCTTCATTTGGGAGTAGCAGGAAAGACTTTGTCAAGGTGTTTGGTATACTAATTTGGTCTGGTGAAAGGGGAAATATTTCACAGTTGTAGTTAGGAAAGGAGGTCATTCTAGTGGAGTAGTCCATCATCTGTCCTGAAAGTAGCAGTGTTAAGTGGCTCCTGAAGGGTAGTTCAAAGCCAGATCAGGGAGCTCTTTGAATGCTCAACACAGGATTATGGACTTTATTTTGTATGGAGTAGGTAGTGTTTAAGCAGGCAAATTATGCAATTAGTAAAATACATTAGGTAGATTAATTGATCAGTAATAGTCGTAGAAGTGCTGGGGATGGTGGCTCATGCCTGTAATCCAAGCACTTTGGGAGGCAGAGGCAGGAGGATTGCCTGAGCTTAGGGGTTCAAGACCAGCCTGAGCAATATGGCGAGACATTGTCTCTACAGTAAATAAAAAAATTCAGCCGGGCATGGTGGCACATGACTGTGGTTCCAGCTACTTGGAAGGCTGAGGCGGAAGGATCACCTGAGTCCAGCAGATCGAGACTGCGGTGGGCCCTGAGCATGCCACTGCACTCCAGCCTGGTCGACAGAGTGAGATGCCAACTCAAAAAAAAAAAAATATTCATAGAAGTGGCAAAATCGGGAAGAAAAAGTGAGACATAATATAAAAATGTAGTGAAAGTTCAGGTTAGCAGATGGGCAGTAATAAATTGTTTGCATTAGGCTGGATGCGGTGGCTCATGCCTGCAATCTTAACACTTTGGGAGTCCAAGGCAGGAAGATTGCTTGAGGTCAGGAGTTTGAGACCAGCCTGGGCATATAGAAAAACCCCATCACTACAAAAAAAATACAAAATTGGTCAGGCATAGTGTTGTGTACCTGCAGTCGTGGCTACTCAGGAGGTTGAGGCAGGAGGATCACTTGAAACCAGGAGTTCAAAGCAGCAGTGAGCTATGATTCCACCACTGCACTCCACCCTGGATGACAAAGCAAGACCCTATCTTCAGGGGAAAAAAAAAAATACAATTTTTTCTTTTCTTTCTTTCTTTCTTTTTTTTTTTTTGAGTCTGTCTCTCTCTGTTGCCCAGGTTGGAGTGCAATAGCATGCTCACAGCCACTGCAGCCTAGACCTGCTGGACTCAGGCGATCCTTCTGCCTCAGCCTTCCAAGTAGCTAGAACTTACAGCTGGCTAATTTTATGATTTATTATAGAGAAGAAGTCTCACCATGTTGCTCAGGCTGGTCTCAAACCCCTGAGCTCGGGCAATCCTCTCGCCTCTACCTCCCAAAGTGCTGAGATTGCAGGCATGAGCAACTGCGCCCGGATAAAATACAGTCTTATTTTTTAGAAAGCAGGATTTATTGAGAGAAAAGAGAAGCTCCCACAGTGGGAGGGGACTCAAGGGTGTTTGCCCTAAAATACAGTCTTTAGGGTGTGGTTGATACTAAAAAGTTCTTTATTTATTTTTTAAAAAATTTTTTACATTTTTTTTAGAGATTATTTTAGAGTTTCTGTAGTAAACCAATTTGAAACTTATCTGCAGAAGTAATAATGGACGTGGTAGGAATAAATGCAGTAGTTAAAGGAAGGGGTAGAAAGAGAAGAAAGAAATTGTAAGAATAGAAGCATAAGGCAGGAAACAGCTTTACCATAACCTTTAAAAATAAAGATAGGCCGGGCTCAGTGGCTTAGCTTGTAATCTCAGCACTTTGGGAGGCTGAGGCAAGTGGATTATCTGAGCCCGTTGGTTTGAGACCAGGCTGGGCAACTTGGGGAGACCTTGTCTCTACAATTAAAAAAAAAAAAAAAAGTTGGGTGTGGTAGCACGTGTCTGCAGTTCTGGCTACTTAGAAGGCTGAGGTGGAAGGATCATCAGAGCTCAAGAAGGTGGATGCTGGGGTGGCCGTGAGTGTGCCACTGCACTCCAGCCTGGGTGACAGAGTGAGACTCTGATTCTGGGGGCGGCTAATCTTGTTTATAAGACCTAGGCTTGGCAGCTGAAAGGATCAGGGGAGTAATTCATTTATATTATAGAAAGACCACACTTTACTAGGAGAATATGTTGAAAGGAGGCAGCAAAGAAGCACAAAACCAGTTAAGATCTTATTGCTCCAATCCAGATTAGAGGGATATAGTATGTAGAACTAAAGGAGTGGCGTAGGAATGGAGGAAAATATACAGATTTGACAGTTATTGAGAAGTTTGATCAATAGGACTTCGTATTTGAATGGTTGGATGATTTAGATGAGAGAGAATAAGAAGACAAAGATGATAATGTCTTGGGCATTGTATGGGCAGTGGTTCCATCACTGATGGTAGGGGGCAGTTCGGTTTGGATTTGTTGAGCTTGGTGCCAAGGGGACACTGAAGTAGAGATGCCTTCGGTGTCATGGCTCACAGATATAGTCTGGGACTGAGCAGAGAGGTCTTAGATGGAGATGCAGATTTGGAGTTGTCTTCTGGCTATGGTGAAAATTTTATTTTTTGTAATTCTGTTGGTTGTGCTTAGCTATTCTTCACTATTGTCCTCTGCTATTTTGCCCTCTGGCCATGGTGAACTATGCTTGTAATTTCTAGAATCTCCCAGGTTCCTTCTTGCATTCTTTTTTGTGCATTTGAACAGTAAACATCTTGAGATTTCTATACCCATTCATTTAATTACACTCTTCAAGTTTAACATGCAAAATTAGAAAGTCATCTTCTGTTACATTTCGGGGAAGACTAACTTGAACATTTTTTTGGTCTGCTGATATGCATGATATTCTTTGCAGCTTGAAGGGAGACTCAGTCTTTCTAGCTGCAAATAATGTGAGCCATTGTTGTCATGATGAACTTTGACCACAAGGTAATGACAGTTGACTAAACTGTTAGCAAACGTTTATGCAAAATATTCTAAAAACAATATGAAAATAATTTTTAATTATTGAAAATAAGAGCTACATTTGTCTAATCTTTGTCAAATAAAATATAGATACAATGATACATACTATATACTTAATATAATACAAAGTGTTTCTTTTATTATGATCAACTCTTAGTTTGTGGAATTTAAAAAAAATGTCAGTAGGGGTTTATCTTAACTACTCAGCACCTAAATTCCTTCCCTTAATACAAGTTGGTATGTAAGTTTAGCAAAGTCAGCTAATCTAAGTACAGCTCTGCAGTCTCTTATCTATAATTCAGAAATTCAAAAATGGCAAAAAATAGAAAAGTCTGTCCTGGATTCATTGGCCTTACTGTCTGATCTGAATGGATGCTGTCATTATAATCTTTATTTAGTGTGAGTGTTGATGTATGTGACTGCAGAAATATTAATGTTTTGATAACAAGGTACCGCCCCAGAAACCACTGGGGTTCTTAAGTAATGTGCAGTGTTTGTGTCATGATTACTTACTGTTCTAGAAATCCAGAGAGTCAGGATTCTGAAAGGCATCTGGCTCCAGAGGTTTCAGATAAAGGATTGTGGGTCCACATTGGACTGGGCAAAATACTGCAAAAGATGGTATGCAAATTGGAGACTTAACTAGTACGTTTTATTATCTATTTTTAAAAAATGATTTATACAACATTGTAAATAACACCTAATTATATGGAATTTATTTTAAAGTTATTTGTGATAAATAATTGAGTGAAAATAATAGAAGATGAATACATTTTGAATGGATAAACTGTTTTGCTTACAGTATGTCCCCTCACTTTTTTTTTTTTAAAGCAAAGTTCCCATATAGATGTGGTTCGTTTTCCATGTGTGGTTTATATCAATGAAGTCCGAGTCATACCGCCAGGAGTAAGAGCTCATAGCAGCCTGCCTGACAATAGAGCATATGGGTAAGTCAATTCTCCTTTTTGAAGTATTTTTTGACTAAAGATTATCTTGGAAACTTTTTTTTTTTGAGTTGGAGTCTTACTCTGTCACCCAGGCTGGAGTGTAGTGGCATGACCACTGTAGCCTCGACCTTCTAGGCTCAGGCGATTCTTCCGCCTCAGCCTTCCAAGTAGTTGTAACTACAGGCTCATGCCACCACGCCAGACTGATTTTTTTTTTTTTTAATTGTAGAGACGAGGTCTCACCAAGTTGCCCAAGCTGGTCTTGAACCCCTGGGCTCAGGCAATCCTCTCGTCTCTGCCTCCCAAATTGCTGGGATTACAGGTGTGATCCACTGTGCCCAGCCAAAGAAACATTCTTAAATGCAAAAATTAAAGGTAATATTTTGCAAGTAATAAGATCCTGAAACTTTGTTCAGTAATGGTTATTCTATATTGTAATAACTCTGGGGTTTCTACATACTGTGTATATCATCTTAAAAGTGAAAGGAGTAATTATTTGTCCCAAGTACTAGGTAAGATTTTCTTTTTTAGTCATTTCTTTTTTAAGTTAGTGAAAATAGGCTTTCATTTTTCCAAAATAATCTGGGATGGCAAATCAAGTAGACGAAGTATTTATTTTTTTTTTGAGTTGGAGTCTCACTCTGTTGCCCAGACTGGAGTGCAGTGGCCGCTCCCAGCCACCGCAGCCTCGTGCTGGACTCCGGCGATCCTTCCACCTTAGCCTTCCAAGTTGCTGGAACTACAGGCGCGCACTACCACACCCGGCTATTTTTAAAAAATTTTATTGTAGAGATGAGGGCTTGGCAAGTTGCCCAGGCGGATCTCGAACCCGCGGGCTCAGGCAATCCACTCACCTCAGCCTCCCAAAGCGCGGGATTACAGGCTGAGCCACCAAGCCCAGCTCAAAGTATTTTTAACTTGACTTTTCTCCTGAAAATAAGTGAGAATTAGTTTGACTATTTAGAAATATATTTTTTGCTACATTATTGCATTTTTACTATTTTATGGTATCACTTTACATGACTTAATAGTGATCATCTTAGCCTGATACATGTGTGTTCTTATAATTTTGTAGCTTCAAATTAACCATTAGTTGTAATTGGCAAGTAATTATTTGGGGCTTTCTTTTTTTTGGTTCTATGGGAAATAAAATGTAGGACATGGTCTCTGGCATGGGATTGTAGATAACTTTAGCAACTGACATAAAACAGGCATTTTGCCGGGCTCGGTGGCTCAGCCTGTAATCCCGCACCTTTGGGAGGCTGAGGTGAGTGGATTGCCTGAGCCCATGGGTTCGAGACCCGCCTGGGCAGGCGAGATCTCATCTCTACAATAAATAAAAAAAAAATCAGCCGGGTGTGGTAGCGCATGCCTGTAATTTCGGCTACTCAGAAGGCTGAGGCGAAAGGATCGCCAGAACCCAGCAGGTCGAGACTGCGGTGGCCGGGAGCGGCCACTGCACTCCAGTCTGGGCGACAGAGTGAGACTCCAACTCAAAAAAACAAAAAACAACAACAAACAAACAAACAAAACAAAACAAAAAAACAGGCATTTTATCTTTTTTGTAGCATGAGTAATCATCATCTTCTAATTATAACAGCATGAGTATATATATATATGTCATAAATATATCTTACATGAGTTATTAGCTTATAGCCTAGGTATTCATACCATACGTGCTATGTAAAATTCAATTTCTGTTACATAAAAGAGTTAAACCAGCTACCTCATGGTGAGTTTCATGGGATAGATTAAAAATTTAAGGGCTTATTTCTTCATAATTATGAAAAATAATTATTTGTAGAAATAGATATAAAATCTTCAAAGGTGCCATTCAAGAATTAAAAGATACAAAATAAAGTAAGAATATTTAATTAAGCCGGGCTCGGTGGCTCAGCCTGTAATCCCGTGCCTTTGGGAGGCTGAGGTGAGTGGATTGCCTGAGCCCACGGGTTCGAGACCCGCCTGGGCAGCGAGACCTCATCTCTACAATAAATCAAAAAATCAGCCGGGCGTGGTAGCGCATGCCTGTAATTCCGGCTACTCGGAAGGCTGAGGCGGAAGGATCGCCGGAGCCCAGCAGGTCGAGGCTGTGGTGGCCAGGAGCGGCCACTGCACTCCAGTCTGGGTGACGGAGTAAGACTCCAACTCCAAAAAAAAAAAGAATATTTAATTAATGTTTGTAATGAGGGATCATTTTAATTTTAATTCATAATCATTTTAATTCTGTTTTTTTTTCCACGTTTAAGAAAATTAAAACTCATGTTTTCCTTTTTTTTTTTTTTTTGAGTCAAGTGTCATTCTGTCATCCAGGCTGGAGTGCAGTGGCATGGCTCACTGCAGCCTCAATCTCCTGGACTCAGGTGATCCTTCCACCTCAGTCTCCTGAGTAGCTGGGACTGTATGTGCACGCCACCATGCCTGGCTATTTTTTATTTTATTTTTTTGTAGAGATGAGGTCTCACTATGTTGC
This sequence comes from Cephalopachus bancanus, assembly GCA_027257055.1. Taxonomy (NCBI): domain Eukaryota; kingdom Metazoa; phylum Chordata; class Mammalia; order Primates; family Tarsiidae; genus Cephalopachus; species Cephalopachus bancanus. The sequence continues at coordinate 17,240 of JAPVLO010000045.1, forward strand.
TTTGGCTGGTCATGAACTTGGCCCCAGCAATCTGCCTCACCTCCCAAAATACTGCGATTACAAGCATGAGCCACCATGCATGGCAAAAACTTACAATTTTCTATATGTTTCTTCCTTTGTTTCCTATAAAGGGGGATGTGTGTGAAATAGGAAAGATGTTATAATGATAGTATATCCAGCAGTCTTCTCTGATTGCACTGCATTTCATCAAGAAAGGCTCATTTTTCTATAATATGTTTCATAGCAAATTACAGTAAATTTAGCAGTCTAAAACTAAACATTTATGATCTCACATTGTTTCTGGGGGTCAGGAATCTGATAGTGGCTTATCCGGTTCAGGTTCTTTTCTTTTCTTTTTTTTTTTTTTTTTTTTTTTGAGTAGAAGTCTTACTCTGTTGCCGAGGCTGGAGTGCAGTGACATGTTCATGGCCACAGCAGCCTCGACCTGCTGGGCACAGGCGATCCTTCCAACTCAGCCTTCCATGTAGCTGGAACTATAGGCGTGCACCACCATGCCCAGCTAATTTTTTATTTTATTTTATTTTTATTGTAGAGATGAGATCTTGCCAAGTTGCCCAGGCTGATCTCAAACTTGTGGGCTCAGGCAATCCTCTTACCTCGGCCTTCCAAAGTGTTGGAATTATGGGCGTGAGCCATTGCACCCAGCCTGGCTCAGGTTCTTTCATGAGGTTGTAGTCAAGATATAGGCTGGGACTGGAAAATTTGCTTGCTAGCTTACTCACATGACTGCTGTCTTAGTTCCTTGCCAGGAGGTCCTCTCCGTGGGCTTACTCATGTCATGGCATGGCGTTCTCCAGAGTGAGTGATCCAAGAGTGAGAGAACATGCCTAAAAAGGAAGCCACAGTCAGTATGTTTTATGACTTAATATTGGAAGTGACATTCTATCACCTTTATCATATGCTGTTGGTTACATATTCTGCTGGTACAGTTTGGGAGGAGACTACACAGTTGTGAATATCAGGAAGCAGGGGTCATTGGGAGCCATATTGGAAGCTGGCTGCCATAGAAGGCAAACTGGATTTCTTCCATTAGCTGCAATAGGTAGGAGTTTTTTCTTTAATGTCAGGCTCTCATTCTTTTGTTCAGGCTGGAGTACAGTGGCCTTTTCCCTTCGCCTTTTAGGTATCTGATACTCTAGATGTGTGCCAGCATGCCTGGCTAATCATTTATTTATTTTGATTTTTTCTTTTTCTTTTTCCCTTTTTTTCCTTCCTTCTTTCTCTTTCTCCCAAAATTTCCCTCTCTGTTCTCCCTTTTCTTCTTTTTTTTTTTGTTTTTTTGTTTTTTGAGTTGGAGTCTCACTCTGTCACCCAGACTGGAGTGCAGTGGCCGCTCCCGGCCACTGCAGCCTCGACCTGCTGGGTGCCGGTGATCCTTTCGCCTCAGCCTTCCAAGTAGCTGGAACTACAGGTGCACGCTACTACGCCTGGCTAATTTTTGATTTATTGTAGAGATGAGGTCTCGCCAAGTTGCCCAGGCGGGTCTCGAACCCGTAGTCTCAGGCAATCCACTCACCTCAGCCTCGAGGGATTACAGGCTGAGCCACCGAGCCCGGCTTTTTTTTTTTAATCAATATTTTTTATTATGATATTGTGGGGCACCTGGCTAATTTTTTAATTTCCTTTTTTTTTGAGTCAGAGTTGAACTCTATTGCCCAGACTGGAGGCAGTGGCATGCTTAAAGCCACTGCAACCTTGACCTCTTGGGTTCAGGTTATCCTTTTGCCTCAACCTTCCAATTAGCTGAAACTACAGGTATGCGCCACCATGCCCAGCTAATTTTTTTTGATTTATTGTAGAGACAAGGTCTTGCCAAGTTGTTCAGACTGGTCTCGAACCTGTGGGCCATGAGTGTGCCCCTGCCTCCCAAAGTGCTGGGATTACAGGTGTGAGCCACCACACCCGACCCATTTTTAAAATTTTTTGTAGAGATGAAGTTTCACTGTGTTGCCCAGCCTGATCTTGAACTCCTGACCTCAAGTGATCCTCCTGCCTTGGTCTTCCAAATTGCTGGGATTACAGGCATGAGCCACTGCACATGGCCATAGGAGTTATTTGTTACATTTTCTCTCTCCTTGACCCTCTTCCTTTTTCTTAGCTAGGGATGAATGGCTGTTTGTGTTTTTAATAATTCCAAATATGAAAATATCAGAAACAACTTTATACATGACTAATATGCTACAGAACAGTAAGGTAAATGTTTTTATTTTCTGTCATCCAGGCTGGAAGGCAGTGGCATGCTCTTGACTACCACAACCTCAACCTGCTGGCTCTGGCCATCCTTCCGCCTTAGCCTCACAAGCAGCTGGCACTATAGTACAGGCATACACCACCATGCCCAGCTAATTTTATTTATTTATTTATTTATATAGCGATAAGGTCTCACCAAGTTGCCCAGGCTGGTCTTGAACCCGTGGGCTCAGGCAATCCTCTTGCCTCAGCCTCACAAAATCCTGGGATAATACGCGTGAGCCACCGCACTTGGCCAAGATAAAGTATTAATGCAGTAAAACAATTAAGCATCAGGAAGATCAGAATCTTTTTTTTTTTTTTAATTTTAATTTTTTAGTTGAAGTCTCACTCTGTTGCCTAGGCTGGAGTGCCGTGGCACACTCATGGCCACCGCAGCCTCGACCTGCTGGTTCAGGTTATTCTTCTGCCGCAGCCTTCCGAATAGCTGGAACCACAGGCATGTGCCATCAAGCCCAGCTAATTTTTTTTTTTAAGTTGGAGTCTCACTCTGTCACCCAGACTGGAGTGCAGTGGCCACTTCTGGCTACTGCAGCCTTGACCTGCTGGGCTCCGGTGATCCTTCCATTTCAGCCTTCCAAGTAGCTGGAATTACAAGCGCGTGCTACCACGCCCAGCTAATTTTTGATTTATTGTAGAGATGAGGTCTCGCCAAGTTGCCCAGGTGGGTCTCGAACCCGTGGGCTCAGGCAATCCACTCACCTCAGCCTCCCAAAGGCATGGGATTACAGGCTGAGCTACTGAGCCTGGCTAATTTTTTGATTTATTGTAGAGACAAGGTCTCACCCTGTTGCCCAGACTAGTCTTGAGCCTGTGGGCTTAGGCCATCCTCTTGCCTCTGCCTTCCTGAGTCCCAAGATTACAGGTGTGAGCCACTGCATCTGGCCTAGGAAGACCAGACTCTTAAGGTTGAAAGTAATGTTAGAGATTTAATGATGTTTGTGAGTGTGTTTTACAATAGTGTTTTTTGCAATGTAAAATTCAGAAACACATAGGTAAAATGAGAATTCTTTTAATCTCTCTATTCCAAGAGAATCTAAACATTTGATATATTGTTTTTGATGTGTGTGTGTTTGTATATATATGTGATTTATATGTATGTATATATGTTTTGTTTTTGCTTTTTGTAACTGTGATGTGTGAGGTTAGGTTTTTTAGAGTCACCAAGTTGTAAGATAACAAGACTAGTGCAGTCGTATTACCTTTAATTCTTTTAAGTTGCTTTTTAGTGACCAGGACCTAAGCCTTCGGGGCTCAAAAGTAAATAATTTGCATTTCAGCCTTTTTTGCTTTTCTTGAGATACTCGAGTCCAGGGTCTAGTTTGAAGAAGGACAAGAGAGAGAAAGGCTAGAATTATTGGGCACATATGGTTGAATTTGGGTAAGGTAAATGTATTCCCCTACTGTATACTGTTTTGTGTATTCCTTTATTTTATTTAATATGTCAAGAATACTTTTACATCATTAAATATTATTTGAATTTATGATTTCTGATAATAAATATATAGTCTAATGAATCACTACTCCGTATTTTATGTTGTTAGTCCCTTATATGGGGACATTTAGATGTTTTTTAAGTTTTCAGATTACAAGTAGTAGTATGATGAATGTCCTCTTGTTTGAATATCAGTGTTTCTGTAGAAACACTCCTTAGAAAAAAGTGGATGAAATGGTGTGTTTTTGTCAATTCTGTGTTATTATAACAGAATACCACAGACTAGTAATTTGTATAGTAGTTTATTTCTCAGTTCTGGAGGCTGGGAAGTTCAGTATCAAGTTGCCAGCATCTGACAGGGGCTTTCTTGCTGCATCATGCCTTGGTGGATGGCGGAAGGACCAGAGAGTGCAAGAGAGAGCAAGAGGGGGCTGAACTTGCTTTGTTAACAGGCCCACTCTCAGGGTAACTAACTTACTCCTCAGATAACAACATTAATTTATTCATGAGGACTGCTCTCATGGCCTAATCACCTTTTGTTAGGGTTCACTTTCCAACACTGATGGTTGCATTGGGGATTAAGTTTCTAACACATGAACTTTGGGGGATACATTCAAGCCATAGCATGGTGTGGACATTTTCTTAGTCTCTCTAATTTTATTGCCACATTGCTGTTCAGAATGATTGTACCTGTTTGTACTGCTACCGGAAGTACTTGAAGGAATCTGTTTGATAGTACTCTGCACAATATACTTTTTACCACTTGGATTTTTATTTAAATTAACAAGAACAACGCATATATTAAGATTTTAGTTTAACCTAAGAAATTTTGGCCAAGGGTGCTAGGATATAGTATCTTTTACGTAAAGGGTAGCAAGATTCCAGTCTAATGCAAATTAAATAGGTTTTAATCTTAACTATATAAACTATTTTTAAAAAGCAAAGATATTTGTAAAATGCTACTATTTAAATTTCAATTCAGGCTTTAAGTCGCAATTTAGGATTCTTGCTAAAATTATTATTATGGTCTAGTATTAATGTAGATTAAGTTGAAATCAAATTGTAGTCATAATATACAACCTGAAATTAGTTAACTCCTGATTCTTTTTGCTAATGAAAGGGAGCGGTGCTATAAAAATAGCACAATTTGATATCATAACAATTAGCATTTACCTTTAAAATACATGAACATTTTTTATTTATTTATTTTTTGAGTTGTATTGCCCAGGCTGGAGTGCAGTGGCACTCTCATGCCCACCGCAGCCTCGACTTGCTAAGCTCAGGTGATTCTTCCACCTCAGCCTTCCAAGTAGCTGAAACTGCAGGCATGCACCACCACACCCAGCTAGTTATTTGATTTATTGTAGAGATGAGGTCTTGCCAAGTTGCCCAGGCTGATCTCGAACCTGTGGGCTTAGGAAATCTTCTCACCTCTGCCTCCCAAAGTACTGGGATTATAGGCGTGAGCCACCATGCCCAGCCAAAATTTTAAAATATTTAATGTAAACTAAACAGCAGAGAAAAGATACTTGAAGGTTAAAACTGAGAATTGGATTTGAGTAAAGTCACATAAAAGATCATTGTTAACTCTATATTTTTGTTATATAAATTTTAAGAATATTCTAATTTAAAAATTGTGCTTAATTTTGTACTTACTGTATTTTTTGTTTTAATTTGGAACCATTTATTACAAAGACTGATGTTTCAACTTTATTTCATTCACAGGGAGACATCTCCACACACATTTCAATTAGACTTATTCTTCAACAATGTAAGCAAGCCAAGTGCCCCTGTTTTCGATAGATTGGGAAGGTATGTACCTGTTAGTTAATTTCATTAGAAACTCATCAGTTAATAAGCAAACTCTTTTTATTTATTTATTTATTTATTTATTTAGAGTTGGAGTCTCACTCTGTTGCCCAGGCTGGAGTGCAGTGGCCACTCCTGGCCACCGCAGCCTGGACCTGCGGGCTCCGGCGATCATTCCGCCTCAGCCTTCTGAGTAACCAGAATTACAGGCGCGCACTACCATGCTTGGCTGATTGTTTTTTTTATTTATTGTAGAGATGAGGTCTCGCTACCCAGGCGGGTCTCGAACCCGCGGGCTCAGGCAATCCACTCACCTCAGCCTCCCAAAGGTGCGGGATTACAGGCTGAGCCACCGAGCCAGGCTTATTTATTTATTTCTTAATTTTAAGTTAAAAAGATTTTTAAAGACAGAATCACACTCTGTTGCCCAGACTGGAGTGTAGTAGCATGATCATAGCTCACTGCAGCTTCAAACTCCTAGCCTCAAGCAGTCTTCCTGCCTTAGATTCCTGAATAGCTGGGACTATAGGCACATGCCACCATGCCCAGGTAATTTTTTTTTAAGTAGAGACAAGATCTTGCTATATTGCTTAGGCTGGTCTTAAACTCCTGGCCTCAAGCCATCCTCTCGCTTTGGCCCCCTCAAGTGCTGGGATAACAAGCATGAGGCATTGCACCTAGCCTTTTTATTCTTTGGATAGAAGAAAAGGGTTTATTTGGTAGTAAACCCACAAAATGCAGAGTTTAATCAAGGTAATATTATTATTTATTTTTTCAATTTTTATTTATTTATTTATTTATTTATTGAGTTGGAATCTAAGTCGCCCAGACTAGAGTGCAGTGGCCACTCCCGGCCACTGCAGCCTTGACCTGCTGGGCTCCGGTGATCCTTCTGCTTCAGCCTTCCAAGTAGCTGGAACTACAGGCGTGCGCTACCATGCCTGGCTAATTTTTTTGATTTATTGTAGAGATGAAGTCTCGCCAAGTTGCCCAGGCGGGTCTCAAACCCGTGAGCTCAGGCAATTCACTCACCTCAGCCTCCCAAAGCGTGGGATTACAGGCTGAGCCACCGAGCCTGGCCAAAGTAATATTATAAAAAAATGTTAAATTCCTAAGAAAATGTTAAGCTTATTTACAAAATAAAAATTTTAATGTGTGAAACATTAGCCATCTTTTTTGTTTGCTTATTACTCATACATGCATTTCTTGTACATATGATTACTCATACATGCATTTCTTGTACATGATTTCACGTTTTGATCTAATTTGGAAAAAAAATTGGTTTTTTGTTTGTTTGCTTGTTTTGAGTCAGGATCTCACTGTTACAGGCTGGAGTATAGTGGTATGATCATGGCTTACTTCATCCTTGACTTCCTGGGCTCAGGCAATCCTTCAGTCTCTCGAGTAGCTGGGACTAGAGGCATGTACCACCATACCAAGCTAATTTTTAAATTTATTTTAGAGACGAGGTCTCACCGTGATACCCAGACTGGTCTTGAACTCCTGGGCTCAGGCAGTCCTCTTGCTTCGGTCTGCCAAAAGTGCTGGGATTAGAGGTGTGCATTACTGCACCTGGCTGAGATTGTTTTTTTGATTCTTAAAAATATTATATAAATACATTAAAGCTAATATTTTAAGTGTGTCTCTTCATGCTGCTGTGCAATTTAAAATTCCACAGCCAAATTAAAAAAAAAAAAAAAAACGTTTTAATATGTTTGGTAGAGACAGGGTCTTGTTATGTTGCCCAGTTTTATGGTCTAAAACTCCTGGCCTCAGCCTCCCAAAGTGCTGGGGTTACGTGAGCCACTGCACCCAGCCTCATAGCTCCCTTTTATAAAATGGGACTTTTGCTAATAAGTATCCCCATTTTGGATTTTATAATACATGCTAAGTATTATTAAAACTGGATGTTACGCTGTCTACAAACAAATTCACCATTAAATGAGTTTACTTAGAACTCATTTAAAAAATAAATGGAGCCAGGCACGGTGGCTCAGTCTTGTAATCCCATGCTTTGGGAGGCTGAGGTGAGTGGATTGCCTGAGCCTGCAGGTTCGCGACCCGCCTGGGCAACTTGGCAAGACCGCATCTCTACAATAAATCAAAAATTAGCCAGCCGTGGTAGTGTGCGCCTGTAGTTCCAGCTACTTGGAAGGCTGAGGCGGAACGATTGCCGGAGCCCAGCAGGTTGAGGCTGCGGTGGCCGGCCACTGCACTCCAGTCTGGGTGAGTGAGACTCTAACTAAAAAAATAGTTTAGTTAGAGTGAGACTCTAACTAAAAAAATAAATAGAATAGTACTTGGAGAAATAAAAAACTTTAAAGGCAACTCAAAATGGGAAATTTCTATCCCTGTCAGGAATTAACAGCTTCTTAGACATCACTTTTTTTTTTTTTTTGAGTCAGAGTCTCCAGGCTGGAGTGCAGTGGCACGCTCATGGCCACTGCATCCTTGACCTGCTGGGCTCAGGTGATCCTTCCGCCTAAGCCTTCCAAGTAGCTGGAACTACAGGTGTGTACCACCATGGTCCAGCTAATCTTTTTGATTTATTACAGAGACAAGGTCTTGCCAAGTTGCCCAGTCTGGTCTTGAATACGTGGGCTCAGGCCATCCTCTCGCCTCAGCCTCCCAGAGTGCTAGGGTTACAGGCGTGAGCCACTGTGCCCCACTTATGTACTCTTTTTTATTAGTCCTTCTCTCATTTATTACTACATTATATTGATAATTTAATGTTTTGTTTTTTTTTTTTTGAGTTGGAGTCTCACTCTGTTGCCCAGACTGGAGTGCAGTGGCCGCTCCCAGCCACCGCAGCCTCGACCTGCTGGGCTCCGGTGATCCTTCCGCCTCAGCCTTCCAAGTAGCTGGAATTACAGGCATGTGCTACCACACCCGGCTGATTTTTTGATTATTGTAGAGATGAGGTTTCGCTGCCCAGGCGGGTCTCGAACCCGCAGGCTCAGGCAATCCATTCTCCTCAGCCTCCCAGAGGCGTGGGATTACAGGCTGAGCCACCGAGCCCGGCTCCTTTTTTTTTTTTTTTTTTTTAATAAAGAGAAACAGATAATCTGAAGCAGGTAATTTTTCATATTTTCTGGTGTTTTTATGTTAGTACCTACTTGATAAAGATAGTTACTTTTTGTTTTTTTGAGTTGAAGTCTCACTCTGTCGCCCAGGCTGGAGTGCATTGTTATGCTCATGGCCAGCAGCCTCGACCTGCTGGGCTCCGGCAATCCTTCCGCCTCAGCCTTCCAAGTAGCCGGAATTACGGGGATACGCTACCATGCCCGGCTGATTTTTTGATTTATTGTAGAGATGAGGTCTCGCTGCCCAGGCGGGTCTCGAATCCGCGGGCTCAGGCAATCCACTCACCTCAGCCTCCCAAAGGCGTGGGATTACAGGCTGACCCACCGAGTCCGGCAATAATTGCTTTTTAAAAATTTTGGTTGTGATCTGCATTTTTGTATGACTATAATGCAGTGGTTCTCTACTTTGGATATATATTAGAATTACCTGGAGTGCTTTTAGAAACATACTGATTTCTATGCTCACCCCAGACCTATTAATTCAGAATCTCGGGGGGCTTGGTTTATTTCTTTTTCTTTTTTTAGATGAGAAAATATAGTTTATTTTGAAAGTAAATTAGAGAGAGAGAAAGAGAGGAGATTCACCTCATGAATGTAGAGGAGGGGGCCAAAGCCAGGAAACGTGACCTGGCCATAGCTCAAAGAACTCATGGCCACACCATAGCTTTACAAGGCAGTGGCCTAGCAATGTCCTATTTATTTTTCTTGACAGCATTTTGGGGGCAGTACATTAAACCCAAACTTTGTGGTTTGTTAAATCAAAACAAAAATCTAGCATTGGAGTATGTTAAAAATATTTGAATCTAGAAAGACTTATTTATGAACTGTGATGTTCAGTGTCTGAGCAATATATTTATTCTTACTCTTTTGGCAGCCTGGAGTATGATGAAAATACTTCTATCATCTTTAGACCCAACTCAAAGGTAATTGTGGAAGTCAGTTTTCAACCTGTAATTAATGTTTGTTCTCATCTGCATTCAAAGTTTATGATTCAAATAAGACAGTGAGCAGAATGTCAGCTTATTTGGTTTTAATGCTTCACAATGTCATCATTTCTTGTCTGAGACCTCTTGCATCCAGAAGCAATTTTTTTTTTTTTTTTTTGAGTTGGAATCTCACTCTGTCGCCCAGACTGGAGTGCAGTGGCCGCTCCCGGCCACCGCAGCCTCGACCTGCTGGGCTCCGGTGATCCTTCCGCCTCAGCCTTCCAAGTAGCCGGAATTACAGGCATGCGCTACCACGCCCAGCTGATTTTTTGATTTATTGTAGAGATGAGGTCTCGCTGCCCAGGCGGGTCTCGAACCCGTGGGCTCAGGCAATCCACTCACCTCAGCCTCCCAAAGGCATGGGATTTCAGGCTGAGCCACCGGGCCCGGCTAAATTTTTGATTTATTGTAGCGACAAGGTCTTGCCAACTTGCCCAGGCTGGTCTCAAACCTGCAAGATCAGGCAATCCACTTGCCTCAGCCTCCCAAAGTGCTGGGATTACAGCCTGCACTACTGAGCCCGGCCGACTTTTCGTTTTTTAGAGTGACACAATTTGCGCTTTTGTTCCCTTTTATAACCCTTGTAGCTATTGGGATTAAATTTATTAATTAGTAAAAACTGCTACTTAATTTTATTCCCATTTCTTCTCTTACTTATGTTCTCTTTGAACAGGGTTGACATAAAGTATGGAACTGTGGAGATATAGTCTTACTAGGTTTATTTGTGATAACTCTGGAGAGCTATATAAAAGCTATGCCTCTGGGTGAATTTGATCCACATTGACCTTTGCATTTTCAGCATACTTTTAAAGACTGATGTTGCACCACAAACTAACTTGATATCTGTTACAACAGTAGTTTCAAAGATTTTTTTTCCCTAAAAATCAGGTGAATACTGATGGTCTGGTGCTAAGAGGCTGGTACAACTGTCTGACACTGGCAATATACGGATCAGTGGATAGAGTGATAAGTCATGACAGAGACTCTCCACCACCTCCACCTCCACCTCCACCACCTCCCCAGCCACAGCCAAGTTTGAAAAGGAATCCAAAGCATGGTGAGACTTTTAAGTTTGTTTTTGCCAGTGAAACTTATATCCAATTATAATAAGAAAAGGTCATTCAAAGACCTCTTACACCTTTTGAACCTTGCTTAAGACTTGACAAGATATCTGTCAATCTCCCATTCTTTTCTGTAAGCATTTCTCTTAATTTTAATTTCTTTTAATTTTTTTTTAAATTGACCTGAGGGGATTTTTTTCCCCGTTTAAAATATGTTGATGATAATGCAGTTCAGTGGTTAGTTATGGTTTGCTTTCAAAATTATCTCTAAACGAATTGAAAAACAGGTAGGAAGTTTTGTCTGTATTTCTGGGATATGTATGTTAATGGCATTGTTTTTCCAAAGTGTATTTCAAATGTGTTTAGTTATATAAATCTTAACTATTGCAGATTTTTCCCACTTTTGAGAACCTTTTGCTCATTAACTGGAAATGAGAAATAAGAACTTAAATATACTTTAGTGACTTTCTTTCTGGAGGGCAGAGAGGTGTGCTTATGTTTCCCAGGGTCTCTTCTCTAGTAGTAATCACTATAATGGGTTGAAACAGGTAGATTCAGAGCCAGGCTCAGTGGTGTGCACCTGTAATCCCAGCTTCTCAGGAGATGGAAGCACAAGGATTGCTTGAGCCCAGGAGTTAGAGTCTAGGCTGAGCAACATAGTGGGATCCTTCTTAATGAATGAATGAATGAGTGAAAATTCAAGAATACTTTTGAAAGTATTTTCTTTATAGTTAGCATTCTATGACTACATTTAAAATGACTTGTTTTTTTTGAGTTGGATTCTCACTCTGTCACCCAGGCTGAAGTGCAGTGGCACGGCCACAGCAGCCTTGACCTGCTGTGTTCAGGCAATCCCTCCACTTCAGCCTTCCACGTAGTTGGAACTATAGGCACGCACCATTATGCCCGGCTAATTTTTTGATTTGTTTTAGAGATGCGGTCTCTCCAAGTTGCCCAGGCTGGTCTCAAACCAGTGGACTCAGCCTGTCCTCTCACCTCGGCCTCCCAAAGTGCTGAGATTATAAGTATGAGCTAGCACACCTGGCTTTTTATTTTTTAAATCTTGATATGTAGTGTAGTATGAGCTCTTCTTCTCTGATGGAGGTCATACACTTTACTTTTCTTATATCTTACCTGCCCAGCACAGTTAGTCTTTCACTTTTTCTTTTAATCTTTCATTCTTCTGTGCTTATTTGTCTCTTACCAGGCTATGAGCTCCTTGTTGACAGAGTATGTTTTACTTATATTTGTATCTTTAGTCTTATCACAGTGCCTGACATATATAGTGGCTATTCTAAAATTTTGTTCAACATACTTGTTTTGTAATTGACGCTTAAGCACATAGATTATGTACATATGTTTTTAACTTTTTACTTTGAAATAATTATAGATTTGCAGGCAGTTGCAAAGAAGTGTGCAGGGAAGTCCTATGTGCTCTTCAGCCTTCTCCAGTGTTAACATCTTTTATAACTGTAGTACAGTATCAAAACCAGAGAGTTGGCACTGTTGCAATCTGTAGAGCTTGTTCAGAATTCACCATTAGACATGCACTTGTTTGTGTGTCTATGTGTGTAGCTCTGTGCATTTTTATGTCATGTGAAGCCTTGCATAACCCATCATAATCAAGACATTTAATTATACCATTGCCACAAGATTCCTTCATGTTACCTTTAATATAGCCTTATCCATCTCACTTATTTCTTTTTTTTTTTTTGAGTTGGAGTCTCACTCTGTCACCCAGACTGGAGTGCAGTGGCCGCTCCTGGCCACCGCAGCCTTGACCTGCTGGGCTCCGGCAATCCTTCCACCTCATCCTTCCAAGTAGCCGGAATTACAGGCGCGTACTACCACGCCCGGCTGATTTTTTGATTTATTGTAGAGATGAGGTCTCGCTGCCCAGGCGGGTCTCGAACCCGCGGGCTCAGGCAATCCACTCACCTCAGCCTCCCAAAGGTGTGGGATTATAGACTGAGCCACCGAGCCCAGCTCATCTCACTTATTTCCAACCTTTGGCAATCACTGGTCTGTTCACCATCTCTATAATTATGTTATTTTACAAATTGAATGGAACCATGCAGTAAGTATCTTTGAGATTGACTTTTCCCATTCAGCATAATTCTCTTGAGATTCATTAGCTTTATTATATATATTAATAGTTCTTTTTTATTGCTGAGTAGTGTTAAGTAGTATGGATGTACCATAGTTTATTTAACTGCTCACCTGTTGAAGAACATTTGGGTAGTTTCTAGTTTTTGGCTATTACTATAAAGCTGGCTATTTTGGTTATTAAATAAAGCTGAACATTTGTGTACCTTTTTTGGGGGGGGCATGAAAATAAGTCTTCATTTTTCTGGGATTATGCCCACATACATTATTTTGTATGTGGCAAGTCAGAAATTCTAACTTTACCAATACAGACTAATTAGTAAAATTTCTGTTAAGACATCAAAAAGGCAAAGCTTATTATCAATTCTAAAAATGAAATTCTCAAATGATAAAATGCAGTTTTTATCATTTATTTTGCTACACTTTAATACAGTCTTGTTTGATATACTCAGGGGATTGACTGGCTCCAGGACCACCCATGTATACTCAAATATGTACATACTCAAGTCCCAAAGTCAGCCCTGGGGAACCCATATATCTGAAAAGTTGGTCCTTCATATATATATGTGGGTTTCATACCTCTTGAATACTGTATTTTTGATCCATGTTTGTGGCTGAAAAAAGTTTGTGTATAAGCGAACCTGCACAGTTCAGACCCCTGTTGGTCAAGATCTGTAATTTGAATTTTTTTTTTGCCACTTAATAAAACTAGCTGATGGGGAGAAAGAAGATCAGTTTAATGGAAGCCCTCCAAGACCACAGCCAAGGGGACCAAGAACTCCTCCAGGACCCCCTCCACCTGATGATGATGAAGATGACCCTATGCCTCTGCCAGGTATAAATAAAATCAGTGCTACGTTTTTTTCCTCTGGTTAGTTTGTTTGTTTTTTTTTTCTTCTTTTTTTGAACTGGAGTCTTAACTGTTACCCAGGCTGGAGTGCAATGGCATGCTCATGGTCACTATAGCTTTGACCTGATGGGCTCAGGTGATCCTTCGCCTCAGCCTTCCAAGTAGCTGGAACTACAGGCATGTGACACCATGCCTGGCTAATTTTTTCATTTATTGTAGAGATGAGGTCTCGCCAAGTTTCCCAGGCCGGTTAGTATTAAAGGTGTTTTTTTGGTGAAAGAAAATAAATCAGATGCTGGTAATCAGATCTTGGTGAATCTCCCCTTCATGTTATGCAGTATTTCCCTGTAGTTTTCTTTCTGTTTTCCAATGAACTTGTTTAAAAAAAATTAGTTCATTTGAAGCTGTACCAACATTTCTTTGAAAATAGTGTTAGTTTGCTCCAGTGATATATACTAATGAGTACTAGTTAAAAATTAGTATGTGTTGAAAGCGATAAAAATCCATGTGGTTTACTTAATAACTAACAAGAAAAGGCTTAGTTTATGGTACTAGAACATAAAATATTATACTTTATTAGTTCTTACTATATGAAGTTGTATAATTTATACTCTTAATATTTTTTTTTTTTTGAGTTGGAGTCTTACTCTGTTGCCCAGACTGGAGTGCAGTGGCCGCTCCTGGCCACTGCAGCCTGGACCTGCTGGGCTCCGGCAATCATTCCGCCTCAGCCTTCCAAATAGCTGAAACTACAGGCGCGTGCTACCACGCCTGGCTAATTTTTGATTTATTGTGGAGATGAGGTCTTACCAAGTTGCCCAGGCGGGTCTCGAACCCACGGGCTCAGGTAATCTACTTACCTCAGCCTCCCAGAGTGCAGGATTATAGACTGAGCCACTGAGCCCGGCTACTCAGTATTTTTTAAAAGCAAGTAGTTCTGCCGCCTTTTTTTTTTTTTTTTTTTTGAGTTGGAGTCTCACTCTGTCGCCCAGACTGTAGTGCAGTGGCCGCTCCCATCCACCGCAGCCTTGACCTGCTGGGCTCTGGCGATCCTTCCGCCTCAGCCTTCCGAGTAGCTGGAACTACATTCACACGCTACCACGCCCGGCTAATGTTTTGATTTATTGTAGAGATGAGGTCTCACCAAGTTGCCCAGGCGGGTCTCGAACACGCAGGCTCAGGCATTCCACTCACCTCAGCCTCCCAAAGGTGCGGGATTACAGGCTGAGCCACCGAGCCCAGCTGTTCTGCCACCTTTTTTAAAAAGTATTTTATGAGCTAAGTCATCCAAAATATTAAGTATTTGCCATATACAGTCAGGACATATTATTTAAAGCATTAAAATAATTTGTGCCTTAAATCTCAATTTTTCAGTGTCTGGTGACAAGGAAGAGGATGCCTCTCATAGAGAAGATTACTTTGAGCCCATTTCTCCTGATCGGAATTCAGTTCCCCAGGAAGGTCAGTATTCTGATGAAGGAGAAGTAGAAGAGGAACAGCAGGAAGAAGGAGAGGATGATGAAGATGATGTGGATGTAGAGGAAGAAGAGGATGAGGATGAGGATGATCGACATACAGTAGACAGCATCCCAGAGGAGGAGGATGAAGATGAAGAAGAAGAAGGTGAAGAGGATGAAGAAGGTGAAGGTTGGTTATATTAGCTAGGACTTTTGGGTTTAAGTACTAGAAATGAACTCAGTGAGCTTTGAGCAATGCAAGAGAATTTGTAGCAAAGATAAATGGGTTTTAAGAAACCCAAAGGTCAGAAGTAGCTGGGCCTCAGGGTATAACTAGATATGATAGTTCCATCTCTTCTTTGCTTTGTGTATCTACTGTAATCTGCTGTGTTTAATCAACCAGCTTAAATTGCTTGAGTATATCTCAGTCCAATTTCCTATCAGAGATTCTTTTTGGCTTGTTAAAACATGAGTTGTTTCTTGACATCTTTGATCTGAGAAATAAGGTCATGTAGCAAATACATGTTGGATTTGGTGGCTGTTTTTAGGGTAAGGTGTGGTGTTGTGAGCTGCGTGGAATTCTTAAAGATGTCTGCCACCTAGATATTTTAGCAAATGTTGCATTATTTTTATTTTGAGTTGGAGTCTCACTCTGTCACCCAGACTGGAGTGCATGGCCGCTCCTGGCCACCACAGCCTCGACCTGCTGGGCTCCAGCAATCCTTCCTCCTCAGCCTTCCAAGTAGCTGGAACTACAGGCACATGCTGCCACGCCCGGCTAATTTTTGATTTATTGTAGAGATGAGGTCTCACCAAGTTGCCCAGGCAGGTTTCGAACCCGAGGACTCAGGCAATCCACTCACTTTGACCTCCCAAAGTGCAGGGATTACAGGCTGAGCCACCGAGCCTGGCGCATTATTTTTAGAAATTCAAGGGCGATGCCGGGTGCAGTGGCTCACGCCTGTAATCCCAACACTTTGGAGGTGGAGGTGAAAGGATTGCCTGAGCCCGGGGCTTTGAGACCAGCCTGGGCAACTTGGTAAGACCTCATCTCTACAATAAATATAAAAATTAGCTGGGCATGGTGGCAGGAACCTGTAGTTCCAGCTACTTGGAAGACTGAGGCAGAAGGATCACCTAAATCCAATAGGTCAAGGCTGCAGTGGCTATGAGCATGTCACTGCACTCCAGCCTGGGAGACAAAGTGAGATGCATACTCAAAAAGAGAGAGAGAGGGAGGGAGGGTATCGCTGCCATTGTGGCCTCCTCCCTCCTCAGAAACGGGGTCTCACTGTGTTGTCCAGTCTGGTCTCTTGGCCTCCCAAAGTGCAGGGAGCTACCATGCTCAGCAATTTGGTGTTTTATTTTGTTTTGTTTTTTGTAGACGTTTAACTCTGTTGCCCAGGCTGAAGTGCAGTGGCATGCTCACGGCCATCATAGCCTCAACCTGCTGGGCTCAGGTGATCCTTCTGTCTCAGCCTTCCAATAGTTAGACAGGTTCATACCACCATGCCTGGGTAATTTTTGATTTATTGTAGAGATGAGGTCTCACCAAGTTGCTCAGGTTGGTCTTGAACTCCTGGACTCAGGCAATCCTCTCGTCTCAGCCTCCTAGAGTGTTGGGATAACAGACGTGAGCAATTGAGCCTGGCAACAATTTGATTTTTAATAGAAGATATCTGGCTTATCTCAGAGTCAGGTCCCTATAAACCTTTATTTTTTCAAGTATGAGTAGGTGGCTAAGTAAGGCTAAGCAAAGGAATATCAAAAGAGAGCTGGAGGAATTCTCTGGAAACATTTCTTTTTCCTTCTTAGGCCATTGTTGCTCATCTCCATTTTACCAGGGCCAGGCAGTAGTGTGTTAGAAGGTTAAACCAGCAAGTTTTCTGTCTTTAGTTCTGTTTTATTTGATACGGAGGGAAAAATTACATATCTATTATGCTAAAAAAGCTTTGCTTTAGCAAGGTGGAGCATTTGAAATGAATTTCCATCAAAATATAATACAGACCTAGATAAATGCAGGTAAGTAAAAATTCAGGAATATGAAACATTATGTTTTTGCTGAAAATATTTGGGTTTAACCTTGAATTATGGTGTTAATTTTTATTTAACTTTAATAATCTTTGCTTATCAGTTTTTTTCATCTTAAAAAATAATCCCTCAAGGGAGCAAGCTTAATTTCCTTCTTCCTGAGACAGGTATTTTTGTTACTTTGAGGCATATCTAATTTTATTTCTGTGAGGAAAAGATACCTGTAACAGTTAATTGTAAAACTGAACAGATACAGAGGTTTGACCATTGTTTTTCTCTTTTTTTAAATTTTAAAATTGTGGGGTACATTTCAGTATTAGGTATACAAATGTTCATTATGCAGGTACCCTTGTTGATGAGGTGTGCCCCTCCCTCCCCTATTTTTTTTTTTGAGTTGGAGTCTCACTATTGCCCAGGCTGGAGTGCAGTGGCACACTCACAGCCACTGCAGCCTTGACCTGCTGGGCTCAGGTAATTCTTCCACTCAGCCTTCCAAGTTGCAGAAATTATAGGCTTGTACCACCACAGTCGGCTAATTTTTTGATTTATTGTAGAGACGAGGTCTCTCAAGTTGCCCAGGCTGTTCTTGAACCTCTGGGTTCAGGCATTCCTCTCACATCAGTCTCCCAAATTGCTGGGATTATAGGCGTGAGCCACTGGGCCACGCCTAGTTTGTCCATTTTTTAAGTCTTATCCCTTTCAGGAAAAAGGAAGTAGTTTGTTCACAATTATTCTATTACGAAATTATAAAATGCTGGTAGTTGTGGATAAGAAGTTGTGGTAGAGGTTGATATTGTTGAGAAAATCATTAATTCTTAACATTTGCCATACATTAATTAGACCTTTTTTTTTGAGTTAGAGTCTCTGTCACCCAGACTGGAGTGCAGTGGCCACTCTCAGCCACCGCAGCCTCAACCTGCTGGGCTCCAGCGATCCTTCTGCCTCAGCCTTCCAAGTAGCTGGAACTACAGGCGCACACTACCACGCCCGGCTAATTTTTGATTTATTGTACAGATGAGGTCTCGCCAAGTTGCCCATGTGGGTCTCGAACCCGCGGGCTCAGGCAATCCACTTACCTTAGCCTCCCAAAGCATGGGATTACAGGCTGAGCCACCGAGCCCTACTAGACTATTTTTTTGAGTTGGAGTCTCACTCTGTCATCCAGGCTGGAGAACAGTGGCATGCTCATGTCTATTGTAGCCTTAACCTACTGGGCTCAGGTGATCCTTCAGCCTAGCCTTCTAAGTAGTTGGTACTACAGGTGTGTGCCAGCATGCCTGGCTAATTTCTTGATTTGTTGTAGAGACAAGGTCTCACCACATTGCCCAGGCTGGTCTTGAACTCATGGACTCAGTCAATCCTCTTGCCTCTACCTTCCAAAGTGCTACGATTACAGACGTGAACCACCTCACTCAGCCTAAACTATGATTTTGATTAATTAGAATTTATGCATTAAATAATATATGCAATACTTAAATGTTTTTCAAACTGATTTTCAGGGGATGATGGTTATGAACAAATTTCCAGTGATGAAGATGGAATTGCTGACTTGGAACGTGAAACATTTAAGTATCCACACTTTGATGTTGAATACACTGCTGAAGACTTGGCTTCGGTTCCTCCTATGACATATGATCCATATGACAGGGAGCTTGTACCACTTTTGTACTTCAGCTGTCCATACAAGACTACTTTTGAAATTGAAATCAGTAGAATGAAGGATCAAGGTCCAGATAAAGAAAACTCAGGAGCAATAGAAGCCTCAGTGAAGTTAACAGAACTAATAGATTTGTATCGGGAAGATAGAGGTGCAAAATGGGTAACAGCTTTAGAAGAAATTCCAAGTTTAATAATAAAAGGATTAAGCTATTTGCAGTTGAAGAACACAAAACAAGACTCCCTTGGCCAGTTGGTAGACTGGACCATGCAAGCTTTAAATTTACAAGTAGCCCTTCGCCAACCCATTGCCTTAAATGTCCGACAGCTAAAAGCTGGGACCAAATTAGTATCCTCACTAGCAGAATGTGGGGCTCAAGGAGTCACGGGACTACTACAAGCAGGAGTGATCGATGGATTATTTGAGCTTCTGTTTGCTGATCATGTATCATCTTCTCTTAAGTTAAATGCTTTTAAAGCTTTGGACAGTGTCATTAGTATGACAGAAGGAATGGAAGCTTTTTTAAGAGGTAGGCAGAGTGAAAAAAGTGGCTATCAAAAACTTTTGGAACTCATACTTTTAGATCAGACTGTGAGGGTTGTCACTGCTGGTTCAGCCATTCTTCAGAAATGCCATTTCTATGAAATCTTGTCAGAAATTAAAAGACTTGGTGACCATTTAGCAGAGAAGACTTCGTCTGTTCCTAACCATGGTGAACCTGATCATGACACAGATGCTGGACTTGAGAGAGCAAACTCAGAATATGAAAATGAGGTAGAAGTTTCTATGGATATGGATCTTTTAGAATCCTCAAATATAAGTGAAGGAGAAATAGAAAAGCTTATTAATCTCCTAGAAGAAGTTTTTCACTTAATGGAAACTGCACCTCATACAATGATCCAACCTCCTGTTAAGTCTTTCCCAACGATGGCACGAATTACTGGACCTCCAGAGAGGGATGATCCATACCCTGTTCTCTTTAGGTAAGACACATTTATTTTTTGGGAAATATATTTCACAGATCATTGGAGGCAATTTTATGTGGTTGATTTTTAAAAATCTGTTTGTAGGTAATGCGTATCTATGTAAGGATACTTGCTATTTCAAGATATTATCGAAACTCAGTAGTTAAAAACACCTGAAACCACCTTATTGTGGGTAAGCCTATATTGTGTTAGTTCTTACAGCAGAATTGGGAACTTAAGTGAAAGATTGTAATAATTAACAACATGCTTTTATAAGCATGTCTATGAGCAAGAATAAATGAGAAACTACTTAGTTACTTCTGTGAAGGTGATACAAATGTACAGCATAGAAAGGAGAACTTTTCTGTGTGAACCCCCTTATACATTATTGCTCTAATACATTGTAAGTTGAAATTGTATTTTGTTAACTTAATTTTATAGTTCTGGTTAAAGATATCTTTAAGGTTGCATTACCACTTGTTTCTGCCATCTACCTCTCTCGTTATCTGTTGATACAATTTTGCCATTACTGTATTAGGATCAGCATTCACAATAAGTTTTTTATTTTGTCTTAATCTTTGAGCTTTTCTTTGCATTTTCCTGTAAATAACCTTGTAATGGAAAAATGACATTATAATTATTTTATTACTATTTGGAGCATAGTCTGTTATCAGGAAATGGGTCATGTGTCCACTCCAAAATCTACCTGTTTGCGTTTTTAGCTGAAGCTATTAGCCTTGTCTTGGTTTGAGTTCTCTAAAAGGCCAATTTGAGTCAAAGTCTGGAGTGCAGTTCTTTGTTTGAAAGGTTATCCTAGGAAGCAAAAATGCATTAAGAAAGTAAGTAGAGGAGAAAAGCCAGTAAAGGAAGTGTTATTAAGCTTACTATTACTGTGGATAACTGGGGCTCATCCTATTAGGGACCCTCTGAGGAACTGGCTAAACGGTGTCTCTTACTTATCCCGCTGAAAGACTCAGGTTGGGGCATTTGTCTACGAACTTCTCCCTCTTTGAAGTTTGTGCACCAGGAATTTCAACTCTTCCATCCTTTGAGCTGTTCCTGCTTTTGGTCTGAGCACCCTTTAATGGCTTTGGAGAAAACCCCAAGAAAGGTAGAGAGGCTCGGAGGCCAGATATTGGCAACCCACACAGACTTTGCAGTGGAAGATCAATGGGTCAGTGATGGAACCTTGGGGGGCAGTAATATGTGAGTGATGAGCCAGAGTAGGAGTTTAGGCAGGAAACTTAGAAGGAATAGAAAGACAAAGTGAGAAACTGAAGTGAACAATGCCATGGAAACCAAAGAAGAAAATAGTTTCAGGAAGCAACGAATGATTGTTGTGTCAGGTATAGTTGAGAGGTTCAGAAGGTAAGGACAGGAAATCATGTGTTTTGCAAGATAGATAATTGTAGTTGGGGCTGTAGCAACAGCAGTTTATTGTAGCAGTGGGAGAGGAAGTGTGAATGAAAAGCAACTGGGAAATAAGGATGTGAAAACAGTGTAGGTTACTGTTTTAAGAAATTTGGTTAAGAGGGAAAGTAAGCTGGGCTCGGTGGCTCAGCTTGTAATCCTGCGCCTTGGGAGGCCAAGGTGAGTGGATTGCCTGAGCCTGTGGGTTCGAGACCCGCCTGGGCAACTTGGCAAGACCTCATCTCTACAATAAATCAAAAAATAAGCCAGCCATGGTAGCGCGCGCCTGTAGTTCCAGCTACTTGGGAGGCTGAGGCGGAATGATCGCTGTCGCCCAGCAGGTCGAGGCTGCGATGGCCAGAAGCGGCCACTGCACTCCAGTCTGGGCGACAGAGTGAGACTCCAACTCAAAAAAAAAAAAAAGAGGGAAAGTAAAGGCAGCAGCTAGAAGGAGATGTTGGGTTCAAAAAGGAAGGAATGGAAGAGGCTTGAACACACTTGTGGGCCGGGAATAATAATTCATTTTGAAAGTCAGTGGAGCTGGGCTCGGTGGCTCAGCCTGTAATCCCGTGCCTTTGGGAGGCTGAGGTGAGTGGATTGCCTGAGCCTGCGGGTTCGAGACCTGCCTGGGTAGCGATACCTCATCTCTACCATAAATCAAAAAATCAGCTGGGCGTGGTAGCGCATGCCTGTAATTCCAGCTACTTGGGAGGCTGAGGCGGAAGGATCGCCGGAGCCCAGCAGGTCAAGGCTGCGGTGGCCGGGAGCGGCCACTGCACTTCAGTCTGGGCGACAGAGTGAGACTCCAACTCAAAAAAAAAAAAAAAAGGTCAGTGGAGAGGAAGATGTTTAAGCAGTAATAGGATTGGAGGGACAATTTTAGTTTTTATTTATTTATTTATTTTTTATTTTTATTATTATTATTATTTTTTGAGTTGGAGTCTCACTCACTCTGTTGCCCAGACTGGAGTGCAGTGGCCGCTCCCGGTCACCACAGCCTCGACCTGCTGGGCTCTGGGGATCCTTCCGCCTCAGCCTTCCAAGTAGCTGGAAGTACAGACATGCGCTACCACGCCTGGCTAATTTTTGATTTATTGTAGAAATGAGGTCTCGTCAAGTTAGTTTTTATTTTTTTGAGTTGTAGTCTCACTCTGTCGCCTAGGCTGGAATGCAGTGGCACGTTTATGGCCTCGACCTTCTAGGCTTAGGCGATCCTTTCACCTCAACCTTCCAAGTAGTTGGAGCTACAAGGTGCGTGCCACCACATCCAGCTAAGTTTTTTTATTTATTATTGAGACAAGGTCTCACCAAATTGCCCAGGCTGTTCTCAAATCCCTGGACTCAGGCAATTTTCTCACCTCAAACATTAAAGTGTTTGGATTATAGGCTTGAACCACCGTGCCTGGCCTAATTTTAGTTTTTGATAAAAATAAATTCTGGCCTCTAATGTACTTATTAGTAATATCTTTTTTATTTTATTTTTATTTTTTTAAATCAGGAAAGATAGTTTATTTAGAAAGAGTAGGTAGATTCACCTCTCCAAGATTGGAGAAGGGGCTGGAGTTTAAAGAAAGCATGATCTATTAGTAGTATCTTGACTGGTGTTGATGGAAGCTATTGTGTCACCATTTGTGGTGACTAAAAATGTGAAAAGAACGACTCAGAATTTTAAATAATTTTACTCTTTTTAGATTAATAAATTATGATACTTTCTACCACAAATTTTTTTTTTTGAGTTGGAGTCTCACTCTGTCACCCAGACTGGAGTGCAGTGGCCGCTCCTGGTCACCACAGCCTCCACCCGCTGGGCTCCGGCAATCCTTCCGCCTCAGGCTTCCAAGTGGCCGGAACTACAGGCGCGCATTACCACGCCTGGCTAATTTTTGATTTATTGTAAAGATGAGGTCTCGCCAAGTTGCCCAGCTGAGTCTCGAACCCATGGGCTCAGGCAGTCCACTCACCTCAGCCTCCCAAAGCGCGGGATTACAGGCTTAGCCACCAAGCCTGGCTTACTCTTGTATATTTTAAAACATCTCTAGATTACTTATAATACTTAGTACAATGTAAATGCTATGTAAATAGTTGTTATACTGTGTTGCTTAGGGAATAATGACAAGAAAAAAATTTGTATAAATTTAATACAGATGTGTTTAAAAAATAATTTCAATCTGCTGTTGGTTGGATCCACAAATGTGGAACCCACAGATATAGAGGGTCAACTGTGTATATACTGTATATTTCCTAGATACACTAATTTACATATACTGGTATGCCATGAGTAGAGGAAGACCATGATGAAAGAGGAGCATTTGGTAACTGGCTGTTAAGAAGGCCCAGAATTTAAAACCAAGGTTAACTCTGGAAAGAGAAAACTGGTCAACAGTTATTTATTGAACATCTGTTTTGTGCTAGCTAGAAGGAAGCCTCATAGAACTTTCACTTTTATTTGGCCTAGTGGAGAGAAGACTTGCTACTCACATTATGTTTTTAGCTAAAGCAGTATATTACTGAGGCTAAGGATTACGGCCATTAAAAATTTTACCAGTCTTGGTCTGGGTGGCTCATGCCTATAACTCCAGGACTTTGGGAGGGCGAGGCTGGAAGATCACTTTGAAACCAGGAGTTTGAGATCAGCCTGGATAGCATAGTGAGATCCCGTCTCTATTAAACAAAAAATAATTAGCCAAGCATAGTGGCATAAACCTATAGTCTTAGCTACTTAGGAGCCTAGGTGGTAGGATTGCTAGAGCCCAGGAGTTAGAGGCTGCAGTGAACTATGATCGTACCACTGCACTCCAGCATTTTTTAGAGACTCTGTCTCTAAAAAAAAAATTAAATTTTACTGGTCTCCTGTCTAGCACATTTTGAGTAAATGAAGAATGCTTTACAGTGACTTGATATATATCAATTAACTCTTCCACAGGTATCTTCACAGTCATCACTTCTTGGAGTTAGTAACCTTGCTTCTGTCAATTCCAGTAACAAGTGCCCACCCTGGTGTGTTGCAAGCCACAAAAGATGTTTTAAAGTTTCTCGCACAATCACAAAAGGGTCTTCTTTTTTTTATGTCGGAATATGAGGCAACAAACTTGTTGATTCGAGCTTTGTGTCACCTTTATGATCAAGATGAAGAGGAAGGTCTCCAATCTGATGGTGTTATTGATGACGCATTTGCCTTGTGGCTACAGGACTCAACACAGACGTTGCAGTGTATTACAGAACTATTTAGCCATTTTCAGCGTTGTACTGCCAGTGAAGAAACTGACCATTCAGATCTCCTGGGAACCCTTCACAATCTTTATTTGATTACTTTTAATCCTGTGGGAAGATCGGCGGTTGGCCATGTTTTCAGTCTTGAGAAAAATCTCCAAAGTCTTATTACCTTAATGGAGTACTATTCAAAAGAAGCCTTAGGGTAATTTTCAATTTACTCTTTAAATTTTCTGTAATGTTAGAAAACTAGATCAACTAATGGAGTTTTTAGTTTCTTAAAAGAGGTGTTGCTTTGAAAGAAAAAAAATTTTAATTATTTGTGACATAACAACTTATCAAGGATTAGAGTAACAAATCTCTAAACATTTGTCTGTAAAGCAATAAAATGAACCCTTTAGTGGCTTCTTTCAGTTTCCCCATGGTGTTAACAAAATTGTATCTGTAGTAACCCTTTTGTTTTGTTTAGAGGGGAGTTCTAAATCACAGGAATATATACCTTGAGAGTGGTGAGGACCCTGTTGCTATCTTCTGCCCTTGCCTTCTAAACCATTCATAATGTTCTGGTTTCAGAATTGCTTTGACTTGGTAGGGAAATTAAGAATGATAATAGTTTTGAAGAGTTTGCCTGGTAGGGTAGTGGGTTTTAGTGTACAAAAAGGAGAGACATTATGTATTCCTGGCTCATGTCACAAAAAGCAAATGGCATTCAAGTAACTGCACTCACAATGGGGACTTGATATATAATTCTTTGAGTGACAGATCTTTTTGAAGGGACCGATGAAAGGCAAACAACAATGGCTTTTATGCCTAGCTATATCTTAACAGTTTTGTATTGAAGGCTGAATATATTGAAGGCAGGTGATCACACTTGTTCTTATTCATCCAGATTGAGTGTCTTAATTTTTTAATTTTTGAAGTCGAGATCTCCCTGTCTCACCCAGGCTGGTGGCAGTGGCACCGCAGCCTCGACCTCCAGGGCTCAGGCAATCCTTCCCTGCCTCGGTCTTTGGAGTATCTGGAATTACAGGGGCGCACCACCATGTCTGGCTAATTTTTTTGATATTTTGTGGAGACAAGGCCTTGCTATGTTGCCTAAGCTAGTCTCAAACTCCTGGGTTCAAGCAGCCCTTCTGCCTTTGCCTCCCAAAGTGCTGGGATTACAAGCATGAGTCATCACGCCTGGCTGAACAAACATTTTAAAGGAAATGAAAGCATATTTTCTAATCTTTCATTGCTGATGAAGTGTACTTGTCCTGATCTGATTTCTTTTTTTTTTTACTGAAAAATATAGTTTATTTAGAAAGTAAATGAGAGAGAGAGAGAGAGAGAGAGAGAGAGAGAGAGAGAGAGAGAGAGAGAGAGAGAGAGAGAGATTGAGATTCACTCCCCAAGGTAAGGGAGGGGGCCAAAGCTTAAGAAAACAAAACATGGCCTGGCCGTAGGTCAAAGAATACATGGTTAGACCATAACTTAGCAAAACAGTGGTGGCTTGATCTTATTTCTTTGTTAGTTTTATTGTTCTTATCTTATTTATTTTTAAAAAATTAATTTATTATTTTATTTTTTTGTAGAGATGAGGTCTTGCTATGTTGCCTAGGCTGGTCTCAAGCTCCTGGGCTCAAGCAGTCCTCTTGCTTTGGCATTCCAAAGTGCTGGGATTACAGGCATGAGCCACCACACCCGGCCTGATCCTATTTCTTAGTAGAATTCTTATCTGCCGGCAACTAGTCTTTTTGTTTGTTTGTTTGTTTGTTTGTTTTTTTGAGTAGGAGTCTTACTCTGTCGCCCAGGCTGGAGTTCAATGGCATGCTCACAGCCACTGCAGCCTCGACCCACTGGGCTCAAGTGATCCTTCTGCCTCAGCCTTTCAAGTAGCTGGAACCACAGGTGTGTGCCACCACACCTGGCTAATTTTTTGAATGAAGTCTCACAAGTTTGGTCTAGAACCCCGGGGTTTAGGCAATCCTCTCGCCTCAGCCTCCCAAGGTGCTGGGATTACAGGCGTGAGTCACTGTGCCTGGCTAGCTAGTTGTTTTATAGTAAATTTCTTTGGTGTCTTTAATGCCAAGTAGAGAAAAAATGTTAAAATTATTTCTGAAAAATTGTTTTTGTATCCAAAACTTAAAAACCTTATTTTGTTTCAGTGATTCCAAATCTAAGAAGTCAGTAGCTTATAATTATGCATGCATACTTATTTTGGTGGTGGTTCAGTCTTCCAGTGATGTTCAAATGCTAGAACAACATGCAGTATCTCTCTTGAAGCTTTGTAAAGCAGATGAAAATAATGCTAAGTTGCAAGGTAGGTACTGAAGTTATTTTAAGCATTTGTAATATGTGAAGGAAAAAGCCTTTGAATATTTGTAATTAGAGCTTCATCATGTTTCAATAATATATCTAGTAAAACTCTGTTTTTAACTTCCTTAAATTACCTTTTATGAAGATAGTTTATAAAACTACAGATTGATAGAATATTTTAGTATTTATTTATTTGTTTGTTTATTTTGAATTGGAGTCTCACTCTTTTGCCCAGGCTGGAGTGCAGTGTCACACTCATGGCCACCCCACTGTTGACCTGCTGGGCTCCAGTGATCCTTCCGTCTCAGCCTTCCAAGTAGCTGGAACTACTGGTGTGCGCTATCACGCCTGGCTAATTTTTGATTTATTGTGGTGTCTAGTCTCGCCAAGTTTCTCAGGCTGCTCTTGAACCCACGGGCTCAGGCAGTCTACTCGCCTCAGCCTCCCAAGTGCTGGGATTACAGGCTGAGCCACCAAGCCCAGCCAATATTTTAATTTTTAAATGAAAAGTTTTACAAGTATCCTTTCTGGAAAGTCATGAAAATTGGTGATCAGTTGAAGTATCTAATCAAAATGGAACTGATAAAGGTGAACTCAAAAGTTCAGTTTTGGGTATAGTTTTGCCTCTGTGTGCTTTGCTATATATGTGTTTCTTTTGTTGTTGTTGTTGACTTGGAGTCTTACTCTGTCACCTAGTTGAGTGCAGTAGCATGATCATGGCCTACCACGTCCTTGATCTTCTGAGCTCAACCAATTCTTCCCCCTCAGCTTCCCTGGTAGTTGGGACTATAGGCATGCACCACCATACTAGGCTAATTTTTGGGTTGGTTTTTTTTGGGGGGTAGAGATGAAGTCTTCCTATGTTGCCCAGGCTGATCTCGAACTCCTGTACTCAAAGCATTCTGTCGCTGCAGCGTCCCAGGTGTGAGCTGCCTCTCTCTACCTGTGTATATATTTCTAAGTACAATACTATTCTGAGTACAATTTAGAAATCTATTTGTGGCTTAACACATGTGTGTTCTCAAAAGTAAACAATACTGTATATGAACTTTTTTTAGGTATATAAATATATATTTAATTAAATTCACAGAAAACTTTATGTGAATAGTTTAAAACAAGTTTAAGATATTGAATAATTTTTAAATTATTTTATTTTGACTTCTGGCTTTGTGACATTATCAAGTAGAAAATGTGTAACATTGAGTCAATATTCTAAAAATGCTAGCATGTGGACTCTTCTTTTTTTTTTTTGAGTTGGAGTCTCACTCTGTCGCCCAGACTGGAGTGCAGTGGCCCCTCCCGGCCACCACAGCCTTGACCTGCTGGGCTCCGGCGATCTTTCCGCCTCAGCCTTCTAAGTAGCCAGAACTATAGGTGTGCACTACCACGCCCGGCTGATTTTTTGATTTATTGTAGAGATGAGGTCTTACTGCCCAGGCGGGTCTCGAACCCACAGGCTCAGGCAATCCACTCACCTCAGCCTCCCAAAGGCGTGGGATTATAGGCTGAGCCACTGAGCCCGGCTTGACTCCTCTTTTTTTTAACCCTAAATTTTATGTGTGTTACCGTCAATAAAAGTGAACAGTAAATTCATCTTCCCATCCTTAAAACAGATTCTTTTCCTTGAGTATGCTTTTGTTTTTATATCGTTATTTTTATATTTTTAATAATTTAGTATTTTATCTAAATTTATTTTATAAATAAACTTATTTTTATATTAATTTACATATTTTACAAATGCAAATAAAGGAGGGTATACAGTGTCTTCAAGGGTATTATTAATGCTTTACTATTTTGGGGGGGATGATAGACCCACTGGTATTTGTTTCATTATTATTCTTTATATCTTTCATTTGAGCTGTGTATTCTGTATATATGGAAGAGTTAATTTTAAAATGCTCAGATATATACACCTGTAATCCTTATGGAGCAGTGAAAAACCAAGGAGAGACATGACTACTATTTTCCATTTTCTTTAATCATACCTTTAAAGTGTCTGGAACTGGCATATCACTTTTTACAATTAGAATACTTTTCTAGAAACATTTTTGGTGTTAGAATATAGGTGTTATGGCATAACTTCTAGGATAATTTTGAGTTTTGTTGCTGTATATGGTATATTTCTTTTCTGTTTATTTTATTTTATTTTTTTTGAGTTGGAATCTCACTCTGTCGCCCAGACTGGAGTGCAGTGGCCTCTCCCGGCCACCGCAGCCTTGACCTGCTGGGCTCCGGCGATCCTTCCGCCTCAGCCTTCCGAGTAGCTGGAATTATAGGCGCGCGCTACCACGCCCGGCTGATTTTTTGATTTATTGTAGAGATGAGGTCTCGCTGCCCAGGCGGGTCTCGAACCTGCGGGCTCAATTGGTCTACTCACCTCAGCCTCCCAAAGGTGCGGGATTACAGGCTGAGCCACCGAGCCCGGCTTCTGTTTATTTTATAAAAGTTTGCCCTCAAGACGGCCACTGCACTCCAGTCTGGGCAACAGAGTGAGATTCCAACTCAAAAAAAAAAAAAAAAGTTTGCCCTCAATGCTTTTGGAGTGATAGTAATTACTTTTAATTTTATAAAGGCAAATTAGGAAGTTGACAGATTAAAAATTTATGTTAAGGGAAAAGGCACACATAAAAAGTTTCCCCATGGGCTTGATTTCTCTAGAAATTATTACATTTTGCTTATACTATTTTGGGTGAGCAAGAGATAATGGCAAATATGTGAATAAACACTATATTATATTAGTTTATAAGCAGTCTATTTTATAAATCTTTTTTTAATGTAGATTGATTGTTACGAAAAATTCATTGTAATTAGATAAACTGTTTTAAGCATTTAAACTTTAAAGTTTTAAGAATCCAGATGAGGGGCGGGGGCACATAACATCACTAAGAGTACCAACCCTAAACCAGAGGAAGTGAGGACCGGTTGGGGGCTCAAACTTTACCTGCATGTAGATATATTATGAACCTAATGCTGATTTGTACCCCACACCTTTACAATAAAATAAAGGAAAAAAAGAAACCAGATAGTAGGGCTGCATTTACATTTCATTTTTAAACTTGTTTAAAGAATTAGACATGAGTTCATCCCTATATGGAATTTAGATTATTGAAGTCAAAATGGATCTGATAATTTGGGATAAAATACTTTGTTATAGCCGGGCTCGGTGGCTCAGCCTGTAATCCCAGCACTTTTGGAGGCTGAAGTGAGTGGATTGCCCGAGCCCACGGGTTCGAGACCCGCCTGGGCATCTTGGTGAGCCCTCATCTCTACAATAAAATAAAAAATTAGCCGGGTGTGGTAACGCGCACCTGTAGTTCCAGCGACTTGGAAGGCTGAGGCGGAATGCTCGCCGGAGCCCAGCAGGTCGAGGTTGCGGTCGAGGCTGCGGTGACTGGGAGCCGCCACTGCACTCCAGTCTGGATGACAGAGTGAGACTCCAACTCAAAAAAAAAAAAAAAAAACTTTGTTACAAAGGCTTTTATTTTTAACTATTACGAATTATTCTTGTTGTTTTTAAGAACTTGGCAAGTGGCTTGAACCTCTGAAAAACCTTAGATTTGAAATAAACTGCATCCCAAACTTAATTGAATATGTTAAACAGGTGAGTAAAAATACTTAAAAGTGCTTTGATTTGATGAAAATTTGTGGTAGTGTATAACGATATTTCATTAAATTGTATTTCATTAAATTGTGTAGATAATGCAGAAGTTGTTAAGTGTACTGGGTTGATTTATTAGACCTTGCGTACAGATTGGTATATTAATGGATATGTGAATATGTGCACACATGAACACACATGCACATAACTCTGTGTACTGTACTGCTTTTGTGCTACCAGATTCTGTCCTATATTTTCGTCTGAAATGGGAATGTCACCTACCATCGTGATGACATTTACATAAGTGTTTTAAAGTTAAATGCTGTGTTAATGTAATCTATAACTGTTTCAATTAAACTTTAATTAGTGAAAAAGAATTTCAGTCCAAATATTTAGGTGAAAATTGATACAGTCACTTCCAGATAATTACAATGGGGGTTAGTTCTTTTAGTTGTTAATTTGGGATAAAAGAATCTGCAGTTGAAATAATTCTTAAAGGTTGAAATTCACAAAATCCATAAAACTTATAGTACAGTTGAAAAATTTATATGAAATTCAAATAATTCATACTGAAAAAAAAAGATCATTGCATTGTTAGTCTTGGAAGTTGTTTTTTTCTTCTCTGTTCCTTAGCTGATCCAGAGTATAGCACAGGAAGAAGCACTTAAAGGCACTAGAAAGTTTTAAGGAAGGTTAGAATGGACCTTGAATTGTCTCCACTTTCATTTAGCAGATGAACTGCACGTGTATGTGTGCACACACTTGTGCAGCAAGAAGAGTGTAAACCATATTGGTTTTGGAATTGCAGTGTGTGTTATTAAAGTAATTTATGTATATTGTTTAATCTGTTGCTATTGATCCAACAACAAAGTATTATTTGGTCTTATCTGCTTCAGATTTTTCTTTACTGATTTCTCTGCCCTTGTCTCATTTCTCCAGAGTACTTTTACTTCCTGTGGTACCATTATGTTCTTCTGCTCTTACTCTGTGCCTCAAATTATATTTAGAACTTTTCATTATATTTTCTTTTATTTAGCAGAAGCATAATTAATCTTCTGTAAATTTAGATGGTCATATATTCTGCTGGGTACTTGTGCATGGTCGAGTGAGTATTAACAAGATATTCAATAAATAGCAGATGACTTGAGTAAAACTATTTAACCAGCAAGAAATTTAGTTGTGTAAGTTTGAATTACACGCCGTAATTAAAAGAGAGTTTTAATTTTTATGTAAATCTTTATCCCATTAATCATAATTATTTTAAGTGGCTCTCATCCCAAGATGGAATAAAAACAGTTGCTCCAAGACTGCAACTTCACTTCATAGCTCCTTACTGCCTTATATAATTTGTGGAATTATAGGGGAAAAAAAATAGAGGGAAAGATAAACCAAAGTGGAAAACTTATGAAAGAGAGG
Organism: Cephalopachus bancanus; assembly: GCA_027257055.1. Classification (NCBI taxonomy): domain Eukaryota; kingdom Metazoa; phylum Chordata; class Mammalia; order Primates; family Tarsiidae; genus Cephalopachus; species Cephalopachus bancanus. The sequence continues at coordinate 48,883 of JAPVLO010000045.1, forward strand.
AGGTTTTTTTTTTTTTTAAGTTTATACACTGAGTCTTAGAAGTTGAGATAGTAACATTTTAAAGTATTATTTCTTTCATGTTTCTAAATCATCTATAATGCCAGTTTGAGAAAGATACCAAAACTTAAACTTAACTATTTGTTGCCAGGAAACAGCATAGTCAGGTGCTAAGGACATAGACAACTGTATTTCGTTTTTCTCTAACCTACACCCCAACTGGCTATGATAACTAGACCCCCTCGGTATTTGCATTTTTTAAAATGTGTGCTATATAGTCCAAAAACATGCCATGTTGCTTCCTCAGTTTTGAAAGAGGTTTGTTATCCCCAGGGCTTTTAAAATAGAGTCATTACTTCATTTTTGGGAGACAAAACTGTATAAAAATGTTATACTGAAAGGAGTCATTTTAAACTCTTAATATAGTGAGTCTCATTTTGGTGTTTTATCTTCTAGTCAATCCTTTTAAATGTACTTATATATTACAATTAATTCCTTTTTTTCCCTGAGTTGGAGTCTCAGTCCCTCGCCCAGGCTAGAGTGCAGGGGCATGTTCATGGCTACCCCAGCGTCGACCTGCTGGGCTCCGGCTATCCTTCCCCATCAGCCTTCCAAATAGCCGGAACTACAGGTCTATACTACCACGCCCAGTTAATTTTTTATTTTATTGTCGGGATGAGGTCTCACCAGGTTGCCTGGGCTGGTCTTGAACCCATGGGCTCAGACAGTCCACTCACCTCGGCCTCCCAAAATGCTGAGATTAAAAGCTGAACCACTGGACCTGGCCATTATAATTATTCTTTATATCTAGATAATATATATTGTACAACAAATGCCAAAGATTAAATAATCTTGATAAACTTGTTTAGCTCTAAGGGCTTATTCATGTTTTAAAATTTGCTTAATAAATATAAAATATTGCATGTACTTAACATGAAGCTTATTTTTAACTAATGCCTTGTCTGGAATTTTCTCTTGTTCTGATGAGTACCAAGAAATTAAAGTCTGTTCTTTTTTATTTTTAAAGAATATTGATAACTTGATGACCCCAGAAGGAGTTGGCCTTACCACTGCCTTACGTGTTCTCTGTAACGTGGCATGCCCACCACCACCTGTTGAAGGTAATGTGGCTAGTATACATTAAAAACTACTATTCTTTAGGCCTAGTTTAAATATCATTTTTTGAATATTCAAAATTAGTTATTAACATATAAGTAATTAGTTTTGTGGTTTTTTTTTTCTTTTCCTATATAAAGGTCAACAGAAAGATCTGAAATGGAATCTTGCTGTTATTCAGCTTTTTTCTGCTGAAGGAATGGACACCTTTATTCGAGTTCTGCAAAAATTGAACAGTATTCTGACTCAGCCCTGGCGGCTCCATGTCAACATGGGGACTACCCTTCACAGAGTGACTACTATTTCAATGGCTCGCTGTACACTCACTCTTCTTAAAACTATGTTGACGGAACTCCTGAGAGGTGGATCCTTTGAGTTTAAGGACATGCGTGTTCCTTCAGCACTTGTTACTTTACATATGCTCCTGTGCTCTATCCCCCTCTCAGGTCGTTTGGATAGTGATGAACAGAAAATTCAGAATGATATTATTGATATTTTACTGACTTTTACACAAGGAGTTAATGAAAAACTCACAATCTCAGAAGAGACTCTGGCCAATAATACTTGGTCTTTAATGCTAAAAGAAGTTCTTTCTTCAATCTTGAAGGTTCCTGAAGGATTTTTTTCTGGTCTCATACTCCTTTCAGAGCTGCTGCCTCTTCCATTGCCCATGCAAACAACTCAGGTATCACTTCCATATAACATGCATCTTATAAATGACTGCAGTAACACTTTAAAAAAAGCCAGTGATTTTGTTAAAAAACAAAAACCCTCATCTCCCATCCCCCCAAAAAGACATAAAATAATCGGATGAGGGGGAGATAAAACTGATGCAAGTTGGTCACTGAGGAAATATGGGGGTAACACTTTAAATAAATTTTTGTTAAAGTGAGTTTTATTATGCTGTTATGTATACTTGTACTTACGTTTTTCTGTTATTTTAAATCCTTTCTCCCCTTTATCATGTGTTAGAATTTGCCAATAACTAGGTTGCTTCACCAATGGACTCTGCTCAACTGACTGCAAACTTGAGAACAATAGATTTTTTAGACTTATTGAATTCAATGAAATTTGTTTAACTGTATAATAGAAAATTAAATGTTTTAAGCATGCAGTAAAGATGTTCTTTTTATAACAGTTCTTCCTGAACAGATTTTGTGACTATAAATAAATATAAAAAATCTACGTACACACACATTATACTTTTTTAACAGGTTATTGAGCCACATGATATATCAGTGGCACTCAACACCCGAAAATTGTGGAGCATGCACCTTCATGTTCAAGCAAAGTTGCTCCAAGAAATAGTTCGTTCTTTCTCTGGCACAACCTGCCAGCCCATTCAACATATGTTACGACGTATTTGTGTTCAATTGTGTGACCTTGCCTCACCAACTGCACTTCTGATTATGAGAACTGTGTTGGATTTGATTGTAGAAGACTTGCAAAGGTATTTTCATTTTGCATTAAAATTTTTTTCCTCAAGTTATTTTTGACACATATACATTTTTTTTACTTAACAATTTGGAAACTAGGATTTGGAATGCCCAGTTTACAGTATATATACATGTAAATATACACAGATACCTATTTGTGCACATATGTATATATGAGTACATGTAATTATTTTTAGAAAGCTTTATTTCATCATTTCATGTGCAAGATACCTTGAAGGTCTTGATTTTGGGTTTTTGAAAGATAAACTATAAAGAAGTACTCTGATGTAAGAAAATACTTTATTGAAAACCTGAACTTATAAAATTTTGCAGTAATTGTAAAATTCCAGAGAAGTTGTCATTATATCCAAGAAATGATGTGTTTTATACACAATTTATGTAAGTTGATATGTATTGAAAAATAAATATTAGTTAAACAATGCCTTAACATCAAGAATTTTGTTTACTAAATGTACTGATTTTATTTCAGCACTTCAGAAGATAAAGAAAAACAGTATACTAGCCAAACCACCAGGTTGCTTGCTCTTCTTGATGCTCTGGCTTCACACAAAGCTTGTAAATTAGCTATTTTGCATCTAATTAATGGAACTATTAAAGGTGATGAAAGATATGCAGAGATATTCCAGGATCTTTTAGCTTTGGTGCGGTCTCCTGGAGACAGTGTTATTCACCAACAGTGTGTTGAATATGTCACATCCATTTTGCAGTCTCTCTGTGATCAGGTATTTATAGTTATTTTTATAAAGTCTGTGGGTGTGTGCGTGTGTGTGTGTGTACATTTAAATGTTTTGATGTCAATCTTGGCTGTGAGTGAAGAGCTCTACTCTATGTTTTACTCCTGTTGTTTAGGGAGATAAATTGGACTAGTGAAACAACAGTAAGTTGAATTGGTGTATCATATCTTTCATTGGGTTAGTACTTCATAAATTTCTCTGAAGAACTTTTTTCCTTTTATTGATAAAATTACAACCTTGGATAGTTCCTTTATGTGCCTGTTTCTGTAATTTCTAGGATCAGTTATTTCTTCTGTGTTCATATTCCTTCCAATTTATTTATACCTCAAGTCATTTTTGAGTTGTATAGCCTTGTGATCAGTTGAATTAATATGTCTCTTGTTACGGCAACTTTTGAAGGCATCATAAACGACTACAGTTATTATGTTTCAGACTGTTGTGCTTATGTACATTGGCTAACAGTAGAAGTATTTTTTCCTATTGTCTAAATTATTATTATTACTTTTTGAGTCAGAGTCTCACTCTGTTGCCAAGCTGGAGTGCAGTGGCATGTTCACAGCCACTACAGCCTCCACTTGCTGGTCTCAGGTGATCCTTCTGCCTCAGTCTTCCAGGACTGGGACTACAGGCTTGTGCCTCCATTCATCTCTTTTCACGATTTTTTTTTTTTTTTTGAGTTGGAGTCTCACTCTCACCCAGGCTGGAGTTCAGTGCCATAGTCATGGCTACTGTAACCTTTACCTCCTGGGTTCAGGTGATCCTTCAGCTGGGACTACAGGCATGTGCCACCATGCCCAGCTAATTTTTTGATTTATTGTAGAGACAAGGTCTCACTGAGTTACCTAGGCTGGTCTCTAACCCCTGGCCTCAGGCAGTCCTCTCACTTCTGCCTCCCAAACTGCTGAGATTACAAGTGTGAGCCACCATACCCAGCCCTGTTGTCTGAATTATTGGCATTCAGTTTATTGTTTCGTTAATTAATGCAAATTTTGTATAACTTTTTTTTTTTCTTTGAGTTGGAATCTCACTCTGTTGCGAATCTCACTGGAGTGCACACACCTGGCCACCACGGCCTTGACCTGCTGGGCTCAGGCTATCCTTCCGCCTCAGCCTTCCAAGCAGCTGGAACTACAGGCTCGTGCTACCATGCCCGGCTAATTTTTTAATTTATTGTGGAGATGAAGTCTCACCATGTTGCCCAGGCTGGTCTTGAACCCACAGGCCCAGGCAGTCCTCTCAACTTGGCTTCCCAAAGTGCTGGAATTATAGGCTTGAGCCACTACACCCAGTCGAATTTTTTTTAACTTTTTAAGATTTTTTTAACTTTTTGTGATTGGGATCTTTGGAGAAGATTTCTATGCCTAATGGCATTTTAGCTTGTTAGTGTGCTACTGCTAACTGGTTATCACATGTGATTTTTTTTTAGGCAGAATATTTTTAATAGAATTCCATGTCAGAAGATGGTCTTTTTCTATAACAAAGCTTCAATTTGGTTATATTTAAGTCTCAAAGAAGAATATTTTTATGTGACCTGTTTTCACAAAAAAAGGAGACCTGGTAGAAAATAATTTTGGGCTTGGTAGAAAGGATTTTTTAAGTTCTTATATCTCACAGTGTCCATTTAATTTGGTATATGTTATATAATTCACTTTAGGTTGTGTGACTAAAGCTGTATAGCACTGTAGCATCCTAGCTGCCTTGATCACACAAACGTAATTGATGGTATCACTTTACCATATTTCCCTTCAAGTTTCAACCTTTTTTTATAGTTTTAAGCTAAGTTGACTACTGGTTTACAGTATATTGAAGTGATTAAAGGGGATAAAACATACCCAGAAATGCTCTTGTAAAAGTTTTACTTCAGTAAAGAGTAGTGGGAGTTTTTACTGTCATTGTTAGCTAAACTTGCTTGTGAATTTTAGGAGTATATAAAAAGTAGTGGGAAATATTTGATTGGAAGACTGTGCCTAAATGGCCATTTGCTCCATTCATCTCTTTTCACGATTTTTTTTTTTTGAGTTGGAGTCTCACTCTCACCCAGGCTGGAGTGCAGTGCCACAGTCATGTCTACTGTAACCTTTACCTCCTGGGTTCAGGTGATCCTTCTGCCTCAGCTTTTTAAGTGGGAGTACGTGCCACCACACCTGGCTAATTTTTTTATTTATTGTAGAGACGAGGTCTCACCAAGTTGCCCAGGCTGGTCTTAAACTTCTGGACTCAGGCATTCCTCTTGTCTCAACCTTCCAAAGTGCTGGAATTACAGGCATGAGTCACCACATCCAGCCTCTTTTTGTGTTTTTGAGAAATTCTGATGTTGTTGTTTGTTACACTTTTTTTCTCTGAATAGTTTGTTTATAAACCCCCCCAATGAATAAATAATACAGTTATTTAAATATTTTAGTACCAAAATACTTTTAATTCAACATTTGAAAATAGAAATTGACTGGGCTTGGAGACTCAGCCTGTAATCCCAGCACTTTGGGAGACTGAGCCGAGTGGATTGCCTAAGCCCGCAATTCGAGACCAGCCCGGGCAACCTGGGGAGACCTTGTCTCTGCAGTAAATCAAAACTTAGCTGGGCGTGGTAACGTGTGCCTGTAGTTCTGGCTACTTGAAAGGCTGAGGTGGAAGGATCGCCGGAGCCCAGCAGGTCATTGCTGAGGTGGCTGTGAGTGTGCCACTATACCCCAGCTGGGCAACAGAGTAAGACTCCAACTCAAAAAAAAAAAGAAAGAAAGAAAGAAAATAGAAATTATACTCACTGCAATACAGAAGGAAAACATTTTAAAGATATTATTTTAAAGTAAAAATAATGTAAAATAAAACATTTAAGTCTTTAATCGTGTATCCTTGTATTAACTTTTATAAAAGTCCAAAATGGTTCCTTTATTCCTCATGTGTTTGAACGTATATTTGGGATGGGATTAGAGCAATAATATATTAATGAGATAGCTACTAAGTATTAATTGCTATGTGTTTCTCAAAAGTGCTTAGTGATGGTGATAATCATTTAAAAATGTATTCTTTTTCTCTGCTTTCTTCCTCCCCCACAGGACATAGCACTTATTTTGCCAAGCTCTTCCGAAGGTTCTATTTCTGAACTAGAGCAGCTCTCCAATTCTCTACCCAACAAAGAATTGATGGCCTCAATCTGTGACTGTCTACTGGCCACACTAGCTAACTCTGAAAGCAGTTACAACTGTTTACTGACATGTGTTAGAACAATGATGTTTCTTGCAGAGCATGATTACGGATTATTTCATTTAAAAAGGTAATGATTTATCTAATTTAATGTACTCTTAGATTTAAGTTTTTTCACTCTGTCATTAGTTAATTAGTTAATTCCTACTTGTAGAAAGCAGAAAGTATGATTTTGTCTTGGGATAGATTTTGTGTTTATGTGAAAGATTCATTGACAGTGAAATATCATGCTAGTAGTAGAATCTTTGGGATTAAAGATGTAAATTAAATAGAGAGACAATTTATTGTGGAAATGGGGCACTATCTAGAAGGAAATCTTACTGTTTCAGGGATAGTAATTCATGCTTTAAAATATTTATTTAGTTGATGTATATATCTTCAGAGGTGATGGTATTGTGATTTTATAGACCCCAAAGCTAAAAGTATAATTTTTGTATAGTTATCTCTTGGTGTCTTGGGTATTGAATACCAAAATTCACAGATGCTCTTCCCTCATATTTAATGATATAGTATTTGCATAGATCTTATACTTATCCTCCTGTATACTTGAAATCATCTCTAGATTACTTATAATATCAAATACAGTATAAATGCTATGTAAACAGTGGTTTTACTGTATTTTGAATTTTGTGTTATTATTGTTATTATTTTTTTAGTTGGAATCTCACTCTGTTGCCTAGCTAGAGTGCAGCGGCATGATCATAAGCTGACCACTGCCTTGACCCCGGGGTCTCAGGTGATCCTTCTGCCTCAGCCTCCTGAGTAGCTGGGACTACAGAAATGCACTGCCATGCCTGCCTATTTTTAAAATTTTTTATGGAAACGAGGTCTTGCTATGTTGCCCGGTTAATTTCAAGCAGTCCTTTGCCTCTGCCTCCCAAAGTGCTGGGATTTACAGGCATGAGCCACTGCACCTGACCAAATTTTGTATTATTTTAAAATTGTTAACATTGTTATTTTTTATTGGTTTGGTGTTTTGTTTTGTTTTTAATTTTTGAAAAATGATGTAATATTTTCAATTCGTGGATGCAGAATTCACAGATATTGGGAGGCAACTGTATTTTATTTTCTAAAGGAATAGCTGAGATAAAATTAATTTGAAGTGATAGAAACCTCAGGCTGCTCAGTGTCTCAAGTATAATTTCTGCTCTAATCTCTTTGTGCATTGCCTTATCTTTTTCTTTACTATGAGAAAGAAGATGAAAGGTAGCTTACTAGTACATAAGAGTTCCTTGGAATTTATTGAACTACTTGGGATTATGAGATAGTAAGGAGGAAGAAACTTAGTTGTGCCCCTTTCTTATTAATTCATGCAACATTAGTTGAAAATCTATGTTCCAAGTATTGTGTTTGGTTCTGACTCCTCTGTTCTTCATCTCCTTTCTCTGACAAATATCTCCTATATTCCATCTTAGTTCATGGTACCTGCTTAGTGGTTACCCGCCCCCCTCGCTGCCCTCCACTGCCAGTCTCTCGCCAAGTCTTTAACCTTTTTCCTCTTGCCTAGGTATTTACTCCTTATCCTTGAAAACATATGCTATACTTCCAAGAGAGCCAAAAACCGTCCTTGATTTCTAGCTGGGTTAGATGCTCCCCCAAATATCCTTTGTATACTTCTGCTGTAGTATTATCAGTGACTTTGTTGGCTTTGCTAGATTCATGTTTCTGGTCCTCATATCTGTAATCCTGTCCTAAGTCAACTTAACCTGTTCCCTTTTAGCCTTCATCTCTCTGCTGAGCTCCAAGTAACCCATTAATCTACTTGACATTTCTGCTTGACTGTCTGATGGGCATCTCAGTAAGTCCTACAGATTCTTTCTCCAGCGTATCTCCTGAATCTGATTCCTTTTTGCCACTTCCACAGCTACTACCTTTGTCCAGGTCACTATCATTTCTTACATTTCATTTCATTGCAGTAGCCTCCTGCCTGATCTCCTTGCATCCAATATTGACCCTCTAAAATGTATTCTCTCAACAGCCAAAATAATTTTTTAAAACTTAAAACAGATATATGTCACTGTTCTGCTGAAATTCTTCTAATGATTTCTTGTTGTGCCTCAAATAGAATCCAAACTCTCCATCATAATCTGTAAGGTTTTATATAATCTAATTCTTGCTCATCTCTGATTTATCTCATAGCCCTTTTATCTTCACTTTTTGCTTTCTTGTCAAGCTCATTCCTATCTCTAGGCTACTTTTTTTTTTTCCTAAATTTTCCCCCCTATGTTGTTTCATGACTTAATTCATCTTTTCACTCAAGTATCTGCATTTGTATATTTCCAATCTAAATAACTTGTCTAAAATAGCTTGCCATTTGTGTCCCTGGTCATGTTTTTCATTGTATTTATACATTACATTATATAGATTTATTGTTTATTTGGTTTTCTTCCTCACTGAAATATAATCTCCATGTGGACAGGAACTGTGTCTTCTTGACTTTATTCTCCCCAGCACCTAGAAACTTGGTACACAGCAGGTACTATGAAGGAATGAAATTGAATACTAGTTTTATCTGGCCCACAAATATTTATTGAATGCCTTCTCTGGACCAGGCAATGATATTGGGTGCTGGGGATTGACTTTTAAAAAAACCATGCTTTCCTGGTTCTTTCATCCTACTGGGGTTGACAGATAACAAATAAGTAAATGAAATACATAATATGTTACAGAAAGTCATCAAGTAGGGAGAAAGATAATGAGTGCCAGAGTGAGGTGGGAGTTGTCATTTGAATTATGGGCACTTGATCAGGGATATCCTTGCTCTTGATGAAAAGGTGACCCTTGAACAAAGATCAGGGCCTGAAGGAGGTGAAAAATGAAGTTTGTTAATATCCTGTGGAGAACAATTGCAAAGATCATGCTTAACGTGTCTAAGAAACAGCTATAGGGCCGCAGTGGCAGCCCTTGGAGTGAGCTAGGAAAAAAATGACAAGGCATCTCGTCATTGAGATAGTAGGGAGGATGGGAGACAGATTATCAGGGTCCTTTAGGATTATAAGGGCCATTGCAAGGTTTTGAGCAGAGATATGGCATGGTCTGTTTCTTTTCTTCCCACATGTACATGAGGAGACCCCCCAAAACCACAATTATCTTTTGGAGAATGGGCCCTCTGTAATACAGGCTTCCCCTGCTTTGGTTAGTGTTCTAAGAACCAATAGGTATCAGTGTACCAGCTAGCATTGCTGTGAGAGGCTGTTTAGCTTTAGTGAGTTTTTTTGGAGTTTCTTTTAGTGTATTTGCTCATTTCATGATGGGTGGCTCACAGGCACACCATGCTGAGTGTTCAGAAATTTTTGACCAAAGAGAGCATGATCCCTGTGCTCCACTCTCCCTATTCACCCAATCTCGCTCCCAAGCAACTTTTGTTTGTTTCCCTGGATGAGGAAAGTCCTCAAAGGGAAATGTTTTGCCAATGTGGAAGAGGTGAAACAAAAAATGGCAGGAGCACTAAAAAGCATCAAAATTGATGAGTTCAAAAACAGTTTTGAGCAGTGGAAAACTGTGTCTCTACTGATGTATCAAACAGAGAGTACTTTGAAGGCGACTGAGTTAAAACATGTAAGAATAAATACACAAATGTAAATAAATTCTGGGTTTTTTGGGTCCCCCCCTTTTAGTCCTGAAATAGTTATACTTAAAAAAATGCTTTTAGGTTATTTTAGACTTTGAGAAAATACAAAATTAATAGTTTAGAACCCTATGTTAATCTCATATATTTATAGAATATTTATCAAAACTAAGAAATTAACCTTGTCATAGTATTATTAACTAAAGTACATAATGCATCTGGATTTCACCAGGTTTTCTATTACTGTGTTTTTTGTAGTGTAGGATCCAAGATAAGATCTTAACATTGCATTGCATCCCTTGTCTCCCCTTTCTTTGTCTTTCATGACCTTGACATTTTTGGAGAACACTACTCGTTTTGTAGAATGTCTCTCAGTTTGGACTTATCTGATATTTTCTCATGATTGATATCATGCTTTATTGAGGACACCACAGAGGCACTGTTTCTTTTTCAGTGTATCATATCAGGAAATAGATGATGTTCATATGTATAACTGATATTAACCTTGATCACTTGGCCGAAGTGCTATGTGTTGAGATTCTGTGCTGCAAACTTAATATTTCATTTTTAATCACTAATTATTTTAGAGAATACACTTTGAGATATTAGGATATCCATATGTCCTATTTTTGACAAAAACTTTTGTCCATCAATTTTAGTATTTATCAGTATAGGTCTTCGCAGGATGTGGCACTTATTACTGTGGTTTCTAATTGTGATTTTCTATTTCCCTTATTCCTTTGTCTCTTACTAATTTTCCTTCTTTTTTTTTGGAGTTGGAGTCTCACTCTGTTGCACAGACTGGAGTGCAGTGCGGTCACTGCAGCCTTGACCTGCTGGGCTCCCGTGATCCTTCCGCCTCAGCCTTCCAAGTAGCCGGAATTACAGGCATGCGCTACCATGCCCGACTGATGTTTTGATTTATTGTAGATATGAGGTCTCACTGCCCAGGCAGGTCTCGAACCCGCGGGACCAGGCAATCCACTCACCTCAGCCTCCCAAAGGCGCGGGATTACAGGCTGAGCCACCGAGCCCGGCTAATTTTCCTTCTTTAAGGAAGAATTGTTGCTTCTCCTTCATTTATTTGTTTAGGTTTTTATATCAATAGAAATTCATGGACATTAAATTTTTTTCAGAAGTACTATTCTTTTTTTTTTTTTTTTTTTTTTTGAGTTAGAGTCTCACTCTGTCGCCCAGACTGGAGTGCAGTGGCCGCTCCCGGCCACCACCGCAGCCTCGACCTGCTGGGCTCCAGCAATCCTTCCGCCTCAGCCTTCCAAGTAGCTGGAACTACAGACAAGCGCTACCACACCCAGCTAATTTTTTGATTTATTGTAGAGATGAGGTCTCGCTGCCCAGGCGGGTCTCGAACCCGCGGGCTCAGGCAATCCACTCACCTCAGCCTCCCAAAGGCGCGGGCTTACAGGCTGAGCCACCGAACCCAGCTAGAAGTACTATTCTTATTTATTTTGTTACTCAACTTATTCTTACTTTGGCCACTGGAAATCTTTCAGGTTGGCTTCTGTGCCCTTTTTATATACCCTGCCTTTTTATTTTTTTATTTTTTATTTTCATTCATTCATTAATTGTAGAAATAAGGTCTAACTATGTTGCCCAGGCTTTTCTTGAACTCCTGGACTCAAGCAGTCCTCCCACCTTGGCCTCCTAAAGTGCTGAGATTATAGGCGTGAGCCACTGCACCTGGCCTGTTTTATTTTTAAAAAAGCACTTTCATATTTCTAATACCAGAAGATGTTCCAGGATCAGCTTGTATTTTCTCTGTTCCAGTCCTGAGATCAACTTCTTCTCTAAGGAACCCCTGGTTCCTTTTATTGAAGAATATTTAGAATCCAGAATCTGGACTCTGCGTGTGTTTATTCCTATAAGAGTGTTTCTGATTTTGGTTTCTTTCACTGACAGAGGTAGGAAATACAAGGGAGGACCAAAACAAAATCCAGAATTTATTTATGAGAAATTGTGTATTTATTCTTACATGTTTAATTTTCAGTCATCTTCAAAATACTCTCTGATGTAATACTCCCATCGAGATGTTTTTTTCACTTCTCAGAACCATTTTTGAATTCATCAGTTTTGATGACTTTTAAGTGCTTCTGCTGTTTTTTGTTTCACCTCTTCCACATCAGCAAAATGTTTCCCTTTGAGCACTTTTTTCATCCAAGAAAACAATAAAGTCACTCTGGGCAAGATTGGGTGAATAAGGACGGTGGGGCAGAGGGGTCATGCTGTTTTTGGTCAAAAACTTCCAAACACTCATCACAGTGTGGGCCAGTGTGCTCATAAATCACTCATCATGAAATGGGCAAATGTGTTTAAAGAATCTCCAAAAAAAAAATTCACTGACGCCAAACCTATCCTCTCACAACAATGCTGGTGGTACACTGATGCCTATGGGTTCCTAGAACACTCACCTAGTGTGGGAAGACTGTATTAAAGGGGGCCCACCCTCCAAAAAGATAATTCCAGGTTTTTTTTGGGGGGGGGTTCTTCCTTATATATGTATTTGTCTTATCTTATGCATACACGCACATCTACATTTATTTTCTTTTTACGTTTTACTTTCTATAAGACTTAAATATTTAAAAATAATAAATTACTCATTTTATGTATATATTTTAAAAAGTAAGTCTGTACTGATCGTTTGACTTTGATCTAATACCAGAAGTTGATTCTAGCCTTTCCTATTCCTTGTTAACTTTATTCTACAACAGTGAGAAACTCAATTTTCATTATGTATGTACTTACTTATTTGTTTAGCCCTCGTGTACAAATGAAGTAGTAGTATCTAACGAATTACTAATCCACAGTCCTGTGAGAAATGAATTGACCAACTGGAGTACAGTGTTTGCATATAGATCTTACTGCCTTTAGCCTTACTATATCCAGTCAGAACACTTTTTCAGAGTTACTTAGCTTAACTTCTTTCTTCTCTGTCTTCTTTAGTTTGGTTATGTAATTGATTTGTAATATAGTTAGATTCATTAGTCATAGTCTGCATTCTTATTTTTTCCTTACATCCTGGTTGATATTTTTAAAAAGTTTTTATCCAGTCAAATGTATATTTTGTGGTCACAGTTCTATGGGTTTTGACAAATGTTTTGAGTAATGTGTTTATCACCACTGTTGCATTAGAGCAGTTTCATCATACCAGTATTCCAGCATGTTACTCCTTTATAGACAACCCCTTTATTCAGTACTAGCAACCACTGATGTGATTTTCTCTGTGTACTCTTGCTTTTTTCTAGAATGTTATATAAATGAAATCATACAATATATACCCTTTTGGGTCTGGTTTCTGTCATTTAGCAAGATATATTTAAGATTCACTTATTTTGTTGCATGAATCAATAGTTATTTTTATTAGTAACAAATATTATGACAGTCTGGGCTATTTTGTGCACCTGTTTCATTTCTCTAGATACCTAGGAGTGGTATCTCTCCATCTGGGTTATATGGTAGGTATATGTTTAACCTTACAAGAAACTATCAAACTGTTTTGCAAAATGCATGCAAAAATATTATTTTGCACTTCCTTCAGCAGTATATTAAAGTTCCATTCCACCAGAACTTGGTATTGTCAGGTTTTTGTTTTGTTTTTTTGACATTCTAATAGCTTTGTATTGGGCCCCGGATTTTGAAAGACCATGGAAGTAGTACTCACTTGCTTAAGGTTAGTTACCAATTACTAGCTATTACATTTTGATCCCATGCTTTTTTCATTTGTAATATTATCTTTGTGTTTAAACTTATTTCTGAGGCTGAGATGGGAGAATCATTTGAGGCCAGGAGTTTGATACTAGCCTAGGCAAAATAGCAAAACCCTGTCTCTACAAAAATTAGAAAAATTAGCCAGGTGTGGTGATATATACCTGTAGTCTCAGATACTTGGGAGGCTGAGACAGGAGGATCACTTGAGCCTAGGAATTTGAGGCTGTGGTGAGCTATGATCGTGCCACTGCACTCCAGCCTGGGCGACAGAGTGAAACCCTGTCTCAAAAACAAACAAGCAAACAAAAAAACATGAAAGAAACTGCAAAATACTGCATATTTTAATGTTAATATACTTCTTTCCATTTTGGCTAATTATGTTACAGCTTAAAGAACATATTGAATATTAGAATTATTTACCCTTTAAATTCTGTTTTGATCAACTCAACTCTGTAAATGCATAAAATAATTTTAGCAGAGCTATATATTGTCTAGATTTTAGATATAAGGATTGCTTTTTATGCTGAAATCTTTCTATATCAAAGGTTGGCAAATGGGTCCAAAAGCCAAATCCAGCATTTTGCCAGTTTTTTTTTTTTTTTTTTTGAGTTGGAGTCTCACTCTGTCACCCAGACTGGAGTGCAGTGGCTGCTCCCGGCCACCGCAGCCTTGACCTGCTGAGCTCTGGCGATCCTTCCACCTCAGCCTTCCAAGTAGCTGGAACTACAGGCGCGCGCTACCACGCCCAGATAATTTTTTGATTTATTGTAGAGATGAGGTCTTGCCAAGTTGCAATCCACTCACCTCAGCCTCCCAAAGTGCTGGAATTACAGGCTGAGCCACCAAGCCCGGCTTTTTGCCAGTTTTTATAAATTAAGTTTTATTAGAACACAGCCATTGTCTATATATTGTCTAAGACTGCTTTCTCACTGCACCAACAGAGTTGAGTAGTTGTGACTGAGACTGCTGTTGTGTATGAGAGATAAACAAGCTGAGTTGTATATAGCCTGCAAAGTCTAAAACGTTTATTATCTGACCTTTTACAGAAATATTAGAATACTAACCTCTATTGCATACCCTTGATGTCCTTCTGTTCAGCTACAGTGTCATAAGGATAGTTAAATTTGTAATTATTATATGTTAGGCTTTCTGGGCAGGCTTCTGAGACAGCTATAACATTATATTAAAGAAATCCTTGGGTTATAAAAAGTTTAAAAACAGGGAACTTCTCTTTTTTTTTTTCTTTTTTTTGTATTGGAGTCTCACTCTGTTGCCCAGGCTAGAGTGCAGTGGCATGCTCACAGCCACTGCATCCTCGATCTGCTGGGCTCAGGTAATCCTTCTTCCTTAGCCTTCCAAGTAGCTGGAACTACAGGTGTGTGCTACCACACCCAGCTAATTTTTTTGATTTATCGTAGAGATGAGGTTTCACCAAGTTTCTCAGGCTGGTCTTGAACCCATGGGCTCAGGCAATCCTCTCACCTCGGCCTCCCAAAGTGCTGGGATTATAGGCGTGAGCCACCACGCCCGGCTTACAAGCTTCTTGTGTTAAGTTTCATAAATGTATTATTATTTGAGAAAAAAATTTCCTTTGAGAGCTTGAAGCTTAGCTTTAAAAGCAGTTGGTCATGAAAAATATTTTGTTAGGCTGGGCTCGGTGGCTCAGTCTGTAATCCCAGCACTTTAGGAGGCCGAGGCGAGTGGATTGCCTGAGCCCACGGGTTCGAGACCCACCTAGGCAACTTGGCAAGACTTCGTCTCTACAATAAATCAAAAACTAGCCAGGTGTGGTAGCGCGTGCCTGTAGTTCCAGCTACCTGGAAGGCTGAGGCAGATGGCTAGAGCCCAGCAGCTTGAGGCTGCGGTGGCCGGGAGCGTGTCACTGCACTCCAGTCTGGGTGACAGAGTGAAACTCCAACTCAAAAAAAAAATTTTTTTGTTATATTGTTTATGTACATGGACACACCAAGTGCTCTTTATATTTTTAACAATGATGGACTAAATTTTCTTCTGTCTGAACTGAGATAGTTCATCTCTGTTACTAGTTTTTTATGCTCATATTTTAAGCAGTATCTCCTCTTTATTTACAGTTCTTTAAGGAAAAACAGTAGTGCTCTGCATAGTTTACTGAAACGAGTCGTCAGCACATTTAGTAAGGATACAGGAGAACTTGCATCTTCATTTTTGGAATTTATGAGACAAGTTCTTAACTCTGACACAATGGTAAGTGTGTATATGTATATATTTGGTGTTCCTTAAATTTGAAAATTTTCATAAGTTAAAAAATCACTTTATAGCTCAAACATATCTTAGAACTTAGAATGGTATTTTTTTCCTGTGGCTCTCATCCCACTATAGATATTTCTGATTTATTCTAAAAAATAGGTGTTTAAGAGCAAAGTATCTCGACCTCCTCTTTGATATAGTAGGCATCATTAATTTGTGGATACCCTATGACTTTGCAACTTAAAGAGACAAGTACTACCTATGGTGCCTTCATTTAAAAATAAATCTTGACATTGAGTTACCTTGCTAGGATAACTCAGAATAGTAAAGTTTTTTTCATCTCTTAAATGTTCACTTATTTTCACTTAATTAAGCATCGAGTGATTGTTTTGGATATTGTGATTTTGGGGTAACTGTAAAGTTTATTATACTCGGGCATTTTAGATCTATCTTACATATATGAATTGAAGATTATTTTCCCCATTTTAAAATCTTATTATTAAAAATAAATTGAGCCGGGCTCGGTGGTTCAGCCTGTAATCCCGTGCCTTTGGGAGGCTGAGCTGAGTGGATTGCCTGAGCCCGCGGGTTCGAGACCCGCCTGAGTAACTTGGCGAGACCTCATCTCTACAATAATCAAAAAATCAGCCGGGCGTGGTAGCACATGCCTGTAATTCCGGCTACTCAGAAGGCTGAGGCGGAAGGATCGCCGGAGCCCAGCAGGTCGAGGCTGCGGTGTCCAGAAGCGACCACTGCACTCTAGTCTGGGTGACAGAGTGAGACTCCAACTCAAAAAAAAAAACAAACCCCAAAAAAGGTAAATTGAGATTTCTCTCATTAGTATTTTCTCAAATCATGGTAAATTATGGGCAGATTTTCAGAAGCCATTCATATTCCTGCCCTGCTGGGAGTGGTAGCTCATGCCTGTAGTCCCACCTGCTTGGGAAGCTAAGTTAGGAGGATCTATTTAAGACCAGGAATTTGAGTTCATCCTGGGCAACATGGTAAGACCCTGTCTCTATTTTTGAAAAATTAAAACTTAAAAAAAAATGCCTGCCTTTAAAAAATGTTTGGGGTCAAATAAGTTTGGAAGTGTACACATCAGTACACATTAGTATAGTAAAAACTCCAAGAGGCCTCCTCAGCCTCTACAGTGTTTTACTGCAGTGTAGTCCGGCTTTGCCTAAATGTATTGCCTGCAGAATACTTTGTGTGTGTGTGTGTGTGTGTGTGTGTGTGTGTGTGTGTGTGTGTTTGCACACACGTACATATCTTATGGGTCAGTATGTATTCTGTCAACACTGGTTTAAGAAATTCAGCTTGACTGGGCACAATGGCTCATGTCTATAATCCCAGCAATTTGGGAGGCCAAGGTGGGAGGATTGCTTGAGCCCAGGAGTTTGAGACCAGCCTGGACAACCTAGTGAGACCTTATCACTATAAAAATTTTTTAGAAAAAGAAATTCAGCTCAGTCAGGCTGGGCACAGTGGCTTCACACTTATAATCCCAGCACTTTGGGAGGCCAAAGCAGAAGGATTACTTGAAACCAGGAGTTTGAGACTATCCTGGGCAACATAGCGAGACATCATCTCTACAAAACATTAAAAATTTGCCAGGCGTGGTGGCACACACCTGAAGTCTCAGCTACTTGGGAGGCTGAGGTTGGAGGATTGCTTGAGCCCGGTAGTTCAAAGTTGCAGTGAACTATAATTGCTCCATTGCACTTCAGCCTGGGCAACAGACAGAACAAGACCCCCAACTCAAAAAAAGATGTCTATTTAGGGAGAGTTGCAGAGGACCTGTTTAGTACAGTGTTACCAAAGTAAATACAATATGAGATTTTGTAAGATAAATGAGTTTACTGTTTAGTCTGTTTTCTCTTATGCATACAACTTATATTGAGAATATTTAATTCAGTAAGTCCTTGCTTGCCTGTTGTGTTTGTTGTTTTTTTCTTACTAATTTTATTGGCAAACTTACTTTTTGAGTGTCATATATAGTTTAAGTGATTACATTTACCAGATACTTTGATTGTGAAAGATTGATAGTAGAGATGTAGCTGCTCTAATAAAGAGGTTATTTAGAGTTTTACTTGATGGAAGACTACTTACTAGTTTCACTAGATCTTAAGTGACATGTTAACAAATTAGTTTGACAGATTTTCCTTTCTTTTCTTTTTTTTTGAGTTGGAGTTCTCACCCTGTTGCCCAGGCTGGAGTGCCACACATGGCCACCGCTTCCTGCTGGGCTTAGGTGATTCTTCAACCTCAGCCTTCCAAGTAGCTGAAACTATAGGCAAGCACCATATTGCTTGCCTAATTTTTTGATTTATTGTAGAGATGAAGTCTTACCAAGTTGTACAGGCTGGTCTCAAACCCATGGGCTCGGGCATTCCTCTCACCTCAGCCTCCCAAAGTGTTGGGATTATAGGCATGAGCCACCACACCTGGCCGTGACAGATTTTCTTATACATGTCGTCAGTTAAATAGTTTCTGGTCAAAAATCACTGATCACTGTTCTCTTGTGATTTCGCTAGGGCCATCAGGATTGTTAATTAATGCTTTTATTCATCTCTCATTAATGCATTTTCTCAGCTCCTGCATTGAGAAGATCAAAGTAATCATGTTTAACCTCTAAATTCTTTGACTCCCTCTTAGATTCTGTCCTGTTCTTTCTAATTTATTGTTTCCTTCCTTAATCAGAGGAAAATGTATCCCTACATTACTTCATTTATACTTATGATCTGGATCCTGTCCTAATAGTTTTTCCGCTTCTGTCTTTACATCTCTCCTTGCCCTTAGCTAATGAATAGAATCTCTGAATAGCCAAAATCAAATTCATCTTCCCCACAAACCTGACTGATCTTGTATTTATTTGTTTATTTGATTTGGAGCCTCACTCTGTTGCCTAGGCTGGAGTGCATGGCACGCTCACGGCCACCCCAGCGTTGACCTGCTGGGCTCCAGCGATCCTTCCACCTCTGCCTTCCAAATAGCTGGAACTACAATCGCACGTACCGTGCTCAGCTAATTTTTTTTTTTTGAGTTGGTGTCTCACTCTGTTGCCCAGACTGGAGTGCAGTGGTGAGCCACCGCAGCCTCGACCTGCTGGGCTCCCAGCCACCGCAGCCTCGACCTGCTGGGCTCCGGCGATCCTTCCGCCTCAGCCTTCCAAGTAGTTGGAACTACAGGCACATACTACCACGCCCGGCTAATTTTTGATTTATTGTAGAGGTGAGGTCTTGCCAAGTTGCCCAGGTGGGTCTCGAACCCGCGGGCTCAGGCAATCCACTCACCTCAGCCTCCCAAAGTCCTGGGCCACCAAGCCCAACTTCAGCTAATTTTTTATTTGTTGTAGAGTTGCTGCCTGTGGCCTCAGGCAATCTACTCGCCTAGGCCTCCCAAAGTGCTGGGATTACAGACCAAGCCACCAAACCAGGCCAGACTGATCTTTTATGTGTCTTACTTTTATACCATTTATCTTCCTGATTTCCAAGGTAGAAATTATGAAATAGAAGCTAATTTCCCTCATGTTTATTATCTTCAGCAGCTGCTCATTCTTGTCAGATTTATTCACAAAACCTTTTATGCTTAATTTCCTATTTTGCGTTTTCACCTCCATTATATATTTCTCCTGCTTGTTTCTATTTTTGCAACATTTTTTAGCTAAAACTCGTATACCATAAAATTTACCCTTTCAAACTGATTCAGTGTTTTTTAGTGTATTGATAAAAACCATATATTTATTACCACTATTTAATTTCAGAATACTTTCATTGTCTCAAAAAGAAGCTCCATACCCATTAACAAAAACCCCATTCCTCTTTTCCCTCAACCACTGATCTACTTTCTGTCTTTATGTGAATTTCTGCCAAAAAGGCTCCTGGAATTTTAATTGGGTGTGCACTGAATCTGTAGATAAATTTGGGAGGGAGTATTTCTGTGTGAACAATGTTAAGTTTTTATATAAGTGGAGATGAGCTGTCTTTCCACTTATTTAGATCATCTTTAATTTCCTTTTATGATGTTTTATGATCTTAATGTGCTAATCTTGCATCTCTTTTGTTATATCCCAAGTATGGGAAGTGTTGTTTGTGGTTGTTTTTTCTGTTATGTTTGATGCTATTTTAAATGTAATTGTGCCTTAATTTCTTTCTTTTTTTTTTTTTTTTTTTTGAGTTGGAATCTCACTGTTGCCCAGGCTGGAGTGCAGTGGCATGTTCACGGCCATTGCAGTCTCAACGTGCTGGGCTCAGGTGATCCTTCCACCTCAACCTTCCAAGTAGCTGGAACCACAGGAATGTGCCACTGCACCTGGCAAATTTTTTGATTTATTGTAGAGACGAGGTCTCGCCTGTTTGTCCAGGTTGGTCTCGAACTCCTGGACTCAGGCAATCCTCTCTCCTCAGCCTCCCAAAGTGCTGGGATTACAGGCGTGAGCCACTTCACCTGGCCTATTCCTTAATTTCATTTCTGGATTGTTCATTGCTAATGTTTAGAAATACAGCTGACTTTTGTTTTTGATAGTGTGTCTTGCAACCTTGCTGAACTCATTCATTAGTACTAATAGTTTTTGAGTGGATTTCTTAAGATTTTCTGTATACAAGATCATGTTATCTACAAGTAGAGACATATTTATTTCTTCCATTCAAATCTGGATTCCTGTTATTTCTTTTTCTGGCCTAACTGCCCTCATAAGAACCTCAAGTACAATGCTGAATAGAAATGGCAAGAATGTATATCTTTGTTTTGTTCCTATTCTTTGTAAGACTCCAACTCAGAAAAAGAAAAGACATTTTGATTTCTTCTTTCCCAATCTATATTCTTTTTATTTCCTTTAATTATTGCATTAGCTAGGACTTTCAGGACAATATTAAAAAGGTGTTTCAAGAGTGAAGTTCTTCTTTTTCCTGATCTTAGTGAGAAAGCTTCTAATTTCTCACCATTCAATATTATGTTAGCTGTAGGTTTTCTGTAGATGTTCTTTATCAAGTTGAGGAAGATCCTCTATACCTAGTTTGGTGAATTTTTATCATGGGTCAGTGTTGGATTTTGTAAAAAGCTTTTTCTGCATCTCTTAATATGATTTTAGGTTTTTTCTTCCTTAGCTCTTTGATGTGGTATATTATATTAATTGATATTTATTTATTTGTTTGTTTGTTTATTTATTTTTATCAGTATCTCACTCTGTCTCCCAGGCTAAAGCAGTTGCACCATAATGGCTACTGCAACCTCGACCTGCTGGGCTCAGGCAATCCTTCTGCCTCAGCCTTCTGAGTAACTGGAATCACAGGCATGTGCCACCACACCGGCTTTTTTAAAATAAATTTATTGTAGAGACAGGGTCTCACCAATTTGCCCAGGCTGGTCTCAAACCCTGCAGCTCAAGCAATCCTCTTGCCTTTGCCTCTCAAAATGCTGGGATTACAGGCATGAGTCCACACTGGCTTACTTGATTTTAGATTATTGAAAACAGTCTTACATACCTGGGACTAATCCCACTTTGCTAATGGGCTTATTAATTGCTGATTAATAATTACTAATATTTTATTGAGGTTGAGGATGTTTGCATCTATGTTCATGAGAGATATTGGTCTGTAGTTTTCTTATATTTTCAACATTTAGAGGACAATTTCTTTTTTTGTGTGTTGGAGTCTCACTCTGTCACCCAGACTGGAGTGCAATGGCCGCTCCTGGCCACCGCAGCCTCGATCTGCTGGGCTCCGGCGATCCTTCCGCCTCAGCCTTCCAAGTAGCTGGAACTACAGTTGCGCGCTACCATGCCCGGCTCATTTTTTATTTATTGTAGAGATGAGGTCTCACCAAGTTGCCCAGGCGGGTCTCGAACTCGTGGGCTCAGGCAATTCACTCACCTCAGCCTCCCAAAGGTGCGGGATTACAGGCTGAGCTACCGAGCCTGACTTGGGCTAATTTTTTAATTTATTGTTGAGATGAGGTCTTGCCAAGTTGCCCGGACTGGTCTTGAACCCACAGGCTCAGGCAGCCCACTAGTCTTAGCCTCCCAAAGTGCTGGGATTACAGGCTGAGCCCAGCCTTCTGTTATTGTTATTAAAAATTTTTTAGCACTGGGCACAGTGGCTCATGCCTGTAATCCCAGCACTTTGGGAGACGGAGGCAAGAGTATTGCTTGAGCCCAGGGGTTCAAGACTAGCTTGGGCAACTTGGTGAGACTTCATCTCTACAATAAATCAAAAAATTAGCCAGGTGTGGTTGTGTGCCCCTGTAGTTCCAGCTACTTGGAAGCTGAGGCAGAGGGATCACCTGAGCCCAGCAAGTTGAGGTTGTGGTAGCCATGAGTATGCTACTGCTCTTCAGCCTGGGTGACAGAGTGAGATTCCAACTCAAAATTTTTTTTTTCTTTTAAAATTGTTCTTGAAAAAGACTCTCTTTGTTGCCCAGGCTGATCTTGAACTCCTGGCCTCAAGCAGTCCTCTTGCCTTGGCCTCCCAAAATGCTGGGATTACAGGTGTGAGCCACTGGGCCTGGTCAGGATTTTGTTAAGGGTAATGTTTATTCAGCTGTTATTGATATTTGGTTAGTTATAGGACAAATGATAGGAGCTTCAAACAAAATTTAGTTATTTGTGCCTATTTATAAATGCTAAATGTGGCTGGGCTCGGTAGCTCAGCTTGTAATCCCAGCGCTTTGGGAGGCTGAGGTGAGTGGATTGCCTGAGCCCACGGTTTCGAGACCCGCCCGGGCAACTTGGTGAGACCTCATCTCTAAAATAAATAAAAAAATTAACTGGGCGTGGTAGTGCACGCCTGTAATTCCGAGTACTTGGAAGGCTGAGGCAGAAGGATCGCTGGAGCCCAACAGGTCAAGGCTGCAGTGGCCGGGAGCGTGCTTCTGCACTCCAGTCTGGTGACGGAGTAAGACTCCAACTCAAAAAAAAAAAAAAAAATACTAAATGCTGTATCTAGTATTGATATGTACACTTTTATTTTGTGAGTCTTACTCCTAAGAGACCTATATTTATTTTGAGCCATTTGAAAAAGGGCTAAAGCTGGGTGTGGTTGTCAGTCACCCATACTCCCAGCTACTCAGGAGCCTGAGTGAGGTATGAGGAACGCTTGAGCCCAGGGATTTGAGACTGCAGTGAGCTATGATTGTGCCCACTACACTTTAGCCTGGGTGAAAGAGTAAGACCCTGACTCTTTAAAAAAAAAAAAAAGGCTAAAGATTTGAAACTACTGTTTGGTGGGCATATGACTCTGCCAGAAGTGTTCTTGCTTTCTTTTTTTGAGAAAGCAAGATTTATTGAGAGGACAGAAAAGTTCCCATAATGAGAGGGGACCCAAGGGGGTTGCCTGAAGTGTTCTTTCATGTGTGGCTCTGAATGATTTTGTTGTCATGAATCTTGATTTGTTTTGCTGGATACATTTTCTTAAATTAGAATCTCACTCTGTCACCCATCCTGGAGTGCAGTAGCACACTCATGGCTACCGCAGCTTCCACCTCCTTGGCTCAGGCGATTTTTCTGCCTCACCCTTGCAAGTAGCTGGAACTACAGGCACACCTAATTTTTTGATTTGTTGTAGAGACTAGGTCTTACCATATTGCCCAGTCTGGTCTCAAATTCCTGGGCTCACGCAGTCCTTTTGCCTCCACCTCCCAAAGTATTGGGATTACAGGCATGAGCTGCCACTCAGCAGGATGGATTTTCTAAGTATTGAAATTTGTTTTTTTGTGTTGTTGGGGTTTTTTTTTTTTTTTTTTTTAGTTAGAGTCTCACTCTGTGGCCCAGGCTGGATGGCACATTCACAGCCACTGCAACCTCAACCCGCCAGGCTCAGGTGATCCTTCTGCCTCAGCCTTCCAAGTAGCTGGAACTACAGGCACGTACCACCACGCCCAGCTAATTTTTTGATTTATTGTAGAGACAAAGTCTCGCTAAGTTGTTCAGGCTGGTCTCGAACCCCTGGGCTCAGACAATCCTCTCACCTATGCCTCCAAAAGTGCAGGTACAGACATGATCCACCACACCTTGCTAAGTGTTGAAATATTATCATTCTAAAATTTACTTCATTATTGTATCATTGTTTTTCTAAAGCAGAAGATATTTTTCTACATGACTGAATATAGTCTTAAATATGATAGTTACCATTCTTTTTAGTTGTTTTCCTTATCTTCAGAGGGATAACTTCGCATTTCATCAGTTCTTTGTGTGTTTTTTTTTTGAGTTGGAGTCTCACTCTGTCACCCAGACTGGAGTGCAGTGGCCGCTCCTGGCCACTGCAACCTTGACCTGCTGGGCTCCGGTGATCCTTCTGCCTCAGTCTTCCAAGTAGCTGGAACCACAGGCGCGTGCTACCATGCCTGGCTAGTTTTTGATTTATTGTAGAGATGAGGTCTTGCCAAGTTGCCCAGGCGGGTCTCGAACCTGCGGGCTCAGGCAATCCATTCACCTCGGCCTCCCAAAGTGCTGGGATTACAGGCTGAGCCACTGAGCCCGGCCAGTTCTTTGTTACAGCAAACATTTTGTTAACTCTTGAGCATCAGTCAATGTGTTACATTTTCTGTAAGTGCCACTTCCTATAAGTGTATTTGCCATTGTATATTCTTATTGTGTAATCTTGGTGCCAGTAAAATATATGTGCTTACCTGTTTTTTTTGTGACTCTTACTCAAAGAAAACTTATTTCAACTTTGAGCTGACCTAATTCATCTTAAAACTAGCTATTGTACTGGTATAAAACCAAAACACTAAGGGGAAAATTGCAGCATATGGCTAAATATCTGAATAAGTTTGGAAGCTTCTTACAAATTTCTCTGCTCTCAAATTTAACCTGTGTGTGACATTTACAGGGCTGTTGTGGAGATGATAGTGGTCTCATGGAAGTAGAGGGAGCTCATCCATCACGGACGATGAGTATTAATGCTGCAGAGTTAAAACAGCTTCTACAAAGCAAAGAAGAAAGTCCAGAAAATTTGTTCCTTGAACTAGAGAAGCTTGTTTTGGTAAAAAAAAAAAAAAAAAAAAGAAAAAAAGAAAAGAAAAGGAAAACAGAAACAAAATAAAAACAGAGCATTCCTGAGACATATTTTCTTAGTTTCACTAGTACAAGGTTTTCATATTGACTTTTTAAAAAGTAGTGAACCCTTAATTGGGTATTTATGCCATTTAAAATGACTTTAATAATTTGGAATGTAGTCCTCCTTACTGTTACAAATCTTAAGGAAAAAATGAAGACAGTACTTTTTGAATTGTCTTTTGGATGCAGGGTATCTCCTGCTGCAGTTGTTTAGAAATAAAATGATAAATGTTTTTAGTGCTTGTATTTTAATATGTTCATTGTTAGTTGATAGTTTCTGGATGATGTTCCAGATTTCTTAATCATTACTTAATATAGCCTTTCTACTAAAGAATCAGTAGCACATAGGTTATAAGTGTTCAAGTTTTATCTGCACCTTCTTATTCTGCTTTTATCTGTATCTAGGAACATTCAAAAGATGATGACAATCTGGATTCTTTGCTGGACAGTGTGGTTGGACTTAAGCAGATGCTAGAGTCATCAGGTGATCCTTTACCTCTCAGTGACCAGGATGTAGAACCAGTACTTTCAGCTCCTGAATCTCTCCAGAATCTGTTTAACAATAGGTAAAACAAGCAATGTTTTGTGATACTATTTACATAATGGCTAGAGAATAGAGAGGTCAGCAAATCTTTTTTTTCTGTAAAGGGCCAGATAGTAAAAATTTTACACTTGCAGGTCACAAAAATGTTTTTTTAATATAAAACCATACCTAGCTTGTAGGCTGTACAAAAACAGGCTGGCAGATCAATTCAGAGCTTTGTTTTCTTTTACCGAAAGGTCAAAATTTGTCACAGCAGGATTAGTTTTCAAGTTACTGGTTTTTAAGGATACTTAATTCTTGAATAGCTTTTTGAAGTTTTTTTAAAAATGCTAATTTTAGTAATATTTCAGAAGTAAGCATTTTAAATTATATTTCTTACAGATTTTACTTGAAGTCAGGTTAAAATGTTTGATTTTGGAATTCTTTTTTTTTTTTAACTATATTTTTTATTTTAAAATTGTGGGGTACAGTAAAGGGTTAGGTATACAAATATGCATCATTCAGGCACCCTTGTTGATAAGGGGTGTCCCCTGTTAATCCCACCTCCCTTCCCCCGGAGTGTCCCCCGTTAATCCCACCTCCCTTCCTTCCCCGCCCATAGTTTCCCACCACTGTCATCCTTTTCTTATAGTGGAATTCTGCTTTTTATCAACTACTTTTCTTATTCTAGGACTGCATATGTGCTTGCTGATGTCATGGATGATCAGTTGAAATCTATGTGGTTTACTCCATTTCAGGCTGAAGAAATTGACACAGATCTAGACTTGGTATAAATGATTTTAATACTAAATATATTTTTTAAAGATTTTGTGAATTGTTAGCATTATGTAGTTTACATGGTATATGACTGATAAAGTCTATTTGGGGCCCACTCCTATAGTATTTTTATGCCAGTTGCTCACTTAACAGCATTCAGAACTTTCAATTTTTCATGCTACTTGTTTTGCTTCTTTTTTTTTTGCATTGGAATCTCACCCTGTCACCCAGGCTGGAGTGCAGTGGCACACTCGTGGCCACGCCAGCATCGACCTGCTGGGCTCAGGTTATCCTTCCACATAACTGGAACTACAGGCATGTGCTACCACTCCTGGCTAATTTTTCGATTTTTGTAGAGATAAGGTCTTACCAAGTTGCCCAGGCTGTTCCCGAACTTGTGGGCTCAGGCAATTTGTTCACCTCAGCCTCCCAAAATGCTGGAATTGCAGGCCTGAACCACCGTGCCCAGCCTGCTTCTTTCTAATTAGTGATCTGAATTTAGAGATTGTGGCTTTTCCTTTTTTTTTTTTTGAGTTGGAATCTCACTCTGTCGCCCAGACTGGAGTGCAGTGGCCGCTCCCGGCCACCACAGCCTCGACCTGCTGGGCTCCGGCGATCCTTCCACCTCAGCCTTCCAAGTAGCCGGAATTACAGGCATGCGCTACCACACCCGGCTGATTTTTTGATTTATTGTAGAGATGAGGTCTCGCTGCCCAGGCGGGTCTAGAACCCGCAGGCTCAGGCAATCCACTCACCTCAGCCTCCCAAAGGCGCGGGATTACAGGCTGAGCCACCGAGCCCAGCTGATTGTGGCTTTTAAGGGGGAAAAAAATCACATTTTTGCATAATCCTGAAGTACTTTGTTTTTTTACATTGGTAGGGCATAAAATAAATAAAAGTATCCCACAGGATAACAGTTCATTCTTCCATTTGGGTTTAAGGAGAGAAATGGTTTAGTATGGTTTGGGAACTTGTAAAGAAACATACTTATTAGAATATAGTTTGAATGGGAATTTGTTTTTTTTTTTTTTCCTGAGTCAGTCTCACTCTGCCACCCAGGCTGGAGTGCAGTGGTAATGCTGCTCATGGCCACTGCAGCCTCAACCTGTTTGACTCAGGCAATCCTTCTGTCTCAGCCTTCCAAATAGCTGGAACTACAGGCATGCGCCACCATGTCCAGCTAATTTTTTGACTTATTGTAGAGACGAGGTCTCACCATGTTGTCCAAACTGGTCTCAAACCCCCCGGGCTCAGGCAATCCTCTTGCATTAGCCTCCCAAAGTGCTGAGATTATAGGCCTGAACCACCATGCCCAGCTGGGAATTTGTATTCTTAAACATAATGCCAAATAGGTAAGACTATAGCTAAATATTTAAAGTTCAATGCAGTCTATTTTATGTTTTTTGGAGATGTACTAGGGAGATTGATTTTAGCCATGTTATTTATTATTGTACTGCATATTGGTTCTTTATCAAAGAAACATGCTAGTGTTCATCATGTACAATAAAACTAAAAGAATGACATGTTTTATATTTGTATTTAGTGTATGAAGGGCTGCTTTAAAATAAATCACATACAATTCAAGTAAAATTGCATTTAAAAATTAATTTCTAGCTGGGTACGGTGGCTCATGCCTGTAGGGGACTGAGGTAGAAGGAGTGATTGAGACCAGGAGTTTGAGACCAGCCTGTGCAACATAGCAAGAACATAATTAGCTAGGCATAGTGGTGTGTACCTGGAGTCCCCTGTTACTTGGGAGGCTGTGGAAGGAGGGTCGCTTGAGCCTAGGAGTTCAAGGTTACAGTGAGCTATGCTTGTACCACTGCACTCCAACATTGGCAACAGAATGAGACTGTCTCAAAGAATAATAATAGTAAGATGTGGTGTTTTTTTTTTTGTTTTATATCTGTGATTGCAGGTAAAGGTTGACTTAATTGAGCTCTCTGAAAAATGCTGTAGTGACTTTGATTTGCACTCAGAATTAGAGCGATCATTTTTGTCAGAACCATCATCTCCAGGAAGAACCAAAACCACTAAAGGATTCAAACTTGGGAAGCACAAACATGAGACCTTTATAACTTCAAGGTAAAATTTATTTCACTGAAAATCCTGATTGTGGTGATTAAGCTTATTTAATGTCGTGTAATAGCATGTGCCTATCGTGTTTTAAGGTAGACACATGCTATTAAACAAGAAAGGGTCTACAGCCATACCACCCTGAATGTGCCCAATCTTGTCTAAACAAGAAAGGAAGTTGACATAGTGCTTGAATCATGAATATTGTTTGAATTTGTTTTTTTAAAGATAAAAATTTGACCAGGACATACTCAGTACATTTGCTGTATTATTTTTTAATGAGATTTTGGTAGACTTGAATAAAAAGTGGACTGGATTATTTCAAAACTTTGTTATGCATGTCAGTAAGATGTGAGTACCATTCCTAGCTAGTTTGTTAGATTATTACAGAAATAACATAGATATTTGCAAATTTATCAGAATTAGAATAAGAAAAATTGAAATCTAGTTTTCAGTATTGTAAAGATTGACTCATATTTTCACTGGAAATCTGAAAAATGAAAAAATTTTCATGAAGTGTTTTTGTTTTAATAGTGGAAAATCTGAATATATTGAACCTGCCAAACGAGCTCATGTTGTGCCTCCACCAAGAGGAAGGGGCAGGGGAGGATTTGGACAGGGTATACGACCTCATGATATTTTTCGTCAGAGAAAACAGAACACAAGTAGACCACCATCTATGCATGTGGATGACTTTGTTGCTGCTGAAAGTAAAGAAGTGGTTCCTCAGGATGGAATACCCCCGCCAAAACGACCACTCAAAGTATCACAGAAGATTTCTTCTCGTGGTGGGTTTTCAGGCAATCGAGGAGGACGGGGTACTTTCCACAGTCAGAATAGATTTTTCACGCCACCTGCTTCAAAAGGTAACTAATTAGTGTGTATTTTCTAATGTGTTAAAATATTGGAATATTACAATATGGAATGAAAGTGATTTAGATGGAAGAGATTCAGATAAACTATTTTCCTGTTATTACAATTGAGCTGCCTTTAAACCAGTGGTACTATTTGGAGAGTACTGTTACTGGATACAAGAAAGAAATCTTTTTTTTTTTTTTTTTTGAGTTGGAGTCTCACTCTGTTGCCCAGACTGGAGTGCAGTGGCTGCTTCCGGCCACCGCAGCCTCGGCCTGCTGGGCTCCGGCAATCCTTCCGCCTCAGCCTTCCGAGTAACCGGAATTACAGGCATGCGCCACCACGCCCAGCTGATTTTTTGATTTATTGTAGAGATGAGGTCTCGCTGCCCAGGCGGGTCTCAAACCCGCGGGCTGAGGCAATTCACTCACCTCAGCCTCCCAAAGGTGCGGGATTACAGGCTGAGCCACCGAGCCTGGCTCTTTTTTTTTTTTTTTAATTTAATTTAATTAATTTTTTTTTTTTTGAGTCAGAGTCTCACTCTGTCGTCCAGACTGGAGTGCAGTGGCCACTCCTGGCCATCGCAGCCTCGACTTGCTGGGCTCCAACGATGCTTCCACCTCAGCCTTCCAAGTAGCTGGAACTACAGATGCGCGCTACCACGCCCGGCTAATTTTTTGATTTATTGTAGAGATGAGGTCTCGCCAAGTTGCCCAGGCGGGTGTCGAACCCGTGGGCTCAGGCAATCCACTCAGCCTCTCAAAGTGCTGGGATTACAGGCTGATCCACCGAGCCCAGCTTTTTTGTTTGTTTGTTTTTTTAATTAACTGCATTAGAGTGGAGACTGAATAACAAGAAGCTGAACTCAGAAGTGGCTATCTCTTTGATAAGTTGTGTTTTTAGTGATGAGTTTAAAAGAAATCTTGTCTGATTATATTTTTCTCTTTTCATTGAGAATTTTTCTTTTTAATATCTATACATTATTTTTACAATTTACTTACCAACAGTTTCCTTAAAAATGTGTTGTGTAGTTCACCATTGATCTACTTAATCTGCTTCCTTCCTAATGTTGTATTTAACCTGTTGTCAATTGTTTTCAGATTTTAGAAACTGTTTATAAATACTTATAGAAATTATACTTTACTTGTGGATTGAGGACATGTTTTCATACATAATAAGTTAGAAGGGTGGGAATGAAAGAGGATAGTTTACATTTGTAACAAACATTGAGATGTGTGTCAGGAATTGTTATAAACACTTTATAACAATATGTAATATTGTTATAAACACCGGTGAGGTAGGTTCTCTTAGTAACCCCACTTTTCAGAAGAGAAAATTGTCAGTCAGCTAACAAGGACACATAAATATAAGTGGAAGAATCAGTATTTGAATCCTGGCAATCTGGCTGTAGATACTCTGCTTTTAATCACTGGGTGATGTTGCCATTATGTAGTGTGTTCAGTTTGCAGAATTTGTTTCTCTTTCATTACCTTTGAAGATTAAGAAAAACCTGTCAAATCTTTTTTAATCCAGTTGAAGATGTGAAAAAAATAGATTTTGATTATATTGTTTGTTTTTAGGAAACTATAGTCGTCGGGAAGGAACAAGAGGCTCCAGTTGGAGTGCTCAGAATACTCCTCGAGGAAATTACAATGAAAGTCGCGGAGGCCAGAGCAATTTTAACAGGGGCCCTCTTCCACCATTACGACCACTTAGTTCTACAGGTGTACATCCTTCCTACTTGATATTGCTGAGAAAAGGGAAGTGAATTCCTCCTTTTCAATTTGTTGAATATCATATACAGTTGACCCTTGAACAACGAAGGGGTTACAGATCCCCCAACTTCCCACCCCATGCAGTTGTAAACCAAAGTATAAATTTTGGCTCCTCAACAGCTTAACTCCTAAATAGTCTACTGATAATATAAGTTAGTAGACACATATTTGAATATTATATGCATTATATACTGTGTTCTTACAATTAAGCTAGAGAAAAGAAAATGTTATTAAAATTATAAGAAAGAACATGCTACTGTTCAAATGGAAGTGGATCATCATAAAGGTCATCATGTTGAATAGGCTGAGGAGGAAGAAGAAGAGGAAGGGTTGGATTTGCTGTCTCAGGGGTGGTAGAGGTGGAAGAAAATTCACATATAAGTGAATCCATGCAATTCAAACTTGTGTTGTTCAAGGATCAATTGTACTCTCATCCTAGGAGGGAATATTTTAGAATGTCGACTTAAAATTCTAAGGTTGATATCCTTGAACGAATGCCCAATTTACATCTCCTATAAAAATAATCAAATTTTTAAGCTGGGCCTAGTGCTTCAATGCCTGTAATCCCAGCACTTTGGGAGGCCAAGGCGAGAGGATTGCCTGAGCCCAGGAATTTAAGACCAGCCTGGGCAACTTGGCAAGACCTCAACTCTACAATTAATCAAAAAGTTAGCTGGGCATGGTGGTTCAAGCTACTTGGAAGGCTGAGGTGAAGGATTGCCTGAAACCAGCAGGATGAAGCTGTGATGGCTGTGAGCATGCCACTGCACTCCAACCTGGGTGACGGTGAGACTCCAGCTAAAAAAAAAAAATCAAATTTTTAGATTCTGAATTATTTAATAATCTGAACAGTTTCGTGGTAATGTGCTCTATTTTTATATTTCAGTGATGAAAGCCAAGCCTTAAGGTACCTTTTTGACCACAAACTATTTTAATAAGAGATACCTTCACGTAGTATATTATTTTGCTGCTTATAGTATTGTTTTAGGTATATAATCAATATAGTATGTCTTAGGTATTTTTTTTCCTCTAAATCATTGCTGTATCAAGTCCAGAAATTTGCTTGTCAGAAGTTGCTTTTGGTTTCAAATGTACATTTTTTAAAAATAAGTTTTATTTGGAATAGAATTCTTTTTTTTTTTTTGAGTTGGAGTCTCACTCTGTCGCCCAGACTAGAGTGCAGTGGCCGCTCCCGGCCACCGCAGCCTCAACCTGCTGGGCTCCGGAAATCCTTCCGCCTCAGCCTTCCGAGTAGCCGGAATTACAGGCGCACGCTACCATGCCCAGCTGATTTTTTTTTTTTTTTGTAGAGATGAGGTCTTGCTGCCCAGGCGGGTCTCGAACCCACGGGCTCAGGCAATCTACTCACCTCAGCCTCCCAAAGGCGCGGGATTACAGGCTGAGCCACCGAGCCTGGCTTGGAATAGAATTCTTAAGTATCATATAGTTTACCTGTATCAGTTTGGATCTTTAGCACATTCATAGAGCACATTCACATGTATGTGTTTTAAAGGAGCAAAGATTTATTATTGACTTGGCTCAGTGTTGTGGATTAGTAATTATATTGTGGTAAAGGAAAGGACATTGGAACTAAAAACTATTTTCTTTCTTTTATAGGCTACCGTCCAAGTCCTCGGGATCGTGCTTCTAGAGGTCGTGGGGGACTCGGACCTTCCTGGGCTAGTGCAAATAGCGGCAGTGGTGGCTCAAGAGGAAAATTTGTTAGTGGAGGCAGTGGTAGAGGTCGTCATGTACGTTCCTTTACACGATAAAAATGCTTTCGGGAACATCCTAAGTGTATATGAACATTTCATGAGGACAATAAAAATAAAATAATACATTAAAGGACCAACTTAGACTTAACAGTTATCTGGAGACATCTGAGAGAATATTTTTATCTGAAGAAAGCAGATTTTGTTTGATACCTAATGAGATTTCAATAAAAATCCAAACTTTTTATGTATGTTTGTATATATTTTTCCCCTTTTTGTATGACTATTTATTTAGAAAATTTCTAGGCAGAAAGAGAAAAACTAAATGACTTGTTTTATATTTTTCTTCTATACCACAGATGTTCCCAAACTTTCTCAGCTCATAATACTATTTAATGTCTCAGTAAGTTTTTCACAGTATATCTAGGCCAAAAGAAATATCTAATACTTCTGGTTATTATGCAATTAGGTCCAGCAACTTAATAAGACTTTACATCATCACCAGTAACTGGATACTGCACGTCTCAAACCTTGGAATCAGTATTATTTTCTGTTCCACAGTAATTTATCAGACTGTTGTGATTAAATGTTTCATTGCACGGGACTTTTTATTGGATTGCTGAAAAGCCAGTTTTACAAAGTTGTGTTGTTATGGAAAGGAATATAATGCTACTTAATGTTGAAAATGTAAACTGCCTTGAGCTAGTAGTTTATCAAGTATCTAACAGGTATTGCTGTGTCTCCCTCACAATTTAAAAATATCCTGTGGCACCCATGTTAATTTGCTAAAGTGCCCTGGTACATAGTTTGAGAACAATGGCTGTACCAAAAAAACAAAACAAAACAAACACTCTTCTCCTTTATGTTAAAAAGAAATATGAACATTGTGTTTCAGCTTTGGACCTACTGACACTATTTTATTATACAATTATTTAAAGCCTAAAGTGGGGCATGTCCTAATAATACTATTTTGAGAACCAGAAACAGCTGATAAATGCTGGACTTTATATATAAAAACGAAGCTTATAACTTTGAGAAAGTAGCCATATTTTCTCCAAGATATGTCTTAACACACTGAGCCTATATAACTGGTGTAAAATATAG
The DNA here is from genome assembly GCA_027257055.1 of Cephalopachus bancanus. Taxonomy (NCBI): domain Eukaryota; kingdom Metazoa; phylum Chordata; class Mammalia; order Primates; family Tarsiidae; genus Cephalopachus; species Cephalopachus bancanus. Next base: position 82,785 of record JAPVLO010000045.1, read on the forward strand.
AGTTCTCTTGAACAAAAAAAGAGTGTATGAGTCTCATTCCATCCTTCATCACTCTGTTTTGGTGAAGTATTTGTGATTGAAGAAAGTTTCTGTTCATTAAGAAAACACCCTAGCCAGGTGAAATGACTCATGCCTATAATCCCAGCACTTTGGGAGGCAAAAGGCAAGAGGATTGCCTGAGCCCAAGTTACCACACTGGGCAACTTGGTGAGACTGCGTCTCTATGATAAATAAAAAATTAACGGAGCGTGGTGGCACACACCTATAGTTCCAGCTACTTGGAAGGATCACCTGAGCCCAGCAGATTGTGGCCACTGCACTCCAGCCTGGGCGACAGAGTGAGACTCCGACTCAAAAAAGAAAGAAAGAAAGAAAGAAAGAAAATACCTTAAAGAAAAGCTCATCTCTAAAGATTCTGATGTTCAAATGAAAGGTAATGTCAATCTTTTCATAGCTATTGGCCTCAAAAAACAAAAATGTCTTAGTCTGCTCAAACTGCTGAAAGAAAATATCATAGACTGGGTGGCTTACACAACAAATTTATGTTTGCAGTTCTGGAAGCTTGGAAGTTTGAGGTGGAAGTATCAGCATAGTTGGGTTCTGGTGCAAGTTCTCTTCCTAACTTGTAGACGGATAGCTTCTTGCTCACATGGTCTTTCCTTGGTGCATCCTTGGGATGGAAAAAGAGCTCTTGTGTCTCTTTCTCTTCTTAAAAAGGCACTAATCCCATCATAAGGAACCCACCCTCATAATCTTATCTAAGTCAGATTGCTTCCTAAAGACCTCACCTACTAATGCTATTACAATGAGGGTTAGCATTTGAAGTTGAGGAATACAAACTTTCAGCCTATAATACCAAGATAACATAAACCCCCCTTAATCCTGAAATCTAATAGACTCATTTTCCCTAAAAATACATTTTACACATAAAGTAGAATTTGAAATTTGCCCCTGGTGTCTAACACAAATATGTATAAAATTAGTTGATGTTTCTTAAGTAACTTTCTTAAATAATAACATGGTTATATATAGGAACATAATTTCTGGTTTATTTTTTTCACTTTAAACTGAATATAATCTTGAGAAATATTAGCTGTTTTTGTTAAGTTTTTTAGTATCCAGCAATTCAGACCAGCAAAGGTAATAAATTATTAGTGCAGAGGCAAATAAATGCCAGGGGATTTAAAAATGTCTTGAGGTCGGTTCGGTGGCTCGGCTGTAATCCACCACTTTGGAAGGCTGATGTGAATGGATTGCCTGAGCTCTTGGGTTCTAAACCAGCCCAGGCAACTTGGTGAGACCTCATCTCTACAAGAAATCAAAAATTAGTGGGGTGTGATAGCATGTGCCTGTATTTCCAGCTACTTGGAAGGCTGAGGTGGAAGGATCTCCTGAGCCCAACAGATTGAGGCGGTGGTGGCCGTGAGTGTGCCACTGCACTCCAGCCTGGGCGATGGAGTAAGACTTCAACTCAAAAAAAGGAAAAATGAGCTGGGCTCGGTGGCTCAGCCTGTAATCCCGCGCATTTGGGAGGCTGAGGTGAGTGGATTGCCTGAGCCCGCTGGTTCGAGACCCGCCTGGGCAGCGAGACCTCATCTCTACAATAAATCAAAAAATCAGCCGGGGGTGGTAGCGCGCACCTGTAGTTCCAGCTACTTGGAAGGTTGAGGCGGAAGGATCGCCGGAGCCCAGCAAGTCGAGGCTGCGGTGGCCGGGAGCGGCCACTGCACTCCAGTCTGGGCGACAGAGTGAGACTCCAACTCAAAAAAAAAGGAAAAATGCCTTAAGTAACTAAAAGTCCTAGATAAATTAGCAGGAAAGGAATCCAACATGTTAATCAGTCCTTACACACATAAATTGGTTAGTCTTTAAAACCAGCAAAGGCGGTGTTACCCTAATTTTACAGATGGAGAAAGCTGAGGCGTTTCACTCATAGTAGAAACAGGATTTAAAATCAGTTTGCAGCCAGGCACAGTGGCATGCACTTGTTCAGCTACTCAGGAGACTGAAATGGGAGGATCTCCTGAACCTAGGAGGTTGTAGCTGTGGTGAACTGTGATCATGCCACTGCACTCTAGCCTGGGCAACACAGTAAGACCCCAACTCAAAAAGTTAAAAATAGCTTTAAAAAGGAAATCTTGACATTACAATTGCATGTCAGACACAAATAGCATCTTTTTTGGAATTGCTTTTTTGTAAAGTCTAGTTAAGATGAAAAAACGATACATGTGATTTTTATTTTTACATTCACAGGACAGATTAGAAAGTGATGAACAGGATATTAAAATTGTCCTGTGAATTCATAATCTAGAGAAGGATGTAAGCCCAAGCACTAGCAGTGGAGGAAAGTAACAGAAAGAAGAGACCAGGTGAAGGAAAGAATGAAAACTGGAGAAGAGTTAGTAGTTGACATTAAGTACCAGGGGAAACCAGGAGAATTGGGGTTGCTGGCGCTGGAGGGTCTGCAATATTAAAGGAAACTACCCTTCAGCTGTCTGATACTTTAGAAGACTGATGTATCCTCTGACATTTAAAAAATATATTTTTATTATTTTAAAATTTTTATTTGTGGTAAAAACATAAAATTTGTCATCTGAACCATTTTTAAGTGTACAGTTAGATGCTTTCACATTGTTGTGTAACTAAGCTCCAGAACTTTTTCATCTTCCAGAACTGAAACTCTGATGAAGCTACTCTCCTGTCTCCCTCCCCACAGCCTCTGGCAACCACCGTTCTACTTTTCTGTCTTTGTAAATTTGACTAATTAATATAAGTAGAATCATACATAATTTGTCTTCTGGCTAATTTCGACCTAGCGTAATGTCCTCAGGATTTACCCAAAGTGTAGCATGTGTCAGAATTTCTTTATACCACATTTGTTCATCCATTCATCTGTTGATGGACAAAGGTTGCTTTCACATTTTGGCTATTGTGAATAGTGCTAATATGAACATGGGTGTACAAATATATCCTTAAGACCCTACTTTAATTCTTTTGGGTATATACCCAGAAGTGGAATCCTGAATAATAAGGTAATTCTATTATTTTAAATATTTGAGAAACCACCATACGACTTTCCACTGTGGCTGCACCATTGTACATTCCCATCAGTAGTGCACAGGGGTTTCTATTTCTCCATATTCTTGCTAACACTTGATATTTTCTGATTTTTGTTGGCTCATTTGTTTTTTTAATAATAGCCATCCTAATGGGTGTGATTCTGACTTTATAGAGCAGCCAAAACTCTGAATTATTGTGTAATCCTCAAATATGTAATTAATTTAAATTAAAAAACATTTTTTTGAGTGAAACAAAATGTGTATGCAGAGCAAAATGTGACCAGAGAGTTCCAGCCTGAAGAATTTGATAGCATTTGTTTTGGAACTCAAAACAGAGTTGCTCTGAAGACTTATTTTCATTTGATAAAATCTATGCTGGGACATGATGCAGTAGACAATAACTTTGGGAACAAAAGTCCTGGTTCTGAGAACCAGCCTCTCCCACCTACTAGCTGTGCAACTTTAAATCATTCTTCTGATCTTAAATCTCTTTATCTGCCTATATCTATAGGTTATGGAGATTAAGTAAGTGATATATTTCACAATTGTTTGACATCTTGAGCATTATTATTTTAGAGTCTCTGCTGCCTAGGCAAAAATATACTTAATATGCCATGCTTGCTAAGTCATTTCTGAAGTCAGAAATGGGTGCCTGCTTGATTAATAAATGGAAGTCATATATATAGAATTATAGTGATTTATATAGCTCTACCAAACTATTTTGATGTGGTTTTTAGGGAGATTTTTTGTTTGGGGACACTTTATGATGGCGTTTTGAATATGGATTGTGAGGATAGTCCAGTATTGTCTAAAGCAGAATTGCCAGGAACTCAGGGCATGTGGCAATATTTTAAAAATATAAATAGATGCAGAGAACAGTGAGTATTCTAATTTGGCAGGGACAGTGCAAAACAGAGAGGAAGGAGTTCTTGGAGATTGGGATCAAATTATGAAAGGTCTAATTTGCCATACTAAACTTTAAGGAGTAACAACTTTGTTTTTTAATGTGAGTGGCATTTTCAGATTGAGTATGCTTTTATGAGCATCTACTGTCAGGCAGTCCCTATGACAGATGTTTTTTACATGACTCACAATCAGAAGTATGCTTTTTTTTTTTTTTTGAGTTGTTTGGTGCAGCAGGAAAGAAGGATTAAGCCAGAAGAGCCCGAAGGCAGACCAATTAAGAGGTTTCAGCAAGCCAGGCGTGGTGGTGGTGCATGCCTGTAGTTCCATTTACTTGTAAGGCTGAGGTGGAAGGATCGCTTAAACCCAGCAGATGGAGGCTGAGGTGGCCAGAGGGTGCCACTGCACTCCACCCTGGGCCACAGAGTGAGACTCCAACTTAAAAAAAAAAAAAAAAAAAAAAAAAAGTCGGACTCGGTGGCTCAGCCTGTAATCCCGCGCCTTTGGGAGGCTGAGGTGAGTGGATTGCCTGAGCCCGTGGGTTCGAGACCCGCCTGGGCAGTGAGACCTCATCTCTACAACAAATCAAAAAATCAGCCGGGCGTGGTAGCACGTGCCTGTAGTTCCGGCTACTCGGAAGGCTGAGGCGGAAGGATCGCCGGAGCCCAGCAGGTCAAGGCTGTGGTGGCCGGGAGCGGCCACTGCACTCCAGTCTGGGCGACAGAGTGAGACTCCAAATCAAAAAACAAACAAACAAACAAAAAAACCCGCAATCCCCCTACTGGGAATATACCCTGAAGAACTCAAATCACTCTATCAAAAAGATACATGCACACAAATGTTTATTGCAGCATTTTCACGATAGCACGAACCTGGAACCAACCATGCTGTCCAGCAAAAGAGGACTGGATTTTAAAAATGTGGTACATATACACAATGGAATACTATGCAGTCATTAAAAAGAACAAAATCATGAATTTGGCAGCAACCTGGATGGAACTAGAGTCAAAAATACTGAGTGATCTCTCAAGAAACAAAGATCTGAGTATCACATGTTCTCACTTATATAGTGGACCTTGAACATCCACCGTAATACTATTAAAAAAAAAAGACTGACAGTGGTGGGAAGCTGGGGGTGGGGAGGGGAAGGGAGGTGGGATTGACGGTGGTCAATCTCTGGGAACAGGGAGACACCCCTTATCAACAAGGGTGCCTGAACGAAGCATCTTTGTATACTTAACCCTAAACTGTACCCCACAATATCAAAATAAAAAATATTGATAAAACAAAACAAAACAGAACAATGTATTCTCAAGCACCCTGAGAGGGGAGGGGCAAGCAATGTGTCTGTGCTGTAACAAGTCCTGCAAGTGATTCTCCTGAGGTTTTATGGGGAGATCTTTAAGATGCAAGTTTGAGAGGTCTACAGATTATTATTATTATTGTTTGTTTTTTGAGTTAGAGTCTCACTCTGTCGCCCAGACTGGAGTGCAGTGGCTGCTCCCGGCCACCGCAGCCTCCACCTGCTGGCTCCGCGATTCTTCCGCCTCAGCCTTCCAAGCAGCTGGAACTACAGGTGCGTGCTACCACGCCCGGCTGATTTTTTGATTTATTGTAGCGATGAGGTCTCGCCAATTTGCCCAGGCGGGTCTCGAACCCATGGGCTCAGGTAATCCACTCACCTAGGCCTCTCAAAGTGGGGGATTACAGGCTGAGCCACTGAGCCCGGCCAAAGATTATTTTTTAAAAACTTCTCTGGTGGCCGGTGCGGTGGCTCAAGCCTGTAATCCCAGCACTTTGGGAGGCCCAGGTGAGAGGATCGCCTGAGCCCACGGGTTCGAGACCAGCCCAAGCAATCTGGCGAGACCTCGTCTCTACAATAAATGAAAAAATTAGCCAGGCGTGGTAGCGAGCACCTGAAGTTCCGGCTACTTGGAAGGCTGAGGCGGAAGGATCGCCTGAGCCCGGCAGGTCGTCACTGGAGTGGCGGTGAGTGTGCTACTGCACTCCAGCCTGGGCGACAGAGTGAGACTCCGACTCAAAAACAACAACAAACTTATTTGGAGAGGCTGGGCACGGTGGTTCGTGCCTGTAATCCCAGCACTTTGGGAGGTCGAGGCGAGAGGATTGCCCGAGTCCCGGGGTTCAAGACCAGCCTGGGCAACTTGGCGAGACCTCGTCTCTACAATAAATAAAAAATTGATCTAGCCATGATGGCGTACGCCTGTAGTTCCAGCTACTGGAAGGTCAAGGCGGAAGCATCGTCTGAGCCCAGCAGTAGAGGCTGTGGTAGCCATGATCATGCCACTGCACTCCAGCCTGAGTGACAGAGTGACTCTGACTCAAAAAACAAAACAAAACAGAAAACTTCTCAGGAGATTCTGATAATCCGTTAGGTTTGGATACAATGACCCAAATGAAGAGTAATGACCCTTAGCTAGGACAGCGATAATGGGAAATGGAAGGGATATTTGTCAGATACTGTAGTACCTCTAGAATTATATTAGGCCATGAGGGCATAAAACTTAGTAAAGCAGTTACTCTTCTGAAAGAACTTTCTGGTGGGTGAAGAGGGGGTGGTAATTGGGAGCAGAATGAGGAAAAAAAGTGGCTAGCATTTTGAAAAATAAGAATGGCGGTTTGAGACCTGAGGCTTGGGGGTGGTAAGCCACATGCACCAAGTGCATCCCAGATGATGAGAGTGAAAAGATGACTAGATGTGGCTGTTGGGGAGATTTTCTTTCTTTTTTTTTGAGTTGGAGTCTCACTCGGTCTCCCAAACTGGAGTGCAGTGGCCGCTCCCGGCCACCGCAGCCTCGACCTGCTGGGCTCCGGTGATCCTTCTGCCTCAACCTTCCAAGAAGCCGGAATTACAGGCATGCGCTACCATGCCCGGCTGATTTTTTGATTTATTGTAGAGATGAGGTCTCGCTGCCCAGGCGGGTCTCGAACCTGCGGGCTCAGGCAATCCACTCACCTCAGCCTCCCAAAGGTGCGGGATTACAGGCTGAGCCACCGAGCCCGGCTTGTTCAATAGTTTTATCTCCAAAACTTATTTCAATAAAAAGCAGGAAATTAGTAATGAAAATAACTAAGAAGTAAATGCTAATTTGCTGTGTGAACAAATCATCAGTAGGCCTTTATTTTCTCATGGATTCTGAAATAAAAAATTGAACTAAGAATATGTGTGATGGGAAGAGGAGTATGAGTCAGAAGAGAAGTGTATTACAGTTATTTAGTACAGAGTTAAAGTATGAATCCAGAACTGATGAAGTGTGGCTAGGAGACAAATGGGATAATAACTGAAAAAAAGAAAGGAAATCAGACTAAAAGAAGGTGTCCACATTTTTTTTCTCCTCTCCAATCCCCTCACCCCAGGAGAAATGTTCAGCTCTGATGGTGTTGGCTAACCAGTTAACTAACATTGCCAATAGCCAAATTCAAAATTATATTACAGAAACCTTTCCCTCCAATACTTATTAATGTTAAATGAACCCCAAGACACAGTACAATGTCCTTACAAAAATATGTAATGGTGCCGGGCTCGGTGGCTCAGCCTGTAATCCCGCGCCTTTGGGAGGCTGAGGTGAGTAGATTGCTTGAGCCCGCGGGTTCGAGACCCGCCTGGGCAACTTTACGAGACCTCATCTCTACAATAAATCAAAAATTAGCCGGGCGTGGTAGAAGGCTCCTATAGTTCCAGCTACTTGGAAGGCTGAGGCAGTAGGATCGCTGCAGCCCAGCAGATCGAGGCTGCAGTGGCTAGGAGTGGCCACTGCACTCCAGTCTGCGTGACAGAGTGAGACTCCAACTCAAAAAAAACAACAACAAAAAAAACCCAAAAAACCCCCCAAAATATGTAATAGTGATATACTTTGGTATTTAGTGATTAAATAAGAAAATGAAATGAACTCAAGTTTACCAATACAGGATATTTGTTTCCAAATATATCTGTAGCCACACAATTGTCTGGATGAAAACTTTTAATTTTTAAACTATGTTTACTCCTTTGGTCTTAACCAGTCTCATGGCTTTAAATAGCATCTCCACGTGCTAAAAACCTTGGGATAATTTTTTTTTTTTGAGTCGGGGTCTCCGTCACCCAGGTTGTAGTGCAGTGGCATGATCACAGTTCATGGCAGCCTCGACTTCCTGGGCTCACATGATCCTTCCACCTCAGCATCCCAAGTATCTGTGACTACAGGTGCAATGCTATCACACCTGGCTATTTTTTTTTTTTTTAGAGACAAAGTCTTGCTATGTTGCCAGGTTGGTCTTGAACTCCTGGGCTCAAGCAATCCTCCTACCTCGGCCTCCCAAAGTGTTGGAATGACAGGTGTAAGTTACTGTGACTAGTCACCTAGGGATATTCCTTATGTACTCAGTTTCACCCTCTATCTCTGCTCTGGCTCCTATCTTCAAAGCATCCAGACTTGGTCAGGTACAGTGGCTCACCTATGTAATCCCAGCACTTTGGGAGATGGAGGTGAGAGGATTGCCTGAGCCCAAGGATTCGAGACTAGCCTGGGCAACTTGGCGAGACCTTGGCTCTACAATAAATCAAAAAATCAGCCAGGCGTGGTGGCACACGTCTGTAGTTCCAGTTACTTGGAAGGCTGAGGCAGAAGGATCACCTGAGTCCAGCAGGTCGAGGCTGCAGTGGCCATGAGCATGTCACTGCACTCCAGCCTGGGCTAGAGTGAGACTCAAACTCGATAAAAAAAAAAAGTCGACTCCAACTGTTACTATCTCCATGCATCCACCTTGGTCCAAGCTACCATCGTCTCTTGCCTGATTTATTATAATTGCCTCCCAACTCACTTCAAAACCCTCAATGGCCTCACAACTCAGATTAAAAGCCAGGGTTCCTAAAATAGTCTGCAATTTTACATGATATTGCCCACTTCCCCACCCCCCTCATCTCTTTGACCTTACTTACTATTTTGTTAACTCAGTCTGCTTCAGCCACTATCTCCTTACTGCTCTTACTGGTCCCAAGTACGTTACCACTGTAGGTCCTTTGTTCAGGAGGCAGACCTTCTTTGGTCACCCTATCTAAAATTTCAATACCCTCCATCTCTGCTTTATTATTTTTTTACCACTTTTCCTGATCTAACCCAGTATATTCTATTTGTTTATTGACTGTCTCCTCAGGAGACCGCAAGATCCATCAATACAGGATTTTTTGTCTATATTATGCATTACCGTATCTTCAGCACCTACAGTGACTGGCACATAGCTCTCAATAGTTGTGGGTTGAATGAAGATATTTCATCTTGCCAGTAAACTTTGTGCTTGAAATGCAAAAAATTGTAAGTCATCTATTTATGTAATAAATTGTGTTGTTAGTATTGAGAAATAGTTGTAGTCTACTTTCTGATTAAAATGACAGATACCTTTCTAGACCCTGTTTATCTAAAATCATAGAACAATGAAGGAAGTGAACTAAAGTAAAATATTTCACGCTGAAAGTTTTGACTAAAAAGAATTAAAAAGTGAGGTTTAACTTCTCCCTGATCATAGACAGTTCCTATGAAATGTAAATAACTTTTAAAATCCAGTATTTATTGTTTCAAATAAAAGTATTTTATTTGCCATATTAATTGGGACTCTTTCCGATGACATTTCTTTCCGATGACATTTATTATATATAACTTTGCTGTTTGTCCATGTCTTCATTTGTAGGAAATTATTTCAAACTTTTAATACATGAAGACAGTAACTTATGCTGTCATATAATTAATGACATCTTTATCTGAAACATTAAATTGCTTAAAATAAAGTCCAAAAAATTATAACAATTTAGATATCAAAATATGATCGCTACTCTACCACAACTTTGGCAAAATTTTATACTCCCTAATTCTTCACCACATTGAAAGGTGTGTTGAATCACTTTGAAAAATCAGCTTGCCTATTTAGGCCAGGGCTTTAAAGAAAAATGTTATTTTAACCAAGTCACTCCATTCCTAAGGTGTGGCATAATTTGAGTTTTACGGTAGAAGCCATTATATTCACATATTATTATTGAATGCGAATACTGCCATGCAGACTGTCTAACTGCATGAACATACCCATATAGAGATGCATCATCTGTCCTAAATAATATTTTAAATTATTTTATAGCATATAGGCTTTTCATTGGCCTAAATAAATGGTATGTATGTCACATCATATGGAATACATGAATGTAAAAATACTTTGGAGATATTAAAATATACATATGTCTACTCATTGTGGGAAAGAAATACAGAATGGATAAATTAGAAACAAGAGATTAATTACCTACACAGGGTTCATGGGAAACAAATGGAAAGAAACTAAATTCTATGAGTTAGTAGAGACAAGGAGTACCAATACTTTCTGGAAAGTACCTTTAGTAAAGCTTTGATTCTTAGAAGTATAGTAATGTTTCACATACTCACAAAAATAAATACTTAAAATCAACCAGGATGTGAGGGGGGCCCAGAATGTAGATTATAAACAGGAACAAACAAGCCTAAGCAATATATAAATGAATAATATAACCACACTGAATAGAAAAAAGTAGCAAAAGTAATTTTGGAAAACAATATTTCGACTGGGTACCACATATAAAAGTAAAGACAAGCCGGGCGCGGTGGCTCACGCTGTAATCCCAGCATTTTGGGAGGGGGTGGCGAGTGAATTACTTGAGCTCAGGGGTTCGAGATCAGCCTGAGCAACATGGCGAGACTACATCTCTACAATAAATAAAAAAATTAGCCAGGCATGGTGGCACATGCCTGTGGTTCCAGCTACTTGGAAGACTGAGATAGAAGGATCACCTGAACCCAGCAGGTCAAGTCTGCAGTGGTTGTGAGTGTGTCCCTATACTCCAGTCTGGGTGACAGAGTGAGACTCCGACTCAAAAAAAAAAAAAAAAAAAAAAGAATGAAGACAAAAAGAACTGTACACAAATGCTGTATTGTAATAAGTCTGCTTCTCATGAGGATACAGCATTTCTATAACTTCTTGTATCCTAGGAGTGATCAAATAAAACTATAGATATAGAGAGCCAGTATATAGAATATGCTATAGATAATGAGAGCCAGGTTTCTCACTATTGGAGAAAGAAGTTACAACTGAGGAAATAAGAAAGACTAGAATGAGCTTTGTGGTGCTGCGATGGAACTAGATATAGTATGACTTCGTGGTTTTAAACATATGTACAGATATGTATATGTAGAAAAAAGTGTATGTTATATGCATAGTTTAGTGTGTATATATGTATATATATATACACTATATGTGTGTATGTGTGTGTGTGTATATATACACATATAATATATATATTATATATATGTGAGACTGAACATCCTAAGTCACCCAACCACTAAATAGACCCCCTCTTGGCCAAGGGAACCTCAGAGAAACCTTAAAAACAGTTCCTGGCCATGCTAGGACAGGAGGTGGGACATGCCTCGTTATACTCCCTCCCTTTTGCAGTTTAAACACAACAGCTGACCAGCATTAATGTTAAAGTAGAGGTCATAAGACTCTATTCTGACGAAATGGACTCTGTGGCAATAAGATATCAAATTATAAACAGAACCTAAAGCCATGCCAGGTAAGGGTTAAGTAGTATACCTCCACACTTAAACAATGACTTATGTTCTAATTACAGCGTTGTTTTTTTTTTCTCTAGCAGTTAAACAAACATTGGCCTTGAGATAAGCAATATTAAAACAATTACAAGCAGGGCTTGGTGGCTCAGCCTGTAATCCCGTGCCTTTGGGAGGCTGAGGTGAGCGGATTGCCTGAGCCTGCGGGTTCGAGACCCGCCTGGGCAGCGAGACTGCATCTCTACAATAAATCAAAAAATCAGCTGGGTGTGATAGCGCGCGCCTGTAATTCCAGCTACTTGGAAGGCTGAGGTGGAAGGATCGCTGGAACCCAGCAGGACGAGGTTGCGGTGGCGGGGAGCGGCCACTGCACTCCAGTCTGGGCGACAGAGTGAGACTCCAAATCAAAAAACAAAACAAAACAAAACAAAAAAACAATTACAACACATCTGCTGCCACTGACTGACCCCTCCCTCCGGCCCCCACCTTCCACAAGCCATAACTACAGCTTTAATCAGTCAAGAGACAGATTTTAGCAATTTTTTCCTGATAAGAGACGACCGACCATGGACTCATTCTGGGCAGTTTATAGAGACTGTGCACTTGAGTGCCTTCACGCCCCTGCTTCAGTCCTTGACATATAGGGACTAATTATAATACACTTAAATGCTAGGTCTCTACCCCAAAGTGTACATGGGTAATATGTAACATATATGTTTATTCATACACCTACATTAGGAACCCTTCATGAATATTCATAGCTCTTTCTGTAACCTGTTAAATATGTATACTTGGCTACCCTCAACATAGATTCCTCTTCTACTCTCCTGGCCCTCGAAGGGCGTACCTTTTGGTTTCTGCCAGAGACACCCTGTCAGGATGGCCATCTTTCAGACTGTAACTCTTTTTTTTTTTGAGTTGGAGTCTCACTCAGTCGCCCAGACTGGAGTGCAGTGGCCGCTCCCGGCCACCGCAGCCTCGACCTGCTGGGCTCCGGTGATCCTTCCGCCTCAGCCTTCCGAGTAGCTGGAATTACAGGCATGCACTACCACGCCCGGCTGATTTTTTGATTTATTGTAGAGATGAGGTCTCGCTGCCCAGGCGGGTCTCGAACCCGCGGGCTCAGGCAATCCACTCACCTCAGCCTCCCAAAGGTGCGGGATTACAGGCTGAGCCACCGAGCCCGGCTCAGACTGTAACTCTTAAAAGAAATAAAGTACTTTTCTTTTTTAATCTTTTATAAATGTGTGATTTTTCAAAGTTGAATATTTTTACATGTATATGTGTGTGTGTGTGTGTGTGGTGTGTGTGTGTGTGTGTGTGTATGTAGATATTCATATTCTAGTTCTGTTGAGAAAGCCTAGAAGCAGTGACACCCAAGTAGCAATGAGCACATCTGGTCCCCAGATCTTTGTTTCTAAATATTGTCTATTAAAAGGAACCTGGGCTCCTTAGAGAAGAGGTTTGTTCCAGGGCTTGTGTGGTTTTTTTTTTTGAAAATACACAGAGTAACTGAAATAACTGAAAATGTACACATACACATGAATCAATGGAACAGAATAGAGAATCCAGAAACAAGCCCAAATACCTACTACCAACTGATCTTTAACAAAGCAGACAAAAACATACACTGGGGAAAGGATACCCTACTCAAAAAATGGTGCTGGGAAAATGGGATAGCTACATGCAGAAAAAAATGAAACTTGATCTCTATATCTCCCCATATACAAAAATTAACTCAAGATGGATTAAAGACTTAAATATCAGACCTGAAACCATAAAAATACTGGAAGAAAACCTAAGAAAAACTTTTCCAGACATTGGCCTAGGCAAAGAATTTATGACTAAAACTCCAAAAGCAAATGCAACAAAACCAAAAATAAATGGGAGGTAAACTAAACAGCTGCTGCACAGCAAAAGAAATAACTGACAGAACAACTAGGCAACCTACAGAGTGGGAGAAGATATTTGCAAACTATACATTTGGCAAAAGACTAATAACCAGAATCTATGAAGAACTCAAACAAATCAGCAAGAAAAAAGCAAATAACCCCATTAAAAATTGGGCAAATGACATGAACAGATATCTCTCAAAAAAAAAAAAAAAAAGACAACCAGGCTGGGCTTGGTGGCTCAGCCTGTAATTCTAGTGCTTTCAGAGGCCAAGGTGAGTGGATTGCCCAAGCTGGCGGGTTCGAGACTCGCCCAAGCAAATTGGCAAGACCTCATCTCTACAACAACAACAACAAAAAAATCAGCTGGGCGTGGTAGCACGTGCCTGTAATTCTGGCTACTCGGAAGGCTGCGGCGGAAGGATGACAGAGTGAGACTCCAACTCAAAAAAAAAAACAAAAAAAAACAGACAATCAAATGGCCTACAAACATATGAAAAAATGCTCAACATCATTCGTGACCCGCCTGGGCAGCGAGACCTCATCTCTACAATGAATCAAAAAATCAGCAGGGTGTGGTAGCGCATGCCTGTAATTCCGGCTACTTGGAAGGCTGAGGCGGAAGGATCGTCAGAGCCCAGAAGGTCGAGGTTGCGGTGGCTGGGAGCGGCCACTGCACTCCAGTCTGGGCGACAGAGTGAGACTCCAACTCAAAAAAAAATTTTTTAAATGCTCAACATCACTTATCATCTGTAGTGGCCGAAAGTTCAATCCGAGAGACCACCAAGAGCCAATTCCGATGAAAGTTCAAGAAGGTCTTTATTTGCAAGCTCGAGCCTGGGCCTCTGTCGACAACCGACACAGCGGAGTACATTCAGGGCCCTGATTTCCCTTTAAAGCAGATGCCTTTCATGCTTTTACACAAAGGGAGGGGAGTTTGGGGGGCTTTCCAGTCGTGTTACCTTTTAAATTTGGGGTAGTAACCTCTGGTGGTCAGCTTAATCGTGGAGGATTGGCTAGCCTGACTCGGGCGCCCTTGGTCCACTAGCTAGGGAAGTTGCAGAGACATCTGGAAACTTAGGTGATTACCCCGGCACCTGTGGATGTTGCTAAGGGGAAAGTGAGATAAGGGAAGGGGTTGAAGCTTTGCAGTTTTTTCCATAACTGAAACTTTAAACAGTTACAGGTTATGTTTTAAGACAGAAAACTAAAAATGGCTGTGCTATTGTTCACAAGCCGATTACATATTTATTGGGTTATAGCATGCTCCTAACCTAAGTCTATGGTATACTTTATTACGGTCCTCTCAATCAGGGAAATGCAAATTAAAACCACAATGAGATATGCCATTCAGAGTGGCCATTATTAAAAAATTAAAAAACAGGCCGGATGCAATGGTTCATGCCTGTAATCCCAATACTTTGGGAGGCCGAGGCCAGAGGACTGCCTGAGCCCAGAAGTTTAAGACTAGCCTGGGCAACATAGTGAGACCTCATCTCTACCATACATTAGAAACAAACAAACAAAAAACTAAAAAAAAATTAGAGAACAATAGATGCTGGTGTGAAAAGAGAACTCTTTTTTTTTTTGAGTTGGAGTCTCACTCTGTCACTCAGGCTGGAGGGCAGTGGCACGTTCCTAGCTGGCCACAGCAGCCTCGACCTGCTGGGCTCTGGCGATCCTTCTGCCTCAGCCTTCCTAGTAGCCGGAACTACAGGCGTGCGGTACCACGCCTGGCTAATTTTTGATTTATTGTAGAGACGAGGTCTCACCAAGTTGCCCAGGTGGGTCTCAAACCCAATGGGCTCAGGCAATCCTCTCGACTCAGCCACCCAAAGTGCTAGGATTACAGGCTGAGCCACTGAGCCCGGCCGAAAAGGGAATTCTTATACACTGTTTGTGAGAGTGTAAATTAGTACAACCTCTATGGAAATTGATATGGAGATTTCTCAAAGAACTAAAAGTAGATCTGGCATTTGATCCAGCAATCCTGCTACTTGGTATCTACCCAAAGGAACACAGGTCATTACACAAAAAAGACGCCTGTACTTGCATGTTCATTGCAGCACAGTTCACAATTGCAAAGGCATGGAATCAACCTAAATGCCCATCAACTAACTGACCAGTGGATAATGAAAATGTGGTACATATATATATGCCATGGAATACTATTCAGCTGTCAAAAAGATTAAAATAAAATCTTCTGCAGCAGCTTGAATGATTAGAGAACATCATCCTAAGGAAACTCACACAGGAACAGAAAACCAAACACCAAGTGTACTCACTTATAAGTGGGAGATAAACGAAAGTTGTGTAAAGGCATAGAGAATGATATAATGGACATTGGAGACTCAGAAGTGGGGGGAAGGAGTGGACAGATGAAAAATCACCTATCGGCTACATTGTGCACAGGTGAGGGTGGTGGGTACACTTCATACTCAGACATCTTCACCACTATAGAATGCATACATGTAACCAAAAACTATTTTTATCCCCTAAAACTATTGAAACAAAGGAAAAAAGAGAGAATGCTCTACATTTAAATATCCTTGCACCAGTAGATTAAGTTTTAGATGAAGTAAACTCTGATAAAGTGGATACTAAAGAATCACTATAAAAACCACTTTTTTTTTTTTTTTTGAGTTGGAGTCTCACTCTGTCGCCCAGACTGGAGTGCAGTGGCTGCTCCTGGCCACTGCAGCCTCGACCTGCTGGGCTCTAGCGATCCTTCCGCCTCAGCCTTCTAAGTAGCCGGAACTACAGGCGCGCGCTACCACGCCCAGATAGTTTTTGATTTATTGTAGAGATGAGGTCTCATCAAGTTGCCCAGGCGGGTCTCGAACCCGCAGGCTCAGGCAATCCACTCACATCAGCCTCCCAAGATGTGGGATTACAGGCTGAGCCACTGAGCCCGGCTAAAAACCACTTTTTAAGAATGTTTTGCGCCGGACGCAGTGGCTGACACCTATAATCTCAGTACTTTGGGAGGTGGAGGCAAGAGGTTTGCCTGAGCTCAGGGGTTCAAGACCAGCCTGAGCAACATGGAGAGACCTTGTCTCTATAATAAATCAAGAAAAATTAGCTGGGTGTTGTGGCGCATGCCTATGGTTCCAAGTACTTGGAAGGCTAAGGTGGAAGGATTGCCTGAACCCAGTAGGTGGAGGCTGCAGTGGCCATTTGTATGCCACTGTCCTCCAACCTAGATGACAGAGAGAGACTGTGACTCAAAAAAAAGAAAAAGAATGCTATGCCTTAGAAGTTTTAGTTTCATTCTCAGTGTTGCTACACAATTATGCTATATAAGGTTATATAACTACAGTTTTTGAGGGCATTCCCAACTTTACAACACCTGTATTCCCAAGTGACTATTTGAATTATATGTTGAATTTTAACAGGACAATCTAAAACATGTGAGAATAATTTCAAAGCCAAAAAACCACTACATTCTACTGGCAAGTATGCCTCCCCAAATATAATAAAATGGATATATAGACACAGTTTGCTCAAAGAAGAAAGCATACCTATTTTGAAGGGGTACATTTACATTAGGTGTCTTGTTTAAGGTTACAGTTATCTTAAACTAATCCTAACTTCTATATCTGGAAGAAATTATCTGTTATAGATAATAGTAATATTTATATATGTATAAATATATTAATGTAACATTATATTATATAAATATTAATTGCATAGACTATATAACATTAATTGTTATATTATAATAATGTAAATGTGTTTATGTGATATATATATAAACATTACTTTCATTTTTACATTAGAGTTATATATGTTTTCTCACATTAAAGACTACAGGGTGGCACATGCCTGTGGCTCCAGCTACTTGGAAGGTTGAGGCTGAAGGATCACCTGAACCCAGCAGGTCAATGCTGCAGTGGCCATGAGCATGTCACTGCACCCCAGTTTGGGTGACAGAGTGAGATACTGGAAAAAAAAAGACTATAGAGTCTTTAAAGTAATATCTTTTTCTGCATAATTTTGGTTTTCTCCTTTTTCCATTCTTGCCCATAGATTTTCAATGAATTTGTCAAATGCATGAATATGTACTGTACTATTCCACAGAAAGTAGCGAAGCCCTGAAATAAATGTCAGTGTAAAGCCAGAGTTTGCTCAGTGGTGCTGAGCCCAAAGTGGAGGACACAGGGCCACCTTACTATGGGTGTCAAGACCCTGGCTTCTGTTTTGTGTCTCATACATGAAAGGCAATATGCAACGTGCAGAGTATAGGATATGGGATAGAAAAAAGACAATGAATGACTCCTTCCAATGTAGCATAGGTGGGTAGGCTTTTGACTTTACCTTTGCGTGTGCTTGGGATCAGCTAAAGTAAGTTAAGTGGCTGTTCATATAACAGTTTATCCTGGTTTATAGAACCTGGAGATAGGACTGTGTGTGATGGCTCATGCTTGTAATCCTGGCATTTTGGGAGGCTGAGGTGGGAGGATCATTTGAGACCAAGAGTTTGAGACCAGTCTGGGCAACATAGTGAGATCCCTGTATCTACAGAAAAATAACAAAATTGAGCTGGATGAGATGGCACATGCCTTTAGACCTTGCTACTCCAGAGGCTGAGGAGGAAGAATCACTTGAGCCCAGGAGTTTGAGGTTACAGTGAGCTATCACTGTACCACTGCACTCTAATCTGGGTGACAGAGTGACCCATGCCCAGCTAATTTTTTTGCTTTTTGTAGAGACAAGGTCTTATCATGTTGCCCAGGCTGGTCTTGAACCCCTGGGTTCAAGCAATCCTCCTACTTTGGCCTCCCAAAGTGCTGGAATTATAGGCATGAGCCATTACATCCAACCTGATTAATACATTTATAAAAAATAAATTTCTTTTTTTTTTTTGAGTTGGAGTCTCACTCTGTCGCCCAGACTGGAGTGCAGTGGCCGCTCCCGGCCACCGCAGCCTCAATCTGCTGGGCTCCGGCAATCCTTCCGCCTCAGCCTTCCGAGTAGCCGGAATTACAGGCGCACGCTACCATGCCCAGCTGATTTTTTTTTTTTTGTAGCGATGAGGTCTTGCTGCCCAGGCAGGTCTCGAACCCACGGGCTCAGGCAATCCACTCACCTCAGCCTCCCAAAGGCACGGGATTACAGGCTGAGCCACCGAGCCCGGCTCCAATTTTTTTTTTAATAATTATTTTTCTATTGCAAAATCCTGTCAGTAATACTGCTAGTGAACTTACTACAAAGGGTCAATTCTTGAATAACTTTAGTAGAATGTCATATTATCAGCATTTCCCTCTCTCCTAGTTAAATCTGAACAACTTTGTGAGGTAAACACAGCTGGGAGTGGTTGCCAGGTAAGAAAACTGAGACTCCCACAAGTCAGTGACCCTAGCACAAAGTCAGGGGGAATGAAGTGTTCCGTGATCCTTTTCTGGACTGAGTGCCATGTTCTCTGTGTTACTCTGCTGAACTCTATGACTGAGGGATTCAGCTACATCCTGAACCATGGTTGACCAAGGCAGAGTAGAGAAGGATGGACACGGTTTCCTAACAGTCTCTGGAACGGGAGGCACCAGTCTCTTTTAGCCCTTGGAATATCTTGCCTAACAAGCGTGTCCTTGTATATCTGGGGGTTGTGTGCCATGACAGGCAGCTTAGGCTAATGATGTGACTGGTGTAGGCCTTGAGTCACATTGCATCACTTCTACTTCTAGAGGAGACTGAGTAACATCAGCCATGTAGGTGCTTTATGAACTGACCTCCAATAAAAATCCTGGACACCAAGGTTCTG
This sequence comes from Cephalopachus bancanus, assembly GCA_027257055.1. Lineage (NCBI taxonomy): Eukaryota > Metazoa > Chordata > Mammalia > Primates > Tarsiidae > Cephalopachus > Cephalopachus bancanus. The sequence continues at coordinate 101,983 of JAPVLO010000045.1, forward strand.
GTGAGTTTCCCTGGTTGCAATATTTGTGTTGTCGCACACTGATACAGGAAGAATTGGCCAGGCACAGGAGATCATGCATGTAACTCCAGCACTTTGGGAGGCTAAGGCAGGAGGATTGTTTGAGGCCTGGAGTTTCAGACTAGCCGGGGCAATTTAGTAAGACCTCATCTCTACAAAAAATAAAAAAAATTAGCCAGTGCAGTGGTGTGTGCCTGTAGTCCCAGCTATGGGAGGCTGAGGAAGAAGGATCCTCTGAACCCAGGAAGTTGAGGCTGTGTTGGGCTGTGATTGTGCCACTGCATTCCAGCCTGGGCCACAGAGTAAGACCCTGACTCAATAATAATAATAATAATAATTTAACCTAGCTGGGCTCGGTGGCTCAGCCTGTAATCCCGCACCTTTGGGAGGCTGAGGTGAGTGGATTGCCTGAGCCCGCGGGTTCGAGACCCGCCTGGGCAGGCGAGACCTCATCTCTACAATAAAATCAAAAAATTAGCCGGGCGTGGTAGTGCGTGCCTCTAATTCCGGCTACTTAGAAGGCTGAGGCGGAAGGATCGCCGGAGCCCAGCAGGTGAAGGCTGCGGTGGCTGGGAGCGGCCACTGCACTCCAGTCTGGGCGACAGAGTGAGACTCCAACTCAAAAAAAAAAAAAATTTAACCTTTGGATTATGGATTTTTTGAGTGTCATTTTGAGAAATTACTTTAGTTTTAAGACAACTAGGAATACCATCAAACTTACAGAAAATCTGGCAGGCCTATATTCAAGTGTCTGCAGTTTAAGCTGCACAGACAGAGTAATAGCAAAGTGGTAACTGGTCTTAGTCTCTCATTATTTACCCCCAGGCCCTGTGTTAAAAGTGGAGCTGTTGCCAGAGAGAGAAAGCCCCTTTAAGCAGAGGATCTATGCTTACCTAATATAAGGTCTCACTTTTTTTTTTTGAGTCCAGGTCTCACTCTGTATCCCAGGCTGGAGTGAAGTGGCACGATCACGGCTCACTGCAGCCTCAACCTCCTGTACTCAGGTAATCCTCCCACCTCAGGCTTCCAAGTAGCTGGGACTACAGGCATGTATCGCAAAGTACGGCTAATTTTTTGACTTTTTTGTAGAGGTGAGGTCTTGCTATGTTGTCCCGACTGGTCTTGAACTCCTACGTTCTAGTAAAAAATTATCCTGTGTTGGCCTCCCAAAGTACTGGGATTCTAGGCATGAGCCACCAGGCCGGCCCAAGGCCTCACTTTTGTAAGCAAAAGTGGAAGTCATATGTAGGATACCTGAGTGTTAATGCAGATTATAGCCAGCCATTCTTTCTTGTAACACCAATGTTCTTTTCTTTAAGTGAACACAGAGTAACGAATTTAGTTGTAATTGGAAGGAAGCAGCCGATGTATGAGGGAGGACCCCCAAAAATCCAGAATTATCCTTTGGAGGACTGGCTCCTTGTATTACAGGCAAGGTAAGTGTTCTAGGAATCCATCGGCATTGCTGTGAAAGGCTGCATTTGGCTGCAGTGAATTTTCTTTTTGAGATTCTTTTTTAATGCTCTTGCCCATTTCATGATGGGTAATTTGCAAGCACACCTGCCCACACCATGCTGAGTGTTCAGCAGTTTTTGTCCCAAACGGCATGGCTTTCATGCACCATCCTCCCTATTCACCCAATCTTGCCCCCGAGCCACTTTTCTTTCCCCTTTGGATGAAAAAAGTTCTCAAAGGGAAACATTTTGTCTATGTGGAAGAGGTCAAAAGAAAACAGCAGAAGCACTAAAAGGCATCAAAATGATGAGTTCAGAAACTGTTTTGAGCAGGGGAAAAGTGTCTCAATAGGTGTATTGCATCAGACGGAGAGGACTTTGAAGATGACTTAAATTTAAGTACGTAAGAATAATTTTTTTATATAAATAAATATCTTTTTGGGGGGTCCCATTTGAATTCTTAGCATTTATTGAGTGCTCCTTGTATGCCTGGTACTGTGACATGCAGTTTATATAAATTATCTCTTTTCCTCATAGCATAGTATCTTTTACTGGGTCCAAAATCTGACTCATTCTAAAAAACTTCCACTTGCCATTGAATCAAGACAGCATGATGTATCTTCAAGATGTCGTAAGAGGGTAATTATTATTATTATTTTTGATTTGGAGTCTCACTCTGTTGCCCAAGCTGGAGGGCAGTGGCACACTCCTGGCCACCGCAGTCTCGACCTGTTGGACTCAGGAGATCCTTCCATCTCAGCCTTCCAAGTAGCTGAAACTACAGGCACGCGCCACCATGCCTGGCTAATTGTTTGATTTATTATAGCGACAAGATCTCGCCAAGTTGCCCAGGCTGGTCTTGAACCCATGGGCAGTCCTCTCACCTCGGCTTCCCAAAGTGCTGGGATTACAGGCATGAGCCACCACGCCTAGCCTGTAATTATTTTTTAAAGCTAAAATTAGTTATTAAACAGATGCAATCCCATTACTTCATTATTTCCTCACTTAATTACAAGACACCAAACACAAACAAACAACAAAACAAAAGATAGAGAAGTCCAAAGTGCAGAAAACAGATAAAACACATGCCCACATGCATGAAATAAAGGAATCTGACTGTCCTAGCTGCAGGGCTCTGCCATGACATAGACACTCCTGGCCCAAAAAGGCCCATCTGCCATGTCAGGTTGCAGTTGGCTTTGGTCTGGGGCCACCCACCTTTCCCTCTTTTCCTGAGAAGGCATGACTACTGTTGCCACTGGACCGATGCTCACCTGGACTCCTAGGTAGTAACAACTATTGAAAAGCTCTGTTGTTCTCCCTAACCAATACTTACCCTGCCAAAGGCACCCCTGAAGACCCCAAGTCCTGAAGAAGGCCTAGTGGTTTCAAAGTGTGGTCTCAGAACCAGCAATGGCAACATCCCTGGGGATTCATTAGAAATGCGAATTGTCATCTTGGCTCAGACCTATAGCATCCAAAGCTCTGCATGTAGAGCTCAGCAATCTGTGTTTGAACAAACCCCTAAGAGAATTCTGATGCTGGTCCTAGTATGTGAAGACCTGGGTGTTAGTCTTCTTCTACTAGGAAGCAGTCACTAAGCCCTATTGATTTTCATCCAACTCTTTATTCAACAGATATTTATTGAATGCATCTCTGACTGGTATTGTTCTAGAACACATGGGTATAGAGAATAAAGAAAAGATACTGCTCTCTTGTAGTTTGTATTCTGAGAGGAATGGAAAAGCAATAAACAAACAAGTATATGTTAGGGAGTGGAAAGTTTGGTGAAAATCTATAAAGAAGGGTAAGGGAGATGAGACTCTTGTATGAGATAAGAGAGTAGCGGGTAGACAGATGTGGCCTCTGTGACAAGGTGACATGTGAGTAATGATCTGGATGAAATGAAAAGCAAACCAGGTACAAATGTGGAAGAGGAATGACCCAGGCCCCCTTTAGCCAAATCTGTTTTAGATTTTCTGAACTTCCCAGCTGACATTATGGTAAGCTGCAGACACTCTGAAGGCTGGTTTGCTTGCTGGTCATCCTTACTTTTTGTGTCTCAGTCCAAAGAAGGGGGTGGTATGCCTTGGTAGGTCTGTGCTTCCAACTCTTGTAACCCTGGCCCCAGAAGCTGCCAAAAGTATACCTCAACCTGTAAGTTGCCTCTTTATGACTGCAAAAGTCCCCAGGGAAAAAACTCCTTAAGCACATTTTCCCTTTTAATAGATGCTGTCAAATTACTCTTTTTTTTTCTTTTTTTGAGCCGGGGTCTCACTTTGTAGCCCAGGCTGGAGTGCAATGGCACACTCACAGTCACTGCAGCCTAGGCCTGCTGGACTCAGGCGATCCTTCTGCTTTGGCCTTCCAAGTAGCTGGAATTACAGGAGCGTGGTACCACGCACGGCAAATTTTTAAAATTTATTGTAGAGATGAGGTCTCATCATGTTGCCCAGGCTGGTCTTGAACCCCTGGATTTAGGTAATCCTCTCGCCTCGGCCTCTCAAAGTGCTGGGGTTACAGGCCTGAGCCACCGTGCCTGGCTCAAATTACTCTTTTTTTTTCTTCCTCCTTATCAGTTTTCAGGTTAATCACCTTTGGTAGAAGCACTCAAATTACTCTTTTAAATGACTGTATGTAATTACACTCCTACCAGCAGCATAGAAATTCCCATCGTTTCACATCTTCATTAAACACTTGATATCTTTTAGCTTTTAATTTTTGTTAAACTGTTTGGATAAAACTCAGTGATCGCCCTTTAACCACTCTTTCCTTTCAGATTTGCCTTTCTAATTCCACATTTTTCAGGGATATCAAACTGTGTAATGGCCTAGCACGTGGAAGGTGCACAATAAACATTCATTGAAGGATGTTACTTTCCTACTGAACATCCTTTAATGCTTTTCCAAGTCCAGAGGAGTCTTCCCCTTTCTGGGAACTCAGCAATCACTTATTCATTTTTATATTACCAGGACCTAACACAGGGTTTAAATAATAAAATAAATATCCTGCAGGCGGCACTAAAACAATGCTTTTTTTGAACGAATAACAGGATAACGTGTACCTCTCCGAGGCACACGTTTCTAAAGCACACACCGAATCATAACCTACTTATTATCTGTCCATACAGATGGTGAGGTCTGTAGCCTCACCATCTACATGTGTCTGATTGCAGGGACCAGATCAGTGCTTTTTTCATTGGAACGCAAGCGGGCACCGGAGTCTAATCTGCGACGTTGAAAGGGAAAGGCAAAGGCACATGCGCAGTGATGCGACAGGGTCTCCCAATCAGTCGAACTGGTGAAGGCGGGGCAGCGAAGAGGTAGCGCGCATGCGCAGGGTCTCTTCCGCGATTGGCTACGCCGAGGCGGGAGCCTTGATCTCCGGCGGTGGAGAAGCGCCGTCTTACCGCGGTTCGTTTTCGCTGGGCTGGTGGCTTCTTTGACATTTTGGCCGGTGGGTCCTGGAGGAGAAGGTGCGACAGCCTGTAGTGTGGTGCGGTTCGAAGGGGGAGTGACGCCGCCGCAGACCTTCGAGGGAGGAGGGAGGGAAGGCGGCAGGAGCGACCACGGCCGCCCCTGCGGGCCTGGAGCTGTGATTGGGTGCGCCGGGTCGCCCAGGCTGTGGCCCTGGACTGGCCTGGAGCGGAGGCGGGGAGCGCGGTTGCCGGGCGTGTATTTGCATGGGGGACCCGAGAGGCCCCGGGCAGGGTCAGCTGGGTGTCGCCTCTGCGGTCGGTGCGCACAGCATTCTGTAGCATTTGGGTCTCTTTCCCTCACTCTCCTGCGTTGTGATGCTGCATCCCCCAGGGTCTAGGGTAGAAGGCTCCGCGAGCGCCCCGGAGGGTGTCGGTGCAAACCGTGCGTAAGAACTAGTCCCATCTTTAGGGATTTCTTCTTGACGGGTTTTTACTCTGGTGCCCAGGGTGCGGTGCAGTGGCACTCCACAGCTCTTTGCAGCCTCGACCTCCTGGGCTCAAGCGAGCCTCCCACCTCAGCCTCCTGACTGGGACTACAGGCATGAGCCACCACGCCCACTAATTTTAAAATTCTTTTTGTAGAAAGGGGGGTCTCTGTTGTGCAGGCGAGTCGAACTCGTGGCCTCAAGTGATCTACTTGCCTTGGCCTCCCAAAGTGCTGGGATTGCAGGCATGAGCCACCGCACCTGGCCTGGGGCTTTTACTTCTTCACTGGTCAGGTTTTAAAAGATTTTTCTTAACCTTTTAGTTGATTAATAATTTATGGAAGATTTTCTAGGCAGGCACAGATGCTTCTCGACTTCCTAAGGGGTCACCTCCCAATGAACCCATCCCAAGTTGAAAATATCCTGAGTCGAAAATGCTTTTAAAACACCAAACCTACCCAACGTCTTAGCTTAGCCTACCTTAAAGGTACCGAGAACACGTGCTCAGAACACACACATTAGACTACAGCTGGGCAAAATCATTAACACAAAACCCATTGAATAATGGTGTTGAATGTTTTATGTAATTTGTTGAACACTGTACTGAAAGTGAAAAACAGTGGTTGTATGGTTACTTGAAGTACAGTTTCTACTGAATGCCTATGGCTTTTTTTCCCTGAGTCGCAGTCTTACTGTCTCCCGGGCTGGAGTTGTGTGGTGTGATCACGGCTCACCACAGTCTTGACGCATGGGCTTAGGCGATCCTTCTGCCTCAGCTTCCTGAGTAGCTTGGTCTACAGGCGCACACCACCACATGCAGCTAATTTTTAAAAATTTTTTTGTAGAGATGAGTTCTCACTGTGTTGCCTGTGCTGGTCCTGAACTCCTGGGCTCAAGCAGTCCTTTCACCTTAGCCTCCGGAAGTGCTGGATTACAAGCATGAGCCACCACATCTGGCCTGTGCTGCTGCTTATATGACCGCATTCTGAAATTCATTAATGTTACTTTTTAATTAATTTATAATAAACAGGATTGAAAAATTAGGAATGGTGTATTAGATGTAGAAGGTTTAGGAGCCAGGCGCAGGTAGCTCACGCCTGTAATCCTCGGTCTCTACAATAAAAAAAATTATCTGGGTGTGGTGGCACGTTCCTGTACTCCAGATACTTGAAATGCTGAGGCAGGAGGATCGCCTGAGCCCGGCAGGTCGAGGCTGCAGTGACTGTGAGAGTGCCACTGCACTCCATCCTAGGCAATAGAGTGAGACTCCTATTCAAAAAAAAAAAGGTTTAGGGTGGTAATTTTTAGAATTTAGTATTGAAAGAAATGTTAGCATCTAGTTTATTCTTTATTTTTTTGAGTTGGAGTCTCACTCTGTCGCCCAGACTGGAGTGCAGTGGCCGCTCCCGGCCACCGCAGCCTCGACCTGCTGGGCTCCGGTGATCCTTCCGCCTCAGCCTTCTAATAGCTGGAACTCCAGGCGTGCGCTACCTGTACACCTGGCTAATATTTGCTTTATTGTAGAGATGAGGTCTTGCCAAGTTGCCCAGGTGGGTCTCGAACCCGCAGGCTCAGGCAATCCACTCATCTCAGCCTCCCAAAGGCGCGGGATTACAGGCTGAGCCACCGAGCCCGGCTTATTTTTTATTCTACAAGTGAAAACACTGGTATCCAGAGAGTTTGAATAGCTGCATCAAAGTTAAGCATCCCTTAAGTAGCAGAATCTGAGCTACACTCTGGTTTCCTTCATTTCTGCTGTTAATATTTCTAGCTTTTTTTTTTCTTAAGTGTTCCTTTTATTGGCTCACGCCTATAATCGTAGTTTTTTTGGGAGGCAGAGGTGAGAGGATTGCCCGAGGCCACAGGTTCAAGACCAGCCTGGACAACTTGGTGAGACCTTTTCTCTACAATTAATCAAAACAAGTAGCCGGGTGTGGTGGTGCAGGCCTGTGGTTCCAGCTACTTGGAAGATGGAGGCAGAAGGATCACCTGAGCCCAGCAGGTCAAGGATGTGGCAACCATGAGCGTGCCACTGCACTCCAGCCTGAGTGACAGACTACGACTCAAAAAAAAATTGTTTACTTTTTTTTTTTTTAAAGAGATAGAGTGTCCCTCTGTTTCCCAAGTTGGAGTGCAGTAGCTCCAAATTCCTGGGCTCAAGTGATTCTCTTGCCTCAGCCACTCCTGTAGCTAGGACTATAGGTGTGTGCCACCACACCTGGCTAAATTTTTAAATATTTTGTAGAGATAGTCTCACTGTGTTTCCCAGTTCAAAAACATGTCTTGAACTCCTGGCCTCAAGGGATCTCCCTGCCTGACCTCCCAAAGTGCTGGGATTCTAGGTGTGAGCCACTTTGCCCAGCCTTAGTGTTGCTTTTAAAAAGGTGTCAATCGCCCAGCTCGGTGACTCAGCCTGAAATCCCATGCCTTGGGAGGCTGAGGTGAGTAGATTGCCTGAGCCCACGGGTTTGACACCCACCTGGGCAACTTGGTGAGACCTCTTCTCTACAATAAATCAAAAAATTAGCCGGGTGTGGTAGCGCGCCTGTGGTTCCAGCTACATGGAAGGCTGAGGTGGAAGGATTGCCGGAGCCCAGCAGGTTGAGGCTGTGGTGGCCTGGAGCGGCCACTGCACTCCAGTCTGGGCGACAGAGTGAGACTCCAACTCAAAAAAAAAAAAGGTTTTGGTCACAATTTTCACAATGTTTTAGGAGATTCTGACTGATATAGAGAATAAAACTTCTACATTTCATGATGTGGGCATCATATTTTTATTAATGCTACCTAGAATTTTAGTTTAAGAGCCTTATTGAGCTAAAGGCAACTAAAAACCTTAAGTTTTTTTTTTTTTTAATCTGAACTCCCCATTGTTTTATTTCATTTGACCATTAAGTAACTGAATCTAAATACAGGGCCAACATTGACCACATCTTGTAGTTAAATCACCTTGTTGCACTTAGTTCGTGCCAGTTTCAAACTTGTGTCAATTACATATTTAGAGACATGTAATATTCTGCTTACCCATTATAAAAAGGAAATGAGTTAATGAAGTTATTTTAGCATGATTTGTTTAGCCAGAATCTTTATTGACTTCTGGTATTGGTAAATAATGCTTTTAAGGTGGTCATAAACCATCAGTTTCATAATTTGCTCTAAGATTAAAGATCTTGCCAGTAGAGATTTATTTTGTCCTTGAGTAAGAAATATGAGAATAACCTTCACTGCTAATCCCTCAAATTGTAAAGGCTGGTTCTATATCAAATATTTCATCATTTTAACATTGCTGAAATTGGGAAATGTCTAGCCATCAATAATGTGTTTAATTGGCTGCACTTTTTTCTTGGTTACATAAAATAATGGTATATCTTGTAACTGATGGCTTGTTAGATTTGATGAAATCTGATAATTAAATCTAATTAATGGCAATTTACCTATTACAGAAGTACCATTTTCTTTTCTTTTTTTGATTTGGTGTCTCACTCTGTCACCCAGGCAGGAGTGCAGTGGCATGTTCACAGCCACCGCAGACTTGACCTACTGGGCTCAGATGATCCTTCCACCCCAGTCTTCCAAGTAGCTGGAACTACAGGCATGTGCCACCATGCCGGGCTACTTTTTGACTTATTGTAGAGACAAGGTCTCGAAACCCTGGTCTCAGGCAGTCCTCTCGCTTAGGCCTCCCAAAGTACTGAGATTATAGGCGTGAACCACTGTACCTGAACAGAAGTACCATTTTCATTGTTAAAAATTTGAAATGTAGAGAAAGAACTCAGAAGAAAATAAAAGTTACTGGTATTGTAAAAAAGCTAGAAATAATTAATGTTACTATCTAGTGTGTTTTTCTAGTCTTCTAAAGATGCATATTAGAATATATAACATACATTATGTCTACTTTTAGCAGTATAATTTATGGTGTATAGTCAGATGTGTACATTTTGATGTGTTTTGATACGTGATGTATACACATTCCTGTATACCCTCTTATATGATTATTTTTATTACCTCCAAAAAGTTCCTTTGTGCACCTCTGCTTTCTAGTCTCAAAACTGTATACGTACATACAATTCTTTTCCTTTTCTTAAAATTAGAATGAGTTAATATGCTTTGAGGCCATTTTGTTCTTTGATTTATGAAAAACATTTCTCATTTCATTAAGTAGTATTTTATAATATGATTTCCTCCTATTAATGACAATAGAATCATTCATATAACAAATACTGAATGCCATCTATGTGTTTGGTGATATAGTGATGACTGAATATAAGACTTCATGCCTGAATTTACAACTCTGGGGAAACGATAGGGCAAATTTCATTACAGGGTGAAAAGTGCTTGGGTAGTACGCATTTAGGGCAGGCCTCTAATCCAGTCTTTGGGAGGAGATAAAGAAGACTCAGGGTTAAAACTCCTAAAGGATAAGGTAGAATGAATTAGGCAGAGACAAAATGGGAAAAAGCAGCACTGTATAGGGGAAAGTTTGTTCAAGGGCCTAGAAGAAAAGAACATGGCCTGCTTGGAGAACTGCAGTCTGACTTAGAGTTTTCGTGGTATATGAAGAGAATGCATTTTATTGGGTGGGTATACCATAATTTGTCTAGTACCATTTATACTTGTATAACAATCTTATACATAATTATTTGAGTGTATCTCTGATAGCTCCTTAGGGTAAATTGCCAGAACTTGGAATTTCTGGGTTAAACAAATAACTTTGGTAGCCATGTATATCCTTGCTGATGACTTGTACAGTGTTTTGTGAAGTTGCTCCAAATTGGCATGCTTGCTGCTATCAACTGGAGAAACACGATGTGTGTACATAATGTCTTTGTCTTCCATCTCCCCTATTCTTCCATCTCCCCTAGTGGAAAGAGTATTGAGCAAAATTAGAAAACTTGGTTCTAGATTCTTGATGTATATTCTTAAAAATTCCTCGTTTCTTAAAAAAAGATGGTAGTAAAAACAAATTAAGTTATAAATGTATTTTTAAAAATTACTAGAAATTCATTTATTAAAAACAAATGTTAGCCAGGCTTGGTGGCTCAGCCTGTAATTCCGCGCTTTGGGAGGCTTAGGTGAGTGAATTGCCTGAGCCCGCGGGTTCGAGACCCGCCTGGACAACTTGATGAGACCTCATCTCTACAATAAATCAAAAATTAGCCGGGCGTGGTAGTGCGTGGTAGTTCCGGGCGTGGTAGTTCCAGCTACTTGGAAGGCTGAGGCGGAAGGATTGCCGGAGTCCAGCAGGTTGAGGCTTTGGTGGCTGGGAGCGACCACTGCACTCCAGTCTGGGCGACAGAGTGAGACTCCAACTCAAAAAAAAAAAAAAAAGAAAAAAGAAATGTTAGTGGTTGTAATGTGTCTGGCATTGAGTTTGGTACTGCCAGGCACATTATGATCATTAGTGGTGAAGAAAACAAGCACAATTGCTATTCTTATGTGGTTTATGAATTAGTGGAACAGAAATAAGGCAGCATATTTGATATTAGTATGTGAATTGCATTTCCTTAGATTTTGAAATTTTTATTTAAATTGCTTTAAAAAGCATACCATGATTAATGTATAGTATTATCAAAAGTGACGTAAAATATGTTCAAGTTTGTACCAGTCAATATAAATCTTAAATTCTTTTCAGTAGCCCTTGGTAAGAAATAAAAATCTTACTAGTTGTTGAACTTTTTTCCTAAAGCTTATTACAGCCTATTCGCTTGTGCTTTTTTTTTTTTTTTAATTATTTTTTTGAGCGTGGTCTTGCTATGTTTCCTAGCTAGTCTTTTTTTTTTTGGAGTCAAAGTCTCACTCTGTCACTCGGGCTGGAGTACAGTGGCATGCTCACAGCCATCACAGCTTCCACTTGCTGGGCTTAGGCGATCTTTCTGTCTCAGTCTTCCAAGTAGCTGGAACCACTGGTACATGCCACCAAGCCTGGCCAATATTTTGGTTTATTGTATAGAGGAGTTCTTGTCAAGTTGCCCAGGCTGATCTTGAACCCCTGGACTCAGGCAGTCCTCTTACCTCCACCTCCCAAAGGGCTGGAATTATAGGTATGAGCCACTGAGCCTGGCCTCTCAGGCTAGTCTTGAACTCCTCCACTCAAGGAATCCTCCCACCTCAACCTTACAACTAGCAGAGACTACAAGCATGGTTCTTAAAATAAGCCCCTCTTTTTTTAAAACATGTATGCTGGTTGTGCTACTGAACTGTAGTTGGGTCACGTCCCCTACCCCGTGCAGCAAAGCCAAACACTGACATCAGGATTTACAGCAGGGGAAAGTGAAGCATTTATTTCAAGGTGCCAAGCAAGGAGCATCGAACAGCTAATGCTTAAGACCCAAACTCCCTGATGGCTTACATGTAAGGGTTTTTAAAGGTAGGGAGGTAGAGAATACAGGCAAAGACCTAAATCAGGACATGGAAGTTGTTCCTTGGTTTGGCCTAAAAAGGTGTGACATCTTGAAGCAAAGGCATAGGGTGGATGTAAGGATGCTTTGATTTGTGATTGGTTAAGAAAGCAAAGCTTTGTGTAAAAACTTGAGGTCAACAGAAGGGAATGATGAACTCTGGTCTGTGGGTGTGACTTGGTCCAGATCCCTCAGGAAGAAATTTAGAACAAAGAATGGTAGTCAGTGTTCAATGGTCTGTTCCCCCTTATCTGGGGTCTACCTGATGGCAGTCAACATTTTTTTATCTGGTGGAGTTCTGGTTTCTGAAAAACAACTTAAGGACATATGTTAAAATGTTATCTTTAGTTTTTGTAAGGATCCAAACATTTTGAGACTTCTTTGTCTATTGTTTTAAGTTGTGATCTTCTTGTACATCAGGTTACTGATTTACTTCTCAGGACTAGCTAGGTGCCTACAATTTCCCTTGAAGGGAAATGTTTGAATTGGAGGGACCAGCAGGCCCCTAAGAGGGGTTTTCTGCTCCATCTCAGTTGTAGTGACAAGCTCTTTTTATATTTGGGGGTGATTGTAATTAGACTCATGGATGATTTCTGTTTTGTGTTTTTCAGGTCACTACTCCTGAATATGAGACGATCTGCGGCACCAAGTCAGTTGCAGGGGAATTCCTTCAAAAAACCAAAATTCATACCGCCAGGAAGAAGTAATTCATGTCTAAATGAAGAGATTATGCAACTGAATCCAGATATAAAACTATTTGAGGTACAAAAAAAGAACTCATAATGTAGAGAAACATGTATTTTTCAAAAATGACATTAAAAGGAGTAGCGATATGTATTGCCTATAGGAATTTTCAGTATCTCTCATAGTCTTCCAAAAACCTTAGACATAAAGATTACATAATTTTTTTTTTTTTAAGGAATGACATGCAGTTGGGTCTATAAAATAAACTTTTGGTAACAGTAAATAAATACCTCTTTGGAGGAGGGGAAGACTCTTATAAAATAAGTTATTCTAATCTGTGTTCTTTTTAAAAATTACCACATAAATAAGCAAAACCGTCTTTAGATAAGGTGATTTAAAGATAAAACATACATAAATGGTGACTTGTATTATTGTTCCAAACATTTCTTTTTTTTGAATTGGAGTCTCTGTCACCCAAGCTGGAGTACAGTGGCACACTCATAGCCACTGCATTGACCTGCTGGGCTCAGTTGATCCTTCTACCTCGGCCTTCCGAGTAGCTGGAACCACACCTGGCTAATTTTTTTTTTTTTTTTTTTGAGTTGGAGCCTCTTTCTGTCACCCAGACTGGAGGACAGTGGCACACTCCCGGCCACTGCAGCCTCAACCTGCTGGGTTCATGTGATCCTTCTGCCTCAGCCTTCCGAGTAGCTGGAACTACAGGTACACACCACCATGCCTGGCTATTTTTTTGGTTTATTATAGAGATGAGGTTTCACCAAGTTGCTCAGGCTGGTCTTGAACCCACGGGCTCAGGCAATCCTCTCACCTCAACCTCCCAAAGTGCTGGGATTGTAGGCATGAGCCACCACACCCAACAATTATTTATTGTAGAGACAAGGTCTCACCAAGTTGCCCCAACTGGTCTTGAACCCCTGGACTAGGGCAATCCTCTCACTTCAGCCTCCCAAAGTGCTGGGATTATAGACTTGAGCCACCACACCTGGCCCAAACATTTCTTTCTTTTTTTTTTGAGACAGCAGGATTTATTGAGAGGATAGAAAAGCTCCCAGAGTGGGAGGGGACCCGAGGAGGATTGTCCCCAAACTTTTCTTTTTTTTTTGAGTTGGAGTCTCACTCTGTCGCCCAGACTAGAGTGCAGTGGCCTCTCCCATCCACTGCAGCCTCGACCTGCTGGACTCCGGCGATCCTTCCGCCTCAGCCTTCCAAGTAGCTGGAATTACAGGCATGCGCTACCACGCCCAGCTGATTTTTTGATTTATTGTAGAGATGAGGTCTCGCTGCCCAGGCGGGTCTTAAACCCGCAGGCTCAGGCAATCCACTCACCTCAGCCTCCTAAAGGCGCGGGATTACAGGCTGAGCCACCGAGCCCGGCTCCCAAACTTTTCTTTTAACTTTTTTTTTTTTTTTTTTTTAATTTTGAGTTGGAGTCTCACTCTGTTGCTCAGGCTGGAGTGCAGTGGCATGGTCATAGCCACCACAATCTTGACCTATGGATGAATTGGGCTGTTTCCACCTTTTGGCTATTTTTAATAATGCTGCTATGAGTCTTCACATACAAGTTTCTGTTTGTGTCCCTGTTTTAGTTATTTTGGGTTATATCTAGATAATATGGTAATACTATGTTTCGCTTTCTGAGGAACCATTTTTTTCACAGCTGCTGTACCGTGTTTTTCATAGCTACTGTACCATTTTATGTCTTCAGGAATGTATGAATGTTCCAGTTTCTCCACATCATCAGGAACACTTATTGTTTTCTCTTTTTTTTTTTTTTGAGTTGGAGTCTCACTCTGTCGCCCAGACTGGAGTGCAGCGGCCGCTCCCGGCCACCGCAGCCTCGACCTGCTGGGCTCTGGCGATCCTTCCGCCTCAGCCTTCCAAGTAGCTGGAACTACAGGCGTGCGCTACCATGCCCGGTTAATTTTTGATTTATTGTAGAGATGAGGGCTTGCCAAGTTGCCCAGGCGGGTCTCGAACCCGCGGGCTCAGGCAATCCACTCACCTCAGCCTCCCAAAGGCGCGGGATTATAGGCTGAGCCACCGAGCCCGGCTGTTTTCTCTTTTTTATTTTTTTGAGTCAGTCTCACTCTGTGGCCCAGGCTAGAGTACAGTGGCATGCTCACGGCCACTGCAGCCTCTACCTGCTGGGCTCAGGCCAGCCTTCCGCTTCAGCCTTCCAAGTAGCCGGAAGTACAGGTGCGTGCCACCACATCCGGCTAATTTTTTAAAAAATTTATTGTCGAGACGAGGTCTCGTCAAGTTGCCTAGGTGGGTCTTGAACCTATGGGCTCAGGCAATCCACTTGTCTCAGCCTTCTCTTTTTAAAACAAAAAAATTAATATTGCCATCGTAGTAAGTGTGAAGTAGAATTTTATTGTTGTTCTGATTTGTGTTTCCTCTTTTGTTTTGAGTTGGAGTCTCACCTTGTCATCCAGGCTAGAGCACAGTGGCACACTCACAGCCACTGCAGCCTTGACCTGCTGGGTTCAGGCGATCTTTCTTCCTCAGCCTTCCAAGTAGCTGGAACTACAGGTGTGCACCATTATCCCCGGCTAATTCTTTGATTTATTGTAGAGACAGGGTCTCACCAAGTTGCCCAGACTGGTCTTGAAGCCCTGGACTCAGGCAATCCTCTCACCTCCACCTTCCAAAGTGTTATGATTACAGGTGGGAGCCACTGCTCCTGTGTAACAAATCACCACCAATTTAATGACTTAAAAGAACACAAATGAATTATCTTACAGTTCTGTAGGTCAAAAAAGTCCTATCCTGATCCCACTGGGCTAAGATCAAGTTGTTGTAAAAGCCGTATTCTTTTCTGTAGGTTTCAGAGGAAATTCTGTTTTCTGGACTTTTTCAGCTTCTACAGGTCACCCACATTATTTGGTTTATAACCCCCCTTCTTCTGTCTTCAAAGCCAGGAATGGAAGTTTGAGTGCTTACATCATCATCTCTCTGGTTTTTTATAACTGGAACTCATTTGATTAGATTGGGCCCTCCTGGGTAATCCAGGAGCCTCTCTGCATTTCAAGGTCCTTAACCTTAATCACATTTGTAGAGTCACTTTTTGCCACATAATATTCATATATTCTAGGGGTTAGGGCATGGACATCTTTGGGAACCATTATTTTGCCTACCATATGGAATAAAATTTTGTTGTTTTAATATACCACATTTTACTTATCCTTTTTTTTTTTTTTTTTTTGAGTTGGAGTCTCATTCTGTCGCCCAGACTGGAGTGCAGTGGCCGCTTCCAGCCACCGCAACCTCGATCTGCTGGGCTCCGGCGATCTTTCCGCCTCAGCCTTCCAAGTAGCTGGAACTACAGGCGCGTGCTACCACGCCTGGCTAATTTTTTATTGATTGTAGAGATGAGGTCTCACCAAGTTGCCCAGGTGGGTCTCGAACCCGTGGGCTCAGGCAGTTCACTCACCTCAGCCTCCCAAAGTGCTGGGATTACAGGCTGAGCTACCAAGCCCAGCTCCATTTTTTTTTTTTTTTTTTTTTTTGAGCTGGAGTTCAGGCTGGAGTGCAGTGGCACACTCATGGCCACCACAATCTCAAGCTACTGGCTCAGGCAATCCTTCTGACTCTGCCTTCCAAGTAGCTGGCTGGAACTACAGGCGCGCACTACCACACCCGGCTAATTTTTTTATTTATTGTCTTGCCATGATGCCCAGGCTGGTCTTGAACCCTTGGGCTTAGGCAATCCTCTTGCTTTGGCCTCTCAAAGTGCTGGGATTACAGGCTTGAGCCACCTCTCCTGGCTTATTTATCCATTCTTAGTTAATCATCATTTGGGTTGTTTCTACCTTTTGGCTGTTATGAATAATGCCCATGAACAGTTGTGTACAGATTTTTGTGTGGACATGTGTTTTCATTTCTTTTGAGTGTATTCCTAGGAGTGGAATTGCTGGCTCATGTAGTAATTCCGTGTTTAACCTCTTAGTGATCTTCCAGACTCTTTTGCAAGATAGCTGCACCATTTTCATTCCTCCTTTCAATATGTGAGGGTTTCAGTTTCTCCACATCTTTGTCGACACATGTTATTATCTTTTTGTGTATAGCCATACTAGTTGTGGTTTTGATTTGCATTTCCCTGATAGCTCATCTTGAGCATCTTTATGTATGCTTATTGCACATTTGTGTATCTTTGTAGAATTGTCTATTCATATCACTCATCCTTTTTTTTTTTTTTTTTTTTTGAGTTGGAGTCTCACTCTGTCACCCAGACTGGAGAGCAGTGGCCGTTCCCGGCCACTGCAGCCTCCACCTGGTGGGCTCCAGCTATCCTTCCGCCTCAGCCTTCCGAGTAGCTGGAACTACAGGCGTGCGCTACCATGCCCAGCTGATTTTTTGATTAATTGTAGAGATGAGGTCTCGCTGCCCAGGCGGGTCTCGAACCCGCGGGCTCAGGCAATCCACTCACCTCAGCCTCCCAAAGACGCGGGATTACAGGCTGAGCCACCGAGCCCGGCCACTCATCCTTTTTAAAATTGGGTTATTTGCTTTCTATTATTGAATTCTAAGAATTCTTCATATATTCTATAGTTCTCTTATCAGATGTATGATTTGAAATATCTTTTTCCCATTCTGTTGGTTGTTCTTCACTTTCTTTTTCTTTATTTTTTAAATATTCTTCACTTTTTTTTTTTTTTTTGAGTTGGAGTCTCACTCTGTCACCCAGACTGGAGTGCAATGGCCGTTCCGGCCACCACAGCCTTGACCTGCTGGGCCCCGGCGATCCTTCCGCCTCAGCCTTCCAAGTAGCTGGAACTACAGGCATGCGCTACCACACCCGGCTAATTTTTGATTTGTTGTAGAGATGAGGTCTCGTAAAGTTGCCCAGGCGGGTCTCGAACCCGCGGGCTCAGGCAATCCACTCACCTCGGCCTCCCAAAGCGCTGGGATTACAGGCTGAGCCACCGAGCCTGGCCTTCTTCACTTTCTTAATGATCTCATTTGCAGCACAAGACTTTAATTTTGATGAAGTCCAATTTATTGTTTGGTTGTTGGTAGTGTTTTGTGCTTTGGTGTCATATATATGAAGGTCATGAGTATTTACTACTGTTTTATTTATTTATTTATTATTTTTTTTGAGTTGGCGTCTCACTCTGTCGCCCAGACTGGAGTGCAGTGGCCGCTCCCGGACACTGCAGCCTCGACCTGCTGGGCTCCGGCGATCCTTTTGCCTCAGCCTTCCAAGTAGCTGGAACTACAGGCGTGCGCTACCACACCAGGCTAATTTTTTGATTTATTGTAGAGATGAGGTCTCGCTAAGTTGCCCAGGAGGGTCTTGAACCCGCGGGCTCAGGCAGTCCACTCATCTCAGCCTCCCAAAGTGCTGGGATTACAGGCTGAGCCACCGAGCCCAGCCACTACTGTTGTATTTTAAGAGTTTTATAGTTTAAATTCTTACATTTCAGTGTGTGATCCATTTTGAGTTAATTTTTATGAATGGTGTGAGGTGGTTGTCCAGTTTCATTCTTTTGCATGTGTATATTCAGTTGTCCCAGGATGATATGTTGAAAAGACTGTTTCATTCTCTCTATTGACACCTCTGCCTTAAGATTTATATATATATAGGTTTTTTTTTTTTTTTTTTTTTTGAGTTGGAGTCTCCCTCTGTTGCCCAGATTGGAGTGAAGTGGCTGTTCCCGGCCACTGCAGCCTTGACCTGCTGGGCTCTGGCATCCTTCTGCCTCAGCCTTCCAAGAAGCTGGAACTACAGGCGTGCGCTACCATACCTAGCTAATTTTTTGATTTATTGTAGAGATGAGGTCTCGCCAAGTTGCCCAGGCGGGTCTCAAATCCGCGGGCTTAGGCAATCCACTCACCTCAGCCTCCCAAGGCACGGGATTACAGGCTGAGCCACTGAGCCCGGCTTATAAATTTTTTTAAGAGAGAGGGTCTCGTTTTGTTGCCCAAGTTGGAGTGCAGAGATATGACTATAGCTCGCTGCAGCCTCCACTGCCTATGCTCAAGTGATCCTCCCATTTCAGCCGTTAAGTAGCTAGAACTAAGGTGCATGCCACCACACCTGGTTAATTTTCTTATTTCTTTGGAGATGAAGTCTTCCTGTGTTGTCCAGGCTGGTTTCAAATTCCTGGCCTCAAGCGATCCTCCCACCTATACCAAGAAACGAAATAGTTACTTTACTTTTTAAAACTAATGAAGTAGGCATTTTTGAAGTTACACAGTGACTTTAAACAAGATAACATGAGAAACCTCAAAGTATTAGGCTTGGCAGTCAAATCTGTTTTCTCTTTATTTTTTCTATTATATTTTACAATTTTTGTACTTAGCTGAGTGTGGTGGCTTACGCCTGTCCCAACACTTTGGGAGACTGTGGCAGGAGGGTCACTTGACCCCAGGAGTTCAAGCCAGGACAACATAGTGAGACCTTATTTCTACAAAGAAAAAGAAACCAGGTATGGTAGTGCAAGTCTGTAGTCTCAGCTACTAGGGGATTGAGGCAGGAGGATTGCTTGAGCCCAAGAAATCTGGACTATAGTAAGCTTTGATCTCACTGCTGTACTCCAGCCTGGGCCAGAGTGAGACCCTATCTCAAAAAAGTTTTTTTTTTTCTTAAATCATTTCTTACCTTAGATTGAATTAACTCAATAAAATGTTGCAAAAAATAAAATGTATTATCTTCATTGATTGACTTACTTTAAAATCTTATCAGATGTTAAGAAAATATTCCTTAGACTGGGCATGGTGACTCAAACCTGTAATCCCAGCACTTTCGGAGACTGAGACAAGAGGATTGCCTGAGCCCAGGGGTTTGAGACCAGCCTGGGCAACTTGGTGAGATCTCATCTCTACAATAAATCAAAAAATTAGCTGGACATGGTAGCATATGCCTATAGTTCTAACTCCTTGGAAGACTGAGGCGGAAGGATCTCCTGAGCCCAGCAGATCGAGGCTGCGGTGACTGTGAGTGTGCCACTGCACTCTAGCCTAGGTGACAGAGTGAGACTCCAACTCAAAAAAAAAAAAAAGAAAGTATTCCTTTGGTGACTTCAGGGATTTTTACTTGATTGGTCTGAGAAATACAAAATCTGGGACAAATTGACTATCAGAATAAATATACTAATGGGTTATAACCCATTGAATAATATGTGAACTGAATCCATACCAACATACTTAAATAAATGAGTAAGTAAATTAGTGGGATGAAGAACTTCCTTAGAGTGGAATGCTAAATCAAAAACAAGTAATTGTAAATCAAAACCACACTGAGATACCACCTAACCCCTGTAAGAATGACCATCATTAATAAAACAAACAACAACAGCCGGGCTCTGTGGCTCAGCCTGTAATCCCGCGCCTTTGGGAGGCTGAGGTGAATGGATTGCCTGAGCCCGCGGGTTCGAGACCCGCCTGGGCAACTTGGCGAGACCTCATCTCTACAATAAATCAAAAATTAGCCAGGCGTGGTAGTACGCACCTGTAGTTCTAGCTACTTGGAAGGCTGTGGTGGTGGAAGGATTGCTGGAGCCCAGCAGGTGAGGCTGCGGTGGCTGGAAGTGGCCACTGCACTCCAGTCAGAGCAACAGAGTGAGACTCTAACTCCAAAAAAAACCACAAAAAACAAAAAACACGCATGTTTGTTGCAGCTGTATTCACAATAACAAAAACATGGAACCAACCGTGCTGCCCATCAAAGCTAGACTGGGCATAAAAAAAAATGTGGTACATATACACAATGAAATATTATGCAGCCATTAAGGACAAACATGAACTTCACAACAACTTGGATGGATTTAGAGTCTCTCATACTCAGTGATCTATCACAGAAACAAAGAACAGAGTGCCATATGTTCTCATTCATAGCGGATCTTGAACAATTATCATAAATACTATAAGAAAGGGATTGGCAATAGTGGGAAACTGTCAGGGGAGGGGGGTTGGGATTGACAGTTGAGGGAATCTGCTAGGGGAGGGAGGAGCATACCTCATCAACAAGGGTACCTGCATTGTCAGCATTTGTTATACCTAACCCTGAATTGTACCCCACATCTTTATAATTAAAAACAACAACAACAACAACAAACAGAAGTAATTATAGTATTAGAGAATACAGTATTAGTAGATGCCAAAACTGGTAGGTGAATGTTTGATGAGTATATTCAAATATACTCAGGTACCTTTCTGCAACATACTTTAAAAAATTACAAAGGGAAAAATACTAACTTTACAGGGAGACTTTGCAGACACTAACTTAATCAAGTGATCAGAATCAATAGCTCAAAATTGGGAAAAAACAATACTTTGTGACTCCTGATATGATGAATTGTTTTCCTGCCCAAAATGTACAATCTGAGTCATAACTAAGCATTAGACAAATCCAAATTGAGACTGGGCACAGTGGCTCATGCCTGTAATCCCAGCACTTTGAGAGGCCAAGGTGGGAGGATTGCTTGAGGCCTGAAGTTTGAGATTAGCCTAGTCAATATAGTGAGACCTGTAAAAAAAAAAAAAAAAAAAAATCAAAAAATTATCTGGGTGTGGTGGTGCACTCCCATAGTCCCAGCTACTCAGGAGGCTGAGGCAGAAGGATTGCTTTAGTTCAGGTGTTTGAGACTGCAGTGAGCTATGATCGTGCCACTGTATTCTAGCCTGGGGGACAGAGTGGGAGCCTGACCAAAAAAAAAAAAAAAAAAAATTCCAAATTGAGGGATATTATACAAAATAACTGGCCTGTATTTTTGAAATTTCAAGACTACAAAAGATAAATAAAGGTGGAGATTAAAGGAGACTAAAGGGACATACTGACTAAATTTAATGTGTGATCTGGGATTGGATCCTGGTTTAGGAAAAAAACTATAAAAGACATTGGGATAAGTGACAGAATTTAAATATGGTCTGTGGATTAGATAACAGTATTATGCCAATGTTAAATTCTTGATTTTGGTAATTTTGCTGTAATTATGGAAGATAGTCTTTGGAAACACACCTTGAAGTATTTGGAGACAAAGGATTAAAGTGCCATTTGATATACATGCAGAGAGGTAAAGGGGGAGAGAGGGAAAGGAAATGGTTAATGTTGGTAAAGGTATATGGGAGTACTGTTTTTGGACTGTTTCTATAAGCTTGAAATTATATCAAAATAAAATGTTGCAAAGTATAACATTTATTACCTTCACTGATTGATTTACTGTAAAATCTTATCAGATGGGATTTTTTTGAATGTCTGATTACTGACCATGAAATTTATTATGATAAATATTTATACTGCTATGACAACTTTGTTATTGTGACTCATTCTTATTTTTTAAAAATTCAAACTTATATTGTGGTAGATAGAAAAATGAACTTCCAAAAATGTTCATGTCCTAATCCCTAGAATCTGAGAATATGTTACCTTACATGGCAAAAGGCATTCTGCTGAAGTTATTAATGTTAATAATGACCTGAGATAGAAAGACTATCCTGGATTATTTTGGTTGGCCAAATATAATCACAAGTGTCCTCTTAAGTGAAAGAGGGAAACATAAGACTGTCAGAGAAAGAGATGTGATTAGGGATGTAGGGTCAGAGAGATGCAACCTAGCTAGCTTTGACAATGGAAGAAGAGGACCACACGCCAAGGAATGGGTGGCTTCTAAAAGTCTGAAAAGACAAGGAGATGTATTTTCCCCTAGAACATCCAGAAAGGAACACAATCCTGCTGATAAATTTGATTTAAACCCAGTCAGACCAAAATCAGAGATCTAACAGAACTGTAAAATGCTATATTTGTGTTGCTTTATGCCATTAAGTTTGTGGTAATTTGGCACTGCATCAATAACAATGGAAAACTCATACACATATAAAAATAGAGAAAATAGCATATAATGAACTGCCTTGCCCATATTGCCTGACTTCAGCAATTGACAATTCATGACCAATACATACATATTTTTAAACTTTAATGAGAAAAAAATATACCATTGAGCTTAAGAACACTGAGTGTTTGATGTGTCAGTGGGTCAAGGGTTGGGGATACACATCAAACATATATACATGCTCACAAAATTAAAAAATCAGCGGCTGGCAGGATCAACTCTTGGTTATCTCATCAGCCAGCAGCATGCTGGGGAACCCATGGCTGATGGGAAATAGACATCCAGACTCTGGGCTTTATAGGGTGCCCTCCACCACTTCCACCCTTAGCAGCATGAGGTGCATCTTCCTCAGAAATTCCTCATGTTCATACCCCTGAACCAGACCTTTGAGCACATTGATCAGGTGCAAAAGGTCAGCTGCCTCCAGGATCACTGCCTGCTCCACTTTGGGTATCACACAAGCCACGGAGTTGGGGTTGAATAAAGACTCTTTAAAAAACCCAACATAGTGACATTACCACTATCACACCTAAAAAATTAGCAAGATTTAAGTGTTGATTTTAGTATTGATGAATTTAATAGGAAAAAGAGCATTTGACTGTGAGAATGGCATACTATGATTGGTTTAAGTATTTTTCAGTCTTGTTTAAAATACACCATAAGCCAGGCTTGGTGGCTCAGCCTGTAATCCCGCCCCTTTGGGAGGCTGAGGTGAGTGGATTGCCTGAGCCCGCAGGTTCGAGACCCGACTGGGCAGCGAGACTTCATCTCTACAATAAATCAAAAAATCAGCCGGGCGTGGTAGCGCGCGCCTGTAGTTCCAGCTACTTGGAAGGCTGAAGCGGGAGGATCGCCGGAGCCCAGCAGGTCGAGGCTGCGGTGGCCGGGAGCGGCCACTGCACTCTAGTCTGGGCGACAGAGTGAGACTCCAACTCAAAAAAATAAAAAAAATAAAATACACCATAATTATAAGTTTAATTTTTCATTCTGTCATATCTTTCAGCTTTTGATAGCATAATTTAAACTAGTTCTAAAAACAAACAAAAATTGGATTTTGATTTATTTTTAAATATCTGTCTTGATTTGTTTTATTTTATTTTTTTTGAGTTAGGGTCTCTGTTGCCCAGGCTGGAGTGCAGTGGTGCAATCATAGCTTATCACAGCTTTGACATCCTGGGCTTAGGAGATCCTTTGCTTCAGTGTCTTGAGCTGCTGGGACCACAGGCTTGCCTGTAGCCACCACATCTGGCTAATTATTTGATTTTTTTTTTTTTTTTGTAGAAATTAGGTCTTCCTGTTTTGCCCAGACTGGTCTTGAATTCCTGAGCTCAAACAATCCTTCCCCCTTGGCCTCCCAAAGTACTGGGATTATAGGCATGAGCCACCATACGCAACTCAGTAGTTCATATTTTAAATCAGGAATCTAGTATGTAAAAATGAAGGATACTAGATTTAATTTCTGCTTTAAATATACTTTTGTTTCTTTTAGGGTGCTGCAAATAATAAAACCTTTCTCCAGTCACAAAATGATCCTGGAATATGCAGTTTAAATCTTCTGTCAACTGAAGAAAGTACTAGAGAAATTAATCAGAGGGATAATTGCAGTGGAAAATATTGTTTTGAAGCATGTGCAAGGGCAACATTAAATTCACCTCATATAGGTAAGACTTGCTTTTTATTGATCAGGTTTATACTTGGCCAGTTGTATTACAGTATTATTTGAATGATTATTCAAGATTATACTTGAAATTGTTGATGTATTGCCACTAGATTGTTGTCAATTCCGATTTTTTGTTATAATTTATCTTTGGTGATTGGATTAATAGCCATGTGATTGAAATGTTACACTTTATAATAGGTGTATGCTCAAGACTGTTTATTGTAAACTTATTGGTTAAATATAATCTTTTCCTCAAGTACCAAGATTATGTTTAAAGATTTGACTTTTTAAAAAATTCTTCTAAACATCTATTAGTAGTATGAAAATTGGAGGGTTAAGCTTGAAATTAGTTGTTAATTCATTATGGTCTGGAGTACTTCAAATCAGTTAGATTTGAATTGTCAAGGTATGTACTTGCACGAAAACAAAGCATTTGACAAATGCTTTCCCTGTTGAATTGAGTTAAAATAGTGATTATGGGTTTTTTGTTGTTGTGGTGGTGGTATCTGTAAGAGGTCACTATTTTTCAGGTAACTAAAAAAAAAAATGGTTCTCAAATTTTTTTTTTTTGTTGTTTGTGAAAGGTATTAAGCCTTGTTTTTCTAAATTATATTTTATTCTTTTTTTTGGTTGAATGAACAGATTCAGGAAACCGGTCCCATCTGTTGGGCTGCAGAATAGTAACTGCCATCCTTATGATACTGGTGTAAATCAACAGGGGGCCTTAAGCCCTTAACCCTTTTGAAGGACGTTCTTGGACTTTATGATAATTAATGAATTTTACCCTTGAATGGGCTTATATTTTGTTTGAGCAGAAAGAAATTCTGTATTTACTTAACTTGTCATTATCCTAGTGCTATTTAAGTGCTCCTCATAACTTTTCAACTTTTCCATAGCTGTAACTACTAGCATTGGCATGAGGTTGAGAAAGACTTTTGGAGCTTGCATCAATTTAGGGACCGCTCTGGGCATAGCAGTTTAGCTGCTGCCCTGTTTGATTTGCTCTCCCTTCTTTCTTCCTTCCTTTCTTCCTCTTTCCTCCCATCCTCGTTAAGTGACTATCCTATTTTCCCTGGCTTTCTTCTCTACTGTTAAGCCTAAGGCAGATAATGATCCATGCATGTCTATTTCTCTTCTAATTTTGTCACCAGAAAATGACATTTAGTCTGTGGAATGTAATACATTGCATATTACTGATTTTGAGCTTTATTTGTGTTCTGCTATAGATTCTCATTCTCTTCCCTGCTAAATATGAGAAGGGAGTTAAGAGTTAAGATTAATTGAAGGGAGTTAATTTTACTCAACCTCTAATCCCTTAATCCTTTCTGATTTAGTACATTCATTGGACTGGGGAACCTGTGCCAACCTCCTGATACCCTCCTGCCTCTCATTCAGAGGGAGGTTAAATTGGGGAAAAGAGCTTTGTAAGAAACGTTTTGTTCTTTATGGTGGATTGCTGGAAAGGGATGTAGTGCATAGAAAAGCATAGAGATGAGAGACCTATATAGTATACACTCGCCTTTTGACATCCTTTTAATTCTAGATCTAATCCACCCTGAAATGTGGTACAAACGTGTATGTCCCAGTTAAAATATGTTCCCATTTTCCCCATCACCTTTTTGTTTTGAAAAGTTCCTACATATAGAGAACATGAAAGAATAGTCCAATTAACATTCTAAATTCAACAGTTATTAACAATTTGCCTCATTTGCGTGCTTTAAAAAATTTTTTAAAAAACTATTTATTATTGTTTACCACCTACATAGTGTGCATATGTAAAGTGGGAAGATAGCATAGGCAAATTTTCATAATTTAAATATACTACAGAAATCATCTTGTAGATACAGAGACCCTTACTGTCATCAGTCCCCACTCTGAGAAATACAAACAAACTGAAATGGAAAGTCGTTCTAGATGCTCTTGTTAACAACGATTTTATAATTTCATCAGAGGGAATGGGCTAACATGTAAATCTCATTCATTTCTATGACACTTAAAAGAATGTATGAGTTCTGTTGCGTGCTCTTTCTCTTTCTCTTTTTGTGTATATGTACTCCCCAGCTCCCAGACCTTTGGAAAGTAAGTTGCATATATCATGCCACTTCATCTCTAACTGCTTCAGCAAGTATTTCTTAAAATGTTTTCTCCTACATAACCACACATTATTATTATACCAGACAAGATTAATAGTAGTTCATAATATCTAGTTTATTGTTTTTTTTTTTGTTTGTTTGTTTTTTGATTTGGAGTCTCACTCTGTCACGCAGACTGGAGTGCAGTGGCCGCTCCCGGCCACTGCAGCCTCGACCTGCTGGGCTCCGGCGATCCTTCTGCCTCAGCCTTCCAAGTAGCCGGAATTACAGGCATGCGCTACCACGCCCGGCTATTTTTTGATTTATTGTAGAGATGAGGTCTCACTGCCCAGGTGGGTCACGAATAGTTTATTGTTTTTTGAGTTGGGGTCTTACTCTGTCACCTAGGCTGGAGTGCGGTGCACAATTACGGCTCACCATAGCCTCGACCTTCTATACTCATGCAGTCCCGCCTCAGCCTCCCAAGTAGCTGGAACTCCACGCATATGCTATTATGCCTGACTAATTTTTTATTTTTATTTTTTGTAGTGGCAATGTCTTGCTATGTTGCCCAGACTGATCTCAAACTCTTGGGCTTAAGCAATCCTCCCACCTTGGTCTCCCAAAGTGCTGGGATTGCAGGCATGAACCACTGCACCTGGTCAATATTTAGTATTGAGTTCATCATCAATATCATATTTGCTTAAGCTAGTTTAAGTTTGGTTTCTTTCTCAACCAAAAGAGCCCTGATAAATATGTTTTTTCACTTTTTTGAACTTTACTGGGCACTTTGAATCTCTTCGTAATACTACATTTTTGCAGAGAATAGTACATGTATGAGAATGAAGAAGATGTAGGTCCACCACTAATGACTTCCGCCAAGTCTCAAGGTATGTGTCTTCTTCAGGGGTTGTTGTAGAAGTGCCTATTTCTGTCTAGTTTTGTCCAAGTTCCACAGCTCCTTCTCTTCATGAACAATCCAACTCAGTACTTTTGAGGCTGGGCTTTCGAAAACCAAATCCTGGGAGAGGTGAAACATAGTGACTTGAATTGTGTGACCCACTAAAAAGATATGTTGACGTCCTAAGCCCTGTTATTTATGAATGTGACCTTATTTGGAAATAGGGTCTTTACAGATGTAATCCAGTTAAGAAGAGGTTATTACTGCATTAAGGTACACCCTAAATCCAGTGGCTGGTGCCCTTTTGAGGAGAAAGAGATACAGAAACACAGAGAGAAAAAGTCCATGTGATGATGGGCAGAGATTGGAGTAAGCTGACGAACACCAAGCCTTGCTGGCAACCCCCAGAGGCTAGACAGAAGCAAGGAAGTATTCTCATTTAAAGCCTTCAGAGAGAGCATGGAGCTGCTGACACCTTGAATTTGGATTTCTGATCTCCAGGCTATGAGAGAATAAACTCTGTTGTTTTAAGCCACCTAGTTTGTGATGCTTTATTTCAGCTGTCTTGGAAATTAATACAGGAAACCCTAGACCTCTTGGATATTCAGTTATACTTTCTTTAGAAAAAGAGAAAGAATGCGCACCTGTGGTTCTGGCTCCTTGGAAGACTGAGGTGGATTCGTTCTCTTTCTGATAATTTATAAGATGAGACCACATTTATGTATTTATGTACTTATTTATATATATATTTATTTATTTATTTGAGTCAAGTTCTCATTCTGTCACCCAGGCTGAAGTGCAATGGCATAATCATGACTTACTGCAGCCTGGGATCGGGCGATCCTTCTGCCTCAGCCTTCTGAGTAGTTTGGACTACAGGTACATGCCACCATGCTCGGCTAATATATATTTTTTTTTGTAGAGACAAAATCTTACTATGTTGTCTAGGCTGGAGACCACACTATCTTATGTTATGTTTTATCTATTTTCCTGACTCTACTTCACTAAAATGTGACATACAAAGGCAGAAACTTGCTCTTGTTGAGGTTTTAAACAGTATGGATTCAAAACATTTTATGATTGAATGAAGAAATCTTGAAAATCTTGTAGTTTTCTGTGGTTGAGTCCCTTGGCTAACTCTTGTGACATCACTAGGCTTCAGAGAAGTCAAGTATTCAAGAAAAGGCTACTGGAACATAGTTTGCAAATTTTGGTAATATTTGATAGAATAGCTTCAGAAGTGTTTGGGATACAAAAGTCGCCTAATGGATAAGTGATGAATGGAAACAGGCAGATGGAGGAAGTGAATGCAAATAAAGTGTATACATGAAGTATATGAGTAAATAGAGAAATTTGGTTGTGAAGAGGAGGAGTAGTATCTTCAGAGATGGTAGGGTACCAGAAAGGTTTGTTTTTGTTTGTTTTTTAAGAGAGTATGTTACAGGCTGAAGGGAAGAGGTAGTGAAGAGTGGAAGATTAAAGATATGACAAGGCACCAGGTGCTGTGGCTCACACCAGTAATTCCAGCACTTTGGGAGGCGGAGGCGAGAGGTTTGCCTAGGGGTTTGAGATCAGCCTGGATAACTTGGTGAGATCCTGTCTCTACAATAAGTCAAAAAATTAGCCGGGCGTGGTAATGCGCACCTGTGGTTCCAGCTATTTGGAAGGCTGAGGCGGAAGGATCACCTGAGCCGAGCAGGTTCAGGCTATGGAGGCTGTGAGTGTGCTACCGTACTTCAGCCTGGGTGACAGAGTGAGACTCTTACTCAAAAAGAAGAAGAAGAAGAAGAAGAATACGACAAGAAAGTGATGAAATCTTTCCCTGGTGGAGAGATTAGGTAAGTATTTTTCAAGTGGATCTTAGGTCTTTGGAGATGGTTGGATATATTCTCAGGAGTTTATATATTCTCAGAGAGGTTAGGATTTTGTGTCTTCTTTTAAATGATTTTGAATAAAAGTATATACACGTGATAGATCTTCTGGATGGCCACCTTATAATTGAGTACTATTGTAAGATTTCAAGCCTGTAGATGAGAACAGGTAGATAGAATGTGTGAGTGGCCTACTCTTAGCAAATGAAGGTTTCCCATATTCAAATAGGGATGGTGAAAGAATGAGCCATCACATTCTCTATTGGAGAAAAGATTTGTTGAACACAAAAGACCTGTGTCAAATCTGTTGGCATTATATTTATATTAGACTTAGCAGTTTAATTTCAGCAAAATATCACTATCAAATTAATATGATTTTTTTTATTTTGCTAGTTTTATTTATACTTAATTCATAGTTATGTTTGATTTTTTTAACGTGATAAAATATAACATAAAATTCACCATTCTAACCATTTTAAAGCATATGATGTAGTGACATTTAGCGTATTTACAGTGTTTTGCATTTGTCACTTTTATCTAGTTCCAGAACGTTTTTATTTCTCTAAAAAGAAACACCAGACCAATTAGCAGTCACTCTCCTTTCTCTCTTTTCTTACTAGCCTCTGGCACCACTAATCTGTTTTCTGTTTCTATGGATTTACCTATTATGGATATGTCATAAGAAAAGAATCATACCATATTTATTCCTTTATGTCTTAAAAAAAATAGGTAATGCATGCACATAGTATAGAATTCAGAAGGCAAGAAGAATAAAGTAAAATGTTTCCCTTTCCTGATTTCTAGCCATCTTGTTCCCTTCACCAGAGACACCAGTTACCAGTTTTTGTACCTTTTTTGAAGTATTCTATGTATTTGAAAACGTATTTGTGTATATATATATTCTCCATGTAAATGATTGTTCATTAGTTGCATTGTTTTATACATTGCATTTTTACTGCAACAGTATATCATTGAAATCTTTTTGTCAGTACATGTAGAACTAGCTTATTCTTTTAAAAAACTAGTTCCATTGTGTGGATGTGCCAGATGTACTTAACTAACGCCTTATTAATGAATATTTAAGTTATTACAAACAAAGCTACAATGAATTTCTATATATGTTTCTATATATATGTATGTCCACAGGATAAATACCTTGGAGTAGGATGCTCATGACAGGTTATGTATATTTATCATTTTGATGGATAACGATAAATTATCTTCTTCAGAGGTTAGTACAGGTTTATATTTCCACTGGCAATGCATGAGCGATGCACTTATCTTTTTTTTTTTTTTTTGAGTTAGAGTCTCACTCTGTCGCCCAGACTGGAGTGCAGTGGCCACTTCCGGCCACTGCAGCCTTGACCTGCTGGGCTCCGGCGATCCTTCCGCCTCAGCCTTCCAAGTAGCCGGAATTACAGGCATGTGCTACCACGCCCGGCTGATTTTTTTTTTGATTTTTTTATTGTAGAGATGAGGTTTTGCTGCCCAGGCGGGTCTCGAACCTGCGGGCTCAGGCAATCCATTCACCTCAGCCTCCCAAAGGCGCGGGATTACAGGCTGAGCCACCGAGCCTGGCTTGCACTTATCTTTTATTTATACTTGTATTTTTCTTAGTTGACAGTCTCATAGTTAGAAAGTGTTATTTTGTTGTGCTTTTTAATTTAAACTTTTCAATGTTATATTTTAAGATTATTATTTCAAACTTACAGAAAAATTCAAGAATAGTATAAAAAATTACACAAATTTAACATTTTTGTGTGTGTTGTATGTATGCAATTTTTCTGAAGCAATTGAAGAAAAGCTGCTGACATGACAGCCCATCACCCTAGATTCTTCAGGATGTATTTCCTAAACAAGGGCAGGCTTCTGTATGATGAAGTACAAAAGTACCACAGTCAAAATCAGGAAATTAACATTGATAGAGTACTATGGTCTGAATGTTTTGTGTCCTCTGAAAATTCATATGTTGAAACCTAATCACCAGTGTGATGGTATTAGGAGGTGAGGGCTTTGGGAGGTGATTAGATCATGAGGAAGGAACCCTCATGAATGAGATTAGTTTTCTTACAAAATAGGCCCGAGCTGGGTGTGGTAACTCACACCTGTAATCCCAGAACTTTGGAAGGCTGAGGCAGGAGGATTGCTTGTGCTTAGGAGTTTGAGACCAGCCTGGGCAACAAAGCAAAACTTCACCACCACAAAAAAATAATTACTGGATGTAGTGGTAGGCACCTGTACTCTCAGCTACTTGGTGTGCTGAAGTGGAAGAATCATCTGGGCCCAGGAGGTCTAGGCTGTGGTAAGCTGTAATGGTCATGATCATGCCTCTGTATTCTAGCCTGGGTGACAGTGAGACCCTGACATTTAAAAAAAAAAAAAGACCTTAGAAAACTGCCTTACATGTCTTCCACTATGTGAGGACATAGGCGATAGTGCCATTTATGAAGCAGAACCAGACACCAAATCTGCTAGTGCTTTGATCTTGGACTTCACAGTCTCTAGAACTGTGAGAAATAAAATTCTATTGTTTATAGACAGGTTTATGGTATTTTGTTGTAATCACAGCCTGAACAGACTATGACATTGTCCTTTATGGTGGAAATAAATTAAAAGATAAATAAATACACTTTTTTTTCTGGTTGTCCAGGATTATTTGTTGTATTTAGGTGTAATGTCTTTTAATTGACTTCAATTTGGAATATTTTCTTAGTCTTGGCTTATGTTTGGTGACTTTAACCTAAAGAGTATAGGCCAGTCATTTGTAGAATGTACCTCAGTTTGTATTTGCTTAATGTTATCTTGTGATTAGATTCAGTTTATATATTTTTGGCAGGAATATCACAGACATAATTCTTAGTGTGTCGCTGGGCGTTGTGGCTCACACCTTTAATCCCAGCACTTTGGGAGGTGGAGGCAAGACGATTGCCTGAGCCCAGGGATTGAAGACCAGCCCGGGTAACTTGGTGAGACCTTTTCTTTTTTTTTTTTTTTGAGTTGGAGTCTCACTTTGTCACCCAGACTGGAGTGCAGTGGCTGCTTCCAGCCACCACAGCCTCGACCTGCTGGGCTCCGGCGATCCTTCCGCCTCAGCCTTCCCAGTAGCTGGAATTACAGGCATGCGCTACCACGCCCGGCTGATTTTTTGATTTATGGTAGAGATGAGGTCTCGCTGCCCAGGCGGGTCTCGAACCCGCGGGCTCAGGCAATCCACTCACCTCAGCCTCCCAAAGGTGCGGGATTATAGGCTGAGCCACCGAGCCCGGCCAGTGAGACCTTTTCTTTACAACAAATCAAAAAATTAGCCAGATGTGGTGGTACGTGCGTGTCGTTCCAGCTGCTTGGAAGACTGAGATGGAAGAATTGCCTGAGCCCAGCAAGCTGAGGCTGTGGTAGCTGTGAGCACGCCACTGCACTTCAGCCTGGGCAGCAGCATGAGACTCCAACTCAAAAAAAAAAAAAAAATCATAGTGAAAAAAACCATAGTGTATCATGAGGAGGTACATGATTGCCAATTTAACCCATTACTGATGATATTAAATTTGATTATTTGAATAAATTGGTGTCAGGAGGTTTTCACTATAATTATTTTTACCTTTGTAATACGCATCTATGGGAAGTTACTTTGAAAGTATTGATTCTTGCTTGAAATTCATTACTATGATTTTTTGCCAAAGTTGATTTTCTAATTCCATCTATATTTATCAGTTGACATTCTCCTGTAAGGAAAATATTAGGTCTGTGAGAATTCTTAGGTCAGTGGTCCACTGTGTCGAGTCAGTGCCGCAGGTAAGATGCTACGAATTGTACAGAAATTAGATTGGAAAATTATTTATTTATAAAGTAGATTACAGAGGCAATTCACTTGCTCTTTGGGTATATCGAATCCTTTTTGGTCTTTTGTCCTTTCAGAAAAGCCTTCCCTTCTCCCCCATTTTTTTGTTATTTTATTTTATTTTATTTTTTTGAGTTGAAGTCTCACTCTGTCGCCAAGGCTGGAGTAGAGTGGCATACTCATGGGCCACCTCAGTGTCGACCTGCTGGGCTCTGGCGATCCTTCCACCCCAACCTTCCAAGTGGCTGGAACTACAGGCGCATGGTACCTTGCCTGGCTAATTATTTGTTTACTGTAGAGACGAGGTCTCGCCAAGTTGCCCAGGCTGGTCTTGAACTCGTGGACTCAGACAATCACTCGCCTCAGTCTCCCAAAATGCTGGGATTACAGACTGAACCACTGAGCCCGGCTTTAACTGATTTTAATGGATTAGTAACTTTTTATTTTATTCAGTGCAATTCATTTTATTTGTTATTTTGTTTATTTTAAATGTTACCATCATTTATTATGATTCTCAGACTGCCTCTGAGTAGGCCAGTAGGAGTCCCTTTACAAGGGTTTCTCTTTCCTTTTGACGATTCCTATCAATTTTTGAACACTTTTGTACTTTCCAGCACGATAAGATTCTCCCTGCCCTGGCACTTGAAATCAGCCAAGGGACCTAGTTCTTTTTTAGTGAAAAATGTCATTTTAAAAATCAAGACCTGAGCCCTAGGTATTCTCACTGATACTGTAGTGTTATTGCTTTTAGCTCTCCCAGTAATGAAAACTTGGATATATATATATATGCACTTACATCTATATGTATATTAAAGACCATGAATTCGTACATACTAATACCTCCAATTCTAGTTCAGTACCCCAGTATTTCTTCTCATCTTCATCCTCCTTATATTTGCAGCCTCTTCTTTGGTAGTAAAAAACTTTGTTATTGTTATTCTAAATATATTACCTATTATTAATTTCTTTTCTATGTACCTAGTCTATTAAAAAGAGACCAAATTTAATAGTAAATGTTGGCCAGGCATAGTGGCTCACACCTATAATCTCAGCACTTTGGGAGGTGGAGGTGAGAGGATTGCCTAAGCCCACTGTTCAAGACCAGCCTGGGCAATATGGTGAGACCTCGTCTCTACAATAAATAAAAAAAATTAGCTGGGTGTGATGGCACATGCCTGTGGGCAACAGAGTGAGACTTCTACTAAAAAAAAAAAAGTAAATGTTGTGAAACAAGGAGTTCAGTTGAGATTTTATATCCTTAGTGAAATTACCTATTTGAATAAAAGTTAGATTATGCTTTTTCTCACAGAAATCATGATGATGTGATAAAGTTTCTTTTACTAATGTATGACTCTTTTATTTTTTAGCACCATCATAAAAAGGATTATTTTTGCAAAATATTTGTGAATTTTTAAGCTTTTCCTAGGGGCCTAAAATCCTTTGATACTCAAATCTTTTTCTAAGTAACTATCATGTCAGTCTTTTACAAAAATTGCAATTTTATTTTGACTTAAAAGGTAGGTTTGAATGGGAACTAATTTTTTTTTTTTTGAGTTGGAGTCTCACTCTGTCACCCAGACTGGAGTGCAGTGGCACACTCCCAGCCACTGCAGCCTCGACCTGCTGGGCTCCAGCCATCCTTCCGCCTCAGCCTTCCAAGTAGCTGGAACTACAGGCGCGTGCAACCACGCCCGGCTAATTTTTTGATTTATTGTAGAGATGAGGTCTTGCCAAGTTGCCCAGGCGGGTCTTGAACCCGTGGACTCAGGCAATCCACTCCACCTCAGCCTCCCAAAGTGTGGGATTGCAGGCTAAGCCACCGAGCCCAGCTGGGAACTAATTTTTAAAAATTTGTGATCAAGGCCAGGTGTGGTGACTCTTGCTTGTAATCCTAGCATTTTGGGAGGCAGAAGCTAGAGGATTGACTGATGTCAGAGGTTTTATACCAGGGTGGGCAACTTGGCAAGGCCTCATCTCTACAATAGATAAGCTAGCTAGCTAGATAAGATAAGATAGATAGCTGGGCATGGTGGCATTTGCTTCCAGTTCCAGCTACTTGGAAGGCTGAGGAGGAAGGATC
This sequence comes from Cephalopachus bancanus, assembly GCA_027257055.1. NCBI lineage: Eukaryota > Metazoa > Chordata > Mammalia > Primates > Tarsiidae > Cephalopachus > Cephalopachus bancanus. The sequence goes on from JAPVLO010000045.1 coordinate 136,710, forward strand.
ACCTGAGCCCAACAGGTCAAGGCTACAGTAGTTGAGCGTTCCACTGTACTTCATGCTGGGTGACAGTGAAACTCTGACACACACACACAAAATGTGATCATTTGATTGGTAAATATTTTTTCTTTAATGGTGACTTTTATTTCTTTTTCTTTTTTTTGAGTTGGAGTCTCACTCAGTCGCCCAGACTAGAGTGCAGTGGCCGCTCCCGGCCACGGCAGCCTCGACCTACTGGGCTCCGGCGATCCTTCTGCCTCAGCCTTCCGAGTAGCCGGAATTACAAGCGTGCTACCACGCCCGGCTAATTTTTTTTGATTTTTATTGTAGAGATGAGGTCTTGCCTGCCCAGGCGGGTCTCAAACCCGCGGGCTCAGGCAATCCACTCACCTCAGCCTCCCAAAGGCGTGGGATTACAGGCTGAGCCACCGAGCCCAGTGACTTATTTCTTTATGTAACAACCTCAGACATAACTAAGGAATATCCAGAGGCACTGTGTTTTTTTCCTCATAGAAAATTAAGAAGTGAAGACGTCATTCTTTGTCCTTTAAAGTTCTTTTATGAAGATTTGGGTCAGGGAATAAATAGGTTTTATGATTTTTTTGGGAGTGTGCAACATTGTTTTCTAGTTCAGATTATTGGACAGTGTCAGTAGTCCAGTCTGCTAAAGAGGGGAAACATGATAGCTGTATCTCTGCCTCTTTAAAAAAAAAATACTATTGAAGATAATTCTCCCTTAACTAATTTGCCTTTAGTTCTCAGGATAAAGAAGGGCTTTTGAGGAAGCCTACACACTGGGACTATTCTTTTGAATTCCTGCCTTGGATGGAAGTGAATAAATTTTCTCAATTCTATCAAGCTAGTAAAAAAAGATCCTGGTCATCTGAATATTGACCCTGTCAGATGCTTCCTTCCAAATCATTTTGAAGCATGTTTGAAACTATTTAAGTATTTATTAACCAGGGCCATTTCCAGGAGGGTATTATTAAATTCTCTCCTGAGTATATGCATTGTCTACTTATTTTCTAAGATGAGGCACTCATGGGAAGAGGCAACAACCAGATATATGGATATTGAACCATAGTTTTTTAAAGTTTATTTTTATTTTTCTATGGGATGCTTCATAAATTTGCCTGTCATCTTTATCCATGTACCATGCTAATCTTTGTATTGTTCTAATTTTAGTATATGTGCTGCTGAAGCTTGCACAGGTAATTCTTAACACGGGATCTAGAGGGTTATGTGTATATGTAGGGAAGGGTATGGTGTAAGACTTAAAACTAAGGCTCAATTTTTTAAAAAGTAAATTTTGATACATTTTATTTGTGCATATTTGAGGTTTACGATGTTATGTTATGGAATACATACACACACAATAAAATGGTAATAGTAAGCAAATAGTGAAGCAAATTAACATATCATCACACATACTTTGTTGGGTGTGTGACAAGAGCAGCTGAAATCTACTTATATAACAAAATTCCTAATAGAATACAATTTTATTAACTGTAACCCTCATGTTGTACATATATCCCTAGACTTGTTCATTCTCCATATTTGCTGCTTTGTATCCTTTGACGTATATCTCCCCATTTCTCCTGCAAACCCTGTTGTTTTTTTATCTCTGTATATGAGTATTTGACATTTTTTCTTAAGATTCCACATATAAGTGAAGTACACTATTTTTTTTTTCTATCTGGCTTATTTCACTTAGCATAATGCCCTCCACATCCGTCCCCTTGTGGCAAATGGTAAGGTCTGCTTTTTATTTATTTATTTATTTTTATTTTTATATTTTGAGTTAGACTCTTACTGTGTTTCCCAGGCTGCAGTGCAGTGGCATGCTCACGGCCACCGCAGCCTTGACCTATTGGGCTTAGGTGATCCTTCTACCTCAGCCTTTCAAGTAGCTGGAACTATAGGCATGTGCCACCATGCCTGGCTAATTTTTTGATTTATTGTAGAGATGAGGTCTCGCCAAGTTGCCCAGGCTGGTCTCAAATCCGTGGACTCAGGCTGTCCTCTCACCTTGACCTCCCGGAGTGCTGGAATTATAGGCATGAACCACTGTGCCCGACCAGGGTCTGCTTTTTTAAAGGTTGAATAATATTTAATTGTATATAAATATAACACATTTTCAATCCATTTATCTGCCAGTGGACACTTAGGTTGTTTTTATATCTTGGCTATTGTGAATAATGCTGCCATGAACATGGAAATGCAGATCTTTGTGAAGTGGTGATTTCATCTCCTTTGCGTATATGCTCAGAAGAGGAATTGCTGGGCCATATGGTAGTTCTATTTTTAATTTCTTTAAGAACCTCCATACTGTTTTTTATAATGGCTGCAGCAATCTTCATTCCCACTAATAGTGTACAGGTTCCCATTTTTCAATACTTTTGCCAACATTTGTTATCTCTTTGTCTATTTGATAATAGCCATTCTAACAGGTGTGAGGTGATACTCCATAGTGGTTATGGGCTGTGTTTCCTTAACTAGTGATGTTGAATATTTTTTCATAAAACTATTGACCATTTTTATGTGTTTTTTGGAGAAATTTTTGTTCAGGTCCTTTGCTGATTTTTTAATTGGTTATTTCTTTTTTTGGGGGGGGTGTTGGAGTCTCACTTTGTCACTCAGGCAGGAGTGCAGTGGCACGTTCATAGCCACTGCAGCCTGGACCTGCTGGGCTCAGGTGATCTTTCCACCTCAGCCTTCCAAGTAGCTGGAACTACAGGCATGCGCCACCACGCCTGCCTAATTTTTTGGTTTATATTGTAGAGATGAGTTCTCGCCAAGTTGCCCAGGGTGGTCTAGAACCTGTGGGCTCAGGCAGTCCTCTCACCTCGGATTATAGGCATGAGCCACTGCACCTGGTAGTTATTTCTTTTTAAGGCTAAATGTTATGTGCTGTCTTGACATCTGGTTAAATCAAGAGAACTTTGAATGGACTAACTGCAAATTCCTTTCCCCACTTTACTCCCATGGAAAGGTTTCCTAGCTTAATAAAGGGATCAGGTGCAGTTTCTACTTATTCTTGGGCAGCAGGTTTCCGTTTCCTGCCAGCCACAAAAGTATTAAAACAAGCAGTCATATCCTCCTACAGGAGTCAGGGGGCACCTCACCCTCTAATACTACAAAGTCTTCCTTCCATAGCCCCTGATTGTTCGCAAGTGCAAATTCCTGTGTGACCATCTGTCAGTCGGGTATTCTCTCACAGACTATGAATATATATGGCTAATTAACTGCTATTGAATGCACCTGTTCAGTGCCAGGTGTCATGTGATTGTCCACTCCCATAACTCTAGAGCAGGAGTCCCTTCACACCTACGGGGTAAATAGGAGGCAATTAAAACAGAGAGGAATATACACACATGCATTTTTCTAAGGAGAGGGGCCACAGGTTTACTGAGTATCTTAAATAGTCCTGTAACTCTTGCCATCCCTCTCCATTAGGCAGTATAAACTTTGTGAGATATATTCCCTAAGCTGTCTTTTGGAATATGTTTCATTCACTGGCATGTAATTTGGTCTAAGACTTCATCACTTATTTGGATTGGATGAAAATGGGAGTATACCTCTTTGAGCAGAGCTTTAATCTGGGAATTGGCTTTATGCTTTTGGGATGACCAGTGTACACTAATTGAAATAATAATGGCATTCAGCCTCAATTTTTGGTGAACTAACTGTCCTCATAGCTTGTGTCTCATTAGAATCCTTACTTAAAAACAAAATGTCAGAGAAATTGTGGATTTAAGCAAGGTAAAATAGGCAAGTAGGATGAGCATGTTGATGAAGAACCAAACTCTGTAAAATTTAAAGAGGTTTATTATTCTTAGCCAAATATGAGTGGCTTAGGCCTGTGGCAAAGTCTCAAGAGGTCCTGACAATATGTACCCAAAATGGTTGAATTATAGCTTGGTTTCATACATTTTTAGGGAGACAGAAGTTACAGGCGAAATATAAATTAATGCATGAGAGGTTTACTTTGGTTGGGCTCAGAAAGCAGGGGGTGGGGCGGGAAGGGGTGCGAGGACTGTGTTTACAAGTCATAGATGGACTCAGAGATTTTCTTATTGACAATTGGTAGAAAGAGTTAAGCTCTGTCAAGAATTTGAAGTCAGAAAAATAAATGCTTGCGTTAAGATGTGGAGAGTTGTGGAAGCCAAGGTTCTTGTTACATAGATGAAGCCTCCAAGTAGCAGACTTCAGAGGGAATAGGTGGTTAAAGTTTTAAAAAGTGTTCTCTACAGATGCAAATTTCCCCAGGAGAAGGCTTTGCAAGATCATTTTAAATAAAGCATATTTTGGGATAAAGTATTTTTATTTCCTTTAGGGCCTGCTATCTGTCATGTGATCCTGTATCAGAATCAGGTTGGAACTTGGTATCTTATTGCCAGAGTCTGTTTTGTCAGTCTTATGATTTCTGTTTTAATGTTAATGTTGGTCAGTTGTGCCTAAAACTCCACAAGAGAGGAGGCATAATGAGGCACATCCAACCTCCTTTTCCTTCATTGCCTGGATTTTAATTTTTCAGGTTTTCCTTAGCCAACAGTGGGACCATTCAGTCAGTTGGGGAGGGTGAAACGGGCCATAACATTTTCTTTTTGGTTTACAAGGTCAACAGAAAAAAAAAAAAATAACCAAAAAGAGTATTTTGTATATTTGCTAATATACTTTTGGTGCAAGTATCAATAAAAATATTGCCTTATGTAATTGAACGGTTTTTGTGACATATGTAACTGGAAATTCTGGGCTTCAGGGCTGACTGGTTTTGTAGTTTAAAGGATATCATTATAAGTTCAGTTTCTTTTTCTTTTTTCCATCCGTCATCTACATTTTTAGACTGGCTACCCTCATGTTAAATGATAGATCCCAGCAACCATTGTGGCCGCATGCTTTCTTTTTCTCATCTATCTGATGACAGACAGATGATTCAGAATCACTCAATACAATTTCTCAACTTCATGTTGATACTGGGCCACTTTTCTGTGACCAAGGGGTTTTGTAACCTCAGAATTAACTTGCCACTATGAAGAATAATCCTTACCAGTTTCTGAGAATCCCCAAAATGCCAATCATGCACATACCTTTTTTCTCCTTCCTTGGAAGTAGTAGGAGTCACTTTATCCAAATTTCTCAGCTGCTGCACAATGAAGGAGCAGTGGAATGAATGTTGTGAGACACCACCAACAACCATTATGTTAATGACACCGATAAAATGATTAAGCGAAAGAATGGCTAAAATACAAGAGTAGCTTAGCAATGTTTTTTGGTATAAACATTTAGTTAAAGACGACGTTTCTCCCAACCAGACAGAGTCTGAGGCAATCTCTTTAGCTCAACATATTTTTACATGAAGGACAAGACTTGGCCAAAGAGAGTCCCTTAATGGATGACTGGGCTATTCTGTGAAGATGTATGTGAATTTATATTGTGTGGAGTAGGTCTGTGATTTATATAGCATAGGTGGAGTAAATTTGAATTTTGACTCCCTCAGTTCTAGAAGGGTTTCCAGGGTCCCTGAATCCTAGTTTTGATTGTCTTGACTGCTTAACATCACAATATCACCACCAAAGCACAGTGATGAAGTGTGAGATTTTTAAATGCTGTAACTTAGAATATCTTAGGGTTTGGATTTACCCTAGTTTTTGCCCTGTTTTTATGTGGCAGATGTTTTTTAAGTCTCATCTTCCTCTCTTGTTGCATTGTGATTATATCAAATATAATCTTATGTGCCTCTTCAGATTCCCTTTGCACCATCTGCCTCATGGACTTCCCTGCTGCCACTGGAGGCCAGCCAGTTGCTGCACCTGAGCAATGAGGGCCCTACTTCTTGGTGGCCACCGCCAAGCCAAGCTTATGAAACGTATTCTGGGAGGGTCTGGCTCCTCTTACAACTTATAATCTTGGATATAATACCATACTACCGGCTTGTAGTTGCACCCTGAGCATCTGTGGAGGCTGGATGACACAAAATGGAAGTGCAATGTAGTTCACCTAGTGGTATAAACTTTGACTAATGGAAATAGGAGACAGGAGGGAATCTGCCAGGTAAATTCTTTTCCTCATAGACTGCTGTGAGGCATGGCTTTTTTTTTTAAGCCTATCAAGAGATATTCCAAAGAGAGCACTAAGTGGATGTATTTGCCAAGTGACTTACTGTATTTTTTTTATATCTTGTAAAATGGTAACCAACCCTTTGCATTACTTTATATAGTTCCTTACCTTAGTTTGCCTTTTCTTTACCCTTGATGCCCTGTGTATGCACCTCCCAAGTAAAGCACAATCAAGCTGTGTTTGCAAGAGAACTGTGCTAAGACAAAGATTTCTTTCTCTTGGTGGGACTATCTCCTAAAATAGAAAAATAATTTCAGTAGTCATAGTGCTCTTTTTGCCTTAAAAAAAGGGTATGGAAAAAAACCCCACATCTACCTCACAATTATTCCTTATTAGTACCTCTAATTATCTAAATTTTATTTTAGAAATGTGTTCAAACTTTACACATTTTTAATGGGTAAAGAGTTTAAAATATACTGCTATATTTTCCTTTTAAGGATAAATTTTTAACAGTATGTTAATTTAAAAATACATGAACAGAAAAATTTTACATTGAACACCCATAAGTCTACCACCTTGAATCTTCAATTAAAATTTTATTATATTTCCTTTATTACACATCTGTTTATCTATCCATGAGTCTATATTAATTTTTTAAAATGAATTGTAAAGTTGCAGATATCAATACATTTTTCCTCAAAATAATGCATAGCATTCATTAAGATTAACTGTAAATATAATCTGCCATAAAAATATCTAAAATACTACGGATGCAACTAAGCTCTTATTGACGTGAGTGGTATGTTTCAAATAAATGGCATGCAGTATATATCCATCTACAGCTTTTTTAACACTAGTGAATTTATAAACCCATGACGTGGTGAAGTGGTAAAAACAGATTTTATTCAATAACTACTGACAATAAGGGAAATAACAGTTCCATTTTGATTTGTGGTGACTGGGCCTTTTAAATGAAGAATGAGGGAGAAGGGAACTACTGGGGGATCAAGCAGAGTCAGAGAAGTGAAAACATACAAAGGGGCAGTGCTATGGTTTACATATCTTATTCCTCTCTAAGTTTATATGTGGACATCCTAACCTGCAAGGTGGTGGCATTAGGGCACAGGATCTTGGGGAGGTGATTAGGTCATAAGAGCAGAGTCATCAAGCATGAGATTAGTGCCCATTCATGAAATAGGCCCAAGAGAGCTTCCTTGCTCTCTCTACCATGTGAAAACACAATGAGAAGGCGACATCTAAGAACCAGGAAACAGGCCCTCATCAGATACCAAATCTGCCAGTTCCTTGGTCTTGGACGTTCCAGCCTCCAGAACTGTGAGAAATAAACTGATGTGTTTTATAAGCCACCCATTTTCTGATACTTTTTTTTTTAAAGTTTTCAAACAAAGTTTATTAGAGAAGGAAAGAGGCTAGATAGAGAGACATGACAGAGCCAGCATGCATTTTCTGATACTTTGTTATAGCAGTCCTGGACTAAGGCAGTTACTGTAAATGGGAGTAAGTCAACTGTGTCTGCTAACTGGCAGTTATCAAAATTAGGATTCTGTCCGCCCTGAGAGACTGGGGCACAGAGTTCCTATTCTTCCTGATGATTACATTTCAAAGGAATGGGTTTCAATTCCTGAGGAAAGACTCCACTGAGCTGTAGTAGACACATATACATCTCAAAGGGACAGAGGAAGAATTCACAATTGTAAAACCTTTTTAGTTTAGTGCTCTAAGAAAGGAAGGTCAAGTGTTGGCTAGAACAAGCAAAAAGTTGTTTTAATAGTCCTGCATTTCTCCACACTGGAGCTCAAAAGGGTGCTGGGTCATTCCAAGGCTGAGTTAGGGGGGCAGTGGTAGGGGCTAGGCTACTAGAAGCCTGCTGGGTGGGGGATGGGAGGGTAAGGCTCTGAATACAATGGCTGGATGGAGTCGCAGTTTGCCAAGAATTCTTTACAGTTTAGTATGCCTTGGATATTTTTGTTTTCATTGTAGACCTACCTCATTCTTTTTAATTGCTTTAGAATATATAATGGTATGAATGCATCATTGTTTATTTAGGTTGTTAGTTTTTTTTTTTTTTTACTATTAAAAACAATACTGCAGTGAACATCCTTGTACATATGGTCTTGTGAACATATGTGAGTATTTCTCAGGAGTTGTCAGATGTGTTTGCATTACAGTTTAATATGGTCTGCCAAATTGCCTTTCAAAATGACTGCTATCATTAGTGTCTAAAAAAATTTATTTTTCAGCCGGGCTCGGTGGCTCAGCCTGTAATCCCGCGCCTTTGGGAGGCTGAGGTGAGTGGATTGCCTGAGCCCATGGGTTCGAGACCCGCCTGGGCAACTTGGCGAGACCTCATCTCTACAATAAAGCAAAAATTAGCCGGGTGTGGTAGCGCACGCCTGTAATTCCAGCTATTGGAAGGCTGAGGCAGAAGGATCGCCGGAGCCCAGCAGGTCAAGGCTGCGGTGGCCGGGAGTGGCCACTGCACTCCAGTCTGGGCGACAGAGTGAGACTCCAACTCAAAAAAAAAAAATTTATTTTTCCAACTTCTTCAACACATGCTATTAAACCTTTTAGCATATGCCTATTTAATGGAAGAAAAACTACTGTTATCTTTTAGTTTGTATTTCCCTAATTACTTGTGAAGCTGAGTTCTTTATATGTTGAACATTTATATATATATATAAAATTTTTTTTTTGAATTGGAGTCTCAATCTGTCTCTCCCAGGCTGGAGGACAGTGGCATACTCATGGCCACCGCAGCCTTAACCTGCTGTGCTCAGGTTGGTCCTTCCACCTCAGCCTTCCAAGTAGCGGAACTAAAGGCACGCACCACCATGCCTGTCTAATTTCTTTGATTTATTGTAGAGATAAAGTCTCATCAAGTTGCCCAGGCTGGTCTTGAACCTGCGGACTCAGTCAATCCTCTCACCTCAGCCTCCCAAATTGCTGGGATTATAGGTGTGAGCCACCATGCCAGGCTAACACTTATATTTTACTCATTAAATTCTGTTTGTATTCTACATCCATTTTTCTGGTGCATTTTTGTAAGCATACAGATTTATTTAATACTAAGTTTTGTGTGACATAGGAACCTTCATAAGTAAACGAAGACACAAATAAATGGGTAAACAAAATTTTTTTTTTTTTTTTTGAGTTGGAGACTCACTCTGTCACCCAGACTGGAGTGCAGTGGCCGCTCCTGGCCACCGCAGCCTCGACCTGCTGGGCTCCGGCGATCCTTCCGCCTCAGCCTTCCAAGTAGCTGGAACTACAGGCATGCACTACCATGCCCGGCTAATTTTTTTATTTATTGTAGAGATGAGGTCTCGCCAAGTTGCCCAGGCAGGTCTCGAACCCGCGGGCTTAAGCAATCCACTCACCTCAGCCTCCCAAAGCGCGGGATTATAGGCTGAGCCACCGAGTCCAGCTTAAACAAATATTTTTTATTTTTAAAATTAATTTTTAATTGACACATAATTGTACATGTTTTTGGGGTGCATGTAATATTTTAATATATGCATACAATGATCAAATCTGGGTGTTAACCAAAAAAGAGACTGTGGCAAGTGTCTCAATTAGTAGAAGTGCTTGGGAAAAACACAAGTCACAGGAGCGTTGGTGAACTGTGCTTTCCAAAGAGGGTCTTGGGAACTCAGTATTTAAGGGGAAAGAATGAGCAGGAGGGGAAAAGGGAGTTGGGGTAGGCCAAGGCAAATGGTTACATTTTTGCAAGGTTCTAATTAGTGCTCAGTAAATCTATATTTACATAAGATAAGGTAAACAAGATAAGGAAAGAGTCAATTATGCATCCATCTCAGGGAAGGCATAGGAGTGATTTCGTGTCTTGTCCTTGTTCTGTACCTGAGAAGATAAGCTTGCATCAGTACTGTCAGTGTGAGATGAACAGAACTTGGTTTTAGAAGTTAAACTCAGGTTGCAGACCCAAGGTTACAGTTGACCTGTGCTGGTTTTATAAGGGAATATGTATCCTGAAAGATTTAGGGGCTGGCAAGTGTTAGAGATTTGTATGCCCTCTTCCCAATTTGGTTGTTAAGAAACAACATGGAGGTCAGTGGAGTGAAGCAATTTTTTTGTTTTTGTTTTTTTTTTAACTGTCCTTGCAAGAATGGGTGTCTCACAAGTGAGCAGGCTCACTGAAGCCATTATAAACAAGATTTATATGCTCTAGGACGTAAGAACCCTCCTCTGCTTTCCTATTTGTTGAGCATTCCAGAGTTCACATTACTCTCCCGGACGTTGCCTATGAGGTACTACTGGTTGGTTTCCAGAATTATAACAAAGTTGCCTCATTTACACGTTATATTTGCTGATTGGCTCATAGGACCTTTATTTAGATTGGATCCTGCCAGAATTCATATCCCTCGAAAGTAAAAGACCCATGAAAAGAGAACAGAGAAGCTGGAAGTGGGTCAGTATAAGGGAGTGCAAGATATCTGAACATTAAATCCGTGAAAAGAGAACAAAGAAGCTGGAAGTGGATTAGTAAAGGGAGTACAAGACATCTAAACATTAATCAGGCTCCAGTTTTGAAAATGAATCATTCTATTTCATACAGCAAGGAATTTTTTTGTGAGCAATTTATGAGGGAGGCCATCTGGAAGGGTATATGGCCTTTTGCCTTTGTGAGTACCTGGCTTATGTATAAGGCTATGATATTACAGGCTATGAAATTACAACAGGTTGTTAAAATGAGAGTCATTTTATTGATGTCTGGGTGTGGGTTGTATTGATGTCGGGTATGGGGTGCAGTTGTTCCATGCATGGGTCCTTGACTTTGCCATGAGAAAGAATTCAAGAGCGAATCACAGAGAAAATCAAAGTGTAGTTTATTATAGAGTGGAAAGCATGTTCAAGAAATAACACAGGTGTTTTAGAGAGAAAGACATACTTCTCTTTAACAAGAATCTTTATGCAAGTCTACAACAATGATTAAACAAACTATTCCATAAGAATGGAGGGCTACAAATATCTGATCATGAGTTTTGATTACTGTTTCTCAACTTTTTTTTTTTTTTTTTGAATTGGAGTCTCACTCTGTTGCCCAGGCTGGAGTGCAGTGGCATGCTCCTGGCCACTGCAGCCTCGACCTGCTGGGCTCAGGTGATCTTTCCGCCTCAGCCTTCCAAGTAGCTGAACTACAGACGTGCGCTACCACACCTGGCTAGTTTTTTTATTTATTGTAGAGATGAGGTCTCACCAAGTTGCCCAGGCGGGTTTCGAATCCACGGGCTCAGGCAATTCACTCACCTCAGCCTCCCAAGGCCCGATATTACAGGCTGGGCCACCGACCCCGGCTGAAGAGTTTCATTTTTTTTTTTTTTTGAGTTGGAGTCTCACTCTGTCACCCAGACTGGAATGCAGTGGCCGCTCCCGGCCACCGCAGCCTCGACCTGCTGGGCTCCGGCGATCCTTCCGCCTCAGCCTTCCAAGTAGCCGGAATTACAGGCATGCACTACCACGCCCAGCTGATTTTTTGATTTATTGTAGAGATGAGGTCTCGCTGCCCAGGCGGGTCTCGAACCCACGGGCTCAGGCAATCCACTCACCTCAGCCTCCCAAAGGCGCGGGATTACAGGCTGAGCCACCGAGCCCGGCGAGTTTCATTTTTTTTATGACAATAATATTCCATTGTGTACATGTACCTCATTTTCTTTACCCATTTATCCATTGATGGTCACTTAGGTTGAGTTTTTATAAAATGTTTTGCAAGTATTTTATTTCAAAGAAAGATCTTGGATTGGAGTCACTACTATGTAGTATTGTGAAATATGTATTTTGTCTTTGACCCATTTTCTTGGCATACAACTCCTAAAATCCTTAGACCCTCCAAAGTGAGATTTCTTTGTGTGTGTGCTAATGGTTGATTGATGACTGGCAGCCCCTAGGTAGTTTCAGGATGGGACTGGTCACCTGAAAGACTGTCCTGTGATTAGAGGGTTGAGACTTTTCAGCCCCCTACTCCCACCTCTGGGAAGGGGAGAGAAGCTGAATGTTAAATTAATCACTAGTGGCTAATGATTTAATCACTATGCCTATGTAATGAAGCTTCCATAAAAATCCAAAAAGCCTGGGTTCAGAGATAGCTGAACAGGTGGAGGTTTCTGGAGGGTGGTGCCTGGGAAAAGTGTGAAAGCTTTGTGCCTCTTCCCTCATATCTCACCCTAGAATCTCTTACATCTGGCTGTTCACTTGTATCCTTTGTAATATCCTTTATAATAAACAGATAAACATGTTTCCTGAGTTCTGTGAGCCATTCCAGTGAATTAATTGAACTCGAAGAGGTGGTTGTAGGTACCCTTAACTTGAAACCGGTTTGTTACTGGGCTCGGTGGCTCAATCTGTATTCCTGCGCTTTGGGAGACTGAGGTGAGTGCATTGCCTGAGCCCGCGGGTTCGAGACCCACCTGGGCAACTTGGCGAGACCTCATCTCTACAATAAATCAAAAAATTAGCCGGGTGTGGTAGTGCGCGCCTGTAGTTCCAGCTACTTGGAAGGCTGAGGTGGAAGGATCGCCGGAGCCCAGCAGGTTGAGGCTGCGGTGGCTGGGAGTGTGCCTCTGCACTCCAGACTGTGCAACAGAGTGAGACTCCAACTCAAAAAAAAAGAAAGAAAGAAACTGGTTTGTCAGAAGTTCTGGAGGCCCAGACTTGCAACTGGGGGAGTGGGAAGTGGCAGTCAGATGGCTTTATCCCTTAACTGGGATCTGACATTATCTCCTGGTAGATAGTGTTGGAATTGAATTGGAGGGCACCCAGTTGGTTTCTGCTCCAGAATTGATTGCTTGCCTGGAATGTGGTGAGAAACGCTCACACAAGTCTTCTGTGTTGACTGTTGTGGTATGAGAGCAGAGGAAAACAATTTGAGTTTTTCACTCTCAGCACAATAATTCTTTACAAAACTCTCTATGATTAAACCAACAAGCATTGGCAAAGAGCAAAAAAAAGAGAAAAACTATTTCATTTCTTTTACCAGTTGCATAAACTAGTAATGATTCATAGCATTTGCACACATATTCCTAATGTTTTTAACAGCTATATCCATGATGCTTTTTGATCCTGCTTAAGAAAGTTGAGCACAATATTTTCCACTAAATTCTGCATCAATAGTATGCCTTCTTTTTTTTTGAGTTGGAGTCTCACTCTGTCGCCCAGGCTGGAGTGCGGTGGCATGCTCACGGCCACCCCAGCATTGACCCAGTTTAACCATTATTTTTAAACTAGAAAGATAACTTAATTATAATAAAAGTACTAATGAATACTTGAATCAGTTGCAGTTTGCACAGAGTATCACTAATTTGTGCCATCTGTATGAAATGTTCAAATAAATACATTACTATCTGCTTCTTTAATTTTAATGCTGCCTAGTAAGTACTCTATGGTAGGGATGTACTCTGATTTTAAGCAATACCCAGCAGTTATACTTTTACTTTGTTTCCAATACTATGCAACTACATAGAGTGCTTCATTGCTTCTATATGCATTTGAGTATTTTTCTTTCTTTCTTTTTTTTTTTGAGTCAGAGTCTCACTTTGTTGCCCAGACCGGAGGGCAGTGGCACGCTCATGGCCACTGCCGCCTTGACCCGCTGGGCTCATGAGATCCTTGTGCCTCAGCCTTCCAAATGGTTGGAAATACAGGCGTGCGCCAACTCGCCCGGCTAAGTTTTTGATTTATTGTAGAGATAAGGTCTCATCAAGTTGCCCAAGCTGGTCTCAAATCCCTGGGTTTAGGCAATCCTCTTGCCTCTGCCTCCCACAGTACTGGGATTACAGACATGAGCCATCATGCCCGGCTGAGTATTTGTTTTTCTAAGGTAGATTCTGAGAAGTAAAATTACCATAATTTTAGATTTTTTACTAATGTAAAATATTAATAGATACTCCCAAATTACCATCCAAAATGCCATTTTGCACTCCCTCAACAATATAGAATAGTTTTCCCTTGCATCCTCAACCACTCTTGACATTATCAGTCTTAAACAATTTTGCCAATATATAGATGAAAATCATTTTTAGTATATGTTTTCCGGTAATTAGTGAGATTGAACATTTTTTCATATTTTTATTAGTATTTCATTTCTTAACACAATACCTTGTACTTCTGAAAATAACAAAGTAATTATCTAAATAAAGTGTATACCATGTGTTCTTGCTTTCCTTGGTTTTCTTTTAGTGTTTTAAAAGCTCAGAAAAAGCTAGAATGACTGAATTCCCCTGGTCCAGTTGTTGGGTAGGCCAGTTTTCAATTTGCTTCTGTATAGACAAGAATCATTTTCAATATTATATTTTCTACAATTTACAGAGTTGCAAAACTCTTCAAAGACAGGGAGATGGTATGGCTATTATAGAATCAGATTACCCAGTAAAGTGTGCCAGACAACACCTACCATTCCATAGAACACCCAGCAATCTTGCACTTTTTTTCGGGCATATAATACATTTAAAGCTGTAACATTTGCCGAAAAGGAGCACACACTCTATGTTAAGGCAAAGGAGTTTATTAAAGTAAAACGCCTGGGCTGACACCAAAGTGGCATCAGCCCCAACTTGAAGCAGGGTCTTTTATATGAGAGTAGGGTAAGGGGTCCAGAGTGGAAAATTTCTTGCAAGCAGTTGAGCTTGGAGGTGGGGGAAGGGGCTCCGTGAGAAGTCGGTTGGGTCTTCCTTTCCTGTCTCTGTGAGCCAGCTCTGAGGTGGAGGGTAGAGGCTCCTTGGGAAGTTGGTTGGGTCTCCGTTCCCATTTCTGTGAGCCAGCTTGGAGGGGGCGGTTAGAGTAGAGCCTTCCTGTTTTGCAACGTTAAGACAGACTTGAGGGGCAGTTAGAGCAGGGCCTTCCTGTTTTGTAATGTTAAGACAGGCTTGAGGGGCAGTTTCCTGTATCGATTAGTGGGGAGAGGTTGGGGAGGGATGAGTGGGGATTGTAGCTCCCTTACAAAAGCTTCTAGCACAATTGGCTTATAGTGAGAAATGAGTGATTTTAATTTATTAAATTTATTATTAAATTAAATTTAAGTTAAATTAGTTTATCTATTGAATGAAAAAGTAATTGAGAATTTATAGCATTTCTGTGGAACTACAGTTTCCTGGATAGGGGCTGTATCTAGATTAACCTTTGATTTCCTTGGGTTTTACACAATGCTTAGGAGCATTTTTAGGTGTTCAGTAATTGTTTGGTTGAATGGAACTGTGTTCAAGTATGTTCTAATTCCTTCTCTCTTCTGGAGAAACATGTATATTGTGAGAAAATAGGCTTATTTTACTTATATTATTATTTATCATCTACTTTCAGATTGGGATTAGAAAATATGTTCTAAGCTTGGAAACTGGTGGCCTTGAAAATGGCTAGACTTGCTGTTTTCTTTCATAGCCCAAATTGTGTGAATATAGCTAAATAAAAAATTCTGCTCTATTATAATAGCATATACGATTTTGTGTGTTAAGTCTTAAGTCGTGATTATGCTGTTTTTCACCATGAATGATTTTTTTTACACATGATAAAGCAGGCTAGCATATTCATATATATTACAGCTAGAATAGTCTGTTGCTTTAAAAATAAAATTTTTAGCTGCCTTTTAGATTTAGTGTTCAACAAAGATTTCTTCATAAATAACAAAAAATATGCAGGGGCTAATGTAGACTGTAAAATGAAGGGGAAGCTTAGCTTTACTATGGAGTCTGAGTTTGGGTGTAACCTAACTAGCTAGAGGATATGCAATTCCTGATTGACAGCAGGACCAGCATTATGCAGATTTTGTAAGGGAGAACACAGCTTGAAAACAGTGATGAGGGGCTCTGTTAGGAATCACTCCATTCACCACTCATATCTTTTAGTTTTCTGTCTACTGGATTTGTAAACAAATAGAACAAAACAGTTCCTCTTTTGTTTTTATTAAAGTGATACTGCAATGCAGTTTCAGTCTATCAGCTAGGCATACATGTGTGGAAATTCAATATTCTCACTAAATTAGCTAATTTTTAGCTGTGTTTCATGGTTATCTCTAGACCTTTGTGTATTAAATCCTATCTCGGGCTGTTCTCTTTATACACAAGTGTGTTTTGCTTGTGCCTTCCTGTCTTCTTCAGTGAGAAGCTTTATGTAGGTCAGGCTTGGCTTAAGCAGATTTCCTGAACCTGCGTCAGCTTAAGCTGGAGGAATTTTAATAAACCCTCCCCTGTAGGCGTGGGCCTAAATGAGGCTAGCCTAGTTAAGCCTGATCTTTTTCTGTTTGTGAAAAGAGCTGAGCAGAGCTGAAGGCTGCATGGTGGTTTCAGAAACTGCCTACTTAATTTGAAAAGAACAATGGTAGGAAAGGCTAGATCTTCCAATTTTACCTTATCTGAAAAGCTTGATTTGCTAAAGCTTGTGAAGCCATATGTGAAAATCCTCGAAGAACACACTAATAAACATTCAGTGATAGTGGAAAAGAATAGATGTTGGGATATCATAGCAGTTAACTATAATGCAATTGGAGTAGACCGCCCTCCTCGAACAGCGCAGGGCCTACGTACCCTTTACAAAAGGCTCAAAGAATATGCCAAACAGGAGCTATTGCAGCAAAAAGAGACCCAATCAGATTTTAAAAGCAATATTTCTGAGCCAACCAAGAAAGTTATGGAGATGATTCCCCAGATTTCCAGTTTTTGCCTGGTAAGAGACAGGAACCACATACAAAGGTAAGCTTTATTTTATTTTGTTTTGGAAAATTATGGCGCCTCCTATCTATTGGGCTTTGGCTTAGTTGTGATAGAGATATGCATAGTAAGCATCCCCACAACGGGAGTAATGAATAGTGTCTTTGTTTTGCATTCTTAAAAAAAAGAAAAGTGAGGCTATAAGGAATTTTTCTGCTGCATTTGATTTAAGCTACTTTTTACTGCCTTCCCCTCCCCATTTTCCCTCTTGTAGTTTCTAAAAGTAAGGTTAGGGAGGAATAAATGGGATGAAATTTGTGACATCACTTCATAAACTTTTTGAGCTTTAAAATTAAATTATTTGTTTCTCAGAGATACTTTTTTCCTTATTTAAGACTACATTTCATTGAAATCTTCAATTTTAAGTAAAATTTGTATGAAGTTAGCAGTTTCTGGAGAAATAGAATCTTTGCTTTTTTATGTATTGTCACTGTCTGCAGTTACTGAATATACACTGAACTATTAAATAGAACTAAAATCTATAATTGAGTAAACTTATTAATAAATGATTGTTATATGAAGGCAGTTTAAATTATTTTTCTACCACATTTAAAATAAATAAGATGAACACAACTAAAGGAAGTTAGTGCCTAATTAGGGATTCCAATTACTTAATAAAATTAAAAGTTTTTGTTGTTTTTATTCATTAATGATCTGGTTTCACTTTGATCTTGGGTCATACAAGAAGTAGTAAACTTTCTCTTACTGCTTTGCAAGGATATCAAACTATGAAGTTTAATATACCCATAAAAACAACTGGGTTCTTTTAGGGTTAGAAACAGTTTTATTGGTTAAATTTGTGCTTTATATAGCTATTTGCCTGGGAATCTTCAAAACTATTATCTTGCCACTAATTCAGATTGTAACCCTTGGCAAAAGACAAAAATGGCAGCTACATTCTTCTTTTGAGCCATTTAAAGTAATTTAAGCAAATTGTAAACTCCTTGTTAGTTGAAGGGCCTTTCAAACAAAGCTTTTCACAGTGTGCTTTTCTTTTGGTGGAAAAGGCATTATACAAGCAAATTATTGATTACCTGTGAAATCCCTTTGAAATTAGGAGAGAAGCAGAAAAAAACCAAAAAAGTTTTTAGCCATACATATGTTATTTTGGTAATTTACAAGGAAAATATTTTTGACCCTAGCTTCTTACCATGTCCAGCTTGCTTATTTCTACTTGATAACACAGTTAAAAAAAAAAATATATATATATATGTATATATATATATCACCAGTGGGAATCCAGGACATGGATGCACAGTGGATTAATTTTTGGGGGCACTGGATAAAATGTTCACTGTGATGACAGATGATTAAATCTCTATATGCTGGATATCCAAAAAACTCCCTAGTAAAATTATTTTATGCTGTGCTACTTATTCAGAATTTTCTCCCCCTTGAACCATGGAGAAGCATTTTTTGCATTTCAAGTATAAAATTGTACCTTTTGGGTATTAAGTATATGTTTTTATAATTTGAAAACTACATGTAGAAACTAATTTTAGTTAGTTGCATCTTTTAAAAATACAGTAATTATAGAAGAGAGATAATATATAAACATACAAATATCTGGTTACATTTTGACCATTTGTGTGTGAATACATATAACAGTCACACACAAAATCTTTTGGGACACCAATATTTCTTGGATCAAGATGAGTTAATTGATTTATACGTTTCTGTATCTACTGTTTAAATAATACTAAATTTCTGGATTTTAAAGGGAAGAGTATAAGAAACATGCCACTTAAATTCTTATGTCAGTGTGTCTACATTGACGTTTCCTCTATATTAGCTTACTCATTTTGTATATTTATGTATTTAGTGTGCTTGTACTTATATTATCTTGAATCTTAATGGTCTCAGAAGTTTACAATTATTCTATAATCTTAATTATGCTTCTACATAGATATACCTGTTAATCTCACCAAATTCTTCCTTCTTAATAGGAGAATATTAGTGTTTATATTATTTAATATATTTAAAAGTATATGCCTATTTTGTAAGGCTATTTATTTCTGCAACTCACATTGATCTATGTCTTTATTTTCACCTCTCCCTAAATCAGGTTTTACTTTGAATATTTGTAAACTAGTTGATCCTTAAAGTTCAGATTCATAAATTTTAAAAGTCCTTCTCTAGCATTGTGACCTCTAAAGCTTTTCCCCCTTTTTACTTACATTATGCCTTATTTGTTATGTTTTTACTAAAATGGGATGGAATATTCCAGATATAAGACTATTTTTAAATTGCTTGGGAGCATAATGTCTACACTTATGCTCTATTATACATACTAATTTGGAATAGTAATTAAGTGGATTTTTCAAAACTTACTTTTCATATGTAGTTTTAACCTTTTCTATTCCAGATTTTAGCAGACATGGTTATAGAAGCTGATCTTGCTAATTTGAATTATAGTTATAATATATTGCTTTGTTTTTGGAAATCGTAAAATGACCAAAAAAAGGACAAGAACAAAAATGAGGGCATCGATGTAATCTACAGATAGTTTTATTTATTATATGCTATATATATATATGAATTAATTTTACCTCTTAGGAATATTGCATATTCCTGACAATTTAATGCCATGAGTAAGTGACATATGGAGAGTCTTAATTTTTTTCCATACACACTACTTGAACTTGATCTAGCATTTTAATAATCCACGTAGAATGTATTTTAACTGTTACTTATTTGTCATTTGTAAAATGTTCACTAAGTAATGTTAAATAAAATATTTTCATTAATGTTCTAATAATCTTTCTCCTATAACTTTTATTTTTATGTTAGAAGCATAATTTTTAAAAAATCTCAGCACATATTCTTAACTAACAGCTTCATGTTATACATGAAGTTAGTTTTAACAAACAGAATTTTAAGGTGCATTGTATTTATAATGTCATACCAAATATTGTTATGTTGAAGTTTAAATTATGCTAAAACTGTAGTTGCCTTTACTAGAAATGCATATTTTGTGGAAATTAATGTGTAAATTTAATAAATCTTTATATATCTGTATAGGCCATTAAAAACATTCATTAAAATCATTTTATTTGTTTATTCAATCATTCAACATATAATCAGTACCTACTAGGTTCTAAGTACTGTATTATGCTAGGTACTGTATTATGCTAAGTACTGTATTATGCTAGGTACCTGACCAATGGTTGAAAGACTTAAAGACCAACTGAGTCATATAGTTCAGGACAGGTAAAAGGGAAATGCCATTGCATCTGAAATGGGATAGTTGGGATAACCTCCGATAATTGGGCATATTCCAAGTCCATACAGAATTTTTATTTTTATTTTTTGGGCAAATACAGAAGTCAGTACCTCCTATAGGTGGTCTTCCACTGCCCTCTTAAAAGTTACGGACCTTGATGATTTTTAAATCAGTCCAGGAAAGCCAAAGCAGGAGGCCTATAGCTAAGGCATGGGGAATAACAAGACTGAGAATTCATTGAATGGCTTTACACCATTTGAGAACCTTGGAATTGTAGGGACTGTTGATGTGCATTTGAGAGCATTAACACTGACTTTTTAAAAAGTTTACTTCATTAGACTTGTGCAATATTTGTAATTTTCTACCTCTTTAAGAGCTCAATTTTAAAGTTAAGGATGGGGGAGACCTGTTTGTATATATTGTGGAAATCCCAGTCTTAGTCACTTTAATTTGTTATTCCAAGTGTTAAAAATTTTTGGTTTTATAACTTTCTTTATAGTTTTAAAGCTTTATAATTGAATATATATGAAATTATGCTATAAAGATACTCTTGTCTTCATTTGATAATGCTTCATTTGATAATGCTTTTTTGTGTGCTATAGTGCAAACTTGGATGAGGAGGCACAGGCTGGTACCAGTTCACTACAGGTAATGTTGGATCAACATCCTGTTGCTATTACAGTAGAGGTGAAGCAAGAAGAAGACATTAAACCACCTCCTCCACTGCTCTTAAATTCGCAACAGAGTGATACTTTAGAGCAAAGAGAAGAACATGAATTAGTACATGTTATGGAAAGATCGTTGTCGCCTTCACTTTCCTCTATTGATATGAGAATGACATCGTCTCCATCTTCTATTCCAAGGAGAGATGATTTTTTTCGGCATGAGAGTGGAGAACACTTTAGGTCACTGTTAGGGTATGATCCTCAGATCCTGCAAATGTTGAAAGAGGAGCATCAGATAATTTTAGAAAATCAAAAAAATTTTGGATTATATGTTCAGGAGAAGAGGGATGGATTGAAAAGAAGGCAGCAGCTAGAGGAAGAGCTACTCAGAGCAAAAATTGAAGTGGAGAAGCTGAAAGCGATTCGCTTACGGCATGATCTGCCTGAATATAGTAGTCTCTAAGATTCATTTTTTCAGTCTTGCAGTTTGATAATTTTGATTTTGGCCAAACTACTTTAGGAATATCCTGATACAGAATATATGTTCTTGAAAAATGTTGTTAATCTCTGTTATGGAAAAACTTTTCTGACATGATTTTCTAATTATTTCATTATCTTTAGAGATACTAAAATTTACTGATAGGTTAGCATGGTTATATTTTTCATATTCTTCTCCCACTCTTTTTCTAAGTTTAACTGTTGGCCTTTAAGATCTTTTATTTTAGCCGGGCTCGGTGGCTCAGCCTGTAATCCCGCGCCTTTGGGAGGCTGAGGTGAGTGGATTGCCTGAGCCCGCGGGTTCGAGACCTGCCTGGGCAGCGAGACCTCATCTCTACAATAAATCAAAAAAATCAGCCGGGCGTGGTAGCGCATGCCTGTAATTCCGGCTACTGGGAAGGCTGAGGCGGAAGGATCGCCGGAGCCAAGCAGGTCGAGGCTGCGGTGGCTGGAAGCGGCCACTGCACTCCAGTCTGGGCGACAGAGTGAGACTCCAACTCAAAAAAAAAAAAAAAAAAGATCTTTTATTTTGATCATTAAGATATACACAGATAGGCTGAACATGGTGGCTCATGCTGTAATCCCAGGATTTTGGGAAGCTGAAGCAAGATAATTGCTTGAGCCCAGGAGTTTGAGACCAGCCTGGGCAACACAATGAGACTTCATTTCTACAAAAAAATAAAAATAAAAAAATTAGCTGGGTGTGGTGGTGAGCCTGTAGTCCCAGCTACTCCGGAAGCTGAGGCGGAAGGATTGAGCCCAGGAAGAGGAGGCTGTGGTGAGCCATCGTTGCGTGCTGCACTCCAGTTTGGGCAACAGACTGAGATCCTGGCTCAAAAAAAAAAAAAAAAAAAGATATACACAAATACATATATAAATACATCCATATTATTTAAAAGTTGCATCTTCAACATTTTTAGTTAGAACTTTGAAAGTTGTAAAGGTTTTTAAGTCAAAGTTAGAAGCTATACCAATCTAATAACAAGAAGCTTGTCTGTATGACATTGGTTTTTATGCTTTCATCTTTTGAAGGAGAAAGTCCTAGGATTTTAGAAATGGAATATATTTGGACATCACTTCTTCTCACCTCTGAAGTTTAGAGGTAATGAAACTGAGGTCCAGGGAGAACTCAATGACAGCCAAGCTATTTATGGCAGAGCAAGGACCAGCACTCAAATTTTGTGTGTAATTTTTTTCTACCTACTATTCTATAGAAATAAACATCCACAAACATATTCTCCAGATTTAGATATTAGAAGCGTTTATTTAATTAAACTTGCTTTTAAAAATTGTTAGGTTATAAAATCAGGAGAATTGTATGAATTATCCCAGTCGCCCCTCTTTTTTGTCCAGCAAAATAACATATGGTATTCCACTGGTGCTATTATATATTTTGGCTATGTGATTTAAAGATATTCCTTAATTCATTTTAAATGTCTTATTCTGAGAAACTATTTCTTTCACAGTAAAAAGCAAAGTGAACAGAATAAAAATTTTTATTTAGAATAAGAATAGCAAAAAAATTATGTTTATACTTTATGATATATTCTGTAGTCTTTTTTGTAAATGTTGTTATATTTTAGTCTTTGTGGAAATAAAACTTGATTCTTAAAGAACACATATTAAATTTATGTTAACTCTTTAACATTCATATTATATAAGAATTTCTATTTTTACTTGGGTTTTGTTGAGAAAGGATTTTTAAGATAAGTTTTATAATGGGGAAGGTAGAATTCAGGAGAATAGGTGTTTGAAGTCAGAGGGAGCAGTTGTAAAAAAGTCACAGAATAAGAAAAGGTGGATCCAGTGTATAAGCACAAATGCAGTGCCAAGCAGGTGATTTTAAGTGATTATAGAGAGCCGATTTGGGTTGTGGTAGGTAGCCTGGACTAGGAAGGGCATCTCCCTGGACTAAATAGAGTAGCTACTGCTTAGCTCCAGTGGAATTTATACATGCAGGAAAAAGTCAGACATCTGCATTTTTTATGTGACATTTTCCAATTTTAAAATGTTTGCAAATGATTAAAAATATTTTTAAAACACTATACATACAACATGCGAGCGAGTCTCACTAAGCCACTGGGTTTCCACTTTGTGGCCTTGGAGTAAAGCAGTGGATCTCCAAATATGTGTCCTGACCAGCAGCAGACTCAGCATCACTTGAGAACTTGTTAGAAATGTAAATCCACTGAAACTGAATCAGAAACTCTGGGTGTAGGGTTAGTAATTCCTCTGGAACTGATGATCCAAGCTAAAGCATGACAACCAGTGAAATAGAGTATTTTGGAACCTTGTTTGGTGCCTAAATCATACTAGATTCTTTTTTCTTTTTCTTTCTTTCCTTTTTTTTAAGTCGGAATCTCATTCTGTCACCCAGGCTATAGTGCAGTAGCAAGCAACCTTGACCTGCTGGGCTCAGGTGATAATTCCACTTCAGCCTTCCAAGTAGCTGGAACCATAGGCGCATGCCACTGCACCCAGATAATTTATTTTTAAAAATTTTTTATTGTAGAGACGAGGTCTCACCAAGTTGCCCAGACTGGTCTGGAACACCTGGGCTCAGGCAATCCTCTCACCTCTGCTTCCCAAAGTGTTGGGATTACAAGCATAAGCCACTGCGCCTGGCTCATACTACATTCTTAAACATGTTTGCAAAGAGTATTTGAAGGTGAACTTGAGGGATATCAATTTGGATGATGGTTGGTACCAGATTATGGATCACATAAAATACTGTTTTAAACCTATTGTACAATGAGAAGCCATTGAAGGTTTTGAATTAGAGGACTGATGTGATTAGAGCTGTGATTTAGGAAGAGTAGCATTTAGGAGTAGGCATTGGAGCGAGAAGAAATTAAACTAGAAATTTAGGTTATGGTTACAAAAATAGAAAAAAATAAACATAAAATGAACACTTGTACTATTTTAGCATGTTGACTACTTAATTTCATTGGCTGAATTTAAAAGAAGACATTTTATACCTGGTAGTAGAGTTAAATTTTTTATTATAAAAAGTCTTGAATATATAATATGATACATCCTTTTGACAATTTTATCTTCTTTTTAATCTTTGTTATGACTTTGAGTCTAATGAATCTTATAATTCTAATTTGAAATGACTTTAATAGAATTCTAATATATCTTTGCAGTAGTTAGCTTTATTTTTTGAAATTATTGCAAGCAAATTAATATGAGATGTAATTCATATAACACTTCCAGCATGCTACTACTCAGAATTGATAATGAATGTTCAATTTGAAAGTTGGTTTTGTACAGCAAATTAGTTTTTCCAAGTGTGTTCTGTGGACCATTAATTCTACAAGATGTTTCTATAAAAGAGATGTGTTCAAAAAAGTGCAATATACTTCTTTTTTTGGTGGTTTGTTTCTAACATCAGTGTGAAAGGTAAAAATTATGTATATAAAAATTGCCTTTGGAAAATTTTTTGTTAACCATAAAGTGGTATAAACATGGTCTGCTATAATCATTTTTCTCCAGCATTGTTTAAGATTGTCATTTTTTTGGTTGTGTCAGGTGACACAGTTCATTAGCATTTAGGGACTGTGTAAAATAAGAAATTCATTTTTATGTATTTTTAAACACCAGAATCTCACTCATTACAGTAAGTTTACTGTAGCAGTATTTGAGTCAATCTTTTTAATTTTCATTTTCAAAAATTTAAATGCATGTAATTTTGCTAAATGTCTGCTTCTCCCCATGTAACCATGATTAGTGTAGTACAGTTTATGAGAATTTCTGTATAAAGAAGATATTTAAGCTGGGCTCGGTGGCTCAGCCTGTAATTCCAGCGCTTTGGGAGGCTGAGGTGAGTGGATTTCCTGAGCCCGCGGGTTCGAGACCCACTTAGGCAACTTGGTGAGACTTCATCTCTACAATAAATCAAAAATTAGCTGGGCGTGGTAGCGTGCGCCTGTAGTTCCAGCTACTTGGAAGGCTGAGGTGGAAGCTACTTGGAAGGCTGAGGTGGAAGGACTGCACTCCAGTCTGGGTGACAGAGTGAGACTCCAACTCAAAAAAAAAAAAAAAAAGATCTGGGTGATCATTGAACCCTTTTTAGAAGCTATTATCTCTCAGAGTATCTTCAGAAAATTGGAAGCTAACCTTTTTTTTTTCTTTTTGATATTGAGTCTTACTAACATTAACAATTTTTGCTGAGAACAAGTTTCGCTAAGGGAAATGTATAGGGAGAAATTCTGCTAATATTAATGGGTTTTACAGTTGGCCCTACATCTGCAGGTTCCACATCTGTGAATTCAGCCAACTGCATATGGAAAATAATTCGACAAAAAACAATAACACACAATTAAAAATAATAAAAATTTAAAACTATGGCAACATTTATATGATATTTACAGTATATTAGGTATTATAAGTAATCTAGAGATGATTTAACGTATACAGGAGGATATGTGTAGGTTGTATGCAAATATACCGTTTTATATAAGGGACTTGAGTATCCATGGATTTTGGTTGAGGGAGGTGTCCTGGAATCAGTCCCTCTTGAATACTGAGGGACGATGGTACAACGAAGCCCCTAGACATCCTGCATATCATAGAGAACTATAAGGGCCATGAGCTTTATCTACAAAATGTAGTGCTAGAAAAACAGAAGAGTAATTTTATTTTAAAATGTAGTCTTGATTCTGTAGAAATATGTTAAATTTGAAAACTAAGTGATTAGATTATTTCATTCAATACATTAGTAATTTAGATAGTGGATAGATAATTTTTGCCACCTTCTTATCTTTTTCTTATCCATATAAACTTAAATGGATATGTTGTAACAACTTATATATTGCAACTTATGATTTTCTAAACTAGATACTTTATAATGGCAATCTGAGAAAAGTTAATAAGACTTTTATTTCTAACAAATGCCAGATTTCTTAAAATAGTCAAATTAAGTATTTTTCTTCTTTTTGTATGATGAGACATCAATTTAGTGTTATTTTATTTTTAAAGGACTCTATCCTGTTCTATCTTACCTTATGTGAAAATGTTAAGATATGAGTTTTTTTATGTGCCTTCTTTTAGAGTAATGTGAACTTTTAAATAGACATGTTTAAATAACTTAGAGTATAATAAATTGTATTTAATCTATACTGTAGATGGTGGTTAAATGCTTTGTTAATACATGTTCTTTTAAATATGTGATAATACATTGCTCTGATTTGTATACTTTTTTGTGTGCCATAGACAAATAACTCAGTACTTGTGAGGTGAAAATTTTTTAATGAGGCATAATTGAAATAAATTTATTTAGGTGATATGTTATATGCCAAATGTACTATATCTAAATACCATAATTTCTTTTATCAAATGTCAGGATCTACAAATTCTCAAAATCAAATAATTGATGAATTTGATTGTAAATACTTAAAAATAATTAGATGAAATATAGTTGCATACTTAAATACAAAAGCATAAGTTCTTACCCAGGTGCGGTGACTCACTCCTATAACCCCAGCACCTGGGGAGGCGGAAGCAAGAGGATTGCATGAGTCAAGGGGTTTGAGACTAGCCCAGGCAAGACCTCATCTCTACAATAAATTAAAAAAAAAATTAACTGGACAAAGTCTTTATAATCAATTTAAGAACAGTAGCTGTACGTGATGGCACATGCCTGTGGTCCCAGCTACTTGGAAGGCTGAGGTGAAAGGATCACCTGAACCCAGCAGGTCAAGGCTGTGGGTAGCAGTGAGTGTGCCATTGTCCTCCAGCCTGGGCGATAGAGCAAGACTCTGACTCAATAAAACAAAAACAAGCAAACAAATCAACAAGCATAAGTTCTTAAAATATGCAACCTAATTAAACATTGTCTTGCTAAATCTTTATGTATGATTTTGAGAAATTGTTCAATATATTTTTATATCTTTTAAATTGATTAAAACTAGTAGTAGTAGTAGTTTGAATGTATTATTTACTTCTAGATTTCAACTGCTTTGTAAATAGTGGAAAGCAGCTATAAATGAATAAAAAAATAATACTACTCATGTCAGCCCAAACAACTTAAATTGAAATGGATGTATCATTAAAATTACTTTGTTAGTAGATCTTTGTGTTTTAAAATTATGTGTGAATTCATTCTGTTACAAAGATTTTTTCCCCCACAACATCCTAAGAAACTTTTCAAATATACAGAAAAAGTTGAAAAAAAGTTATTTAGGAAGTATTCCTATATCTCCCACTTAGATTCTGCAATTAATGTTTTGCTATATTTCCTTTTCACATTTATCCATCTATCCATCCATCAATTCATTTTCTTAAGAAAAATGTTACTTCAAAACAAGTTGTAGCCGGGCTCGGTGGCTCAGCCTGTAATCCCACACCTTTGGGAGGCTGAGGTGAGTGGATTGCCTGAGCCCGCGGGTTTGAGACCGGCCTGAGCAGGTGAGACCTCATCTCTACAATAAATCAAAAAAATTAGCTGGGTGTGGTAGTGTGCACCTGTAATTCCAGCTACTTGGAAGGCTGAGGTGGAAGGATCGCTGGAGCCCAGCAGGTCGAGGCTGCGGTGGCTGGGAGCGGCCACTGCACTCCAGTCTGGGTGACAGAGTGAGACTCCAACTCAAAAAAAAAAAAAAAAAAAAAAAAAAAAATCTTTGTTCAGTAATTGGAATGTCAGAATCGAAACTGATGAATAACTTGTTAAATGTTTAAGTGAATTCAAAATGCTGGGCAGATAATTTAGATACCTGAGATAATTTAGATATCTGAGAATATTATGCTATATTGATTTTTTTCCACTTTGGCATTTATTGTGTATATGCTTTAACAGGAGGTATTGGAGAAATACGATGAAATGTATAGTCTCTGCCATGCTTATAAAATGTAATTCTAAAAATGATCTTTAATGCAAAGAAATATCTTCTAGATTTGTTTTATACATATTGATACTTGTATTTAGTTGACATTCAGCCTCTTACTAGATAAAGAAAAATATGGGTGATGATCAGTTTGAAGTGATCTGTATATTAATGTTTGTATTTTTTTAGTGTAATAAAAATGTTTCAATCTTAAATTTATATTGGAGTTATGTTAATGCATATTAAAAGTTTTAGTAGATTTTGGTAATTTAAAAACTCAATATAACCTACAAGAGTTATTTATATTCTTTATTGAGTTGATTGTATGAGACATTTTAAATTTAATTTGCGCCATTGAAAACGAGTGTATTTTGAATTGTTATACAAAAGAATACTAAAGGCTTGGGTTTATGGGATGTACAATTAAATTTTCAACCCTAGAGTGGCTGTGCTTAGGACTTATTAAGATGATAGTGCTCACTGTTAATGTTACATGACATTATCTCCTTTCTTTTATCAAAGCATTGTTTTAAGCATCTTTTCTTTGTTAATCTTACTGATAGGCCTAGGCCTTCAAGTTTCTTGTTTATACAGACCATTTTTTTGGTATTGATTTGGCAAGTGTGTTACAGGGCCAAGGGGAAAATGGATCAGAACCAAGATTTGAATTAAATTATAGCTAGAGTGGAATTGTTAGGGATGGTTATTCTGGGACACAGCAAATTAGTTAATATTTTCTGTAATGCAAGTAGCCTAGATAAAGGAGGTTATGTTCCATGATTCCATGTTCCCAATGATCTTGGTTCTACTTTTTTGGAATGATTCACACTCTCCATTCCCTGCCCAATGACCTAGATAATTTTAAAATAAGACTGATTGGGAAAGGGACAGAGACAAATGGTAATGATGGTAGTAAACATTAAGGAAACTCTTAATATGTGGCAAGTACTGATCTAAGCATTTTTTCATATATTCACTAATCTATCCTCACAGTAGGTCTGTGAGGTGGGTATTAGTATTACATTCATGTTGTAGATTCATAAACTGCCACAAGGACTTAAGGGACTTGTTCAGGGTTGCAGAGCTAGTAAGTGGCCAAGATTCAAAGCCACCCAGACTGACTTCATAGTTTATGTCCTTCCTTCTGCTGTTCTGCAAAAGAAAAGGGTAAGTCTGAGAATCTCATGGTATTTCAAAGTCAATTATAGGTAATTTCTAAATTCTTAGAATTTAATTATTTTGTTCAGCTTTTTGTCCCAGGGTGGCGGGTGAGGGTACAGGGAGGGTAGGATGTTTTCCCCAGCCATTTGCATAAAGATGTTCTTTTTATCCCCACTTTAAAGGATTACCCCCTTGAACTACTTAAAAGGGAATACTGAAAGATTTTGTTAGTCTTTTATTCAAGGCACAGTCATTGCCACTGGTAGAAACAATACACAAAGAAAACTAATGAAAATTGGCTAAAATTATACTGCAAAATTTTTCAGAGTTCAAAAATTGATTAAAGCATCCTGTCCAATATGTCCATGTAACAAACATGCATGTATACCCCTGCATCTTTTTCTTTTTTGAGTTGGAGTCTCATTTTGTCACCCAGGCGGGCCACCACAGCCTCGACCTGCTGGGCTCAGGTGATCCTTCTGCTTCAGCCTTCCAAGTAGCTTGAACTACAGGCATGAGGCACCACATCCGGCTAATTTTTTGACTTATTGTAGAGGCAAGTTCTCACCAATTTGCCCAGGCTGGTCTTGATCCCCTGGTCTCAGGCAATCCTCTCACCTTGGCCTCCCAAAGTTTTGGGATACAGGTTTGAGCCACTGTGCCTGGCCTACGCATGCATCTTCAAAAAAAGAAAAAGCATGCTGAAAAGCTCCAAACTATCTGGGAAGATCAAGTTTAATAAAACAACAAAAATAATCACATGACAACTGTCAGTTTACCTAAATACGGGCCAATTTTCTTGACTAAAATTTGAAGGAGTAATACAATCTTGATAATATCTATGTATGAAAAATTTGATTCAGCAAAACTGCATTGCTAGAAATTATGGTTATAAAAGAACTAATGTTGGTAAAAGCTATAGCTTCCACTAATCAGTGAACTCCAGTACATACAAAGAGTGATTGATGAATCTTTGTTTAAAAATTTACTTGGAAGATAGTTGATCCTGAAGGTGTAATGTGTCTTTAAAAATGAAAATAAGAGCTGGGCGTGGTGGTTCATGTCTGTATGCCCAGCACTTTGGGCATCTCAGCACTTTGGGAGGCAGAGACGAGAGGATTGCCTGAGCCTAGGGGTTCGAGATTAGCCTGGACAATTGGTGAGACCTCATCTCTATGATAAATCAAAAAAATTAGCCAGGTGTGGTGGTGCATACCTATTGTACCAGCTGCTTATAAGGCTGAAGCAGAAGGATCACCTGAGCCCAGCAGATTGAGGCTGCGGTGGCCATGAGTATGCCACTGCACTGCAGCCTGTGTAACAGTGAGACTCCAAGTCAAAAAAAAAAAAAGATGGAAAAATGGGCAATCATGGAATATTCAGAGTTATTTTTTAAAGCTATTTTCTCAATGAAAGGAATTTTAAGATACTTATATTTTAATTAAATATTTTCATAAACATGCAATCAAAATTTATCTAGAGTCAAAATAGCAGTTTTAAAAAGTTTATCTTCTGTTTTCTGTGAATATGGTGAACAAAATCAAAACAGACTCCTACTCTCAGAACTTTATACTTTATTTATTTTTTGAGTAGGAGTCTCACTCTGTTGCCCAGACTGGAGTGCAGTGACATGCTCACAGCCACTGCAGCCTTCACCTGCTGGGTTCAGATGATCCTTCTACCTCAGCCTTCCAAGTAGCTGGAATCAAAGGTGCATGCCATCATGCCTGGCTAATTTTTTTTTTTTTTTTTTTTGTAGAGACAAGTTCTTGCCCAGTTGCCCAGGCTGGTTTTGAACTGAGCTCAGGCAATCCTCTTGCCTCCACCTCCCAAAGTACTGGGATTACAGGTGTGAGCCACCGTGCCCTGCCAGGAATTTATAGTTTAATTGAGAAACACTGACATTAAATAATTTGCTACATAGCTAAGTGTTGAGATGATGCTAAGGTAATAAGCCAACTTGATCTTACTTGACAATAAGGGAAATTTAAGTGATACAGAGAGAGAAATTAATTTAGATAAGTCCCCATGACTGGGTAGCATGCTTCCTTCAAGGTGGTTCAGATAGCTGTAGTAAATGTGGAAAATGGTTTTAGGAAATAGAGGTGGCAAGAGATATCAGTGGACCTGTTGTGAATCCCCTGCAATAATACACAAATTCAGATCCAAGACAATTTGAAAAAAGTGGAGAAGGCAAGCGGTACATAGCTTGAGAACCTTGTAGGGGGTAGAATTATCTACTTTTGTGGTGGGTTAGCTGTGAGACTGAAAAAGTGGAGAATGACAAGGATGATTTTCAACTTTCTGGTTTGAGCAAGGCTGAGACATGGGAAAACTGAACAAGAAGCAGTTTTTGAAGAGAAGATACGTGGACATGATTTTGAGATGTTTATGAGACATTCATGTGGACTTATCTAGGAGTCAATTGGATATGCAGATATGCAGATCTAGAGTTCTAATCTAAGCTAAAAAAGTGGTTAGTACCTGGGTAGCATTGAAGCCACGGGAATGGATTAGTTAATTTAAAGAGGAATGGTACACCAGGAGAGAAGGTGGCCTAGAACTCAGTTCTGAAGAACTCCAGTAAAAAGGTAGACAAGGCATGAACTGGCAAAGATGTCTAAGAAGAAGCAACCAAAGAAGAGGAAAATTTGAATGGTGTTAGAGAAATTACAGTAATAGAGTTCAGTATTTTCTGTTTTTGAGAACTATGGTTAGGAATAAGAGAATCTATGGGTTTATTGTCATAGAGCTCCTAGTGACCTTTATCAAGGGCAGTTTTAGGGGAAGACTGTACTGGAAACCAGAAGTAGTTAAGGGGAATTTGAAGAAGCAGAGGCAGTGACTGTGGTGTTTGGGTACTTGAAGGGAAAACAGTAGGTGGCAGACAACTTTTTCTGGTTTGAAAACTTCCCTTTTTATACAAGTGTTTCTTCCTGAAACATGACACATTGCAAAATAACCTTGACCCTATTTTCCCATGCAGTGGCCTTTTCCATGATTTAATGTGGGGAAAGGCGTTTATCCTCCTCACCCCACACTTCTCAAATGAGTTCTTACCTCTTGAGACCAAGTCTTGGTACGTTGCTCTGGCTAGTCTCCAACTCTTGGGCTCAAGCAATCCTCCCACCTCGGCCTCCCAAAGTGCTGGGATTATAGGAGTGAACCACTACGCCTGGCCCAATACTTTCTAAATCCATGAGTGCCAGTGCTAAAGGTATTTGTTGTCTGAATTCTAGTAGTGACAATTAAGTTTTAGACTTTTAGGAGATTGATTTACCTATCTGGCTTGAAGATGTGCAAGTTGTTTTTTGTAGACATGTTTTCTTTTTTTGTGGTGAATATTTAGCAGTAGAATGGCTGGTTAAAGTAGGTATAGTAGGTGTATGCTTAACTTTTAAAGAGACTGCCAAAGTGTTTTTCAGGCTGGTTGTAATGTTTTATATTATTTCCAGCAGGGTATCGTACTTTCAGCTGCTCTACATCTTTGCCAATACTAGTATGGCAATTTTTTTTTTTATTGTAGTCAATTTCATTGGTGTGTGGGATATCTCATTGTGTGTGTATGTTTGTTTTAAATGACTTTATTGAGATATAATTCATGTACCATATAATTCACCCATATGAAGTGTACAACTCATTGTTTTTAAATATAGTCACAGTTATGTGCAGCCATCATCACAGTCAATTTTAAACATTTTCAACACCTGAGAAAGAAACCTCATGCCTTTAGCTCCCTTCCCTCCCCTACTTCCTACCTCTGTCTCTACCCTCCACCCCCAAGCAATCACCAATCTACTTTCTGGCTCTGTATATCCCTGTTCTAAGCATTTCACATGAATGAGATCATAACGTATATGGTCTCTGTGACTGGCTTCTTTCACTTATCATAATGTTTACAAGGTTCATCCATTTTTTAGCATATATCAGTACTTTTAAAAAATGATGAATAATATTTCATCATATGGATATACCACATTTTGATTATCCTTTTGGCAGTTGAATGGCCATTTGGGTTGTTTCTACCTGTGGACTATTATGACAAATTCTGCTATAAACATTTGTGTACGCATTTACACATGTTTTCATATTTTGGGGCATATACTTAGGAATAGAGTTGCTATGTCATTTGATAACTCTTGTTTAATCATTTGACCAATTGTTACACATTGTTTTCCAAAGTGGCTGTATCATTTTACTTTTCTACCAGCAGTGTATAAGGGTTCTGATTTTGTTTGTTTTGAGTCAGAGTCTCGCTCTGTCTGCCACAACAGAGGATCAGGCTTCTAGCCTCAGATCCTTCTGCCTCAGCTTCCCAAGTAGTTGGGACTATAGGCATGCACCCCCATGCCATGCTGATTTTTTTATTTTTGTAGAGATGAGGTCTCACTATGTTGCCTAAGCTGAGACAGTTCCAATTTCTCCACATCCTCACCACACTTGTTTATTATCTGACTTTATGATTCTAGCCATCTTAATGGGTGTGAAGTGGTATCTCTTGTTTGTTTTTTGATTCAGGATCTCATCCTGTTGCCCAGACTGGAGTACAGTGGCACAATGCAGTCTCAACCTCCTGGGCTCAAAGGTCCTTCTACCTTAGCCTCTTGAGTAGCTGGGACTACAGGAAATTGCTGCCATGCCCGGCTAATTTTTTGATTTTTTGTTAGAGCTGGGGTCTTGCTACGTTGCCCAGGCTGGTCTCAGACTCCTGTGTTCAAGCAATCCTCCTGCCTTGGCCTCCCAAAGTGCTGGGATTACAAGCATTAGCTACTGCACCCAGCCAATATCTCGTGTTTTGAATATGTGTTTCCTGGATGACCAATGATGTCAAACATCTTTTTGTGTACTTATTGGTCATTTGTATAGATTATTTTCTGAAATGTTTGTTCAAGTCTTTTGCCTATGTTCTGTTGCTTTGTTTGTTGTCTTATTTTTAAGTTGTAAGAATTGTATATTTTGGATACAGGTCTTTTGTCTTAATGTATTATGAATATTTTATCCCAGCCAGTGGCTTTCCTTTTGCTTTCCTAATGGCATCTTTCAAAAAGCAAAAGTTTTAAATTCTGGTAAAATTGCATTTATAATTTTTTCTTTTATGTTTTGTGCTTACAAATATTTTCTCTTGTGTTTTCTATTAGAAATTTTTTGTTTTGAGTTTTACATTTAGGTCTATGATCTATTTTGAGCTAAATTTTATATATAGCGTAACTTAATGATGTTTTTCTTTTCTAAATGGATATCTAGTTGATTTAGCAATATTTGTTGAAAAGACTTTCTTTTCCTCATTGAATTTGCTTTACTACTTTTTTTGAAAATCATTTGTCCATATACATGTGGGTCTATTTCTAGCTACTGTCTACTGAACTATATGCCTTTTTTTTTGGCCAATACCAAACTATATTGATTATTATACTGTTAGAGTAAACCTCCAATTTTGTTCTTTTAAAAAATTGCTTTGGTTACTTTAGGCTATTTTAATTTCCATATACATTTTTAAATCAATTTGCCAGTTTCTACCAAAAGTGTCTTGGGATTTTGATTGTTTTTGTGTTGAATATATCGATCATTTTGGGGAAGATTGCTATCTTAACAAAATTGAATGTTCTAATACTTGAGATAGGAGGTCTGTTTATTTGGGTCTTTGTTAATAGTTTTTCAACAAAGCTTTTACATTTTCAGGTAGAGGTCTTGGATGACTTCTGGTAGATATTTTTTTGAGTATTTTGTGGTGTCTGTGCTTTGGAGGTACTGTAAAGGGAATTTAAAACATTTTTATTTTTCAATTATTTGTTTGCTAGACCATAAAGATACAGTTGATTTTTGCATATGAACCTTGTATCCTGTGACTCTGCTCATTTTATTAGTTGTAATTTGTTTTAAAATTCCCTGGGGATTTCTATATAAACAATTACATCATGTGCAAATAGTCCGGTTTTATTTCTTCTTTTCTGATTTTTATGTTATTTAAACTTCTGTTCCCTTATTGTAGTGACTAGGACTTCCAGGACAATGTTGAATTGATAGAGGCATCATTTTCTTATCCCTGATATCAGGATATTTCCTTTTTCTTTTCTTATTTAAGTAAATGGTGCATTTTTAAAGATAAAAAAATTATTGCTAGGCGTGGTGGCTCATGCCTGTAATCCCAGCACTTCGGAAGGCTGAGGTGAGAGGATTGCCTAAGTCCAGGTATTAAAGACTAGCCTGGGTAATGTGGCAAGACCTTGTCTCTACAATAAATCCAAAAATTATTGGGCATGGTGTCATGTACCTATGGTTCTGGCTACTTGGAAGGTGAGGTGGAAGTATCGCCTGAGCCCAGTGGGCGGAGGCTGCAGTTGCCGTGAGCATGCCACTGCACTCCAGCCTGGATGAGAGAGTGAGCTCCTACTAAAAAAGTAAATAAATAAATGAATGATAAAAAATTATTTCATTTTGTAAGTTCTATTGTTTTGATAATTTTCTTGATTCAGGTATGAATGAGGTAAAAGTCAGTCTTTAGTAGTAGGAGAATAAGATTTTTCTGTCTTTAGGTAGATTATCTTTTATCCAGGCATTGGAAATCTAGTGTACAAGTTAGATAAGAACAGGAGCTAGGATATAAGCATTTTAATAAAATAGTCTCATTTTTACTTTGGTGTTTTACACTTGTTCATATTTGAAAAAAATTATATACCATATGATCCAGCAATTCCACTTTTGGATAGTATGCAAAGAAAATAAAAGTAGCCATTGTTTTGTTAAGCACTGACCAGGCCATGTGCTCTTTGAGCTGTGACCAGACCATGTTTCCTACTTTGGGTAGGTGAATCTCCTATCTCTTGCTCCAATTTACTTTCTAAATAAACTGTATTTTCCAATCTAAAAAGAAAATAAAATGAAATATGTTAAGGATATGTCTTACTTTCATGTTCCTTGGAGCATTATTCGTTGTAGCCAGGATAAGGAACCAACTTAAGTGACCTTCAATGGACGAGTGGATTTTTAAAATTTTAGTATATACACACAATGGAATACTATTTAGCCTTATAAAAGAAGAAAATTCTTTCATTTGTGACAACATGGGTGAACCTGGAGAGTATTATGCTAAGTGTAATAAGCCAAGTACAGAAAGACAATGACTGTGTGATCTCACTTAAATGTGGAATCTAAAAAAGTTGAACTAATAGAAGCATAGAGCAGAATTGTGGTCACCTGGGGTCGGGGTGGGGTTGGGGTATTGGAGAGATGTTGCTCAAAGCATCCAAAACTTCATTTAAGGAGAAATAAATTCAAGATATTTATTGTACTACATGGTGACCATAGTTAACAACAATGTATGCTTAATAATGCTAAGAAAGTAGATTTCAAATGTTCTCACAACAAAAGAATGAGGTAATGCATATGTTAATTAGCTTGATTTAGCCATTCTACAATATATACGTACATCAAAACAGCTTGTTGGATACCTACATATATACCATTTTAATTGATCGATTAAATAAGCAACAAAATTATAGATTTTTCTTTCAGAAAACTCTGTAATCTTTTACTTTTCCCCAACTTGTCATGTCACTGTTAATTAAATCGGTGTTTGTCAAAATGTGATTTTAGAGATTTTTTCATGCCATAGATGCTGAAATGTCTCTAATTCCTAGAGTTTTAAGATGTTTGCGGTGTTTATTATGTTATTCTACTTCAATTGCATTTATATGACTTTGGAACAGTAAGAAGTTTACATTCATTGTACTCATGGTAATGTTAGCACCTGATAGCTGAATTTCTCAGTTTATAAAATGCTAGCATGAGTAAGATAAAATATTCTTTTATCCACTTCTTAATATAATCTGATTTTCTTTTTTTTTTTGGTTTGGATAACTTTACTATTTAGACATTAAAGTTATCTTACTAACATGAGTCTTATTTTTTATTCTAGTTCATTCACCCCCTAAAGAAATAACATTGTCCAAGGGTCAAGAAGAGGAATCTGATAGCCTAGTTAAATATTTCAGTGTTGTTTGGTGTAAGGCTTCCAAGAAAAAACACAAAAAGTGGGAAGGTGATGCTGTTCTGATTGTAAAAGGAATGTCATTTACATTAAAGGATTTGGAAGGCAAAGACATTGGAAAAGGTATTGTGATATTACATAATGTTTATGATTTGGCCTAAAATTAAAATGTATCTCTGGTTACATAAGCAAAATATAATGAAGGTGTTCTTTAATGGACTTTCATGCCTTAAATGTGTATGGTATGTAAAATGATCTCACAGTGGTTCATGAGCCTGTTCTAGCTCACTAAGGTCATTTTTTTTTGTTTTTTGAGTTGGAGTCTCACTCTGTTGCCCAGGCTGGAGAGCAGTGGCACTCTCATGGCCACCTGCAGCCTCCACCTGCTGGGCTCAGACGATCCTTCTGCCTAAGCCTTCCATGTAGCTGAAACTACAAGCCTGCACTACCATGCCTGGCTTATATTGTTTTATTGTAGAGACGATATCTCACTAAGTTGCCCAGGCTGGTCTCGAACCCCTGAACTCAGACAATCCTCTTGCCTCAGCCTCCCAAAGTGCTGGGATTACAGGCTTGAGCCATTGCGGCTGGCCTGATGGTTTCATTTTTTTCCAAAAATGGTCAGCCAACTATATATGCAGTTATTCTGGCACTTTTTTGAAACTAAGCAGCAGGTTTGTCTTCGTGTAATTTTTTTTTTCTTTGCAGAATGCTAAGTGATTAAAATAGAAAAATATGTTGATATCAGGAGTTGAATGATATTTTATTTCAGTCCTACTTGATAAAATTTTGAAAAACAAAGGAGATAAGAGACCTGGCCTAGATAAACACATCTAAATTGGATATTACTGTATTTTTATTACAAAATGTTGTCAGCATAAGTTGTACTAGTAAAGGTTAGCCTACAAGTTCAGAATGCTTAATACCAACTATAGTGTTTTTGCATTGTCTTAATTCAATTTTGAGTGCGACCTATAATAAAATCTGTTCTACATGTTCATTCATGTTCTACATCCATTCATTTGAAAACATACTTCATAGCTTTCAATAACTTATGTGCTAAGCACTATGCTAAGAATAAAGATTAAAAGAGGGCAATGTAATTGATGAGGAAGCAGTTTTGTGGAAGGGGGCTTAAAAAGACATCTACAATGTCAAAAATTAGGCTAATCATAAACTCAGCCTTTGCACAGTTAAAAAGTTCCCTTCCTGGAAACTGGCAACAGTACCTGCTGGCTAGGTTAAACTGTTTAACAGCTTTTTTTTGCTTCTGTGAACCCCACTAGCATTGCTTGAAAAGTACCCAGGCCTCCAGGATGTTGCAGTTTGGCCCACTTGGAAACTCCCAATGTGGTTTTGCCCCACTTAAGCAAGCCCCTACAGCAAATGGGGGCCCTTGCTGTGGGACTGGCATGTTCAGCAGACAAGTGGCCGCCGGCAGGCTCTTGGCTAATAAACCTCTCCTTTTTGTAACTTGTACTTTTGGTGTCGGTGTCTGAATTAAGCGCTTGGTCCCTATTTCAGTTTAAATGAGAATTTTTACTAAGTGCAGTGGGAGCATAAAAGGACCATTTAATCTGCCTAGAAGGCTAGGGTTAACCTTCGTAGGAATTACTGTTTAAGGCAATACTTGGAAGCTATGAGAATGAGGCAG
Source organism: Cephalopachus bancanus (assembly GCA_027257055.1). Taxonomy (NCBI): domain Eukaryota; kingdom Metazoa; phylum Chordata; class Mammalia; order Primates; family Tarsiidae; genus Cephalopachus; species Cephalopachus bancanus. Next base: position 175,506 of record JAPVLO010000045.1, read on the forward strand.
GTACAAGAGGGAATAGCATATGCAAAGGCACAAAAGCACGAGAATTCAAACTAGTTCAATGACTCAGGAATGCAATGAATAAAGGGCAATGACAGTGGTGAGCGTTAAAGAGGAACTGAATTATCTGCAAAAGAATGTTTTATTTATTATGACAGTATGGAACAACTACCATGAATACAGTATTATGCTCAGTGATTAGAGGAATTAAAAATATATAGTACACATTCCATGTTGTTTAGGTAGATCGGGGTGAGATTTTTGGAAAATTTGGTGTTACTTCTCTATGGAATTATATTCTAAAGTCAGCAAAAGAGGTAAAAGTTATCAGAATTACTGTGTAATAAAATTGTGTATAGTCTGCATGGTTTTGTGTATGTATTATTTATAATAAAAGGATCTTTCACTTGCTAGTGGCAAAAAAATTGTGAATTAGGCTTAAGCCAGTGGGTTTTTACCCTATGTGAGTAGAATCACCTAAGGTGCTTTTAAATAATGCCAGACCCAGGCCCGGCTTGGTGGCTCAGCATGTAATCCCAGCACTTTGGGAGTTCGAAGCGAGTAGATTGCCTGAACCTGCAGGTTCGAGACTAGCCTGGCAACTTGGCGAGACCTCGTCTCTACAATAAGTAAAAAAAATTAACCATGTGTGGTAGAACATGCTTGTAGTTCCGGCTACTTGGAAGACTGAGGCATAAGGATCGCTGGAGCCCAGCAGGTTGAGGCTGCGGTTGCCGGGAGCACCGTGGTGCCACTGCACTCCAGCCTGGGGAACATAGTGAGACGCCAACTCCAAAAAAAAGGCAGACCCCGACTTCTGAGGCTCTGATGATAAGAGAGAGAAACTGGGCATAGGCATGTGTTAGGTTTCCTGGTGAGGCTAATATCCAGCCAAGCATTGAGAAACACTGATTTAAACAATAGACAATCGATTATATTTTCAAAATTGAAACATTCAAACATAGGACTTGGTTGCTTAATCATAACATGAATATATGTACCAACCTAAAGTTAATCTTGCATGATACTGCCTACAGTCTAAGCAGTTTTTCTTTTTTTTTTGAATAGGAATCTCAATCTGTTGTCCAGGCTGAGTGCAGTGCACGCTCACGGCCACCGCAGCCTTGACCTGCTGGGCTCAGGTGATGCTTCTGCCTCAGTCTTCCAAGTAGCTGGAACCACAGGCGTGCACCACCACGACCTGCTAATTTTTTTTTTTTTTTTTGAGTTGGAGTCTCACTCCTTTGCCCAGGCTGGAGTGCAGTAGTGGCACGCATGCTCATGGCTACCACAGCGTCTACCTGCTAGGCTCTGGTGATCCTTCCGCCTCAGGCTTCTGAGTAGCCGGAACTACAGACATGTGCTTACCACGCCCGGCTATTTTTTATTTTATTGTAGAGACTAGGTCTCACCAAGTAGCCCGGGCTGATCTCAAACCTGCGGGCTCAGGCAATCCACCTGCCTCGGTTTCCCAAAGTGCTGGGATTACAGGCTGAGCCACCAAGCCCGGCCTAATTTTTTGATCTATTTATTGTATAGATGAGGTCTCACCAAGTTACCCAGGCGGATCCTGAACCCCTAGACTCAAGCAATCCTCTTGGCTCCTCCTCCCAAAGTGCTGGGATTACAGGCGTCAGCCACCGTGCCTGGCTAGCAGTTTTTCTTTTAAATAAATTGGATATACAAGATATAAGTTTGTTAATGCAGGGATAGAGGCTCTATTCGAAAACCGGAAACTGGAATGCTAAAATTGCTGATAGCTTTGATAATGCAGTCAGGCTCAATTGGCCAACATTGCAGGATACCCAGAAAAAAGTGTGGGAAACAAAGTTGAAGAGTTAAAATAAAATATGGAGATTTAGAGATGTTTGAATCATTTTTGGGTCAAGATAATCTGTGGATTGCAATGAATTAGTTCTTGAAATTAGAGAGACTTTTAAAGGTGCCTCAAAATTAAAAGATTGGCAGTAATTGGGTTCTATAAGAAGATAAAATTATAATCTCTATTATTGTGGAGAGATCAAGATCACTGTTGAATTGGAATGGAGTGATGGCTCTCTGGCACTTAGCTAACTAATTTCTTCTCATATTCTAACATTAAAATTAAAAAGTACTCTACCATAAATAATTTAGGTCTATAAATTACAGATTGGCACAGATTATAAATGTTAGGCCAGTTTTGTGGGACACATGTTAGCAATTTTCAACCACTTGAAAAAAGGTCATATTTCCTAAAATGTGAGTCTTTTATGATTATTTTTACGGACTTTTTTCTTTGAGTCATAATCTTACTCTTTCACCCAGGCTGGCTTGTAGTGGTGCAATCATGGCTACTATAGCCTCAACCTGCTGGGCGCAGGTGATCCTTCTGCTTCAGCCTTCCAAGAAGCTGGGACCACAGGTGCACGCCACCATGTGTGGCTAATTTATTTTTTAAAATTTATTGTAGAGATGAGATCTCGTCATGTTGCCCAGACTGGTCTTGAACTCCTGGGCTTTGCCAGTTCTCTCACTTTGTCCTCCTAAGATTACAGGCATGAGATTACAGGCATGACCCACTAAGCCTGGCTTATTTTTATAGACATTAATAGACAAGCATAGGAGTATAAAATTCCATCTATCTGGTTAACGAACTCGGTTTAAGGAGACTGACTATATTCTATAAGTGTCTTACACACAGCAACACTTAATAAGTGTACATTGAATTAATAATTCAGACAAACTTAATATTATAAAATACCCACTTTTTATTAAACAGCTGGAATGTGGACTATCAGTGACCTCTTGCTACAACTATATTTTTAACTTTAATATCTTATGTGGAACTGTAAGTACCAGCTTTAGTAGCAGCAACTTTTATTGATAATTCTCCTTCACATTTTCATCTGTTTCTAAGTGAAATTAGAGATTAGTGTTTCTCTAGTTTATTTACAAGAAAGGAGGTTTTATATAGCCTATCAAACTATTTTTTGGCTTAATTTTTCCAGAAAAGAGATGGCAACACTATAAAGAGTATAATAGACTTTAATAACTCAAAAAAGTTCTTTCTATCTCTAAAGCATGGCTAATTTTTACAGGTGTTTTATTTCTTCTGATTTTTAGTGGTTTTTTTTAACTAAAATGATAAATTATGTTTTCATTTGGGCTAATGTGTTATACAAGACTTACATCAAAGCACAGTTTCCATTTTGAACAGTTATAGTAAGGTGACTATATTATCATCTTAGAGTCATTTAATTCAATTTATTTATTTTTTTCTTTCTCAACTTAAAGGCATTGGATATAAATTCAAAGAATTTGAAAAGATTGAAGTGGGTCAAACACTGATGATTTGTGGAAAAGAAATAGAAGTTATGGGTATAATTTCTCCAGAGGATTTCAGCAGTGGCAGGTGTTTTCAGCTTGGAGGAGGAAGTCCTGCTATCTCAAATTCTTCTCAGGCTCTCAGAAAGTGTTTCTCCAACCCTTTCAAAAGAGTCTGTAAACCAGGTTCAAAGGAAAATAGACAGAATGACTTCCAAAGTTGCAAACCACGCCATGACCCATATACACCAAGTAAGATTTTGAAAATAATTTTAATATCCTGTTTTTATAGTCAAAAGATTGTTGGAATGTGAATTTGACATTTAAATTTTGTTTGAAAGTTTTGGGTGAAATACATATTATTCAGATATACAGTCTGACAAAAGGAATAATGTTAAAGTCAAATAGCAATATAGTTTGGGAATTATTTCATATCTAAATGTATAATCCCAAGAATATAGTAATTAGAATACTATGCATGTGCTGAGGGAAACGTATCTAAATTTGAGATTAAACATGCACACACACATGTATAACTTTGAATAAAGTTTGACATTTTTAGTAAGGAGGAAAATCAGTAAATTTATGAATCAGGATTATGATTATACTGCTAGTTTGAGGGCTATATACCTTTATCACAGGCACTAGTGTACTGATATATTTAATGGTGAGATGTCATACAAATAATTAAAATTTTACTGGGGAACGTTCAATTCAGTCAATTCTATCAGTTAATTTTCACATTGATGAATCTAATTTTAAAAATCACGTTAAAAAAATGAAACTTGCCAGGCACGGTTGCTTATACCTGTAATCCCAGCATTTTGTGAGGCCAAGGTGGAAGATTTGCTTGAGCCCAGGTGTTTAAGACCAGCCTAGGCAACATAGTGAAATCTCGTCTCTTTAAAAAAAAAAATTCAACATTTTACCAGTTGTGGTGGTATGCATCTGTAGTTTCAGCTACTCTAGTCCCAGCTACACCGGTTGCTGAGACTGAAGGATTGCCTGAGTCCAGGAGGTTGAAGCTGTAGTGAGCTGTGACTATGCCACTGCACTTCATCCTGGGTGACAAGAATGAGACCCTGACTCAAAAAAAGAAAATTCCTAATTCTATACTAGCTTATCACAAAGAGTGGAAGCTTATGGTTATGAATTTTCTCTGTTTAACTTTTTTTTTTTTTTAAGAGTGAGAGTCTCACTCTGTTGCCCAAGCTAGAGTACAATAGCTATTCATAGGTGGGATCACAGTGTACTGCAGCCTGGAACTTCTGGGCCCAAGTGGTCCTCTCACCTCAGACTCGAGTAGCTGAGACTAGAGGCATGAGCCACTGAGTTCAGCCCCTCCTTCTGTTTACTCTCCTTTCTCTTTGTATCTCCTATTACACAATAGAGGGTTGTAGGGAATCTGAAAAAAATTCTCTGCTTAAAGACCTGAGTTAGAGTCATGGTTTTGCCACTCAACCAACTTGTTATTTGACCTCTTGAAGGTAGTTGCTAACTTTACCAATGTTTTGCTTCCTTATGTGTAAAATGGAGATGCTAATAACCTCCACAGAGGTTTATTTATTTGAGTAGGACTCTCCCTCTGGTGCCCAGGCTAGAGTGCCGTGGATGCTCATGACTCACTGCAGCCTTCACGTCCTGGGCTTAGGTGATCCTTCCTCCTGTACCTCCTGAGTAGCTGGGACTCCAGGTGCACACTACCATGTGGGACTCCAGGTACACACCACTATGACTGGCTATTTTTTTTTTTTGGTAGCGATGAGGTCTTGCTATGTTGCCTATCCTGGTCTCAAACTCCTGGGCTCAAGCAGTCCCCTTGCCTTGGCCTCCCAAAGTACTAGAACTACAAGCATGAGTCTGTACTCAGCCTATTATTTATTTTTTAAATATATTTTTATTTTTAGAGACAGGGTCTTGCTATGTTGCCTAGGCTGATCTCGAACTCTAAGACTCTAATTATCCCCCTGCCTCAGCCTCTCTAAGGGCTAGGATTACAGGCTTGAGCCACTGCGCCCAGCCCTAAGGTTTAGAGTGCCTAGTATATGCTCTGTTCATTAAGTACATGTTGAATGAGTGAGTAAATGAAAAGTTTTATTGTGGCACTTATGTGTGTAGGTGTATGTATATGTAAAAGTATATGTATGTGTACTTGTGAAGTATATTAGTGTTTGTGTATATATGTATATATGGAATATATATGTATAACTGTGTATACATACATATATATATGGAAGCACCTTGTATAAATAGTACATGGTTGATTATTCTCATATATTTATCTTATTATGCCAATAATAGCATAAGATTGTAGACTTAAAACTAATGCATGTGAGATTTTGTTACTAGTACATGGTACCTCATCATTGTCAATGAACATAAAGAGGCATCTTAAAATTTGAACTTGTGTCTTGCTATTGTGGCTGTTTAGTTTTCTGCTTCTTGAAAATATGTCTTTTGTTAGATGACTTATGATCCTGCAGTCCTTCTTGCTTGAGCAGTATGTGACTTTTCACCTCTTTTTTTTTCTTTTACCTTGTTGTCTTTTTTAAAAGACAGAAAAAAAATGGAACCCGTTTCTTTGTTTAAATCCATAAGGAGTACACTCTTGCTTTGCTACAGGGATATAGAGAAAAGCCAAGGACTAAATTTTCTGTTTTCACTTCCTAATTCCCTGCCTAATAGGAAATGTTTCTTTCAGGTATTCAGAAATGTGGAAGATCCACAATTGTCCTCTGGGTAATTGCTAATGGTAAACGTGACCAAACTCTTATTCCTATGATAATATATTTCCACAATGTTGGATATTTTTTAGATCCACTGGAACCTATTTTTTATCTCCCCTTCTCATTTCCATGTCCTTCTCTTTTTTCTCTTTGTGTATTTATTTTTTTATCTCATTCAATTTTTAACCATGATGTAGACATGCTAATATAGTCCCAAAATAATTTTGATGGGTTTATTATCCAATTTCAGATTTATTGAGACCTACCTTCTAGTTGTATTTGGTTTTGCCTTTTAGAGTTATATTTTTGTAAATCTTTTAAAGTGTGTGAGCATATTTCTAAATAATTACATTGTTATTCCATGGTTACTTCATGCTGCTTTAAAAAGGTTCATGAACTTGACTTTTATGAACATAGTTAACTTCAAACAAATAATGATGCCCAAGTCAGCAGAAAATTTATCATACTTTCTCAGTTCTGATTAACAGGAGTAATGGTATTGTTAGTGAGTATAGAAGTGAAAAGATAGAGAGAGCCTGTATGATAAATTTGGGGAGGCTTTTCAGAATGAGAAGCTGTGAGCATTGGAAAACGCATCTTGGCAAAATTCCAGCCTGTGCTTTCAGTTGGAGATAGTTCTCTTTGCTCTGAATAATGAACTATTGAATGTTGTGGCTTACTGAATTCCTTAGTAGACAATAGTGAATATCAGTGGTTTCGAAGTACTTTTGGGCATATGAAGTTTGAAAGGTTCTTTAATTCTTCTCATGAAATCTTATATCAGTAACGCGTGAGATTTTACTCTTTAATTTTGTGCCCTTGCAAAATTTTGGACTTTTGTTGACTAGAAATGATAGCAAACTGTTTTATCTTAGGAGTAATGAAAACAAGATAATGTTAGTTGTTGACAAAATGAATTACAGTACATTTATGATTGCATATTTACCATTTTTTCAGATTCCCTTGTTATGCCACGGCCAGATAAGAATCACCAGTGGATATTCAATAAGACCTGTTTCCCTCTTGTGGATGTAGTGATAGATCCTCACCTTGTGTGTCATCTTCGACCACATCAGAAAGAAGGAATCATATTCCTTTATGAATGTGTGATGGGAATGAGGTAGGAAATAAATATTTTAGTGTAATGTGAATTTTGATTTAACCTGCAACATCATAATAGTTTTCTAGAAAAGCCTGATATAATGAGTCTCGAGGATATGCCATGAACTTTAATTGGTAGGAAAGATGAATAGTACTAAATATGTGCATTTATTTCAAAAGTGGTTCTTGATAGGTGTCATGTGTCAGACATATGGCTAAGAGGTGGGAATACAGAGTCCTTACTCTGAAGTGTCTTATGAAGTATTTGAGTAAGTACATAAATATAGCTGATCTTAATGTGGTACAATAAGAGCTCACTACCAGTACAATTAAGGGTCATGGGAACGAGGGTTTTAATTCTGGTTATGTGAATTGTGTTTTGCTTTTTTTTTTTTTTTTTTTTTTGAGTTGGGTCTCACTCTATCACCCAGGCTGCAACACAGTGGGACACTCATGGCTACCACAGCCTCGACTTTCTGGGCTCAGGTAATCCTTCTGCATCAACCTTCCAAGTAGCTGGAACTACAGGCATGTGCCACCACACTACCACACTCAGTTAATTTCTTGATTTATTGTAGAGATGAGGTCTCGCCAAATTGTCCAGACTGGTCTCGAGCCCTTGGGCTCAGGCAGTCCTCTTGCCTAGGCCTCCCAAAGTGCTGGGATTACAGATGTGAGCCACTGTGCTTGGCTGCTTTGTTTTTAAATGCTGAGGCCTTTGATTTTTAAATTTGTCATTTAAAGGTAGTTAGAAATATAATTCACCCCAACTCTAAGAACTCCTTGAATGATGCCAGGTTAAGGGAGTACTGTCTCCTAGAAACTTAAAACTTAGACTTAAATCTGTTCTTTCTTTTGGAGATTTTATCTCAGTTGGTCTGGGAATCATTTTCATTTTCTACTCAATGCCTATATTCCCAGCATTTTGGGAGGTGGAGGCTAGAGGATTGCCAGAGTCCAGGTGTTCGAGACCAGCCTGGACAACTTGGTGAGACCTCATCTCTACAATCAATCAATTAGCTGGACATGGTGGTACATGTCTGTAGTTCCAACGACTTGGAAGGCTGAGCAGAAGGATCACCTGGGCCTAGCAGGTCGAGGCTGCGGTGGCCATGAACATGCCACTGCATTCGAGCCTAGATGACAGAGTGGGACTCAAAAAACCCAAAAAACAAAAATAACCTAATTTCTTCTTTCTCACCTTCTGAATCTAATCAAGCCTGAACTTTTAATTATTTTAACCTCTTAATATCATTTGAGTCCTCATCTTTTCTGGCTCCCACTGCAGCCAGAAAAGTAACTGAAGTCATAAAAATAGTAACTGAAGTCATAAAAATACCACATTTTCTCTGTACGATTGCAGTGACTCCTAACTTGTGTTCTGCTTCTGGTGCTTCTCAAATCAGTTCATTCAGAGAGTCTCAGAGCAGTCTTTCCCCATCTGTGATCCCAGCTCCATTGATAGTATGTGGAATTATTTTTAGGGGACAAATGGATAAGCCCTGTTTTTTAATTTTAATAGTAGTGTATTTAGTTAATATATTATTAGAGAAATAGCACATCACACTTTTGATTTCACAGATAAATTATACTTAGAAAGAGCTTTTATTTTTTGAGACAGGATTTTACTCTGTCACCCAGGCTGGAGTGCAGTGGCATGATCACTGTAGCTTTGACCTCTTGGGTTCAGACAATCCTTCTGTCTCACTCTCCTAAATAGCTGGGGCTACAGGCACACATTATGACATCTGGCTCATTTAAAAATTTTTTTATGGAGATGAGGTCTCACCATGTTGCCTCATCTAGTCTCTAACTTCTGTGCTCAAGTAGTCCTCCCACCTTGGCCTCCCAAAATGCTGAGATTGCAGGTGTGAGCCACCAAGCCCAGCCAGAAAGAGTCTTCTTTACAAATAAGTTTAAGTTAAAAAATGAATTGATTAAAAAAACCCAAAAAACGTAATAACAGAGTATCACATATATGGCAAAAAATTGTAATGGTAGTCATGAAATACTGATGTTTGGGAGATACTGATCTATAAAATACTGTCTAAGCTTTTGAGGATAATTATCCTCATCTTTCATCTTCTGCTTCCCTTGCCAGCTTCATAATTTTCAATCTAAGCTCCAACTTTATTGAACTACTCAATTAGTGTAGTACTTCTTACTTACCCTTTAAAATTCTGCTCAAGATATATCTTCTCAGGAAAACCTTCCTGCTTGTTACCTTCCCTCCACTGTAAAAGGTGGATCTCTTTTTTCTCTATATCTTATTTGACTGGCATTTGGTCCTGCATTGGCAAATTGTTGATCTAAAACAGTGATAGAGGCTGTAATTCATCTTTGTAATTTTTCCTCTATACCTTGAAATGGAAAACACAAAATTGAATATTGGTTCTTATTTCTACTAAAAAGAAATACAGCTAACAAACTACAACTGACCCTTGAACAACTTGAGAAATAGGGGCACTCAACACCCCCCGACAGTAAAAAATCTGCATGTAACTTTTGACTCCCGAGAATCTTAACTAATAACCCCTTATTGACTGGAGGTCTTACTTATAACATAAACACTTGACTAACAAATGCTTTTGTATGTTACTTGTATATTATACTACATTCTTACAATAAAGTAAGCTAGAGAAAAGAAAATGTTATTAAGAAAATTATAAGAAGGAGAAAATATATTTGTTATATATTAAGTGGAAGTGGATCATCATAAAGGTCTTCATTCTCATTGTCTTAATGTTGAGTAGACTGAGGAAGAAAAGGAAGAGGAGGGGTTGGTCTTGCTGCGTCAAGCTGGCAGAAGCTGAAGAAGTGAAGGAGGTGGAAGAAGAGGCAGGGAGGCAGGCACCCTTTTTTGTAACTTTTATTGAAAAAAATTCATGTATAAGGTGTATCTGCACAGTTTGAACTTGTGTTTTTTGGTGATATCCTAATTCCCTTGGACTTAATTTTTAAATATTTACAACATGTATATCTAAGGTCTTTAAAATTTTATAGTAGTGTAAAAATACATGGTCATATTAATAATATTCCTACTAACATTTAATTTTACATTGCATCAATATCTATAGGGTAACATACTATTACTAAGTGATGTGTATTAGATTACGAATTTGGTGTTTAATTTGTTTTACAGTGCAGGGGGTATTTTTGTTGAGGACTTCATCTGCTGACAGAGAATCATGAAATACAGTTCAGTAGATCCTGCTGATTAAGGTTATAATATATTTTAACCTGTCTGACATCTGAAATGGAACAGAATTGCTCAGGTGTTAGTGATGAGAAATACAGTTATAGTTAAATTATCCAAACGCAGATATTAAATTGGGTTTTTTTCTAGCCTCTATATTTGTACATATAACAGTAACAAATGATTTAGATTCAACTCTCTAATTTCAGATTTATATTTTGGTAATTTAGTTGACAATACAGAATGGATATAATTATGTGTTGTAAATCAACCAAATGAGCCGGGCTTGGTGGCATAGCCTGTAATCCTGCGCCTTTGGGAGGCTGAGGTGAGTGGATTGCCTGAGCCCGCAGGTTCGAGACCCACCTGGGCAACTTGGCGAGACCTCATCTCTACAATAAATCAAAAAATTAGCCGGGTGTGGTAGCACGCGCCTGTAGTTCCAGCTACTTGGAAGGCTAAGGCAAGAAGGATCCCTGGAGCCCAGCAGGTCAAGTCTGCAGTGGCCAGGAGTGGCCACTGCACCTCCAGTCTAGGTGACAGGGTGAGACTCCAACTCAAAAAAAAAAAAAATCAACCGAATGAAATACTGAAAGAGTCTTCAGTGTCATATTTATGATATATCAGTTTTTGACTCTTCATAATATTAAGGGCATAAAATATTTTCCTATTATGATTAAAAAAAATAAAATTATTTCTAACAGAATGAATGGCAGATGTGGAGCTATTCTTGCTGATGAAATGGGTTTAGGGAAAACATTGCAATGCATTTCGCTCATTTGGACCCTCCAGTATCAGGGACCCTATGGAGGCAAGCCAGTAATAAAGAAGACTCTTATTGTCACACCTGGAAGCTTGGTGAATAATTGGAGGAAAGAATTTCAAAAATGGCTAGGAAGTGAAAGGATCAAGGTATTTACTGTTGATCAGGTAAGAGACTTAAAAGTTTAAGTTTAATCATTTAAAAAATCTCTAGCTTTTCAAATCAGTAATTCAATTTTGACCTTTTAACTTCCCAGTCCCTCTGCACAAAAATGTAGTGTTGGTTTACATTTTGATTTTTAGTTGTTATGGACTGGATGTTTGTCCCCCAAATTCATAAGTTGAATCCCTAACTTTCAATATAGTGGTCCTAGGAGGTGGGGTCATAGGAAGGTCATCAGGTCTAGATAAGGTTATGAGGGTGGAGCCCAGCGATAGGATTAGTGCCTTTGTAAGAAGAGAAGGAGACAGCAGAGCTGCTTTTCTCCACCATGTGAGGATACAGCAAGAAAGCATCCCTCTGCAAACCAGGAAGAGGCCTCTCACCAGAACCCAACCATGCCTAGTACCCTGATCTTAGACTTCCCAGCCACCAGAGGTATGAGAAATGAATGTCTGTTGTTTAAGCCACTCTGTCTATGGCAATTTGTTATACCAGCCTGAGCTAAGAAAAAACCTGTTGCAATATTTGGTGAATTACTATCAGGAACATGGAGCTTAAATTTGATTTCACATAGTTTCTGCTCATTATTTGTTGAATATTATCTTTTTTCCCTCAGGACCACAAAGTTGAAGAATTCATCAAATCTACACTTTATTCTGTTCTTATCATCAGTTATGAAATGTTACTTCGTTCCCTGGATCAAATTAAGACTATAAAATTTGATCTTCTAATCTGTGATGAGGGTCATCGTTTGAAGAACAGTTCCATTAAGACTACTGCAGCCCTCATTAGCCTCTCTTGTGAGAAAAGAATAATTCTAACTGGTCAGTATTCACTTTTGGGGAAGGTATGTCGGAATTTTTGCCAGGTGAATAAATCTTGTAATATGATGCTTGACATCTAAAGAAGTGGTGTTGGATGGAATTCATACTAACAAGCCTGAGTTGACGCTATGTAACTTTCTGAAGCCCAGATTTTGGGTGTTTTGAGAATAAACACAGTGGTATCATGGTAAAGGAATTTAGGAGATATGGATGAACTGCCTGTGCTTGAGTCTTAACACTTACAGCTGTTCAACTTTGGAGAAGTTACTTAACACCTCTGTGCATCAATTTTCTTATCTGTGAAAAAGAGATAGCAACTTCATATAGCTGTTGTGATCTAACTTTGTACAGCTGTTGTGAGGGTCAAAGAGTTAATCCATGTAAAGTTCTTAGAAGACTACCTGACACATGGTAAGTGTTTAATAAATATCAGTTGTTTTTATAAGTATGTGCTACATGTGCATGGTTTATTGCTGGCCTAAGCTTCTGGCCTAGACTGTCTGGAAAGTTGGGATGGATCATGTATAAATACCAGAATCTTTTTTGTACCTTTTTAACTTAAGGCCTTACTTTTTCAGTCTTAGCTTGTTTCTTGTCACTTCTACCCCCGAGCTATGACTGTAGCAGTTCCAGACATTGTAGCTAGATGTGGTGACAGCCAGAGGAGAACAGGGTTGACTTCTTGTTTTCCTGTCTTTGAGGGTGAGGAAGCTTTCCCAGGAGCCCCTCCCTGATTTCTTCTTTTGTCTTATTAGCCAGCTTGGGTCACATGCTGCTGGTGGAACCTGGTGGTACACTTCCTGGCTTCCCTTTTCTAGGCAGTTGTACCCTTCCCTTAGCTATTGGGACTATTGGTTAAACAACTCATGGCCCCTTCCTTTTCTGGAGAATTATCTTTGGTTGAAGGAGAGCTGCTTTTCTCCTCTATAGTTTGTACTCAGTGATTGACTGATGTAGGGGTAAGCAACAAATGCCAGCCCCCCTGCCTCAGGGTAAGTTCAAGACCAACTTTATGGTGTTATTTGTGCTCTGGAACTCTCTATAATTCAACTCAAGCTAAATTATAGATGAGGCCATTCTTGCTTAGTTTCTTCCCCTGCCATTTTCAGATCCATTATTCTCTTTCTTCTGAGAGCGCTCCTACAAATCGTTTGTAACCAAATTGCAGTCTCAGACTCTGTTTCCAGTGAACCTAGTCTAAGACACAAACCCTTTCCTATATCAGTCATTGGCAAAGCAGGGGATAGAACTACCATAACTGCCTTGATTAATCATTTGGGATTGGATGATTATGTGAAAGCTAACCACAGTGATTCTTATATTTTCCTTTCCCTTCTCTCCGCTTTGCCTTTTCTCTTCTCCTTATCTTTATTCATTATCATCATGTATATTCTTTTAAAGGCTTAACAAAATACATACCAACATAAATATATTTTCTCTAATTCTTTCAATAAAGCATTTACAATTTAGAACTGACTAGATGTGTTAAATTTTAAAAATTAGCAATCATTGGTTTAAACTGGCAGGGAACCCATTAAGTTTTCTTTTTATTTTTTTGGAGTTGGAGTCTTACTCTGTCACCCAAGCTGGAGTGCAGTGGCACACTCATGGCCACCTCAGCCTCGACCTGCTGGACTCAGGTGATCCTTTCGCCTCAGCCTTCCAAGTGGCTGGAACTACAGGCACACACCACTATGCCTGGCTAATTTTTTGATTTATTGTAGAGACAAGGTCTCACCAAGTTGCCCAGGCTGGTCTTGAATCCCTGGGCTCAGACAGTCCTCTCACCTCAGCCTCCCAAAGTGCTGGGATTACAGGCTTGAGCCACCACGTCCATTAAGTTTTAGGGAGGTGGTCATTAAACTCCTTGATGTTATAAAATTTATGTCATCTATGTTAATGAAGTTAATGAATTTTTATTTACTTTTTTACATTATATTTATATTTTTGGACAACTTTTTCTGATCTCTTTTATTTGAAAGTCATCTGAAATTGTACTGTTGGACTTTGCTAGTTTATATGTTCTTTTGACACTATTATAATTATTGAAAGATGCTCAAGTTTCTTTAAAAATTAATTATCCAAAAGCTATTGAGTATTGTATATAATATATGCAGAGTATATTAATCTATTACATTATGCATCAACCCTTTGAACAGTGACGATCCTAACTTAATCTGATAACTTTGAAAGGTAATAATAATAGGTTCCATTTAATGAGTGCCTGCTAAGTGTGAGGCACTGTGCTGGGCACTTCGCATACATTATTTCTACTTTTCATTATCATTTCACTGGAAAATTATTATCTTCATACTTTCATAAATAAAAAAAAAATTCTGAGTTTAAAGAGCCTAAGCAGTTTGTCCAAAATCACAGTTAAAATATTGTTTTAAAAATTGCTAAAGTTATAGACCATCTATTGTACTTGAGGTACTGTTTTAACTATATTATGTGCATTGACAAATTTGATCCTAGCAACCTTAGGAACCGCTGTTATTGTCCCCATTTTACAGGTAATAAACCGGTGTTAGTAATTATACTCCAGAGTCTGCACTCAGCCACTATACTATCCTATATGAGAATTTAGTATGCAGCTAAAACTGGAGTTAAAAGTTTATGTGATTATTAGTGTATTTTAAACTTGATTTGACTGCACTTTCTCAGTTTTAAGGCATTTGCTTGTATTTATTCTTCTTAGGGAAGAGAGTACAAATTTCCATTATTGTTCTGCGATAAGCCTGTGATTTTGAAACAAAACACAAACTTGACCTTTTTTTTTTCTAAATCACATTTATCTTTCTTTAGGTACTCCAATTCAGAATGATCTTCAAGAATTTTTTGCCTTAATTGATTTTGTAAATCCAGGAATATTAGGCACTTTGCCATCTTATAGGAAAATATATGAAGAACCTATCATTTTATCAAGAGAACCTTCTGCTCCTGAGGTATAATTTCCTTTAATAAATAAGTTTTTTAAGACTTAGATATCATTTTAATTTAGAAAAAATTAAATTAATATAGTGAACCTCTTATTTTTTCCATAATCCTTCGTTGTTTTCTACATTGCTTATTTTAGAATATGACATTATTACTTGTCTAAAATTCATTAATAGGCACTTCACAAAAAACTGTGAATGACAGTAAACATAAAAATGTTCATCCTTGCTAGTATTGAAAAAATAAACCAAAATAACCAAAGTAACTTTTGTACTTTTCTATTGGTATTTATTTATTTGTTTAGAGATAGAGTCTTGCTATGTTGCCCAGTCTGGCCTTGAACTTCTGGGCTCAAGTGTTCCTTCTGCCTCAGCCTCCCAAGCAGCTGGAATTGTAGGTGTGTGCCACTGCACTGGTTTGGATTTATATAGTAATAGCTAGTGTTAGATGAGAATACCATCTTCTGCTGGTTGGAATGTAAATTGACACAACTTGAGGGAAGGCGGCAGTGTTTATCAAAAGCCTTAAAACTGTGTATATCTTGTGACCTGGTAATACTACTTTTGGGAATTTATTATAGAGAAATAACAGATTTGTTTTGAAACTTATCTACAAAGGTAAAATATTGAAAACAAACTAAAGGAAATAAACAAATGGAGTATCTCTAAAGGTAGGAAAATGCTTGTATTATGTCCTGCCTGTTGAATAGACATTATATTTCATTTAATCTAAGATGCCATAAATTACAAGATATATCATTATTTTTTGTTAGGAGACTGTGACTTCACTTAATTAAATGGTTATTCTTAACACTTAAAGAAGGAGATCATGGTTGGGTTTTCTGTCTCCATACTCATATTTCATTTCTTCTGTTACAAAAAATCTGTTGAGAAGCAATTAGCAGTAAATGGTTTATTATAAACTCTTTAATGTTCTACTTAAGTCTGCTATTTTTCCATAGGAAGAAAAGGAGTTAGGAGAGAGAAGAGCAGCTGAACTTACTCGCCTCACTGGACTCTTTATCCTTAGAAGAACCCAAGAAGTCATAAATAAATATCTTCCACCTAAAATAGAGAATGTAGTCTTTTGCCGGCCAGGAGCACTACAGATTGAGCTTTATCGAAAGCTGTTGAATTCTCAGGTTGTCAGGTTCTGTCTCCAAGGATTGTTGGAAAATAGTCCTCATCTAATTTGTATAGGAGCTCTTAAAAAACTGTGCAATCACCCCTGCCTTTTGTTCAGCTCTATAAAGGTAAGTACATGGTAAGTCACAGTGTGTCAGGGATGTGAGTGTTCGAGGACATGTGACTCTAAGAGGGCAGAGAGGGCTAATTTCTGGGATTATATTTGTGAGTTTTCCAAAAGTTCTACATCCTTTCCAGTATGGTTCTGTTATAGAGCTTATCCGCCTTCTTGTTCTTCAGAACACGTCCACGTTCTTGAAGCTAATCTAGAGATGACATGACGCATTACTTCTAGAGTTTGTGCCTCATGCACTTTGGTACCTTGTTGAATACTTTGCCATGGTCTCCCTTCCTATTTTATGTTAATAAAGTCAGTCAGTTTTGTTTGTTTGGTATTTACAAATAGGAAATTTACCATTAAAAATACTTTATTTTTTTCTCATTATAAAAGTGATATGTGATTGCTGCATAAAATTTGGAAAATTCAGAGGATCACAAAGAAGAAAATAAAAATCAAGCTCTCTAGCCACAGAAAAATCAAATTTTGGTATTAATAATAATATTAGTTAACAGTTATTAAGCAGTCATCACATACAGTTTGAGCATCCCTAATCTGCAAAGTAGAAATTAGAAAAGCCCCAAAATTCAGAACTGTTTGAATGCTGATATGGTGCCACAAGTCAGAAATTCCATACCTGACATCTTTGCTTTCTGTTGGTTCATTGTAGACAAACTTTGTTGCATGCACAGTTATTAAAAATATTGTATAAAAATTACCTTCAGACTGTATGTATAAGGTATATATGAAACATAAATGAATTTCATGTTTAGACTTGGGTCCTATACCTAAAATATCTGATTATGTATATGCTGATATTCCAAAATCCAAAAAAATTCAAAATCTGAAACATTTCTGGTCCCAAGCATTTTGTATACTCAATCTGTATTCCACACACTAAGTGCTTTTCTAGTGTTATTTTCTTTATTCTTTACAAAACTCCATGGAATAAGTACTGTGGTTACCATCTCCATTTATTGGTGAGAAAATAGTGGTTCTGAGATATATATAAATTATCTTATTCTAGAGAAACTGAATTCCTTTTTTTATGTGTGTGAGTTGGAGTCTCACTCTGTCGCCCAGACTGGAGTGCAGTGGCCGCTCCAGGCCACCGCAGCCTTAACTTGCTGGGCTCCGGCTATCCTTCCACCTCAACCTTCCAGTAGCTGAAACTATAGGTGCGCGCTACCACGCCCGGCTAATTTTTGATTTATTGTAGAGATGTCTCGCCAAGTTGCCCAGGTGGGTCTCAAACCCACGGGCTCAGGCAGTCCACTCACCTCAGCCTCCCAAAGCGTGGGATTACAGGCTGAGCCACCGAGCCCAGCTAATTATTTTTTTTTTGAGTTGAGGTCTCACTTCGTTGCCCAGGCTGGAAGGCAGTGTCACAATCACAACTCACTACAGCCTCAACCTCTTGGGCTTAGGCAATCCTTCCACCTCAGTCTCCCGAGTAGCTGGGACTATAGGTATGCACCACTACACGTGGCTAATTTTTTGACCTTTTTTGTAGAGACAAGCTCTTACTATGTTGCCTAGGCTGGTCTTGAACTCTTGTGCTCAAGCAATCCTCTCACCTCTGCCTCTCAAAGTGCTGGGATTATAGGCTTGAGCCACTGCACCCGCACCTTCTACAAGTATGATTTTACAATGATGACATAGTTGAACTGCTTGGATATTTAAAGAATATAAGTCATGTTGGAGTATAGTGAGAATTTTTTTTTGTTTTCTGTTTTTTGAGTTGGTGTCTCATTCTATCCCCCAGGCTGGAGTACAGTGGCACACTCATGACCAGCAGTCTCTATCTGCTGGACTCAGGTGATTCTTCCACCTCAGACTTCCAAGTAGCTGGAACTATAGGTGTGCACCACCACACCAAGCTGATTTTTTAAATTTATTGTAGAGACAAGGTTTTGCCAAGTTGCCCAGGTTGGTCTTGAAATCCCTGGGGTCAGGCAATCCTCGCCTCTGCCTCCCAAAGTTCTGGGATTTTAGGCGTAAACCACCACGACCAGTCTGAGTTTTTTTGTTTTAGAGTTAGAATTGGACTTTACTACTTACAAGTTTTTTAGCTATGGGCAAGTTTAATCATGATCAAAACTGTATCTGTGAGTTTTCTTATCTGGAAAGCAGAGACAGTAGGAATTTCTTGATAATATTAATGTGACAATTTGATAAGAAATTATGGAAAGAATTTAGCAGAATCCTTGGCCACAGAAGTTGTATAGTAACTATTAATACCTTGGTATTCTCAACTCACCCTGAATAATTTTTATTTTTTTGTAGAGACAAGATCTCACCATGTTGCCTAGACTGGTCTTGAACTCCTGGGCTCAAGTAGTTCTCTTGCCTTGGCCTCCCAAAGTGCTGGGATTACAGGTGTGAGCCACTGCACCTGACCAATACTTTTTACTCTTGTATTTTTTTCTTTAAAGAGTAAAAGCATAATATGTCAAAATATGTTCCACCAAAGCAAAAACTATGGGTGCTACATTATGCTTGAGGTCATTTCTTATATACTCAGAAAATGGAATGTTCTGCCAGAATTTTCCAAGTATATCCTACAATGGATTATATTTACTTAGTTTAGGAGAAGTCAGCTTTGTGTAACTTGCAGTAAGCTGGATTATAACAGTTTATATTAAGCAACTTTTTAAGAAGCAAATTCTATATACAGTGATAAAAATTAAACCCTCTGGGCACAAAGCCCAGCAAAAATAGAAGTCAAAAATTCTTCTTAAAAGGAAGACCTTATGATAGGCCAGAGTGCACCAGTTAATTTAATTAAAAAAAAAATGGACTCAGAAGGTAGTATATACTACTTAATTTGGAATATTCTTGCACATTCTTGAAGAAAGCAGCAAGGGGCTCTAAGTGTTTCTCTGTTGTTGCCCTGTGGCCACTAGTAATAAGCGTAGGATACTACACATTTCAAATAGGGTACATGACTTACAATCTGGGCCTTATTCAGAAAAACCTTTCTTTTAACCTCATAGAAAGTAACAACTGAGATAAAAAGGGTTGAGATGAGATTTCTATATGTGTAAGTGACTCTTAAGCAATGGTTTATGTTTCTATTGAAACTAGATTGTTTCCTAAGTTTAGTTATGATGTGTGTCTTTTCATGAATTGTGAATGAAATGTAACCAATAACAGTACCAAGGGGTATTGGGTTGTATGGAGTCAGAGGGGAAAGTGTCCCAACTAGCTGATAGGAGAAGTCTTGACTGGTAAATCTCTATTGGAAGTGATGTATCAGCTGTTACAGCATAAATATATGATCTGTTTGATTGCTACAGTTGTCCAGGACTCAATGTGTATGGACTGAATCATTCTCTAAGATTAGGACCCAGGAAGTGAAGATTTTTAAAAAGCTTTCTCAAGTGATTCTAATATGTGTTCTTGGTTAAGAATATGTGTACTAAGATCATTCATTTCCTTTGTATTTTGATTTAATAATCACCAGACAACCTTCAGCTAGTGATTTGGCCTTCTCTGGGTACCTCCTTTTATAGGACAGAATGCGTGCAGCAATTGGTTTAAATAGGCTGATCTTATCTGTAGGTAAATAAATGTTCATTATGACTGATTCAGTCTCTTAATTTGGTTAATATAATGTTTCCCTAAGGCTAAATGTGAAAAGCTGTGAACTAGACACTGGTCCTTTAGTGATCGCTCCAAGTTGTAGGCATTTTAGCAGACCTAATCCAGAGCAACCATCTCTTTCCCTGTGTCCAATGATATAAATATTTTAGGGTTTCTAGTATTTTTAATGATGTGACTGTACCTAAATATTGCTATATTTTGTCAGTAAGCCAAATTAAAATTAGTACTTTGTGCTGGGTATGGTGGCTCACCCATGGCATCCCAGCAGTTTGGGGAGGCCTAGGCAGGAGGATTGCTTGAGCCAGGAGTTTGAGAGCAGCCTGGGCAACATAACAAGACCTCATCTCTGCAAAAAAAAAAAAAAAAATTAGCTTGGATGTGGTGGCACATACCTGTTGTCCCAGCTACTTGGGAGGTTGAGAAGAGGGATTGCCTGAGACTAGGAGGTCGAGGCTATGGTGAGTCACGATTGTGCCTCCGCCCTCCAGTCTAGGTGACAAGAGGGAGACCCCAAAGTAAAAAAAAAAAATAGTGCTTTGTGCTCAGCATTTTACATTACAGAATTCTCTGGCCCTTAAGGTATTTCTAGTATTACTGAAGAGGGAATGCAGCACATATGAAAACATTCGGGAAGTATAAAATAGTAGAGTGTACCCTTGAACAATGGGTTAGGGGTACCAACCCTTGTGCAGTTGAAAATTTCTGTATAACTTTTGACTCCCTCAAAACTTAACTACTGATAGCTTTCTTTTGACAAGAAGCCTTACCGATAACTTGAACAGTTGATTGACACTTATTTTGTATGTTTTATTTATTTTTATTTGCAACAGAGAAATAAGTTTAAATGTAGGGGCCACCAAATGAGGAGACAAGAAGAAACTTCAAATTAATCTCCCCAGGGAGTTTGGGGCTAGAGTTTTTTTGTTTTGTTTTGTTTTGAGTTGGATTCTCACTCGTAGCCCAGGCTTCAGTGCAGTGGCACACTCATGGCCACCCCAATGTTGACCTGCTACGCTCAGGTGATCCTTTTTTGTCAGCTTTCCAAGTAGTCGGAACTATAGGCACGTACTACCATGCCCAGCTAACTTTTTGAGTTATTGTAGAGAGGTCTCACCAAGTTGTCGATGCTGGTCTTGAACCTGCGGGCTCAGGCAATCCTCTCACCTTGGCCTCCCAAAGTGCTGGGATTATAGGCTGAGCCACCGAGCCCGGCTGGGGCTAGAGTTTTTTTAAGAGTTTTGCAATGAGGCCGGGCCTGTAATCCCAGCACTTTGGGAGGCTGAGGTGAGAGGACTGCCTGAGTTTATGGGTTCAAGACCAGCCCAGGCAACTTGACTGGGCCACTTGGCGAGACCTCATCTCTACAATAAATAAAAAAATTCGCCGGGCGTGGTAGCGCATGCCTGTAGTTCCAGCTACTTGGAAGACTGAGGCGGAAGGATTGCCGGAGCCCAGCAGGTTGAGGCTGCAGCGGCCGGGAGCATGCCACTGCACTTCAGTCTGGGCAATGGAGTGAAACTCCAACTAAAAAAAAAAAAGAGTTTTGCAGTGAACTGAAGTATGGAGATAGCTGATCCCTTGAAGAGTGTAGTGTGAAATCGTCGTGGGACATGGAGATGTAATCTCATGCTGATCTGGTTTCTCTCTGGGGCTGTTTAAACTGATTGACGTCAGCTGTTTCACTGGAATTCAGGATCTACTTAAGCAACTATTATTGGGGTTGGGTAAGGGTTGGGGTTTCACTTTGCTGCCCAGGCTAGAGTGCAGAAGCACCATCACAGCTCACCATAGCCTTGACCTCCTGGGCTCAGATCATCCTCTTGCCTCAGCCTCCTGAGTAGCTGGTACTAGAGGTGCATGCCTCCACACCTGGCTAATTTTTTTGATTTTTTTTTCTTTTTTTTATAGACTAGCCTAAGCTAGTTTCGAACTCCTGGGCTCAAGCATTTCTTCCACTTTGGCCTCCCAAACTGCTGGGATTATAGGCGTGAGCCACCCTGCCTAGCCTGCTGAAGCAGCTCTTAAACAAAAGCCTTATGATTCTAAAGTCAGAGATTCTATCTAAAACAAAAGCCTTCTGATTTTAAGGTCAGAAATCCTATCTATTGGAACAATGTGTTAGGCCGGGCTCGGTGGCTCAGCCTATAATCCCAGCACTTTGGGAGGCCGAGGTGAGTGGATTGCCTGAGTCCTCGGGTTCGAGACCCGCCTGGGTAACTTGACGAGACCTCATCTCTACAGTAAATCAAAAATTAGCTGGGCATGGTAGCACGCGCCTGTAGTTCCAGCTACTTGGAAGGCTAAGGCAGAAAGATCACCGGAGCCCAGCAGGTCGAGGCTGTGGTGGCCGGGAGTGACCATTGCACTCCAGTCTGGGTGACAGAGTGAGACTCAAAAAAAAAAAAAAAGGAACAATGTGGATGCAAATGGTCAATATTTAATGTTGGGTGGCTTGGGTAATGTGTCAAATTGTAGCCTGGTTAATGCTTAATTATAACCATATTTCCAGAATTCTTGTTAACCCTGTGAGGATGGCTTCAGTCCCCTCTTATGTATTATATACTGGTATTTTTATACTAAGTAAGCTATAGAAAGAAAATGTAATTATGATAATCATAAGGAAGAGAAAGTATACTTATTATTTAATAAGTATAAGAGTTTTCATGTTGAGTAGGCTGAACAGGAGAGGAGGCACAGGAGGGGTTGTTTTGCTGTTTCAGGGTTGACAGGGGCAGAAAAAAATCTGTATAAACAGACCCGAGCAGCTTAAACTCATGTTGTTCAAAGGTCAACTGTATATCATTAACTGCTCAATTAAATAAGGTCAAAGCTGAAATGTCCTGTGTAACGGTAAGGTTAAAACTCAATGCAAAATCAGGCTGTAAATAATCAGGTAGAATTTGTATTGGGTCCTCAAGTAGTAATAGGATTGAGATAATTGGGCAGAAAATGAGAAAGCATTCCAGACAGGGTATAGATTGATATTTGGTAAATGTGGAAGAGAGTGAGGAGACCCCTCAGTCTTAGGACTGAAACATTAAAAAGTGATGTAGTCATTACTGACTCTATCTCTGGTTATGTGTTCACATATTGGCTCGGCAGTTTTGGAGGGGGAATTTCAGTGGTGCTGTATCTGCTTGGAATAAATTTATTCTAAAACAATTGGTAAATTAAACAAAAGTATTATTGTAGGTAAGAATAAGTTTCTTGCCGGGCTCAGTGTCTCAACCTGTAATCCCGCGCCTTGGGAGGCTGAGGTGAGTGGATTGCCTGAGCCCGCGGGTTCGAGACCCACCTGGGCAACTTGGCGAGACCTCATCTCTACAACAAATCAAAAAATCAGCCGGGCGTGGTAGCACACGCCTGTAATTCCAGTTTCTTGGAAGGCTGAGGTGGAAGGATCGCTGGAACCCAGCAGGTTGAGGCTATGGTGGCTGGGAGCGGCCACTGCACTCCAGTCTGGGTGACAGAGTGAGACTCCAACTCAAAAAAAAGAATAAGTTTCTCCCTAATTTACTGATGAAATTATTCCTTCTTACAGAAGAAACTGTTAAGATTTTGTAAACCACTCTGCTTATTTTTGACTGTCACTGGGAAGTGTTGAATGGAGCCCACCCATTAGGAGAGAAAAGTTATAGGGAGGGAAGGAGAGAGAGAAAAAGGTATCAGTGATACAATATGTCAGGGTTTTTGAGAGGACAGATTATGTATCATTGTTTGCCCTTTAGTTCCCTCTTCTTTCTTTGCTCCCACTATAGTTACATGTGGAAAATAACATGTGTGGTAAAGGTAGCAGGCATTAGGAGACTGTTAGAACACTGCTCTTTCAGTAACTCAGTAGAATGTATGTTACTTTTTTCACAAATAAGCAAATTGTAACCTATAAAGATTTACCTAACAGCTTGGACTTTTCAGAAAGCTATTAATCTTTATCTTTTTTTTCTCTATAATTTAGCTTTTTTCCCTCCCAATTTAAAAGAAACAAATAAAAACATGAGCCAGTATTAACAATCATCATTCTAAATAGGAAAAAGAACGTAGCTCAGATCGTGATGAAAATGAAGAAAGGAGTCTGTACGAAGTCTTGCTAAATGTGTTTCCTGCTGATTACAATCCTCTCCTGGTAACTGAAAAGGAATCAGGAAAACTACAGGTGTTGTCAAAGCTCTTAGCAGTTATCCACGAACTTCGGCCTACTGAAAAGTAAGAGATTGATTTAATAAACTTAATTACAAGTGCTCATGAAATTTTAGTTTGTACAATGTTCTTATTTCCCCCTCCTCTTTTAAAATGAGAAAACATTAAAAAATAAGTTGGTTTTTTTTTTTTTGGAGCACAGTTGGCTCCCACTATTTTTTAAACTTATAATTAACAATGTGTCGACCAGGTGGGGTGACTCATGGCTATAATCCCAGCAGTTTGGGAGGTCTAGGTGAGAGGATTGCCTCAGCCCATGGGTTCGAGACCAGTCTGGGCAACTTGGTGAGACCTCATCTCTACGATTAAAAAAAAAAAAAATAGCTGGGCATGGTGGTGTGTGCCTGTTGTTCCAGCTACTTTGGAAGGCTGAGGTGGAAGCCCAGCAGGTCAAGGCTGCAGTGGCCATGAGTGTGCCACTGCACTGCAGCCTGGGCAACAGAGAGACTCCAACTCGAAAAAACTCCAAAACAACAAAAAACCTAAAAAAAACTCAAAACCCCCCCCAAACAACAAAAAAAACCCCACAATGTTTCTGTACGTTTTTCTTTAGGAAAAACTAAAAGCAATATACGTATATTTTGTAAAAACCTAGCTATATCTTTCTCAATTTCCTTCAGAATTCTTTCCTCTCTTACTCTTTTTTTTTTTGGAATCTGCCATTGTAATTAAAGCAGATTGTGCCTTTTAAAAATTATTATTATGAAGACGTGGGGCCTCTCTTACTCTTAAATCTTGATACACCTTAGGTTTTCTCTTTAACCTTCTCACTGTCATGCTTCTGAGTGATCTCTATTCCCCATCTTTCAACTATCACACGTGTAATATTGATTCTAAATCTTCATCTTTAGTTTAGTCCTCTTTTCTAATTTCTGCATCCTTATTGTTAACTGTTTAATAGGCACCTAAGACTATCTCGATGTCACGTAGGACTTCAAGCTTCACATGTCCAAAACCAGCTTCATTTTGTCACTGCAAGCCTGCTCTTTTCCCATTATTTCTTGGCTTGATGAATTGTACCATAATGCACACAAAAACCCTGGAAGTTATTCTAGACTCATTTTCTTCTTCACTTATCCAACATTGCCAGTCACTAAATCCAGTCACTAAATCTATTGATTTTTAACCTCAGGAGCCCCTTTTTTCTGGTACCAAAATATTTGTTTTGATTCTTATAATTATTGATGTGGGTTATGATGTTTTCTTTTCTTTTTCTTTTTTTTATTTTGAGTCAGAGTCTCACTCTGTCACCCAGGCTGGAGTACAGTGGCACACTCACGGCCACCCCAGCTTCAACCTGCTGGGCTCAGGCCATCCTTCTGCCTCTGCCTTCCAAGTAGCCAGAACTACAGGTGCACGCCACCGTGCCCAGCTAATTTTTTGATATATTGTAAAGACGAGGTCTCACCCAGTTGTCCAGGCTGGTCTCGAACCCCTGGGCTCAGGCAGTCCTCTCGCCTCAGCCTGGTTATATTTTCTTACAAACTACTTCCTTCTTTCAACCTCATTACATGCTTATTATTGCCCTAAATTATATTTCCAACGTATAAATGTGAATGTCACCCCTTTTCTTAAGAAAATCAGTCAGAGTCTCCCAGGTATCTTCTAGAAATTTCTAAACGCTTCGACATAGGGCAAAATTCTTCATGAAAGGGTTAATGCCTCCTTTTCCAGCCTCATCTCTCATCGCTCCTTCACACTTAACCATGTGGTCCAGTCATACCAAACTACCTGCAGAACCTGTCATTTGCCCTACTTCTTGCCCTCTGCTCTTACATGTTGCTGGGCCCTATGCCTGGCTGACTTACCTCTGCTTCTTATTCTTTGACCAACTTTTTCTCTTTGTTAACACTCAGCTCAGATGCTTTCTTTTGGAGGCCCCCTGCCTCATATTGAATTAGATGCTCCTCTTCTGTACTCCTGTAGCATCCTGGAGCTGTTATCACATACTTTTTAAAATTTTTGTTATCATATATTTTATTAGATAATATTTGATATATGCAAAAGGACATGTGTAATGTGTATATGTGCAGATTATGACCCAATTTGAATTTAAGTGTACACATTTTTAAAGTCTAAGTCTTACTTAGACTTCTATTTGCATCTTTAAAAAAAACTGGAACTTTTTTTTTCTCTTCTCTGTAGTGGGATAATAGGCGGTTGTTGGTGGACAAAGGATAATGAGTGGGAAGAGTTTTAGAGGAAATGAAAAGAGATAAAGTTTGCTCATAGGTGTAAACATTTATCCTTGAAGATGTTATAAGGGAAAATTTCCCTCTTGTGGCAAGGAGAAAAAAATGAATGATGGTGAAAAATGTAATAATGAAGAAAAATAAAAAATATTTGTGTGTAGGTGTTAAGATGGAGTCATTTTGGCTGCGTATGGGTCCCTAAGCAGTATAGTTCAGTAGTGCTAAGTATATTCACACTGTGGTGCAACCAACCTTCAGAACTCTTTTCAACTTGCAAACAAAACAAAATCCTGCCTTGTCCTGTTGCAGAAGAACTTCTGTTGGTGGTACAGACTGGATCTTTGTTGTGTTGCTTCATATTGTCTGAAGAGATGACCCTTTCTTTTTTAAAAAAAATTGTTATAAAATACATGTAACACAGATTTACAATTTTAGCCACTTTTAAGTGTATAGTTCAGTAGTGTTAAGTACATTCACACTGGTGCAATCAACCTTCAGAACTCTTTCAACTTGCAAACAAAACAGAAATATTATATCTATTAAATAACAATTCCTCATTTCTCTCTCACCCTAGTCCCTGGCAACTGCCCTTCTACTTTCTGTCTCTGTGAATCTGACTACTCTAGATACTTCATATAAGTAGACTTATATAGTATTTATCTTTTTGTTAGGGCTCATTTCACTTAGCATAATGTCCTCCAGGTTCTTCAGTGTTGTAGCATGTATCAATTTCTTTTTAAAGGCTAAATAAGCCGGGCTCGGTGGCTCAGCCTGTAATCCCGCGCCTTTGGGAGGCTGAGGTGAGTGGATTGCCTGAGTCCACGGGTTTGAGACCCACCTGGACAGCGAGACCTCATCTCTACAATAAATCAAAAAATCAGCCGGGCGTGGTAGCACATGCCTGTAATTCCGGCTACTTGGAGGGCTGAGGCGGAAGAATCGCCGGAGCCCAGCGGGTCGAGGCTGCGGTGGCTGGGAGTGGCCACTGCACTCCAGTCTGGGTGACAGAGTGAGAAAAACCAAAACAAATAAAGGCTAAATAATATTCCATTGTAAGTATATACCACATTTTGTTTATCCATTCATTCATGATGAACACTTTGTTTCCACCTTTCGGCTATTGTGTATAACATTGCTGTGGATGTGGGAAGTATCTTTTCATGATCCTGCTTTCAGTTCTTCTGGATATATACCAAGAAGTGGAATTGTTGGGTCATATGGTAATTCTATTTTTAATTTTTTGAAGTACTGCCTCACTGTTTTTCATAGTGTCTGCACCATTTTCTTTTCCACCCACAGTGTACAGGTGTTCAAATTTTTTCACATCTTTGCCAACATTGTTATTTTCTGTTCTTTTTGATAGTAGCCATCCTAGTGGATGTGAGGTGGTGTATAATTGAAGTTTTGATTTGCATTTCCTTAATGATTAGTGATATTGAGCATGTTTTTGTGTGCTTGTTGACTCTTTTACAGTAGTTCCCCCTTATCTCTGGAAATATGTTCCAAGAACTCCAGAGGATGCCTGAAACTGCAGATAGTACCAAACCCTATATATATTGTTTTTTCCAATAGATACATACCCATGATAAAGTTTAATCTATAAATTAGGCACACTAAGAGATTAACAGCAATAATGAAATAGAACAATTATAATAGTATATTGCAATAAAAATGGTAAGAATATGGTATCTTTTTCTCAAAATATCTTATTGTTTGTGATATTTTTGGATTGTGGTTTACCATGGAAAATTGAAATCATGGAAAGAAAAACTATGGAATGTGAAACCATGAATAAGTCTCTGAGTTCCTTTGTATTTCTTTTGCCTTTCTTCTGTGAGTCCACTGCCCTCTTGCTACAATTTGAGTGAATTGTTCTCTAGTCTTGCTACATATCTGTCATCCTGGGACTTTTAAGAACCACCACCTATAAATTTCTTTTTCTTCTCTTCTGTGTTGTAACTTCTGTTTTCTGGGTTTCACGTTTTGCTGGAGCGTCTCCTACAGTAGTTTCCTAAGAAAGAGAAGATAGAAGATAAATCTTGCTGACTTCTTGTATATCTGAAACTGTTTTAATTCTACCCTAGCATTTGTCTGACAGCTTGTCTGGTTATAAACTTCTAGATCAGAATAATATTCCCCTAGAATTCTGAAGGCAATACTTTATATGTCTTCGAGCTTTTAGAATTGCTGTTGAGAAGTCTGATGGTTTCTAGATTTTCATTCCTTTGTATGTAACCTGTTTTTTCTTCATGAAAGCTTTAGCAATTTTTCTTCATTCCTCATACTTTGAATTATAATCTTATTTTTTTTTCACACTTTTTTTTTTTTTTTGAGTTGAAGTCTCACTCTGTCACCCAGGCTGGAGTGCAGTGGCATGCTCACAGTCACCTGCTAGGTTCAGGCAATCCTTCCGCCTCAGCTTTCCAAGTAGCTGGAAGTACAAATATGAGTCATTGTTTCATTGATTGAGCTGGGAACTTTTTAGTAGGTCCTTTTTATCTGAGGGCACCATGACTGGGAAATATTCTTTTTTCTCAGAACAATTTCTTACCTTTGGAATTACTGTCAGTCAGTTATTGAACCTCATGAATTGATTATCTAATTCTTTTTTCTCTCCTATTGGTTGTCACTTTTTCTTTTTAATGTATTTTTTGACAAATTCCCGTGTTATTTTACAACTCTCCTGTTAAAATTTTGTTTTAGCTATCATTTTACATTCTTAAGATTTTTAAAAATTCTTGATTGTTTCTTTCTGAAAATCATTATTTTCTGCTGAAAGTGCTTGTTTGAGGATATTTTCTTGTTTTTTTGTTGTTGTTTGTTTTTTGTTTCTTGTTTTTTTTTGAGTTGGAGTCTCACTCTGTCACTCAGACTGGAGTGCAGTGGCCGCTCCCGGCCACCGCAGCCTTGACCCGCTGGGCTCCGGTGATCCTTCCACCTCAGCCTTCCAAGCAGCTGGAACTACAGGCGCACGCTACCACGCCTGGCTAGTTTTTGGTTTATTGTAGAGATGAGGTCTCGCCATGTTGCCCAGGAGGGTCTCGAACCGACTCAGGCTATTCACTCACCTCAGCCTCCCAAGGCGCGGGATTACAGGCTGAGCCACCGAGCCCAGCTGGAGGATATTTTCTTAAAGTTGTCTTCTGCGTTTTCCATTAATTGGTTTAATTTGATTTTTTGCCTGTTTATTTTGATTTTTCCTTTTCATCTTGAGGCTTACCTCAAAGAGCAGGTGTTCCTTGGTGTTCCTATTTAAGGAAACAATAAAACATTAATTTGACACTCTGTATGCAGAGACAGGGCTTCTTCACTGGTAGCTGTCATTGAGTAATCTGGCCACAGGTTGGCTTTTTTATTTGGGGACTCTCTATCTGTGAATCTTTTTTTCTGGAGTCATTCCAGTCTCTCCATAGATGAAAGGATATGAGAGGGGTGCCTGGCTGCTGGTACTCTGGTAGTTAGCCAGAAAAGGAGATCTTACCATCCAGTATTCAGACTTTATTTTTGTTTTCAATTTTTAGGAACAGGGTCTTGCAGCATTGCCAAGGCTGGACTTGAATTCCTAGACTCAAGTGATCCTCTTGCCTCAGCCTCCCAAATTGCTGGGACTATAGGCACATGCCATCGCTCTTTTGTCCTGCCTTCTGTAGTCCCCATATCTAAATTTTTTTGTTTACTTTCCTCAGATAAGAAATATTCTATTTGAGAAAGAAAAGTCAACTGGTTACATGGGAATAGGTCCTGGGTTCTACTTACCAGTATTATTGTAAGAGCTCCAGTCTAAGCTCCTTTCTTTGGAGGCACCCTAGCAAGATCCTTTGGTGTGAATGAACTTGCATTTGTTTCTTACTGGAATCTCCGTCTTAGGGCACTTAGGGTTCACCTTCTCTAGACTCCTAAGCTGGCCACTGCTTCACTATTCTCTTTGTTTTCATATATGAATGTCTCCTTGTTTCATTACAGATTGAGTTCACATTCTGTTCATTTTTGTATTTTGCTCATTCTGCATTTTTTTAGGGTGACTTCAGAGAGATGAAGAAAGCAGGAAGGCCTTCTTGCCTCTATCTTAAAACTGGAAGTATAGATATTGACTTTAAAATAGAATGTGGTTTCCCTGTATTTTTTTTTTTTATTTTTTGAGTTGGAGTCTCACTCTGTCGCCCAGACTGGAGTGCAGTGGCCGCTCCTGGTCACTGCAGCCTCGACCTGCTGGGCTCTGGCGATCCTTCCGCCTCAGCCTTCCGCCTCAGCCTTCCAAGTAGCTGGAACTACAGGCGCATGCTACCACACCCGGCTCAGTTTTTGATTTATTGGAGATGAGGTCTCACCAAGTTGCCCAGGTGGGTCTCAAACCCACGGGCTCAGGGAATCCACTCACCTCAGCCTCCCAAGGCGCGGGATTACAGGCTGAGCCACCGAGCCCAGCTTCCCTATGTTTTAAATTGTACTAGATGGGCACAGTGGCTCATGCCTGTAATCTTTGGGAGGTGGAGGTGGGAGGATCACTTGAGCTTAGGAGTTCAAGACCAACCTGGACAACATAGTGAGACCTCATCTCTACCAAAAAAAAAATTGGCCAGATGGGGTGGTGTATGTTTGTAGTCCCAGCTCCTTGGAAGACTGATGCAGGAGAATCACTTGAGCCCAGGACTTAAGGCTGCAGTGAGCCATGATTGTGCTGCTGTACTCCAACCCAGGCAACAGAGGGAGACCATGATTTCAGGCAAGCAAACAAACAGTGTGCGGTCATTGTTGCTTGTTCTGTAAATATCAGTGATATTATTGTGGTATTTTCAACTAAAAATTCTAATATTGGCTTTAAATTGTATGTAAAGAATCTTTTTTATTTTTGATTGACAGGGTGGTGTTGGTATCCAACTATACAAAAACATTGGATATTTTACAAGAAGTATGCAAGCGTCATGGATACGCTTATAAAAGACTTGATGGACAGACACCAGTCTCTCAAAGGCAGCAAATTGTTGAAGGCTTTAACAGTAAATACTCGACTGATTTTATTTTTTTGTTAAGTTCAAAAGCTGGAGGTGTGGGACTTAACCTTATTGGAGGATCTCACTTAATTCTTTATGACATTGATTGGAATCCAGCCACTGATATCCAGGTAGGAATATTTGTGCACTAGATGGACATTATTGAATACCGGGGGATACAATTCCTGCTGGAGATATAAAGATGATGATGATGTATAATAACTGCTACATATCAAACCTTTATTTTGCATCAGGTCTATGCTAAGTGCTTTCCATCTATTCAATCTTCACAACAACCCTACAGTTTGATAGATGTTAGTAGTCCCATTTTATAGATGAAGATATGGAAACTTGTTTTAGGTCCCACAGCTTATAAGAGGCAAAGCCAGGATTCAAACCCAAACCTCTATGTCTCCAGGCTGTAGTCCACGGCACACTTGGGCCTTCAGGATTCTCATGACTACCAGAGGAAGATAATAAAGTGTTATGTGTGCTATGATTAATATTTGTGCAGGCTATATTAAAGATATACAATTAACTTATTTAGGAAAATGTTTGAGAAGAAACCTTTGGTTTTCTTCAGAGTACGGTCCATCTTTATGTATTTTTAGATGCATGTTAACCTAAAATTTACACTGTGGTATCTGCTTTAGGGGATTCCAAGACAGCCTTCAGGTTAATGATTCCCTAGAAGGACACAGAATTGAGAAAAGCAGCTAGACTCAGAGTAATGTGTTATTATAGTAAAGGATACTAAAATCAGCAAAGGAAAGTGGTACACAGGGCAGAATCCAGGCATAAGCTTCCGGTTGTCCTCTCCCCGTGGTTTTATGGACAATGCTTAATTCTCCCAGCATTTGTGAGTGACAATACATGTGGAGTATTGTCAACCAGGGAGGTTCACCCAAGCCTTAGTGTCCAGTTTTTGTTTGGGGTCAGTCCTGTAGGTTTGGAGCACTTTCATGACTGACCTTAATTACTCAATCTCCATCACCTCCAGAGGTCAAGCTGATACCACATGGCCTAAGGCCATGTCCCACCTATATCACCTTGCTAAAGTAAACTATCTGGTGTGGCTGAAGGCTCCGGATAAACAAAGACACTATTATCAGACAGGCTATTCCCAGGGCTTAGAGATGATCTCTTAGGAGTTTGTTGAAGGCCGGACTTTTCTTTGGAATGTGATGGTTTGAACATCAACTCTTTACTGTGCACACAGGATCATTAAACCACAGGGATCTGCCTAGAGCCTGAGCTGATTGCAGATATCCTAGGGACTTTTCAAGGGTGAATCATTAGGTACTTGGACTGGGAATGAACCCGTGCTATACTTGATTTTTAGCATTCTTGCTGTCCAGACGTGCTGTCCCATTCTTTGATGAAGCTACCTCAACAGTTATTTTATAGTACCACAGTGAGTGTTCACTCATCCCTTTCTTTATCCTAGGAGAAAGATATGAAGTGGAGTGTGCTTAGGCATGCCTGGGTTTTGTTTTTTTGAAATTTTAAAAACATATTTCTGCGCATTACTTATGTGGAAAGGGCTATCAGCTTCTACTGACTTTCAAAATTCTCACATATTTTCTATAGGCAATGTCTAGAGTATGGAGAGATGGTCAGAAACATCCTGTACATATTTACAGACTCCTAACCACAGGTAATAACTCCCCCCTTTTTTAGATTAGAAAATATAGTTTATTTAGAAAGTAAATTTGAGAGAGAGAGAGAGAGAGAGAGAGAGAGAGATAGGTAGGAGGTTCACCTCCCCAAGGTAATAGAGGGGGCCAAAGCCAGGAAACATAGCGACAGCCGTAGCTCCAAGAGCACATGGCCACACCAGAGTCTAGTAAGGCAGTGACGAGGTAATAACCCTTTAGTGTGACAGAAAATGTATACCCTTTGAGTAATTAATCACTACTAAACTGAATTTATTTTTCTTCCTCATTGCCAAATTTCTAACTTTTAATGTGATTTACTCTCCAATCAGACTGGCAGATGATGAAGGAAAAATCAAAGTATTTTATGACCCTGTAAAGCTGTTTTTTGCAGACTATGTCATCTTTTAAAACAGTTACCTCATCTGTTTAAGGTCTGCCATCACCATCTATAAAACTTCATCTACATATCAAACTGCTCCCTTATTTTCCTCAAGCGGCCTGTTTCCTTTTCTGCTTTCACAATTCCTTAGATAACTAGTTGTCAGTCAGAAAATCTTTGAATACACCTATAACCTGTGCTCTGCCCCATCTCCCCGCCCCTCAGAAATGTCCTGCCTCTCTGGACTGAACCAGTTTAAATCTCATGTGTATTGATTTGTGGCTTCTTGTAACTTCTGGCCTCCTAAACTGTATGTGACCAAGCTACCATCCAACCAAGGTGGACACACTTTCTCAGGACCTCTTGGGGACATTAGTCGGAATAAACCATCTTAAAATACTTTACAGAGTTTGGCATCTTTTCATCAACATTAAGAAAACATTTCTTGTTAGTTTGTGCTTCAATATCAGGAATATATTGTTATTTTGTTAACTAATATGCTAATAAACATGTTTTACCCTACACAAATAACATAGAGATTTGAAGGTAATCCAATGAATGTTTTCTCTTTAGGTACAATAGAAGAAAAGATCTATCAAAGGCAGATCAGTAAGCAAGGTCTTTCTGAGGCAGTTGTAGACCTAACCAAGACATCTGAACATATTCAGTTTTCAGTAGAAGAACTTAAAAATGTGTTCACATTACATGAGAATTCACAGTGTGTTACTCATGACCTGCTTGACTGTGAGTGTATAGGAGAAAAAGATCATACAGGTTAGTTGTATTTTAATTTTGTTACTATGTAATACAGTTTCTTTCTCTCTTTAGCAGTTAAAAATATTATATAATAACTTCAAAATATTTTCTATTTGTATATATTAGTTTCCTTTTTTCCTCAGGTCACAAGGCAACTGCCAGATAGATATCTAAGAAGAAATTTAGAACTTATTCTCTCAATTTAGCTTCTTATTTCTGAATCAGCTGTGAAAAACTTAACTTATTTAGGAAGGTCTTTGCAATTCTGGTATAATGACTTTCGAGTTAGGAAAATGTTTTTTAAATCTTTTTTTCTCTTTCACAAAAAAATACACTTGACAGAATAATCCTACTGTTTGTGTTGTGTAAAATTTATTTATAATGGGGTCATTTTCTGAGGCATTTAGCATGGGCCACCATACTTCTCAGTACGTGATATAACTTCTAGTGTGCTGCTTATGCTGAAAACGTCAACTCTCCAGAATTAGACACTGTTCAAAAAGAAGCTAGATTAAGAGTAGGACTTGAGCAAGCATTGTCAAGTAGTTGAAAGTTACTTGAAAAATTGTATTATCATAGGTTTAAAAAGTTAGACTATATGAGACTGACATGGAAGAATTTAGATTTTATATAAGTATATTTTACATAAATTTTATGTATTATGTAATCTGGGCTAGATTCATGCCTGTAATCCCAGTACTTTGGGAGGCCGAGGTGAGAGAATTGCTTGAGCCCAGGAGTTCAAGACCAGCCTGGGCAACATAGTGAGACCTCATCCCTAGAAAAAATTGAACATTAAAAATGTTAGCTGGGCATGGTGGCATGTGCCTGTAGTCCTTGCTACTCGGGAGGCTAAGGCAGGAGGATCGCTTAAGCCCAGGAGTTTGAGGCTATGTTAAACCATGATTATGCCACTGCACTTAAGTCTGAATGACAGAGTAAGACCTCAACTCCAAAAATAATAGTAATAATTTGGAGACAGAGGCAAGAGGACTGCCTGAGCCCAGGGGTTTGAGACCAGCCTGGGCAACTTGGCGAGACCTTGTCTCTACAATAAATACAAAAAATTAGCTGAGTGTGGTAGTGTAGTTCCAGTTACTCTGGAGGCTCTGGTGGAAGGATCACCTAAGCCCAGCATATCGAGGCTGTAGTGGCTGTGAGAGTGCCACTGCATGCCCACCTAGGCAACAGAGTGAGACTCTGACTCAAAAAAAAAAAAAAAAGCTGGGTGTGGTGGCTCACACCTATAATCTCAGCACTTTGGGAGGCCGAGGTGAGAGGATGATTGCCTGAGCCCACAGGTTTGAGACCAACCTGGTGAAACCTCATCTCTACAATTAAAAAAAAAAATCATGTAATCTATCCACTTATAGATACATAATCATGTACAATAATACATAATTATAAGAATGTATTAGATATATTTATATTATATAAAATATGTACTTTAAAAATGTTTAATGGGTATATTTTATATATATATATATTTTTTGAGTTGGAGTCTCTGTCACCCAGGCTGGAGTGCAGTGACACACTCACAGCCACTGCAGCCTCAACTTGCTGGGTTCGGGCAATCCTTCCACTTCAACCTTCCAAGTAGCTGGAACTACAGGCATGTACCACCACGCCCAGCTAATTTTTTGCTTTAGTAGAGACAATATCTTGCCATGTTGCCCAAGCTGGTCTTGAACCCGTGGGCTCAGGCAGTCCTCTCACCTCTGCCTCCCAAAGTGCTAGGATTATAGGCATGAGCCACCATGCCTGGCTAGTGGGTTTATTTTATTTTTTTGAGTTGGGGTCTTACTCTGTCACCCAGACTGGAGTGCAGTGGCGCTCTCATGGCCACCACAGCCTTGATCTGCTGGGCTCAGGTGATCCTTCTACCTCAGCCTTCCGAGTAGCTGGTAAATAATGGCTGGCCTCTGCTGTATGTGTTTTGCATAATCCAGCCCTTAAGTGCTTGCCTTACTCAACTTCTCTTGCATTATTTTGCCTTTGCTCTCCAGGCTGTAATTGCATCAGGCTCCTGTAGCCCCACAGATTTTAGATAAGAGATTGTAGTACATTTCTTTGGATGATTATTTGTTTAATGTGTATCTCTTCCACTAGACTGTAAGGTCCTTGAAGTCAGAGACCGTGTCTATGTTTGTTCATCATTTTTGCCCCCAGTGCTTAAATCAGCAGGTAGCAAACAATTTATAAATATTGTAGAAAGGATGCATGGATTTGTTTTCACTTGAACCGTGGTGATCAAATGTAATAAATTACTTAAAATAACTGTCATAAAACAAAAAGTATTATAAATAGTAGGATATTGATTGGCCTAAAGATTTTCTCATTGTTTTACTTATTTCAGGTGATTCGTTGGAAAAATTTGTTGTCTCTAGACATTGTCAGCTTGGTCCACATCACCAGAAATCAAACTCCCTGAAACCTCTTTCTATGTCTCAGCTGAAGCAATGGAAACATTTTTCTGGAGATAATTTCAATCTTCCAGATCCTTTCCTGGAAAGAATAAGAGAAAATGTGTCATTCTTTTTTCAGAATATAACCAATCAAGCTACTGCCATATAATGAAAGAAGATTAATTCATGACATTCCCTTGCTCCTTAAAAAAAATTAATATAGTAATAAAATTTAATTTTTGAAAATTAATAGAATTATTTAAATTATAATGTATACAATGATATTGCAAAATATATAATTGCTTTGATACAATAGTCAAAATTGTTATTTAACTTTGAGTAAATATTGTTAAATGTTGAAGTTAAATATTAAAGACATGCTTCTTCATCATATAATTATCTATGAATAATCCCATGATTAATATACTTTTATTAAGTGTCTGCTGAGTAACTTTTACAAGGAATATGAAAAGGTAGAATAATTTCTTTGGGAAATTGAATCTGATTAGAAATATTAGGCATAGATGTGTGAGATAACTGAAAAACGATGTATTTAAACTATAGTTCAAGGAAGAAAGAGAATCAGAGGTAAGGATTGCAAATGCTGAAGATATTGAATGTAATAGTTGCTGCAGGGCTGTTTTGAGTGAGAATAGTTGGTTGGTTGGTGCAGAAGATGAAGGACTTTGGGATACTTGACAGCACTAATTCTTTGTCTGGACTTAAGGACTTATGCAGTTTGTAAAGCCATGCCCACCAAACATTGTTTATACACTGAATAAAAGTTCAACTAGGCCAGGCGTGGTGGCTCAAGCCAATAATCCTGGCACTTTGGGAGGCTGAGGCGAGAGGATTGCCTGAGCCCATGGATTCGAGACCAGCCTGGGTAACATGGTGAGACCTTGTCTCTACAATAAATCAAAAAATTAGCTGGGTGTGGTAGCACATGCTTGTAATTCCAGCTACTTGGAAGGCTGAGGCGGGAGGATTGCTGGAGCCCAGCAGGCTGATGATGGGGTGGTTGTGAGTGTGCCACTGCACTCCGGCCTGGGCGATGGAGTGAGACTCCAACTAAAAAAAAAAAAAAAGTTTAACTACCATCATTTGAGGATTGTCTGGAGTAACTTTTGACATTACAAACAGCTACTTAGGAGCTGAGGGAAAGGGATCTCTTGAGTCCAGAAGTTCAAGATTGCAGTGAGCTATGTTCGTACTACTGCATTCCAGCCTGGTTGATAGAGCAAGACCCCATCTCTTAAAAAAAGAGAAGAGACTCATCAGTGGGCTTAACATTTTCAGTAATCCTGCTGGGCTCAGTGGCTTAGTACTTTGGGAGGCTGAGATAAGTGGATTTCCCGAAGTGTGTTCATTACCAGCTCAGGCAACTTGGCGAGTCCTCGTCTCTACAATAAATAAAAAATTAGCCAGGTGAGCTGGGTGTGGTAACACACACCTGTAGTTACAGCTACTTAGAAGGCTGAGGCAGAAGAATTGCTGGAGCTCAGCAGGTCAATGCTGGAATGGCCGTGACCATGCCACTGCACTCCAACCTGGGTCACAGAATGAAACTCCAACTCAAAAAAAAATTCAGTAACCAATGTTGTGCAATATGTGCTGTCATGCAGACTTTTTTGTTCCAGTTGCAGAACACAGACAGTCGATTTAGCATAATTCTAAAGGGCTCTAGGGTTTTTTGGAAGGTGGCATCAATTTTTTTTTTTTTTGAATTGGAGTCTCACTCTGTCACCCAGGCTGGAATGAAGTGGCATACTAACGGCCACCCCAGTGTTGATCTGCTGGGCGCAGGCTCTCCTTCCACCTCAGCCTTCCAAGTAGCTGGAATTACAGGCGTATGCTACCATGCCCGGCTCACTTTTTGATTCATTGTAGAGATGAGATCTCACTAAGTTGCTCAGACTGGTCTCGAACCTGTCGGCTCAGGCAATCCTCTCACCACGGACTCCCAAAGTGCTGGGATTACAGGCTTGAGCCACTGTGCCCTGCGGGTGGCATCAATTTAAAATCACCAACTGCATTATCCCCTAAGAGTCAGATTGTCCTTTGAAGCCAGGCATGAATTTTTCCCTTCTAGCAGGGAAAGTCCTGTATGGCATCTTCCACTAGAAGGCTGTTTGTTCGACATTGAAAGTCTGTTGTTTATTGTAGCCACCTTCATCAGTGATCTTAGCTAGATCTTCTGGATAACTTGCTTCAGCTTCTCCATCAACTACTTGCTGTTTTATCTTGCACTTTTATGTTACAGAGATGGCCTCTTTCCTTAAGCCTCATGAACCAACATCTGCTAGCATCAAACTTCTCTTTTGCAGCTTCCTCAACTCTCAGCCTTCATAGAATTAAAGAGAGTTAAGGCCTTGCTCTGGATTTAAGGGAATGTTGTAGGTGGTTTGATTTATTCAGACCACTCAAACTCCATATCAGCAATAACAAAAAAAAAAAAGCTACTCGACTTTCATAGAATTTGTGTGTTCATTGGAGTAGCACTTTTAATTTAATAGAACCCTAATTCAAGAACCTTTCCTTTGCATTGACAACTTGGTCAACTGTCTGATACAAGAGGCCTAGCTTTAAGCCTATTTCAGCTTTCGACATGCCTTCCTCACTAAGCTTAATCATGTCTAGCTTTTGATTTAAGGTGTGAGACATGCAACTCTTCCTTTTACTTGAACTCTTAGAGGTCATTGTAGGGTTCTTAATTGGCTTAATTTTTAACATTGTTGTGTCTCAGGGAAGAGGGAGGCCCGAGGAGAGGGAGAGAGATGAGGTTACTGTCAGATGGTAAAACAATGAGAACACACAAAACATTTATTGATTGTTTGCTGTCTTACATGGGTGAGGTTTATGGTATTTTGAGCAATCAAAGATAACTGATCACTGATCACTATAACAGATATAAGAAAACTTGAAATATTTCAAGAATTCCTAAAATGTGACACAGACAGGAAATGAGTACATGCTGTTGGAAAAATGGTCCCAATAGACCTGCTTGATGCAGGGTTGCCACACACCTTCAATTGTAAAAAGACAGTATTTGGAAAACACAACAAAATGAGGTATGTCTGTATTGTCTTGAGGTGTTACATAATCATGTACCATCAAATATTAGTTCTTCCCAGTTTTGTGCTATACTTGGGCAATTGTATATCTAGGACTTATGAGCGGGCAGTTTGGGACCAAATTCATTAGTTAGGGATTAGTCAACAAGTAATAAGCAAAAATGGAGTTTTTTGGACCCATATAGAATCCATGTATGAGACTTTATATAAAAATGTTTAAGAGACAGGCTCTCACTGTGTTGCTCAGGCTGGACTCAAACTAAAACTTCTTTCAATATCTCTCTTGTATCATATTATTTTCCATCATAAAATCCTTTTAAAAATTGATAAGGGACAGACAGTTTTGTTATCTGTCTTAGCTGTAGTGGATGCTAGGTGTGCTGCCAGATTGTTCTCTTCAGGACCAAGGTGCTAGTTTCTTCAGCTCCCAGAAGCATCACCTGCTGAACCAATCAGCCAAATCTCTCCCCAAGAGTAGCCCTCAGCTGAGAGGAGCTGCCTCACCCAAGATTACACTCCTCCCTAGGTTGCTAGCATTGAGTGACTTGTGCATACAGAGTGGAAAGGCCCAGAACCCTTACCTCAATTTGGGATAGCTTTATAAAGGACAATTCTAGCTCCATTGGGTAAGGGTCCTGGGCCTATTTGAATAACAGAGGTGCCTACTGTTCTCCATAAAATTGTTTACAAAGTAGTGTGGGAAGTAGCCTTCCTCCATCTCTCTGCCTAGCTCTGAGATTTTCCCAAAAGGCTACAATTTCATGTATACTGCATGGAGGCTGAGTTTCATGAGAGAACCCCCGTAACATGGGACAAAGGCAGCTTGTGTGATATGGGAGCCCAGAGGCTGAGAAGCACAGAAGACCGTGAATTGGGAATTGAAGAAGGCTTTTGACCTTGACAGATCAGGGTTTTGTGGAGGTTCAAACTCATTTAATCTAGATGCTTAAGGACCCTCAACCCCTGGGTAGCATATATAAGGCATCTGTTTTGTGGCCAGTGCTCACTTTATAAGAATTCCCCATTT
This sequence comes from Cephalopachus bancanus, assembly GCA_027257055.1. Classification (NCBI taxonomy): domain Eukaryota; kingdom Metazoa; phylum Chordata; class Mammalia; order Primates; family Tarsiidae; genus Cephalopachus; species Cephalopachus bancanus. The sequence goes on from JAPVLO010000045.1 coordinate 216,042, forward strand.
CCCCCTTCTTTATGCTCTCAGTTAGCAGCTCTGCTATGTAGCACTCACTGCACTGTCTGTAATTGCTTGTTCACCTAGTTCTCTTTCCTGCTAGGCTGAATTCTTTGAAGATAGGGATTTCATTTTACACATCCGAGTATTCTCAGGACCTTATATTGTTCCTGGCACAAACAGCTACTTAGTAATTGAAGGACTCAATGTGGTCATTCACTTTTTTACTTACTCAACTGTCTTGCTCATATATCTAATTTTCAAGGTATTTATTAGGTCAATTGCTGAGCAAGGAGCTGTGCTCAACACTGAAGAAAATAGAGCCAACAGTTTTTCCTTGCCTTCTGACGGCTTCCAGACTCTTCCCTTTTTGCTTGCACGATCTATCTGCCACATGACCTGACAAAGGCTGTCAGTGCAATGAGTAATAATTTTAAGACATATACATAATTCATTTCTAATTTCACAGATACACCTTTCACATGGTTTTATGCAATAATATTCTTGCTCTAAATGATAATGTAAATACTTTCCTTTTTCTTTTTTTTTTTTTTTTTTGAGTTGGAGTCTCACTCTGTTGCCCAGACTGGAGTGCAGTGGCCGCTCCCGGCCACCGCAGCCTCGACCTGCTGGACTCCGGCGATCCTTCCGCCTCAGCCTTCCAAGTAGCTGGAACTACAGGCATGCGCTACCATGCCCGGCTGGTTTTTTTGATTTTTTTATTGTAGAGATGAGGTCTCGCTGCCCAGGCGGGTCTCGAACCCGCGGGCTCAGGCAATCCGCTCACCTCAGCCTCCCAAAGGCGCGGGATTACAGGCTGAGCCACCGAGCCCAGCTGTAAATACTTTTCAATTATGTTCTTATAAGGATTGAATCACCAACAAATTAAAACATGAGCACCTCTGGACAGCCTATCTACACATTTTTTTAAGAAAAGTGTGTGATACAGGAGCAAGTCATAAAAACCTGGCTGGCATTTCATTTTAGTGGAGTGATCGTGGCCTACGGTCACACTACCTGGGCAACTTGGGGTTCTAATATTACGTTGGCAAGATTGAAATTGTGTGACTTGCAGCAGACAGTATATATAATCAGCAGATGGCACTGTTTTTCTTTTTTCCAAATTAATATGTCCTAGAGGCATTCATAGATATGCTATTTTGGTGTTGAAGGAAGCATACAACATGGCTTGGTACAAAGGGATATTATTTTTTCTTACCTTATATGATATAGATTTTTTTGGGTTTAGATCAGTTTTCTGTGGCACACTTCCATAGCTAAACTGTGACCTTTGCTTCAAACCATTACAAATTTCCATCCGGACACCTTTGTTGTTCACAAAATCAGTACCAATTCAGAATACAGCTTTTATGACTAAAAAAAGAAACTGGGGAGAAAAAGTGCGTCACTGACACTAGTCAGAACGGTTTGTTGGAGCTTGTTACACTTACTTGAAAACCTGAAGTGTTAAATGTAATTTAATCTTGCAATTTTTTTAGATTTATAAAGAATTATAGATCTCTTTTTGAGAAAGGATATGAGAAATTCCAACAAAGCAGGTTTAAACAAACAATACCTTTATTTTTATTTTTTAAAGAAAATGTCAGCAAAATACTGAAGACATTTTGTGTGTAGTTTAAAAAATTTATAACATCATAGGTAGCTACAGCATAAAAACTTATTTGTACCTGCACTATATTTTCATAATATATATATTTTTTCTCTCCTCCTACTCTCAGACATTGGAGCTCTTGATTCTCAGGCCTTCGGACTTAGACTGGGACTTACACCGGTCTTCATCGTTTGGGTTGCTATAACAAAATACCATAAACTGGATAGCTCATAAATAACAGAAATTTCTTTCTCATAGTTCTGGATGCTGGGGAGTCCAAGAACAGGCGCCAGCAGAGCCAGTGTTTGATGATGGCTCTCTGGTTTATAGACAGCACCTGCTAGCTGTGTCCTCACATGGTGGAAAGGGTAAGAGGTCTCTCTAGGGCCTATTTTTTAAGGACATTCATGAGGATTCTGCCCTCATGACCTAATCGCCTCCCAAATGCCCCACCTCCTAATATCATCACATTTGTAAGTAGATTTCAACATATGAATTTAGATGAAACACAACATTCAGACCCCAGCAACCCTTTTCCCCCTTCTCAGGCCTTAAGACTTAGGTTGAGACTTATACATTGGCTCCCTTGGTTCCCAGGCCTCTGGACTAAGACTGAATCTAGCACCAGCTTTCTTGGTTCTCCAGCTTGCAGACAGCAGATCGTGGGACTTCTTGTCTTCTATAATCATGTGAGCCAATTCCCATATTAAACCTCTCTCTCTATATATATATCTCTGTATCTCTGTGTCTATATATCTTCTATTGGTTCTGTTTCTCCCTGATTAATACAGATGCATACCATTGTTGAGCATCTGAGTGAAGCAAATTTATAACTGCTACATTTGTTTGAAGGCAACATATAGGAATGTCAATCTAATGCTTCTGTCTCTCACATATAAGTAAAAGTTTAGTATTTGTAAACTTCTATTTTATTATGTATGCAGTGTTGCCATTATATAAATAAATGAGAGGTATTGTAAAGACAGGATCAAAGATTTTCTGAAGCAGACTAAAATGAATATGTGAAAATCAGGTGCTTGAAAACATAGGTGATAATCTACACTTATTTGGCTCTTTTCAGTTTTTATCTGATTGGCTTCTCACAACAATGGTGAGAGTTGGAAAGAGCAAGTATTCTATTATCTCCATTTTACAGATTTAAGGCTTAGAGTAATGAAATGATTATTCAAAGTTCAGTGACAGAGCTGAAACTTGAATTCCACCCCCTCAATATCTAAAGTTCTTTCAGTACACTTTCATGTCTTCTCTATATGAATTCACCATGCCAGGTTCTTGAGCTAGACATATATGCGAGAAGAAAAATTCATGTGAGTGCTTCATATCACTTTCTCTTTTCAAGTAAATTCATTAAGCAACTGAGATTCTGATTAGAGTGTGTGAATTTCATAAGATATGAATATTATGCTCTGAAAATAAACTTTCATGTTCTAACTAGACAGCTGAAGGCAGAAAACTTTATGTAAATAAATTATACCCTTGGAAATATGATAATGAACTTTTAAACTTTATTTTATTTTCACTTTTTTGTGTTTTGAGTCAGAGTCTTGCTCTGTTATTCAGGCTGGAATGCAGTGGCACACTAAGTATCTGGAACTACAGGTGTGCGCCCCATGCCCGGTTAATTTTTTGATTTATTTAGACACGAGGTCTCACCAAGTTGCCCAGGTTGCTCTGAACCTCTGGGCTTAGGCAGTCCTCTCACCACCACCTTCCTAAGTGCTGGGATTACAGGCGTGAGCCACCACATCTGGCCATTGTTTTATTTTTTTAATTTGATTTGTATAAATTTATGGGATACAAGTATAATTTTGTTACATGGATAGTGAACTTTAGAACTCTTTTTTTTTGAGTTGGAGTCTCACTCCATCACCTAGACTGGAGTGCAGTGGCCGCTCCCGGCCACCGCAGCCTTGACCTGCTGGGCTCCGGAGGTCCTTCCGCCTCAGCCTTCTGAGTAGCTGGAATTACAGGCGCGCACTACCGTGCCCGGCTGATTTTTTGATTTATTGTAGAGATGAGGTCTCGCCTGCCCAGGCGGGTCTCAAACCCGCGGGCTCAGGCAATCCACTCACCTCAGCCTCCCAAAGGCGCGGGATAACAGGCTGAGCCACTGAGCCCGGCTTAGAGCTCTTTTTTTATATTTTTGGAGTCACTCAGGCTGGAGTGCAGTGGCATGACCAAGGCTACCGCAGCCCCGACCTGCTGGGCTTCGATGATCTTTCTGTCTCACTAAGCTGCCTACGCTGGTCTTGAACTCTTGGTCTCAAGCAATCCTCCTGCCTTGGCCTCCCAAGTGCTGGGATTAAGCTACCACACCTAGTCTAGAAATCTTTTAAAGCAGTGGTCCCCAACCTTTTTGGCCAGTTTGGTGGAAGACAATTTTTCCACCGACCAAGGTTGGGTGGAGGTGCAGGTGGTTTGGGGATGGTTCACACACATAACATTTATGCACTTTATTTCTATTATGATTACATTATAATATATAATGAAGTAATTTTACAACTCACCATTAAAAAGAGGCATGGATGGAAGTGATAAATAAAATAATGGGCAGGCCACGTGCTGACTAAAACAAGTGTCGGATTCTGACTTAAAGCCTGCCACCAGATGCAGCTGTACAACTGAAGTACATCAACTCACTTGCCACTCACTGGTAGGGTTTCGATATAAGACTGCAAGCAATTGATTTGTTATGGTCTCTGTGCAGTCAAAACTTACTGCTAATGTTAATCTATATTTGCAGCCACTCCCAGGCTAGCATCATGGCTTCAACTCCACCTCAGATAATCAGGCATTAGATTCTTATAATGAGCCTGCAACCTAGATCCCTCACATGTCCAGTCTGCAGTAGGGTTCGTGCTCTTGAGAAGCTAATGCAGCCGCTAATCTGACAGAAGACAGAGCTCAGACGGTAATTTGAGCAATGAGGAGAGACTGTAAAGACAGATGAAGCTTTGCTCACCCGCCTGCTGCTGTGTGGCGTGGTTCTTGTACAAGTTTATAGCCCCAGGGGTTGGAGGCACCTGTTTTAAAGTATTGATACTGTGCCACATATATCTTATTTTACTAAAAGTTTGTACTCATTTATTCAACAATACTTACTATTTTCTATGTAACAGATACTGTATTAGGTGCCAAGAATGCAAATAACTGAGGCAAACCATCCTCTTTCAAATAATTTTCGATATATTGGGGTGGACATACACATAAACAGATGATTTTGATGTGTTTGGGCAACTCTTGAAGCCACAAGTGGGAGGGCACGAGAGATGATGGTGTGGTTCTGGAAGGGTTTCTCTGAGACAGACTACTCAGCTTCCTCTTAAGGGTGAGTCATTTCACAATGGGGATGGAGAGAGTAGGGACATATCCTGTGGTGGGAGTGGAAGACCATCTCAACATCTTATCCCTCATCTTTGTTGTTAGTTTTTATCTTGATAGAAATATTTGGTACACAGAGATGTTTATACTTTCACAGAACAATAGAAACGATATTTTACAATTGATGCAGTTCATTTGACTGTGTCACTCATTTGGCTGAGATTGTTCAAATTGATTGTATAATGAGGCTGAGTTTCATGAGAGAACCCATGTGACATGGGACAAAGGCAGCATATGTGACATGGGAGTCCAAAGACTGAGAAGCACAGAAGACGGTAAGTCCTGAGAATTGAGGAGGGTTTTGGACTTTGACAGGTCAGAGATTTGTGGTGCTTCAGACTCATTTAATCCATATGTTAACGGGACTTCGCTTAACACCTGGGTAGCACAAATAAAGCATCTGTTCTGTGGCCAATGCTCGTTTTATAAGAATTCTCCATTTCCCCCTTTCTCTATACTCCCAGGCCACAACTTAGCCTCATAAGACATGGCGTACTGCATCCAGCTTTAAGTTTACTAGTCTTTAAGAAAGCATACAAGGCGGGTGCAGTGGCTCACACCTGTAATCCCAGCACTTTGGGAGGTGGAGGCGAGAGGATTACCTGAGCCCAGGGGTTCGAGACCAGCCTGGGCTACTTTGTGAGACCTTGTCTCTACAATAAATTGAGAAAAATTAGCCAGGCGTGGTGGCTCACACCTGTAGTTCCAGCTACTTGAAAGATTGAGGTAGAAGGATAGCCTGAGTCCGGCAAATAGAGGCTGCGATGGCCTTGAATGTTTCACTGCACTCCAGCCTGGGTGACAGAGTGAAACTCCTACTCAAAAAAAAAAAAAAGAAAGAAAGAAAGCATACAGTACAGGCAACAAGAACACATGTATTGCAAAAGTAAAGTGGAGATACGTGTGGTCACGAGAGACAAGATTGAGTGGGTATGGAAACTTCTGAAATTCCTTCAGCTTTTATACTTCGCAAAGGTTGGGGAACAAAGAGTACATATGGAAGCTAAAATATCCCTTTTTTTTGAGTCGGAGTCTCACTCTGTCGCTCAGACTGGAGTGCAGTGGTTGCTCTCGGCCACCGCAGCCTCGCCTCCTGGGCTCTGGCGATCCTTCCGCCTCAGCCTTCCAAGTAGCTGGAACTACAGGCGTGCGCTACTACGCCCGGCTAATTTTTTCTTTTTTTATTGTAGAGATGAGGTCTCGCCAAGTTGCCCAGGCAGGTCTCGAACCTGCGGCTCAGGCAATCCACTCACCTCAGCCTTCCAAAGTGTGGGATTATAGGCTAAGCCCGGCCCTTTGTTTTTTAAGAGATAGAGTCTCATTCTGTTGCCCAGGTTGGAATACAGTGACCTGATCATAGCTCACTGTGGCCTTGAACTCCTGGGTTCAAGTGGTCCTCTTGCCTCAGCCTTCTCAGTAGCTGGGACTACAGGCATGTACCACTTCATCCAGCTAATTAAACAAATTTTTTTTTTATTTGTGGAGATAGGATCTCTCTATATTGTCCAGACTGGTCTCAAACTCCTGGCCTCAAGCGATCCTCCTGCCTTGGTGTCCCAGAGTGCTGAGATTACAGGCATGTGTTTTTTCTTTTTGAGTACGAGTGAGTCTCACTCTGTCACCCAGGCTGGAGTGCAGTGGCATGCTCACAGCCACCACAGCCTTGACCTGCTGGGCTCAGGTGATCCTTCTGCCTCAGCTTTTCAAGTAGCTGGAACCACAGGCGTGAACCATCATGCCCAGCTAATCTTTTGATTTATTGTAGAGATGAGGTCTTTCCAAGTTGCTCATTGTCTCAAACCCCTGGGTTCAGGCAATCCTCTCATCACCTCTCAAAGTGCTGGGATTACAGGTGTGAGCCACTGCTCCTGGCTCCTTTCATTTTTGATAACAGCATAGTTGATGGACTTGGCTTTACATGTGTTACCCAAAAGGGCTTGTTAATACTGAGCTCTGCCCTGCTCAAGAGGAAATGTTTTCCAGGTAAGCTTAATGGTGTGGAGGCATGAGGAGCACTTGTGTTTTCTTATAAGCAGACTCATTCCCAAAAGAAAGAAGGTGGAGCTATCCACCCCTTTTTTGGTTTGCAAATTTTTGTATTGAGGAATAATTCACATAACATAAAATTCACCATTAAAAAAATTAAGGTGAAATTTACGTAACATGAAGTCAATCATTTTAAGTGAACAATTCAGTGTCATTTAGTAAATTCAATTTTTTTTAGTCATTACTACTGTCTTATTCCAGAACCTATTAATCACTGCTCCCCTCCCCCCAAGAAACTGTATATCTGTAAGCATTAAATCTTGGTGCTGGGTTGAACTGTGAGCATCCCGTGGTCCCTTTCATCTTCAGGTCTGGGAGTGATTGAACATTTGAGATTCTGAAGAGGTCGTTTCTCAGGGCCATGAGCGTAGGGTAGATATAAGGAGCAACTCTGTACTGAGCTTCTGGTCTGGTTCTCATCCCAGTTAAAATAGGCCTGCACTGGAAGCCAATGGAATTCAATTCCACTAGCTTCCAGTGCAGACCTATTTTAACTTTCCACTTGTATTAGTCAGGGTTCTCCAGACAAACAGAACCAATATCAGATCTCTTTTTCTTTCTCAATTTAGAGAGAAACTTATTTATTTTAAGAAATTGGCTGGCTTTGGCCCCCTCCCCTATATTTATACTTATTTATGCTTGGGGAGGTGAATCTCCTCTCTCTCTCTCTCTCTAATTTACTTTCTAAATAAACTATATTTTCCAATTAAAAAAATAAGAAATTGGCTTAAGCGATTGTGGGGGTTGGCAAGTCCAAAGTCTGTAAAGTGAGCCAGCCAGCTGGAAACCTAGGCAGAATTTCCATGTTACAGTTTTTTGAGACACAATTCCTTCTCTGGGAAACCTCAGTCTTTTTTCCTACTGCTTTTAACTGATTGGTTAAAAGCAGGTCACCCTGCTTTACTTAAGGACAGCTTATTGTAAATGTTAATCACATCTAAAAAGTACCTTCACAGTGACCTCTAGACTAGTGTTTGACCAAACAGCTGGGCACCTTGGTCCAGCCAAGTTGACACAAAATTAACCATCATACAGTTCATTCTTATTTATTTTATTTTCAGTTTATAGCAGCTATGTAGTGCAGCACTAAGTGCCAGGGACTTTTCTAATTGCTTTATGAATATTAATTCATGTAATATATTTATGCTTATTCATGAGGATTCATTATCTGTACATAAATGCAAATCTTAGTGTATAACTACAGATCATGACTTGTTTTATTCCCCGCTCATCTACTTTTTGCTCATTTTAATTTCAGTCACTTCATTCTTTTATCTGAACTTATTCCTCTGTGTATCCTCCAATGGCCCTTTCTGGGGCTGTGCCAATTCCTCCAGCGTTCTTGGACTCCTTGCTACTATTCTGTGGCTTATTTTGTCAGAGAACCTATAATGCAGGGCTTAAATTAGGCAGAAATTTATTCCTCAGACAGAAGTCTGGGTCAGCAGTCTAGGCTGGTGTGGTAATTTTAGTCACTGGGGATGGAGGGTCCTAGCCTGTTCTACTCCTCAGTCCTTACTACACAGCATCCATCTTGCAGTACAGACTGGCCCAGCAGTCCTATTTGCGTTTCAACCAACAGGAATGAGAAAGGCAAGCCTTCCTCATGACTCATTCTCAAAATTGCATACCAGTTTTTCAGTTACATCCCATTGATCAGAGCCCATCATGTGCCAAAGTGGAGATAGTCTTGACACATTTATCAATCAGATAAGTCACTCTTCCTCCCGAGGGGTGTGGGGAGGGAAAAGAGCAAAGGGAGGCCAGGAGTTATATAAATTGAGCTCCCTTCACCAGAAGAAGAAGCCCTTGCCCCTAATCATGGACAGTTAGCAAAATGTTAATGATACCAATGGATGTAGAGTGATTCACTGGACAATTGAGGGTTATGAGGAGTGTGGTACCCAATAAGCTTTGAAAAAGTAGTTTATAAGAAGGCTTTGCAAAGAAGATGGGTGTACATGTTGGCTACATTTTTTGGAGGCTTTTTTTTTTGCATTGTTAAGTTTATTTTCAAGTTTTGAACTGAGTGTGATTATTTATATGATTGTTATTTAATCTGTCATAATGAGAGCAGCAGTAACACTAACAGCCCGTGGCTTATATCAGCACTTTAGAATTGTTAACAAGTAATGACTGTTTTCTACTGTTAGCAATAACCATGGCAATAGTGTGTCATATTAACCTTTATCCTCTGAATCCTGTTCATATCTTAAAATCCAGTCAGTGGCAAAACCGACACTGCCAGCTTCATTATACTAACCAGCTGCTCTAATCTTTCTCTCTTTATTTATTCAGACCTTCCAGCATAGGGGGATACCATTGAGGCGAAGTCTCGTGTTTTCATCATAAGGCCTCATTAAACATGATAAAGATGGAAATGTAGTCATATTTTCCCCCAGGGTTTACCTTGGAAATCAGTTTCTAACTCAGGGCATCAAAAAAGGTGTCACTGGCCGGACTCGGTGGCTCAGCCTGTAATCCCAGCACTTTGGGGAGCCGAGGCAAATGGATTGCCTGAGCTTCCGGGTTCGAGACCAGCCTGGGCAGCTTGGCTAGACCTTGTCTCTACAATAAATTAGCCAGGCATGGTAATGCACACCTGTAGTTCTGGCTACTCGGAAGGCTGAGGCGGAAGGATCGCCAGAGCCCAGCAGGTCGACGCTGGGGTGGCCATGAGTGTGCACTGCACTCCAGCCTGGGCAATGGAGTGAGACTCCAACTCAAAAAAAAAAAAAAAAGGAAAGTAAAGGGGGAAAAAAAAGGTGTCACTAAGACCGCCGTGAGTGACGCTGTTTTCTTCTTTTCTGACCTTGATGCTTTCATACACTCGGTGGCAAAACCAAGTTAAGACACTCAAGGGTTGCACTAGGGTCCAGAGGCAGTCAGGAGAGGGCCATAGCTCTAACAAAGTCAAGGACAAACCAGCTGGAATAAGAGACTTGGTTTATCACACAGAACAGCCTCTATGCTGCTCAGCCTTGATGAGAAGTTCCTGGGGAAGAGATTGGGGAAATTAGTCATGGGCAAGTATAAGAAGGCAAGAGGGAGGGGAAGGGCGTGGGGTCAAAGCCCTGTTCAGATCCCAGTCCATGGGCTAATTTATAAATCCAGGCTCCGGGCCTCTCTGAACCCCTGGCACAATCCTGAGGTGCCAGGGGGTATCTGACCCCCTGCCACAGTGCCTGCCACAGTGCCCAGGGTGATGGAAACATGGTACTTAATAGTGGGATATTCACTTTTAATTATTTAGTAATTAACTCTTAATTAATGAAGGAAAAAATTATTACTTTTCCTCCCTTAACTCAATCATCTCACTCAGCGTATAAGGCCAAATTTTGACAAAGGCCTTCAGGCCCAACGTGATCTGGCTCCATTATCTTTCCGACCTCGTCCCCTCCTCACTAACTACACTCCATTCCCACTGTCCTCCTTGCAGTGCCTTAAAAGCCAAGCATGCTCCTGCCTAAGTTTCTCCCATGGTACCCTAGGGCCTGGCCCACAGAGAGTAGATGCTCAGCAAGTTGTTGAGGTCTTGAAGTAAGGAGTGGCCAATGGTGTCTAAACTTGATATGGAAACAAGAATGTGGGGCAGGAAAAGGCCATTGAATGAGTACCAACAATTTCCTTTGTTTTTGAGTTGGAGTCGCACTCTGTCACCCAGACTGGAGTGCAGTGGCCACTCCCGGCCACCGCAGCCTCGACCTGCTGGCCTCCGGCGATCCTTCCGCCTCAGCCTTCCAAGTAGCTGGAACCACAGGCGTGCGCTAACACGCCCGGCTCCATTTTGATTTATTGTAATCCCGTGCTTTGGGAGGCTGAGGTGAGTGGACTGTCTGGGCCCGCGGGTTGAGACCCGCCTGGGCAACTTGGCGAGACCTCATCTCTACAATTAAAAAAAAAAAAATTAGCCAGGTGTGGTAGTGCACGCCTGTAGTTCCAGCTACTTAGAAGGCTGAGGCAGAAGGATCACCAGGGTCCAGCAGGTTGAGGCTGCGGTGGCCGGGAGCGGCCACTGCACTCCAGTCTGGGTGACTCTCCAGTGAGACTCCAACTCAAAAAAAAAAAAAAAAAAAATGGTTCTTGAGATCAGTTACATCTGTCATGTTGCCTTTGGAAATAAATTTCTTCGGGTTGGTTACACCCTTAAAAGGTAGCAAGGGTTGACTAGATTGCCAAAGAGCGTTGAGTCCATTTGTTTTCCATACATCATGTCCCACCATTAACTGTGCAGAACCAGAACCTTAAAAAAACATAATGAGCAACAAAGAAGGCTCTGCCATGTACTGAGATGGGATTGAAATTAATACATTTTTCTACCACTTGACCCTTTATAAAACTCTCTAGTTTCTTTAATTTGGGAAGCAAATCCTGTAAATTCCCCTTCTAGCCTTGGAACTCACTAACTTCTGGTATTTAGTTTCCATACAATAAGTTAAAAACCTCCAAAGGATGAAAGAACCTTTGGAGAGCCTTGCTTAGAAAGCATTGCAAGCTGGGCATGGTGGCTCACACCTGTATTCCCAGCACTTTGGGAGGCAGACAGAGGTGAGAGGATTGCTGAGTCCATGGGTTCGAGACCAGCCTTGGCAACTTGGTGAGACATCGTCTCTACCATAAATCAAAAATTAGCTGAGTGTGGTGGCACACGCTTGTGGTTCCAGTTACTTGGAAGGCTGAGGTGGAAGGATTGCCTGAGCCCAGCAGGTCAAGGCTGCGGTGGTCGTGCCCGTGCCCCTGCACTCCAGCCTGGGCAACAGAGTGAGAATCCGACTCAAAAAAAAAAAAAAAAGGAAAGCATTGCAGACATAATTAACACATAATTTAACATCTGAGACAGCAAGTCCAGGATGATTACTTTTTCAAATAGAAAGGGATATATAGTAAGAATCTAATTCCAAGATCATATTTTAAAGATACCTATGTGAGACTTACCGTTGAGGCACAAATGTTTCACTCACTCTCTCTGTAGCTGAGTAGACCCTTGGCATTTCTGGTCTTCCACAGTTCCTGATCCACAAATCTTTAGAAACAAGGCTAGATGGGCATTCATTCTCATTATCCTGTCTTATACTGCATGGAAGCTTCCTCAGTGAGACATTAAAGGAATTGGTCCCAACCAGTCTGGAACAAGGGAGGCTCTGTGACTTTGGTTACTGCCTTGGCCCAGACTGGAAATCATTTCCACTAGTTGTACTGGAGAGCGGCTTTCATGTTTACATTCCACCATGAATGTATTTGTGAATGTATTTAACGGTGTCAACGGACAGAAACAAATATGGAAACCTACTTTGTTTATCTTAAGCTTTGCAAAAGAAGAAAATTTCAGGGTTTAGAGAGAAACATCTGCTTACTGCTTATGATAAACAGTACCATAAAAATACCACTTCTGTGATCCAATGGGAAGAAAGCTCTTCTCAGAGGCATGTTCAGAGGACCTAATGGTTTGCATAATTCTGGGCTTATAAAAGGCTTCACTTTACTTCTTTTGTTCTTTCTTTCCTTTTTTTGAGTTGGCCAGACTGGAATGCAGTGGCATGATCACGGCTCACTATAGTCTCAAACTCCTAGGCTTAGGTGATTCTCCCACCTCAGTCTCCTGAGTACCTGAGACTACAGGTGCACGCCACAACCCCAACTAATTTTTTTTGTGTGTGTAGAGACAAGGTCTTGCTATGTTGCCTAAAAATGATGTTTGCAGTTTTGTGCCTATTCCAAAAAACCACAGCCTTCATACTATTTAGAGAAAAAGAAAGCATCATTGCAATATGATGGTCAGAGCCTCAGGCTTGGAATCAGCAGATCTGGAGGTTCTAGTCAGAACTCTCCCATTAACCTGGCTTCTACTTGATTGGAAGTCATTTAATCTTGGCACTTTTTTTGTCATAAAAATAAAAAGTCATTCATTGATTGCTTATTGTGTGCCAGAGATTTTGCTAAATTCTTTATTGCATTATTTCATTTATTCCTCTTGACATTCTTGAGACATAGGGGAGGAAACTGAAGCCTAGAAAGTTAAATACTTCCTAAGAACATGATGCTAGTCTGTGGGAGAAGCTGGATATAATTCTAGGTTGTTGTGGGTTTAGAACTTGCTTGTGTACACCGGGCTTAAATTCACAAGTTAAAGAAAATATATGGAATATCTCTAGGTTGTTGTGGGTTTAGAACTTGCTTGTGTACACCGGGCTTAAATCACAAGTTAAAAGAAAATATATGGAATATCTTTTTTTTTTTTTTTTTTTAGTCAGGGTCTCACTCTGTCTCTTAGGCTGGAGTGCCGTGGCACACTCATGGCTACCGCAGCCTCCACCTGCTGGGCTCAGGTGATCCTTCTGCCTCAGCCTTCCAAGTAGCTGGAACCACAGGCATGTGCCACCATGCCTGGCTAAATTTTTGATGTATTGTACAGATGAGGTCTCACCAAGGTGTCCAGGCTGGTCTCGAACCCATGGGCTCAGGCAATCCTCTCATCTCTGCCTCCCAAACTGCTGGGATTACAGGCATGAGCACCACACTTGGCTTTGGAATATCTTATAGTAGTCATCAGTGTGGTGGACCGTGGACCTCTGCCTTTTATGTCAGAATCACTTGTTCTCATATTAAGACATATTTACTAGGACTGTGATCTCAAAAAAAGCAAGAATTTGGGGGCTTATCAAGAAAAATGTAGAAATAGAAGGAGAAAGATCAGGCCTATTTCTTAGACCAAAAAAAAAAAGGTTATGTATAGTAGACTTCTAAAAAGTAATTGTTACCGAGGATACCCATGAAAGAGTCTTGTTCTTTTATCTAATTTATACTGATTAAATGATTCCGTGGTCAAGAAACAGCTGTAGATGAGTGGGAAACAAAACAAAACAAAAAGCAAAGGGGAAAATGCCATGTTGGAAGAATGACCTGTTGGTGGCAGCAACAGATCACAACAATTGTCGCTTATCACATCAGGAATTCCAGGCATGTCTTAAAGCACATAGCTTCCTGTTTTTATAAGTTTTCAAATCACAGGCTGCTGTTATGAGAGCTATAAAAACTGGCAAATCATTCTAGCTATCAATATGACTGACAGGATTATTTTCCACAACATTTTTTATTGCCAGGGTTTTATACTTATTTTTTCCCCATAGGTTGCGTGGATAGAGGAAGGGTGGATATTAAATTATTAATTAAATGAAGCGTGAGCAAACTTATGAAAAATTGATGGAAATTGTCTGTTGACATCAGTAACACCTTAGTTATTAACTTCTGATTTTGTTGTAAGATGAATATAGGTTTAAGAAACTGACTTTTGCCCAGAATGAAAAATTTTTATTTTTTTTGACAATTTTTCAGTTCCCCTCCATAAACATTATTAAAGAATTTTTTGGCCGTCAAATAGCTTTGAAAACATAAAAACATGCATATTTATTCCATATGTAGTAGAAAATGAAAATGTATGTTTTAGTTGCTTTATTTGTACCTGAGAAAATAAAGAGTTCTTTTCTTTTCTTTTTATTTATTTATTTTTTTAAGTCAGATTCTTATTCTGTCTTCCAGGCTAGAGTGCAGTGGTACACTCACAGCCACCACAGCCTGGACCTGCTGGGTTCAGGTGATCCTGCTGCCTTAGCCTTCCAAGTAGCTGGAACCACAGGCATGTGCTACCACACCTGGCTAATTTTTTTATTTATTGTAGAGACAAGGTCTTGCCATGTTGCTCAGGCTGGTCTCGAACCCCTGGGCTTAGGCAGTCCTCTCACCTCTGCCTCCCAAAGTGCTGGGGTTACAGGCATGAACCACTGCGCCCAGCTAAAGAGTGATTTTCAACTGCTGCAGTGTCTGAGTGCCACGTGATCGAACAGTGTGCTTTCACCTGGATGTTGCTTTTGGTCTGGGTGGCTTAGTCCAGTAGGTTTCCCTAACTCTGAGCCTGGTTTCTGATCCTAGGTGAGGAAGAGCTTGTGCTGCCGAGGAAGATGGCACAAAAGAGTCATGCTTTTTGTTAATACTGTGCCAGCAGATCACATCTGGGCTCCTCTAATGGAAGAAACGTTCCACAAGTTGGACCCAGATGGATGAAATCTTTATCAGGAGGAATACGTTCAACTTCCCAGGATATGTTGAACCTTCAATGATTCCTATATATTGATGTGTTGATGGTCCCAAGCAGGTGCTCAATACAGATGAATTAAATGGATAAACGAATGAGTTTAAAAAAGTAAAATGTCAGCCGGGCTCGGTGGCTCAGCCTGTAATCCCGCGCCTTTGGAGGCTGAGGTGAGTGGATTGCCTGAGCCTGTGGGTTCGAGACCCGCCTGGGCAACTTGGCGAGACCTCATCTCTACAATAAATCAAAATGAGCCGGGCGTGGTAGCGCGCGCCTGTAGTTCCAGCTATTTGGAAGGTTGAGGCGGAAGGACCGCGGGAGCCCAGCAGGTCGAGGCTGCGGTGGCCGGGAGCGGCCACTGCACTCCGGTCTGGGTGACAGAGTGAGACTCCAACTCAAAAAAAATAAAAAAGTAAAATGTAAGAAAACTCCTGTTATTTCTTCACTAAGAAACTCTGTATCTCATCTCATTCATGTATTCATTCATTTGCCATACCGTGTTTGAGAACTTAAGATATTCTAGGTTTAAAAAAAAAAAACACCTAAACTCAGGGGTGCTTACTTTCATTTCTGCAGGTTCTATCATCTGTAATTTTGGTGTGAGGAATGAGTTAGGAATCTAAGTTTTAGAAAATGATTGCCTAATTAGCAACTTTTTAAAAAAACATTTAACAACATTTTACTGAAGGAGATGTGAGAATAACAAGAAGATAACAATGCAGAAAGGAAAAATGTCAAACTGGGCGCTTCAGAATATCTCCTACTCTAACCTCATAAGGGGAGTATCTTCCATTCAATCCCTATCCCTCTAACATATGGTAGGGAATCAGTTTTCCCACAGACAAGAGTCCATTGACTATCCCCCACTTTTTTCCAGAGTCCAAGGCAAATCATCTTGGAGCTGCAATGCTACTGTTAATAAAGACAACCTTTTCAGATAATGCCTTTATGTACAGTGGTTCGTATAATAAATGCAGCAGATACTCAGTAGCTATTTGCTTGATGAATGAATGAATGGTCTTGATCTTCTCGTTCCAAATTAGGCTCTTATCTTTACATTTATGTGATTTATTAAAGTTTATTTAGATTTTTTCAGACAATTAATTTCCAATATAAATTTTAAATTTCCCTTCTGTTGGACACTTAAAGATCTATTAAGAGCATACAAAAAAATTTTCCTTTTAGAGAAATAATTTTTGAAATTAATTAACAACTCTTAGATAATTCATTCTTTCCCTATTGATGCAATTTGTCACCTGTATCCTATAGGTTTATGTTTATTTCTGGACTTTTAAATTCTACCTATTGATTTGTCTGTTCTTAAACAATTTAATTACTATGGATTTTAAGATTTATTAATATTTAGGAGATCAAATTCCTCTACAGTACCCTTTATTTCAGTATTTAGTTTATTAGTCTTGGAATTATTTTGTCAATTGATTCTGAGAAAAAATGATATAATTACAGTATTAGTACAGGAATATGAACTTGTAGATATTCATGTCTTCCTTTATGTGTCTAGAAAATGATGTGTTGTTTTCTTTTCTTTCTTTATTTTTCTTTTCTTTTTTTGATTCAGGTCTCACTCTGTTGCCATGGCTGGAGTGCTAGGACATGATCTCAGCTCACCACAGTCTTGAACTTGGCTCAAGTAATCCTTCCACCTCGGCCTCCAAGTGCTGGCATAATAGGTATGAGCCACGGTACCTGTCCTATTTTCTTTTTCTTTTTTTTGAGTTGGAGTCTCACTCTGTCGCCCAGGCTGGAGTGCAGTGGCACACTCACAGCCACCGCAGCCTTGACCTGCTTGGCTCCGGCAATCTTTCTGCCTCAGTCTTCCAAGTAACTGGACCCACAGGCATGTGCTACCATACACAGCTTATTTTTTGATTTATTGTAGAGACAAGGTTTCACCAAGTTGCCCAGGCTGGTCTCGAACTCCTGAGCTCAGACAATCCTTTTGCCTCTGTCTCCCAAAGTGCTGGGATTACAGGCTTGGACCATCCCGCCCGGCCCTGTTTTCTTAATGTCAAAAAAAAAAAAAATTGCTAGATATCACTGGCTTGCATAATTAGTTTACATCTAGCTGCTCAGTCATCACCTCCTCACAGTGGCCTTCCTAACCATTAACCACAATATTTGAAAAGCATACTGCCCACCCAACCCTGTACATTTTTTCTCCAATTTTTTATTGTGTTTAAATACATATAACAAATTAGCCAGGCGTGGTGGCATGTGCCTGTAGTTCCAGCGACTTGGAAGGTTGAGGCGGAAGGATCGCCTGAGCCCAGCAGGTCGAGGCTGCGGTGGCCGTGAGTGTGTCACTGCACTCCAGTCTGGGCGACAGAGTGAGACTCCAACTCAAAAAAAAAAAAAAGTTTAAATTTATTTTAAATTAAATTTTTTTTTTTAGTTGGAGTCTCTCACTCTGATGCCCAGGCTGGAATGCAGTGGCACATTCACGGCCACCACAATCTTGACCTGCATGGTTCAGGCGATCCTTACACTGTAGCCTTCCAAGTAGCTGGAAATACTGGTGTCTGCCACCACACACAGCTACTTTTTTGGTTTATTGAAGAGGTGAGGTCTCGCCATGTTGCCCAGGCTGATCTCAAACCCGTGGGCTCAGGCAATCCTCTTGTCTCAACCCCCCAAAGTGCTGGGATTACAGGAGTGAGCTACTATGCGCAACTGCTTCCATGTTTTAGCTGTTGTGAATAACACTGCTATGAACATGAGAGTGCAAATATCCTGAGACCTTGTTTTCAGTTCTTTTGGGGGAAATACCCTGAAGTGGAATTGCTGGATCATATGATAATTCCATTTTTAATTTCTTTTTTAAAAAATTTTTAATTTTAAAGATGTGGGGTACAATTCAGAGTTAGTTATACAAATGTTCATTATGTAGGTAACCTTGTTGATGAGGCATGGATTTTTAATTTCTTGAGAAACCACTGTGCTCTTTTCCATTTTCTAGTCTTATCAACAGTGCATGAGGGTTCCTATTTCTCTACACCATCACTAACGCTTGTTATTTTCTGTTTTCCTGACAGTAGCTGTGGAGGCCAAAGCAATTCCATCTGGATGTTAATTTTCCATGTTAACTTCTGATCAACTCCAGTGCTGGGAAGGCCTCTGAGATTTCCTGTTTATCTATTATTCCTTTGTAACAGCAAGTACTTACCGTAAATCCTGCCCTTAGGTCAAACAACCTTGCTGTTACAGTACTTCAGTTAGCCTACACATCTCTTCTGAATCACCCTTTCCCTATGGTATATAAGCCCTGGGTCTGGGGGCATAATGGCGTGGGAACCCACCATCTTGTCTCTGGAGACACAGATATGACTTCTGTTGGTAAGACCCTCTTAACTGATTCTTCCTAAGAAACTGGATATGTCAGCCTCTTTCTTTGGCCTCTAGCTTCCTTGGACTTTAACGGTAGGTTTGCAAAGACCTGCCCACCAAGAAACAGCAGCCATCCTAATGACCATGAAGTAGTATCTTGTAGGTTTTTTGGTTTTGTTTTGAGTCAGAGTCTCACTCTGTTGCCCAGGCTGGAGTGCAGTGGCACACTCAAGACCAACGCAGCCTTGACCCTCTGGGCTCAGGTGATCCTTCTACCTCAGCCTTCCAAGTAGTTGGAACTACAGGTGCATGCTACCATGACTGGCTAATTTTTTTTATTTAATGTAGAGAAGAAGTCTCACTAAGTTGACCAGGTTGCTCTTGAACACCTGGACTCAGGCAGTCCTCTTGCCTCAGCCTCCCAAAGTGTTGGGATTACAGGCATGAGGCACCGTGCCTACCTGGGATCTTGCAGTTTTGATTTGCATTTCTCTCTCTCTTTCTCTCTTTTTTTCTTAGAGAGGAGGTCTCACCATATTGCCTAGGCTGGTCTGGAACATATGGGCTCAGGCAATTATTCTGCATTGGCCTCCCCATGTGCTGGAATTACAGCCGTGAGCCACCACTCCTGACTGATTTGCATTTCTCTAATGATCAGTGATGTTGAGCATCTTTTTATGTGCTTATTGGCCATTTATATATCTTCTTTGGAGAAATGTCTATTCAGGTTCTTTACCCATTTTTAAATTGGATTTTGTTGTTCCTAGTTTTTCTCTATGTGTTCTGGATATTAATCCCTTGCCAGATAAATGATTTGCAAATATCTTCTTCCATTCTGTGTGTTGCTTTTTTACTCTCTGTTACTGTCTTTGATGCATACATTTTAAAGTTTTCATGAAGTCCAATTTGTTTATTTTTTTCTTTTGTTGCCTGTGCCTTTGGTGCTATATCCAAGAAATCATTGCCAAATCCAGTGTTGTGAAGCTTTTGTCTGATGTTTCCTTCTAAGTGTTTTATAAGCTTAGTGTAATGGTCTGAGTAATGCTCAGCTACTCCCCTTGATACCAATAAATCAAAGGGGCAGGGAACTGGTAGAAAGAAGTTTATTTCTGAGTTTGAATTCAGAGAGCAGACCTGGACTCGAGGTCTTTCTAAAATGGTTCTACTCACCCTTCAGACTTTTACAGTTCACTTTTATAGTCCAGAGTTGTGGGTACCTATACATTAGCCACGTGACCAGCAGAGCGTGTATAGAACTTAAGTTGCAGCTGCATGTTACATTTAGATAGTGACATTTAGAGTAAAGATAGTTTACAAGGCCTAAGACGTCAAGTGTTGCAAAAGTCATGCAAATCACAAGACTTATGATTACGTTGATATTATATACTTAAAAGAAAGGGAGTAAATAGGGATTTATATCTTTGGACGTAGTCTGCAGGAAAGTCAAGGAACCCCTAAAGCAACTTATCAGGAGTGCATAGAAGACAAGGGGATTCTCAGTAATCTCCTCAGGAATGTGCAGGCATGCTTGAATTCCTATTATGCCCTTCTCCAGGGACTGTGGCAACATGGAGGGACATTAATGTGTCCCTGTATCATTAGGACTTACATTTATGTATTTGATACATTTTGAGTTAAGTTTTGTCTATGGTCTTAGGTAGGGATACAACTTCTTTTGTTTGTATGTGGATATCTCAGGACCACTCATTGAAAAGATTAATTCTTTCCCTATGCAATAATGGCACTTTGTTAAAAATCAATTCACCATATATGTAAAAGTTTATTTTTTGACACGTAATTCTATTTCTCTGGTCTATATATCCATCCTTATGTCATCACCACTTGTTTTGATTACTGGCTTTGTAGTAAAATTTGAAATTAGAAAATGTGAGTCTCCCAGCTTTGTTGTTGTTCTTTTTTTTTTAGATTAGAAAATGTAATTTGTTTATAAAGGAAGTTAGAGAGAGAGAGAAAGAGGAGATTCATCTCCCCAAGGTAGGGGAGGGAGCCAAAGCCAGGAAACTGTTCTTTTTAAAGATTGTTTCGGCTATTTGGGACTCGAGATCCCATATGAGTCTCAGGATGGGTTTCTCTATTTCTGCAAAGAATGGAATTAGGTAATAGGGATCGCATTGAATCTGTAGACTGCTTTGTATAGTATTGACACCTTAACAGTCTTCTAACTCATGAACATGGGATGTGTTTCTATTTTTTTGTCTCCTTTATTTTAGCAATGTTTTGTCGTTTCTGGCGCATAAATTTCTTGGTTACATTAATTTGTAAGTATTTTATTCATTTTGATGCTGTTGTAAGTAGACTTGTTTTTGTAATTTCCTTTTCAGACTGTTCATTGTTAGAATATAAAGATGCAGCTGATTTTTGTGTGTTGACTTTGTGTCCTGCTACACTGATGGATTCATTTATTAGAATGAATTCTAATAGAAAATGGAATCTAAGAAAATATACAAACATATACTGATATTTTGGAATAATATGATCTTTTCAAATTTGCTCTTAATACATTTGTTTACTTTAAAACAATTTTTAAAAAATTTTAAAGATGTGGGGTACAACTCAGGATTAGGTATACAAGTGGTCATTATACAGGTAAAGTTTGGGCCTCCCTTTGGTCCCCACTTTGCCTGGTTTGAGATCAGTTACCTTTATTGAGGTTATGTGCCCCCTACCCTCCCCTGGAAGTTTCAGCTACTGCCAATCCCTTTCTTATAATATTATGGTAAATGTTCAGGGTCTGCTTATGAGTGAGAACATGTGGTACTCAGTTCTTTGTTTCTGTGACAAATCACTGAGTATTATAGACTCAAAATCTATCCAAGTTGCTATGAAGTCCATAATTTTGCTCTTCTTTATGGCTGTGTAATATTCCATCATTATATGTACCACATTTTAAAAATCCTGTCCAGTTTCAATGGGCAGCACGGTTGGTTCCATGCTTTTACTATTGTAAATAGTGCTGCAACAAACATGCATGCAAAGGTATCTTTTTTGTAGAGTGGTTTAAGTTCCTCCAGGTGTATCCCCAGTAGGGGGAATGCGGGTCATATAAAATGATCTTCTTGCACCTGCTATTTTTCATGTGCTTTAACTCAAAATAGTCAATATATCAGAGCAATATATGTTGGGGTGGCATGGTTTTAGTTCCTTCAATAGTTATTATGATGTTACATACTCTATTTTTTGAATGTTTAAAGTATTTCATAGTTTCAAAGAGAAAAAATTGCATACATAGATACTGAATACTTGTCTGGTGACAGAAGTAATGCTGGAAAAACAGACAATGACCCAAGTGATCAAGTCTTTAATGAATGAGGCTATGGTGAACCGTGATTGTGCCTCTGCACTTAGGCCTGGGCAACAGAGTGAGACTCTAACTTAAGGAGAAAAAAAAAAAGCAGGCAGCCTGCTATCAATATTTAAGCATTATTCTTTTTATTTCTAGAAGAAGTCTCCCAAGTCCAGGAGCCATTAGAGGTCTTTACATAAGCTTACATAGCTAATCAACCCTGCTAGGTTGGCACTCAGATAAAAAGATCTCTGTTAACAGAGATCTCTGCCCATGGCCATGGGGCATGGCAGTGCTCCTAGAATTGTGGTTGATGGCACAAGCAGCCTGAAACTTCCAACCTGAGTCAGTGGTCAAGAGCATGCTATGGCAATGCTGCAAGGAGAAAATTGGATTCCGTTCTTCTGGATTCATTCCGAGGGAGACACAGAAATCCTCTCGAACAGGGAATGAACCTGAGTCCATCTGAGGATCAGAACACTAAGTGTTTTCTGCAGAGGCAAGTGAAGCTCTGAGTCCCAGCAGGAGAGCTCATTTCCCATAGAGCATCCCCTCACTCCAAAATGTGAATTTGGTATTGTCTAGTAACATTTTGCCAGGACTTGTTTATGTTTCTAGACTTCTATGGATTTTATACACATTATAAAGTGTATTCCAAACATCAGTTAAGATTGCATTTTTTATTTACTGATGGTAGAAGATACCAGCGCTGACGGGTACAGAAAATCCTGGAACACAAAGTGACCTCATCAGCACTTTAAGAAAAGTAGAAGTTTTAAACTGTTGTGTGGTGTTTTATGGGTGTGTACAGCTAGCAGGTCTACTTACAGCCAGAGAGACAATAGAATTATAGCATTGCAGGGTAAAAAGAAATTATCTCACTGTCCAGAGAAAATAAACATTCATCAAGGATGTAATGAGTCGCAGAATCACTGATACTGTTTAACTCAAGATTTGAGAAAGACGTAGGACAACATTAAACCTAAAGATTATGTCAGCTCAAAGGATCAAAACATTTCAACATGGTTTCATCCACTAAGATTTAGGGGAAAAGGTTGGTGTGGGCCATTTTCAGAAAATTTGTAATTAAATTGCTGCCAACAGGGTTTTCTTGAGGTAATTTAGAACACTTGGTGGGGCTGAGCTGTTAGAAAATCTTCAAAGATTGAAGGAAACAGAAAGAAAAAAAGGAGTCGGGGACAAAAGTCCAGGACGGAGGGGATAGGGATGAGACACTGTCCTTGCCAGCAAGAGTGAATCAGGCTTACCAGTAAAAAAATAAAATTTATTATAGAAAATGGAATCTAAAAAAAAAAGATGGAATCTAAGAAAATAGACAAACACATAACTACGTTTTGGGGTGATGAGATCTTTTCAAATTTGCTCTTAATATATTTGTTTACTTTTAAAATGAACTAAATAGAGAATGAGTAGCAGAAAAACAACGATTCTATACAGTTTTATGAGATGAAATTAAGATCCACATAAAAGAGCAAAAGGCCAGGTCAGTACAATTTTAAGTCAAACAATAAGGCATTTGACTCACGTCAAGATATTATTAAGTTATATTAATTAAAAGAGTTCAGGGTTAGACTAACCAACCAATAAAAACAAATACAAAAGCAGAATCTATCTATCCAATTGTGAAAAATTGAAATATAACAGAAATGGCATTGCATTCCAGTCTGGCGGAAGGGATGAATTTATTCTATAAATATTACTAGGAAAATTCATTATTCAAATCAGGGAAAAAAAAAAAACCCCACAGATCCCTATCTCATAACACTTGAAAAATAAATTCCAGGTTGTATAAAAGTCTTTGTGTGAACATACATTTTTATTTTTCTTGGGTAAATACCTAGTAGTGGAATAGTTGGGTCCTATATGGCCAGATGTATGTTTAGAAATATTTTGCTTTGTTGTTCTCAGCAGGATAGTTGGTTGAATTACTCGATCTACTATAGCAAGCAGTAGAAGTCTTCTATGTTTTTTTCTTTTACTTTTGTGGTTTCTTTTATTATTTTTTTCTACTTAAGTTTCTGATTCTACTGGAAATTATTTTTAGTGTAAGGAGTGAAAAATCTAACATTTTTTCTCCCAAATAGTCAGTCAGTTGTTCCAAAATCATTAACCTCATACATTTGACAGCAATAGAGATAAATTGATACTAGAAGTATACTTTTTTTTTTTTTTGAGTTGGAGTCTCACTCTGTCGCCCAGACTGGAGTGCAGTGGCCGCTCCCGGCCACCGCAGCCTCGACCTGCTGTGCTCTCAGTGATCCTTCCGCCTCAGCCTTCCGAGTAGCCGGAATTACAGGCGCGCGCTACCATACCAGGCTGATTTTTGATTTATTGTAGAGATGAGGTCTCACTGTCCAGGCGGGTCTCGAACCCGCGGGCTCAGGCGATCCACTCACCTCAGCCTCCCGAAGGCGCGGGATTACAGGCTGAGCCAGCGAGCCCGGTTTAGAAGTATACTTTTAAAACTCATCAGGGACCGCTCCTGGCCACCTCACTCCAGTCTGGGCGACAGAGTGAGACTCCAACTCAAAAAAACCCAAAAAACAAAACTCATCAGGATGAGTCGGGCTCGGTGGCTCAGTCTGTAATCCCACGCCTTGGGAGGCTGAGGTGAGTGGATTGCCTGAGCCCGCGGGTTCGATACCCGCCTGGGCAACTTGGCGAGACCTCATCTCTACAATAAATCAAAATGAGCCGGGCATGGTAGCGCGCGCCTGTAGTTCCGGCTACTCGTAAGGCTGAGGTGGAAGGATCGCCGGAGCCCAGCAGGTCGAGGCTGCGATGGCCGGGAGCGGCCACTGCACTCCACTCTGAGCGACAGAGTAAGACTCCAACTCAAAAAAAAAAAAAAACTCATCAGGATGAATGAGGGTTTGAAAATCTTGTTAACCAAAATAAACAGAAACACAGGCTTGTTTCTCCTAAGCGGGATTCTTGAAAATCTTCAACAGGGAACCATTACCAAATGAAACATTAATTATGGTTATTTTAAGGATTTTTTTTTGCCATGCATAAAGAAGAGTAGAAAACAAAAGATATTTTAAACTCAAATATTTATCTCAGATAAAAACTTTAAGTAGTCTGTATTTTTCCTCAATAACAATTATGTAACTTCAAGGAAACAAAATTGTATCATTTTGAATTTTAATCATGTTCATTAAATGTGAAATGAGGATTAAAAAATGAAATAGTCTTTCAAGTAGGCCAGTGTGAAAATATAAAACAGTTAGTGCAATTCTCTCATATGATTCATAGTCTAGAAACAAATATTTCTCCTTTTTGATTTCCCAGTGGTTTCTCAAGTTAAGATAAATCATCCATGAAGGGATAAAATTTACATTTCTGTAAATATAAAAAAAAAGTTACTACTGGAAAAAAGAAATTTCCACTGTTAGCTCTTTTAGATGTCTGTTGATTAGCAAAGCATGTGTGGTGTGACTTTTTGATTACCATGTTAATAAAGAGAATTCTTGAATATTGTTTTTTTAGATTGCAACCTTATTATGATTATAAGCAAAGGATAATTACTCTTGCTCAAGATCTATGAATTGCACTTGGGGTTTGAAATATTGAATATTTTGATAAGAAAATGAACTTAATATAATGCATGGTTTGTGCAAAATATAAATTTACTTTTAAGAAGATTACCTGAACTCATTGTTTCAAATACTATAAACTCTGTTATTAAAACTTTTTCCATTATAGATTCTCTAAGCTTTGATCTATCTTAAACCATAAGTATTTTAATTTATTCATTCAGCCAACATTTGTTACTTCACTTATTCAATAGATATTCATTGATACTGTGAATTAGGTTTATGTGCTATTTTATTTTATTTTTTTGAGTCAGAGACTCACTCTGCTGCCCAGGATGGAGTGCAGCAACACGATCACGGCTCAGTGTGACCTTCACCTTCTGGGCTCAGGTGCTCCTTCTACCTCAGCCTCCCCAGTGGCTGGGACTTCAGGCATTTGCCACCATGCCTGGCTAATACTTTTATTTTAATTTTTTTTGTAAAGATGAGGTCTCACTATGTATCCCAGGCTGGTCTCGAACTCCTGGCCTCAAGCAATCCTCCCGCCTTGGCCTCCCAAAGTGCCAAGGCCACTAGGCATGAGCCATTACACCTGGCCTGTAACATTGTATTTCTAATTTAATCTAAAATAAATAGGATAAATATTATAACATTATCCCTGTTTTAAATTAAAATTTTCAATAAATGGTAGCTATTATTAATATATAGGGAGGTTTAGATTAATAAACCAATAACCTGGTATGCTTTATTTCTAGGAACATTGTATTTTTGCCATATCAGATTTCCCTTGGCATGGCAGCACGGTTCCTCTGAGTAACACAGAAAAAGGCAATGTCACAAATCCAAAATACAGATTGAATGTAACTTCATAAATACTTCGTATGGTATTTAATGTTGAGTTTGGTGGAGTGGTGAAAGCAAATGTGCTCATAATTATTCAACTCATCCACGATTTCTCTGTGTCATGGCAGATAGCACAAAGTAGCCTAAGTTGAAGGGCTGTCCCTGGGGCTGTTACAGTTAGGAGAAGAAGGGGAAGATTGATGTGGGCTGCAAACATTAGCAAAAACTTTCAGAGGACATGTGATTGGATCTTTAAAACGGGGTAGATTTGGACAGGTGGACCAGATGGCTCAGGATTCGAGGTGTCAGAAGAGAAGAAAAGTGTTGTGGCAGAATGGAAATCCCAGTGTGTGAGGTTGGGTGGGGGAAGACATGGAGGGCCTCTGGAGAATCCTCAAAGAAGTACTGAAGAGTCATAAAAGCCTTTAAACAATAAAAAATTGAAATTTCATTTAAATCAAAAAATCAGATTTGTATTGAAAAAAGTATGTAAAATTGTGTCTCTGTTTCTTGTTTGCCTCATATTACAGCTGGCCAAGGCTTTGGTTCTATCTAAAGCCACAAAGAAGAGAAAGCATTTCTTTTACTTTGGCACTAAATCCTTGGTCACAAGTCTAAGAGGTGACTTAGCCATGGCATGACCAAACAGTTAAGACTGGGGCTGATTCATTAATAACCTGTTTTATTAATTATGGTTATTCCACTAACAGAAAGGGAACACTTTCCAGATGATGGATGTTTCTCGAAACCAGCTTTAATGGGCCTTGGGTAGCCTTGAATGTTGGGACAAGAACTACCCAGGGGAGTTGGGACATTCACCACGTTCTAGGCAATTGTAGACAATAGACACTGCATCTAAATATGTACCTGTATGGCTTGACGGGAAAAAGAAAGTTCAATAGTGAAGAGGAGAAAAATGTTTACATATTCAATATTTAATGAAAAACATTCCACTAAGAAGAGAGTTTTGTGTACCTACTCTAACCATTGAAGCAATTTGAATGAATGTCCTACTGCCCCACATAAGCCTGGGTAACCTTGAGGCTGCCTGTCATGACTTAATACCTGTTTAAAGAAATAAGCAGAGGGCAGCAGGGCAGATAATTACAAACAACCTCCTCGTCAAGGGTCAAGGACCATGCGGGGTTCAAATCCAGAGAAAGTCAACAGGTGAAAAGAGTGGTAAGTCAGACATCCAGCCAGGGCCACACTGAGCTTCGTGTTACTGTAGGAGAAAACTGGTCTTGGTTGACCCAGTTTAGACTGTTTGTGTATTTGTGTCACATTGGCTAACAAAAATGGGTGTTAGATATACTTCACACAAGGGATTTTAGTGTAGAAATATTACCAGGTTGCATGAGATGATAATTATTCTCTTGAGTTCTTAAAAATTTCAGTCCCTTGGTCTCACCCCCTCTCTTTCTTCTCTTCCTTTCTCTCCTCTCTTCTCTTCCTGTTCATTCCCTATTTCCTCCTCCCCATAAATATAACAAAAGCATTGGGTTTTTAAAATCTATATACATCATTTTTTATACGGGTGACTCTATACATTCAAAGTAATAGTTAAAATGTCATGATAATTGTTGGATATGTGTTTAAAAAGTGAGACAAATTAATAAAGTTTAATTGAGCAAATGGCCATTCATGAATTAGCCTCTAGAAACAGAACAGGTTCAGAGAAAATCCAGGGCTGCCACTTGGCTGAACAACATTTATGGACATGAAAAGGAAAGTGATATATGAACATGGAAGTAAAGTACAGAAACAGCTGGATTGACTACAGTTCTGCCTTTGCCTTATTTGAACACAGTTTGAACAGCTGGTCTCTTGTGATTGACTGAAGCTCAGCTGCTGAGATTGGCTGAGGCTCAGCTATTTGTTCCAGAAGCATACTCCTAAGTTGGGTTTTCAATTTTTTTTTTTACATACTAAGTTAGGTTGCAGTTTGCTACATAAGGACTCAAGTATGTAATTACAGAGGCTTTCTCAGGTCAAATGTAGTTTGGTTTAATGATTCCTCTCTTTTGGTTGACCTCTCAATATTGAGAGATTGACCAAAACTTTGGGCATTGATGTCACACACAGTCGCCATCATAAGTGGATGTATTTGGTCTCAGTATAGACTTCACAAGTCTTATTTGGTCACAGGATGAAATTCACAGGTCACAACATTGCATCATTTGAATAATTCTTTATGTTCTCGCTGAATGGGTAAAAAAAAAAAAAAGACTATTCAACACTCAATGGATGCCTGCATACAATATTTAAGACCTGAGAGGATACAGCACAGTAGGGGAATTATTATGATGCCCATCAAGAGGATAATATCAAAAGACTGAAGTATACTCCTTAACAAGCCTATTTGTTTTTTTGAGTTGGAGTCTCACTCCATTGCCCAGGCTGTAGTGCAGTGGCACACTCACCGCCACTGCAGCCTCAACCTGCTGGGATCCAGCAGTCCTTCTGCCTCAACCTTCCAAGTAGCTGGAACTACAAGTGTGCACTACCACACCAGCTAGTTTTTTATTTATTGTAGAGACAAGTTCTCACCAAGTTGCCGGGCTGGTCTTGAATCCGCGGACTCAGGCAATTCATTTGCCTCAGCCTCCCAAAGTGCTGGGATTACAGGCTGAGCCACCAAGCACGGCCAGCAAGTGTTCTTATGAAATCAACCAAACCAAATTAAACAAATCAAAGGCAATATAGGCAGCTCAACAGTATTTCAGTATAATCAGTCATAGTCCTTGTTTCACATGTAATGGTGCTTAAGGACCACAGTTTGCTGTAAAATGGCCTGATTTAAAGAGTTAATGATTTTTGTTGTTAGCCTGGTAACACAAGTCATAATAAACTGGAAACCCACGAGAAGAAATATGAAGATTGGAAAACCACCATTTTTTTTGTTTGTCACCCACCATTTAGAATGCCTGCAAGTCAACTGTAAGGTACTCTTGTAAACACACCATGTGTTTCTTTCTCTTGAGAAATTTTCTTAATCTATTTTATGAAAGTGTCTAAGGAAACAGCAGTATCAGCCACTTTTTATTTATTTATTTATTTAGAGTTGGAGTCTCACTCTGTCACCCAGACTGGAGTGCAGTGGCCGCTCCCGGCCACCGCAACCTCGCCTGCTGGGCTCTGGTGATCCTTCCGCCTCAGCCTTCCAAGTAGCCAGAATTACAGGCGTGCGCTAACCACGCCCGGCTGATTTTTTGATTGATTGTAGAGATGAGGTCTCGCTGCCCAGGCGGGTCTCGAACCCGCGGGCTCAGGCAATCCACTCACCTCAGCCTCCCAAAGGCGCGGGATTACAGGCTGAGCCACCGAACCCGGCTCAGCCACTTTTTAAATTAAGCTTTCTGTAGTAACAAAATTAGAGAGATAGATACGACATTTGGTTTTGTTCAATACCAAACGTAAGTTCCAAACTGAGGGAAGAGGAGATTTAAAGCTGCATGATGTTTTGTGAGGTGTTTTTGTTGAACTCTTATGTTATCATCTACCTTTTGGAGAGTGGAATCTACTCATCTGAAACCCTGGGAGGTTTGACTGGCTACAAAATCCAAGACTTTTCCCAATGTACAGATTATCTTCACATTCCAGTATTCTGAAATACTGTTGAGCTGCCTATATTGCCTTTGACTTGTTTAATTTGGTTTGGTTGATTTCATAAGAACACTTGTTGGCCGTGCTCAGTGGCTCAGTACCCCACTCCCACCAAGAGGGAGCCCCCAGGAAACTCAATGGCATCTTTCCCAGTGGTGGACACTAGCTTATCTTCATCTGTTTCAAAGTTGGTGCTAATTTCAGCTATTGATGTTCAGCCTCTGATCATAGGGTCTATTATTGGGTCTTTCAGGGGAAGTAGGAGTGAGCCATGCCAAATAGCAAGATCTGAACCAGCAAGGAGGCAAAACGGAATAGGTAGTTCGCCCACAGATCTGGTATAGGCCTTTGAAGACTGGAAAAGAGGGCCATACCTAAATGTGTTTGAGGAAGGGTCAGTTAATTTTGTTCGCTTATAAATCTGCATAGCTCCTGAACATGGTCAAGTGAGAAATTTACTTTTTTCGTGGCCCCCCTTGCACCATATCTGAGGGTGAGAAAAGACACTATTAGATTTAATACAGTGACATCAAGCAATTACTTGTACCACATTGGTAATTCCCAGGTCTTCAGTATGTAATGCCTGAAGCACAATATACCTTTTGCAGGCATCACATGGACAGATTTTCCATATCTGGTAACAATCAGGTTAATTGGGAAATTTAGAATGTAGTTTCTAATGAGTGTAGAAAAGCAAGTAACACACTGGGCACAGTGGCTCACGCCTGTAATCCCAGCACTTTGGGAAGCTGAGGTGAGAGGATTGCCTGAGCTTATGGGTTCGAGACCAGACTGGGCAACTTGGTGAGACTTCGTCTCTACAATTAAAAAAAAAAAATGAGCTAGGCATGGTGGTGCATGCCTGTAGTCCCAGCTACTTGGAAGGCTGAGGTGGAAGGATTGCCTGAGCCCAGTAGGTCAAGGCTGCAGTGGCCATGAGCGTGCCACTGCACTCCAACCTGGGCAACAGAGTGAGACTCTGACTCCAAAACAAAAACAAAAACAAAAAAAGTAACAAGGATAACTTTCTGTACTACCTTTGGAGTTTCAGAGCAACTGCCATTGGGAATATGGTGAGCATTGGCATTAGTGGAATTATTTTCTGGTTTTTTGACATTGGTCCACAAATTCAACACTTGCTCTGGTTTCATGCTATAGCATAAGCTATCGCTAAAGCCCTACACTGATTATGGTCCCATGGATTTTTAGGTAAGGAAAAAGAAAAGATTAGGATAGCAGGAAGTGAGAGAGAAAAAATAAAGGTAAGGTTTTTTTGATGACAAAGAAGTCTTGACCCATGGTCCTGGGGAAGCTGTCCATCTAGGATACTATCTGCTTCTGGGAAAAAATTTCCTTGGACAGCTTTATCTTAAAGTCTTCAACAGTAGTACAGTTCTGAAAGTCTGAAGGTGTCCTTTTGAGTTGTGTGATGTGGACCCAAGATTTGAGACCTTGAAACTTGACTGCAGTGTGGGTAGGGAGTAGAACCCTTCAGTGAGGTTAGAGAAGAGACTTCCTCTCATGTTGTTTCCAGAGACCCAATCTCTGGTTTCTAATCCATGAAGGGTTTGATTGTTCTCAGTTGGTGTATCATGAAAAGCTTCCTTTACTTGATGCAAATATGCTTTGGCATAGTGCATTAAAGCCTGGCAGTATTTTGTCATAGCAGAGTTTGGGAGAGCAGAAGGTGCATCTGTTCTATTATTAGGGTCATAGTTCTTCCAGTGACTATTTGAAAAGGGGTTAACTCATGTTTTCCAGTGGGAGTGGATCCGATTGCCAGTAACGCCAATGGTAATACCTTTGGCCAAGGCAACCCAGTTGATTCAGTTAATTTTACCTGTTTCAGTTCTAGGATGTCATTTGTTCTTTCGACTTTTTCAGAAACTGAGGGTAATAGAGACAATGGTAATGCTATTTTGTCTATGACATCTGTTTTTTAATTTTTAATTTTTAAAATTTTTTATTTTTTTGAGTTGGAGTCTCATTCTGTCGCCCAGGCTGGAGTGCAGTGGTGTGCTCATGGCCACCGCAGCCTCAACTCGCTGGGCTCAGGTGATCTTTCCACCTCAGACTTCCAAGTAGCTGGAACCACAGGTATGTGCCACCATGCCCAGCTGATTTTTTGATTTATTATAGAGACAGGGTCACACCAAGTTGCCCAGGCTGGTCTTGAACCCCCGGGCTCAGGCACTCTTCTCGTCTTGGCCTCCCAAAGTGCTGGGATTACAGGCTTGAGCCACTGTGTCTGGCAGGAAACACATTTTGTGCGAACTTCTTAGCTACTGTCACAGCATCAGCATTTTTTACATTGGAAAGCCTCTACCCAACCACAGAACATACAAACTATTACATACTGATGCCCCATTGAGGGTGACCAAGCCCATCTGTAAATGTCCAAATGGTCCATCAGGTGGCGGAAATATGCCACCTGAAGTTTTGTTTTCCCAGGATTATGAGTTTGACAAACCAAACATTGGTTATAAACCATTTTAGCAACTTTGGGGAAGCTGCACCAGCAATATTTTTCCATAATTTGGATCATTTTGTCATTTCTTAGCATTTAATTTTCTTTTTTTAAAAATAGAGACAGGGTCTAAGATGGTCTTGAACTATGAGGTTTCAAGCAATCTTCCCACCTTGGTCTCCCAAAGTGCTGGGATTACAGGCGAAATCCATGATGAATTGTGGAGTGCAGAACTTTTAACACTGTAAGCTTCAAAGACTCAGGAAGAACCAGGCAGCCATAGGGGCCTTTTGTGAGTCCATGCTTAACATCGAACTGATATCCTTTTAGATACCAGTTTTGTTTTTCCAAATCAGATGTATTATACTGTTGACTAAATAGGTCATCATAAGGGAGATGACTTGGCTCAACCTTATGGAATTCATTCAAATGGCATATCCTAATAGTTCCAGTACTAGCAGATTTAGCATAAAAATCTGCTGGGACATTCTCTTTATATTGAGGTTCAATTTTACAGATATAAGCTTTAGTGTTAATAATGGGCAATCTGTGATGGGAACAGGAAAGGTGTTTATCTACTTGCAGTTCATTTTTTATGGGAGTCCCACTAAAAGTAAAAAACTTGGGTTGTTTCCATAATATGCCAAAATTGTGGATTACTTCTAAAGAGTATCTGCTGTCTGTTTAAATATTTAGTGACTTGTGCTTAGCTAGGTGACAAGGCTCAGGTGAGAGCAAAAAGCTCTGTGGGTTGAACCGACTTAAATTGGGAACGAGCTCCATTCGTCATTAGTATTTCAAGTTGTAACAGCATACACTGCCTGATAGCTTTTGCTTCTGAATTTTTGGCATAGGACTTGTCAACGAAAAGTATGAATTCAGGATTATCCAGTGGAGAATTTTATATATCAACACAAGGGACCATTATTTCTGATACTATGCTTGTGCAATTGAGGTCTTTGGCACCATTAGGGAGAGGTGGTAGAGTGGGCTGGGCTGAGTAGGTTGCAGCATTTTCAATGAAGATTTGGAGACAGGAGAAGAATTTCTAAGATGTTAGTTGGCTTGCTGAAAAATGCTGAATTTGGTTGGAATTTAGTAGACTTTCCACAGCATGTGGGACTTACAGTTCAGATGACACATCTACCAACTTGGCTGCTTCTGCCTCTGCTACTGCTTTGAAACAATTAAGGTAAGCCTTAGCTAAGGTAAGCCTTAATTAAGGGGTCTAATTGTGGAGTATAATATGAAATGGGCCTATACTTTCCTCTTGTTTTGGGGTAAAAACTCCTAGTGCTTGATTGTTAGGGTCATGAACAAACAAGGTAAAAGGCTTAGTGTAATTTGAAAGCCCTAAAGCTGGGGGCTGTTGTAAGACCAATTTTATTTGGGTAAAAGCTAACTCATGACTGTCTTTGCAAGGTAGAGGCTCTGAAACTGCATTTCTAGTGAGCTCAAACAAGAGTGAAGCTATTAAAAACAATTCAGGACCCAGGATCTGCAGTATCTTGCAAGTCCAAGAAAATCCTTTAATTGCCTTTTGGCTACAGGCTGAGGAAAACTTTGAATAGTATTTTTTCTCTCAGGAAAAGAGAGAAGTTTCTTCAGTACTCAAGTCCTGTCTCAAGAGTGGACTTTTTCTCTTAAAAACTGAAGTTTTTTTTTCATTGAAGCCTTATGACCTTTTTGTGCAAGGTGCTTTAAAAGATAAATTGAGACAAGTTCAAAGCATTCTTTAGTGGGAAGCGTAATAGTAGGTCATTTACACACTGAATAAAAGTAGAATTTTAAGGAAGCTGTGGTGTTATTAAGTCCTGATTCAATGTCTGGAAAAACTGTGAAAGGGCTTCATTCAGTAAGCCCTTGGACCATCACAATTCAGATGTACTGTTGATTTTTCCAAGTAAAAGCAAACAGATATTGACTCTCTTTGTGAGATAGAATGCTAAAAGGCTGAGCAGAGGTCTGTTACTGTGAACAATTTTATATCAGCAGTCATGTTAGATAATAAAGTAATAGGATTTGGGACTATAGGAAACCTTGATATTATTATTATTATTTTTTGAGTCAGAGTCTTACTTAGTCGCCCAGGTTGGAGTGCAGTGGCATGCTCATGGCCACCGCAGCCTCCACCTGCTGGGCTCAGGCGATCCTTCTGCCTTAGCCTTCCAAGTAGCTGGAACCACAGGCATGTACCACCATGCCCAGCTAATTTTTTGATTTATTGTGGAGACGAGGTCTCACCAAGTTGCCCAGGCAGTCCTCTTACCTCAGCCTCCCAAAGTGCTGGGATTATAGGAGTGAGCCACCGTGCCTGGCCTGGTATAATTTTATTAATTGCCCATAAATCTTGAACAAATATCCAGCATTATTCATTTGGGTTTTTTAGTTTTATGAATGTGTGTATGTATGTATTTAGAGTCAGGGTCTCACTCTGTCACCCAGGCTGGAGTGCAGCGGTATGATCATAGCTCACTGTAACCCTGAACTCTTAGGGCTCAAGTGATTCTTCTGTTTCAGCCTTCAAGTAGCTAGGACTCCAGGTGTGCACCACCATCCCTGGCTAATTTTTTATTTTCTGTAGAGATAGTGTGTGTGTGGGGGAATCTCGCTATACTACCCAGGCTGGTCTTGAACTCCTAGCCTCAAGCAGTCCTGCTTTGGCCTCCCAAAGTGCTGGGATTACAGGTGTGAGCCATTGTGTCTGGCCTATTTTTTTTTTTTTTTTAAGTTGAAGTTTCACTCTGTTGTCTGGGCTGGAGTGCAGTGGCACACTCACGGCTACCACATCCTCGACCTGCTGGACTATGGCAAGCCTTCTGCCTCAGCCTTCCAAGTAGCTGAAACTACAGGTGTGTGCCACCATGCCCACCTAATTTTTTTTTTTTTAATTTTTGAGTTGGAGTCTCACTCCATCACCCAACCTGCTGGGCTTCTGTGATCCTTCTGTCTCAGCCTTCTAAGTAGCTGGAACTACAGGTGCACATTACCAAGCCCAGCTAATTTTTTATTTATTGTAGAGACGAGGTCTCGCCAAGTTGCTGGCCTGGTCTCGAACCTGCGGGCTCAGGCAATCCACTCGCCTCAGCCTCCCAAAGTGCTGGGATTACAGGCTGAGCCACCGTACCCGGCCTCCCACTTGTTTTAGCTCTCATTTCTCCATGTTTATTTAAGGGCATTAGTAGGAATAATTTATGGAGAATCTGTTAGAGTCTCATCAGTGTTGATTAACATCATGGGAGTTAAATATCTCCTGGGATTCCTCTAGTGGGGAAACAATCTGGCCTAAAGGGGGGAGGTTTACTGGCAGACTGATGCAAAAGCAGACAATTTTTTTCCCAGTGTCCTGGTTATTTGCAATGAAGGCAGACACCTTGGGGTAACACAGTGATGAAAAAGTGGAAACTGTGCCCTAGAGGAATGCGTTCTTTTTTTTTTTTTGAGTTGGAGTCTCACTCTGTCGCCCAGACTGGAGTGCAGTGGCATTCTTTAGGTAAAGATTAACTTTACTAACTGTGTCTTTGTCGAAACACAGACCCCTCAAGCATGACCAGTATTGGCTTATTGCAATCTGAAAATAAACTTCTGGGGGTGGTGAGAGCCGGTGACTCAGTGCCTGGTGACCAAGATCCCCCCCCTCAGGGTCTCCAAGACATTCGCAAGTGGTCAACAAGGGAGTCATGGCAGTTAGTCTACCTGACTGCAACATCTCCAGAGGAAAGGATTTAAGATGAGGGATTGGGGGGCTATGGGGCCACACTCATCTTAGAGTGCTGGCCCTCTTCCTGTCTGTGAGAAGTGAACTTTTCTTAAATAAATCTTTTCTTCTTTCATTTCTTTGTGTGTTGCAAATCTTTGCATTACTCGGATCTCTGGTTACCAGCGCACACCTCTGGTGGCTCGCTGGCTCCAGCAGTGCTGCGTCCCTCCACACCCTCCTCGCCCTAACACATAAAATTAGCTGGAATCCTAGCAGGTCTCAGACTCCTTGGATTGAGACAAACCAATGAACAAAAAAGGTACCTACCTGAGGCCCCAAAGTGAATCCAATCTAATTATTGAATCCAGTTCAGTCTTTGCTCAAATGAACTCAAAATCTGAGAGAAAACTCACCCATAACCTCCACTTTCCTGCAAGGGAGTAGTGAGTCCAGTGGGTTCCGTGGTAGCAGGTTGCCAGGTGTTCTTGGGAGTTACTGGATTCTCACTTTGGATCCTCACATCTGACACCAAATCTATTTAAAAAAAATTTTTTTTTTTTTTTTTTGAGTTGGAGTCTCACTCTGTTACCCAGACTGGAGTGCAGTGACTGCTCCCGGCCACCGCAGCCTCGACCTGCTGGACTCTTGGCGATCCTTCCACCTCAGCCTTCCAAGTAGCTGGAACTACAGGCGTGCGCTACCATGCCCGGCTCATTTTTTTGGATTTATTGTAGAGATGAGGTCTCGCCAAGTTGCCCAGGCGGGTCTCGAACCCGCGGGCTCAGGCAATCCACTCACCTCAGCCTCCTAAAGGCGCGGGATTACAGGCTGAGCCACCAAGCCCGGCTAAAAATATTTTTAAACCAATTAAATTTAAAAGAGTTTAACTGAGCAATTAAGGATTCACGAACCAGGCATTTCCCAGAACCAGTTCAGAGAAAATCCAGGGCAGTCACATGGTAGGATAACATTTATAAACATAAAAAGGAAAGTTACATAAGAAAACAGAAGTGGGGACAAACAACTGTATTGGTGACAGCTCACTATTTGCCTCATCTGAGCACAGTGTGAAGAACTGGCCAGTTGAAACCCGGCTGCTGTGATTGGTTGAGACTCAGCTGTTTGTTACAGAAGCTTACTCCTGGTTTGGCTATCAGTTTATTTATATACCAAGATAATTTCAGTTTGTTAGAGGTTTTCTTAGGCCAAATTTAATCTGGTTTAACATAAGAATAATGGCAAAGTGTGACATTAAGTCAATGATCTCCAAACACTTGATTACATAAGATGTAACTCCATCAAAAATTTTAGTCATGTACACCCAATGTATAGAATTTGCTTCTAAACTGAACACATTTACTATAATTGTACTAATTGTATTGAAGTTCTAATATTTTCTTCCCAGACTTCAATGGATCAATTGCATACTTTTTGGAATGCATGACCATCCCCATCCCAGATCCCAACAAGTTTACATAATGGTTTAGGTAGCTACTAAACTATTTTAAAGAATGAGGCTTTTCATATTCTCTTAATCCTAATCATGGGAAAGGAAACAACTTGTTATTTTCAGACTGTAATCCTTGTTGTCTATATTGTGCTTTCTGAGTTTACTCTCTGTCTCATCAAACCAATAAATAAAATTCTCAAGATACAGTATGAGGTGGAGTAGGAAGCTATTGGCAGGTGGTACAGGGTAAGGAGTCAGAGACAGAGGATACACTTTTAAATTCAATTTTATTTTGTGTTTATTGTGCGCCAGGCAGCGGGACACCAAGCTGTGGAAAAGATGGCCTTTCTCCCTAAGTTGTTTTTTTTGTTTGTTTGTTTGGGTTTTTTTTGAGTTGGAGTCTCACTCTGTCGCCCAGACTGGAGTGCAGTGGCCGCTCCCGGCCACCGCAGCCTCGACCTGCTGGGCTCCGGCGATCCTTCCGCCTCAGTCTTCCGAGTAGCCGGAATTACAGGCATGCGCTACCACGCCCGGCTGATTTTTTTGACTTATTGTAGAGGTGAGGTCTCGCTGCCCAGGCGGGTCTCGAACCCGCGGGCTCAGGCAATCCACTCACCTCAGCCTCCCAAAGGCGCGGGATTACAGGCTGAGCCACCGAGCCCGGCTCCCTAAGTTGTTTTAAAATATCTTAGTAACTCAGAGAAATTTGTCTTTTTTGGAGGAAAGAGTCAGATATCCCTAATTATCCGAGTAATAGCTTAACCCATATGAGAGGGACGATGGGTAGAAACAGAAAAGTTGTTCCCATTGATTAATGAATATTAACTGAATACGCATTCTGTGCCAGACACTCTTCTATATATTACCTCAATTACTACTGTCAGGAATTCCATAAGATAGGCATTGTTATCACTATTGTACAGAAGAGGAAGCAAAAGCTTGGATAAGTGAAGCAGTTTGTACGAGGTCAACAGCTGGTAAGTGGAATAGCTAGAATTCGAACCCAAGTCAAAGTAGTTAACATTTACTGAGTGTTTTTAATGTGCCAGGCAGTGGTAAGTGCTTGTTTATAGTATCTCATTAAAATTTAAGAACAACTCTAAGAAGTACCATTATTTTGCCCAGTTTACAGATAAGGAATCTGGGACTCTGAGGATTGTTCATGGAACACAGCCACCAACAGGCAAGACTATCATTTGACCCCTTTCCCTGACTGTGCTTCCCTGATGATGGGACAAGAAGGTGTCTGGGCAAGGAAGAGACCAGCCAGGACTGTGAGGAGCAGCCTGTGGTGGAAGTGATGCTGCATTCCAGTGGCCTAAATGGGAATCACTTGCTTACAGAAGTATTTATAGTTATAGAATATAGGATATCCATAAATAGTTGGGTATGCTTTAGCTAAATGTTTAGCAAATTTGCTTTTAATCTTGTCCACCGAGCATCAGTATTCCATTCTTCCCAGGAAACTTCTAGGTTTATAAATGCTCCATTTAAGAACAATGGCAAGGGGAAAGGAAAAAAAACAGCCCCATTGAAAAGTGGGCAAAAGACATGAATAGACACTTCTCAAAAGATGATATACAGGAGCCAAAAAGTGCCTCACTCATCATCAGAGAAATGCAGATCAAAACCACATGGAGATACCACCTAACCCCAGTTAGAATGGCCATCATTAATAAAACAAACAACAACAGATGCTGGCGAGGATGCGGAGAAAAAGGAACGTTTCTACACTGCTGGTGGGAATGCAAACTAGTGCAACCTCTCTGGAAGACAGTGTGGCGATTTCTGAAAGAACTAGAAATTGACCTTCCATATGACCCAGCAATCCCCCTTTTGGGAATATACCTGGAGGAATGCAAATCATTCTATAAAAAAGATACCTGCACATGCATGTTTGTTGCAACTCTATTCACAATAGCAAAACCATGGAACCACCCACGCTGCCCATCGAAGCTGGACTGGATAAAAAAATGTACATATACACAATGGAATACTATGCAACCATAAAGAAGGACAAACAGGACTTCGCAGCAACTTGTATGGATTTAGAGTCGATCTTACTCAGTGATCTATCACAGAAACAAAGAACAGAGTACCATATGTTCTCACTTATCAGCAGACCTTGAACAACTAGCATAATACTATAAGAAGAGAATTGGCAGTAGTGGGAAACTGCCAGGGGAGGAGGGGTGGTAGGATTGGCAGCTGAGGGAAACTGCCGGGTCGGGGGACACGCCTCATCAACAAGGGCACTTGCATAATGAACATTTGTATACCTAACCCTAAATTGTACCCCACATCTTTAAAATTAAAAAATTAAAAAAATAAAGAACAATGGCAAGGGAAAGAGTGTGTCTAACATAAATCTTTCGGACTTTATTGACCGTCTCAGACTTACCCTGATACCCAGGTTGACAGAGGTCCCTCAGACTGGATCTCCTCCACGTTTTTGGAAGGATGATGTTAATAGAATTTATTTTCAGCTTGTTCCTGAAACTTACTGTTCCCATTCATCCTCGTTATCTTCCCTTCAGTCTTTTGAGTCATCTCACCTGAAGGTCTTAGAGCTTCTGCTTCATTTTAGGAGCTGCAGGCAACCACATAGGTAAATAATGTTTTCATTCTTCCCTGATCTCATAAAAGTAGGGTTGTGACTCAGTTATATTCTTCAGAGAGCCAAAGTTATACTCATATTGTGTCCAGGCAAGGAATTAGTCACACAAACAGAGCCGGATTGCTAAGCAACACGAAATACATTTCATTAATTGCAACAATGGCACTGTTTGCTCTCAGTAACAATAAGACATGGAACTGGAAGCTGGGGCTGCTAAGCAGGTTGGTTAGCTGAGATAGTAACATATTAGGGCTTTACTTGTATGCACTGCCTGTAAAATAACTCCATAAACACCCACAACTGAATTCCACTGGTTCCTTAGGTTCTGACTTAAATATCATTTTTTCCCCCCTGAAAATCCACCCCAAAGGATTAGGTGTCTCCCGGTATGGATATTTGTTATTATTGCTATTATTGTTGTTTATAGTTATTAACATCCAAAACCCTACTGAGTTTGGAGAATAATTATTCCCGTATGTGTAGAATTTGCGAGATCTCTTACTCCTCTTCCCACTGAGGAAGTTGAGGAGGAGGACATTCTTTCTTCCCACCCCCAGCAGTCTAGGCCTCATCCAGTCAGATTCTACTTTCTGGACTTTTGGACTGTGAGTGAGTGACACAAAGACAGAAGAGATGGCTAGAATTCACTTTCTGTTTCCAGCAGCAGGGAGAGAGGCCTCATGATAAAATTGTTCCTTCCACTTGGCTTTTGGAGCCTTCCGGGGTCCTCCCATTTTCTGAGCTTGTTCCTCCAGTACCTCTGTGAAACCTATCTTGAAGCTCCCTTCCTCATGGCCTTCCAAGAGAGTCTTTTGTATAAATCAACAAGAATCAGTTCCCAAACTTGACTCCAAAACCCTGAATGAACCTCTCTCCCATGAGCTCTCAAGAGTATTTGTAGTTGTTTCTAATGGCTGTTGCAACAAAGTATCATAGATTTTGTGGATTAAAAAACAGAAATTTGGCCGGGTGTGGTGATTTACACCTATAATCCCAGCACTTTTGGAGGCTGAGGTGAGAGGATTGCCTGAGCCCACAGGTTCGAGACCAGCCTAGGCAAGTTAGCGAGACATCATCTCTATAATAAACCAAGAAAAATTACCTGGGTGTGATGGCGCATGCCTGTAGTTCCAGCTACTTGGAAGGCTGAGGCAGAAGGATCGCCTGAGCCCAGCAGGTTGAGACTGCAGTGTGCATAGGCATGCCACTGCACTCCAGCCTAGGCGACAGAGTGAGACTCCAACTCAAAACAAAAACAAACCCCAGAAATTTATTCTGTAACAGTTCCAGAGGCCAGAAGTCTGAAATTAGTATCACTGGGCTGAAATCAAAGTATTGGCAGGACCAAGTTCTCTCTGGAGACTGTAAGGGAGATTCTCTTCTGGTCCTTGTCTCTCTCCAACTTCCAGTTTCCACCAGAATTCCCGGCTGATGGCTTGTGGTTGCATCCCTCCCTTCTCTGCCTCTGTGGTCACATTGCCTTATCCCTTGTCTATGTCAAACCTCCCACTGTCTTCTTTGTATAAGGACATATGTGATTGTATTTAGGGTCCATCCCAATAATCCAGGATAATCTCCCATCTCAAGTTCCTTAATTTAATCACATCTACAAAGATATATGTATACATTTTTTTCCATATAAATTAACATTCACAGGTTCCAGGGATTAGGAGTGAATATCTCTTGGGGGCCATTTTTCCAACCTGTCCCAGTAACCTCAGTTTGTTTCTTTGTAGCTATGGTGGCTGATTTACTTGTCTGTCTCTTCCTCTCTAGTCTGTGAGCACTTGGGGCTCAGAAACAATTTGTCTTGCCTATCATCTATCCCTGGTGCTAAGTTTCTGGTAAGCACACAAAGATATTGGTTGAATGAATCGATAAACAAATTAAAGTCAAGATGCAATTTAAAAAATTGTATTTAGGCCGGGCTCGGTGGCTCAGCCTGTAATCCCATGCTTTGGGAGGCTGAGGTGAGTGGATTGCCTGAGCCCGTGGGTTCGAGACCCGCCTGGGCAACTTGCCGAGACCTCATCTCTACAATAAATCAAAAATTAGCCGGGCGTGGTAGCACGCACCTGTAGTTCCAGCTACTCGGAAGGCTGAGGCGGAAGGCTCGCCGGAGCCCAGCAGGTCGAGGCTACGGTGGTCGGGAGCGGCCACTGCACTCCAGTCTGAGTGACAGAGTGAGACTCCAAGTCAAAAAAAAAAATTGTATTTATTTTTATTGTAGAGATGAAGTCTTGCTGATTGATGTCCAGGCTGGTCTCAAACTTTTCTGGCTTAAAGTGATCCTCCCATCTCGGCCTCCCAAAGTGCTGGTATTTCAGGTTTGAGTCACCACGCCTGACTGACTCAAGATACAATTCTTATTGCACTTTTTTTTTAGCACAAGTTTTGAAATTTAAAAATTTCAGAGCAAATTTTATCTCTTGAAATAGACATGTTGAAATCAACACTATCTCTCTGTTTAATAGAGTCAGCTTGTTTTTGAACTTCTAATGGCTCTTCCTTATGATAGCACTAAGTCAGCAGACATGAAGCATGTGGCCCACCACCCAACTCCCAGAGCAGACATTGCTAATCTTCTCTCAAAAGCCTTAGATTCCTTCACAGTGTTCCAGGCAGCTGTTCCCTGTTGAGTGAAGTTGAGCTGCAAGATAAAAAATTTTCATGTCATCAGAGTCAGAAGCTAAAAAAAAAAATAAACCAATCAATGTGGTCCTACCCTGCTTAACCACTTTCTCTCTCCTTTTTTCAAAAATATATAAATTTTATTTTTGAGTCGTGTTCTCATTCTGTCACCCAGGCCGGAGTGCAGTAGTATGATCCTGGCTCACTGCAGCCTTAACCTCCTGGGTTCGTGATCCCCATCTCAGCCTTCCTGGGACTACAGGCATGCACCACCACACCCAGCTAATTTTTTGATTTTTTTGGTAGAGACAAGGTCTCACTGTGTTGTCCAGGCTGGTTTCAAATGCCTAAGCTCAGGCAATATTTCTGCCTTGGCCTCCCAAAGTGCTGGGATTATAGGTGTGAACCACCATGCCTAGCCCTCTCATTATTTCCAATGTTAACTATTTACTAGAATCAGACGTACCACATTCATTCTTTACTCTAAGTTCATGACATTCTTCTTCTTTCTCTCCCACCCGGGTAGTAACCTCCCTTCAGATTTCAAAGCGAGTCTCCACTTTGAACAGTAGAGCTCTTTCTTTAACCTTGACACATATAA
Source organism: Cephalopachus bancanus (assembly GCA_027257055.1). Classification (NCBI taxonomy): domain Eukaryota; kingdom Metazoa; phylum Chordata; class Mammalia; order Primates; family Tarsiidae; genus Cephalopachus; species Cephalopachus bancanus. Next base: position 259,300 of record JAPVLO010000045.1, read on the forward strand.
TCATTTCTTTTCATGCTGCCAAATGCAATTTGTTTCCTCCCCAGATCTCCAATTATTCAGCACCTACTTACCCTAGTAATGTTCTTTTTCTTCCTCCATCATATTCACATTTAATTTATGATCTCTCCCCAAAATACAAAATGTTAAACACTTCAATTCTCCTCTGGGTTTCTCAGAGGAGATTCTCATGACCTGCCAAATGGCTCCATCCATTGCCAAGTGGTGCTGATGTGTCCCTACTACACTATGTCTGGTTAAGGGGCTGCTCCTGTGTGTCTGGTTCCAACAGTTGTAACTTGAACTCTGTTTCTGGGCCAAGTTGGAAGGATCCACAAGACTCTGATGGTTACTTTCTTGCCAGGCTGATTTCAATGGCAAAGTGAATGATAACACTTCCACAAACAGCTTAGTCACTGTTTACAGTTTAAAAGGAAAAATTGCAAAGAAAAGGCTCTGTTATGTAGGTACCTGAGTGCCAGTGTCTTCTGGGGGACAAGACAGCTTTTAGTTTTTACAATGAACAATCCCCAGAGCAGCTTCTAAAACTACTCTGCTTGTCCTCCAAGCCAGAATCTGACCAACTGGAAATAAGGCCTCTGCTCTATTATCCGCTCTGCAGCATAAAAATGTGGAAGTGTTGCTCACGTTTAGGTTATCTTCCAGCCACGAGGCCCACCATCTGATATTTGTGTTGAGATCACTGAGAGAACTGTTAGCAGGGACAACTAACCAACAGGACAGATTGTAGGGAGTCCTCTCAGCTGCTGTCAGTGGGTGCCTGGATTCTCCAGAGTCCCTCCAGAAAGGGAGATGAGGACTGCCCGCCTCAGTCGTCTGGGGTTTTACTCTTGGTTGCAGCCACACATAAACTCAAGCTCAAAGCTTTAGGCAGGTAAGCAACACTGATTAGTGTTTACAACCAAATCAGGAATGACCTTAATTTGAAAAGAAGCTACTTGTTTTTTTTTCCGTTACCTGGTTTCAGGAAGGCAAGAATGTTCTCAGAGAAAGGACTGTTGTCAAATGCTGGATTCAGAAAGTATAACGACATGGCAACAGCAAAGACCTTGGGAGGACAAGGCTCTCATGTCTGAAGGATGTTCTAGAGCAGAGCTTCTGAAACTTTAGCAGCCTCATCAACTTTAAACCATAAATCGCAGTTTTGTGGTGAGGCTTCAGAGTCTGAACTTCCAATGAGCCCCTAGGGGATGGCCGATGTTGCTGACCTACAGACTACTCTTTGAAGACACAGCAAGGGCTGTATCAGTGGTACTTACGTGGGGGCAGGGAAAGCATATATAAGAATTAACCAGAGGAAATTCTTTCAGAATACACATTCCCTTCTTTCCCCACCAGGACTATCAAATTGGGGGGAATGAGAGGCACATGCATTTTTTTTAAAAGCTTTATTGAGGCACCATTCACTTACCATAAGATTCACCCATTAAGCTGGGCTCGGTGGCTCAGCCTGTAATCCCAGCGCTTTGGGAGGCTGAGGGAGCGGATTGCCTGAGCCCGCGGGTTCGAGACCCGCCTGGGAAGCGAGACCTCATCTCTACAATAAATCAAAAAATCAGCCGGCGTGGTAGCGCATGCCTGTAATTCCGGCTACTTGGAAGGCTGAGGCGGAAGGATCGCCGGAGCCCAGCAGGTCGAGGCTGCGGTGGCCGGGAGCGGCCACTGCACTCCAGTCTGGGCGACAGAGTGAGACTCCAACTCAAAAAACAAAACAAAACAAAAAGATTCACCCATTTTAAGTATACAATTCAATGATTATTTGTGTTAGTTGTGCAACCATCGTCACCACAATCTTATTTTTTCTTATTCATCTTATTTTTTTCCTTGAGTCGGGATCTCACTTTGTCACCCATGCTGGAGTGTGGTGTCACAATCATAGCTCACCGTAGACTCAACTCCCTGAGCTGAAGGTATCCTCCTTCCTCAGCCTTCCCAGTTCCTGGGACTACAGGCATGCATCACCACGCATGGCTAATTTTAAAATTTTTTTGTAAAGACAAGATCTTACTGTGTTGCCTAGGTTGGTCTTGAACTCCTGCTTCAAGCAGGCTTATTGCCTTGGCTTCCCAAAATGTTGGGATTACAGGATTCAGCCACCATGCCTGGCTTATTTTAAATAATTTCTATCATCCCTGAAAGAAACCTTGTGCTGTTTGCCATCACTCCCCGTTTCCACCCTTACCTCTAGGCAACTACTACTCTATGATCTGTCTCTGCAGATTTGCCTTTTCTGGGCCTTTCATAGAAATGAAATCATTCATTATGTGGACTTTGTGCCTGACTTCCTTGACTTAGCATGACATTTGTGAGATGCATCCACAGTGTTGCACGTATCAGTACTTCATTCCTTTTTATGGGCACATGGGCTTTTCAAAACCTTCTCAGGTGATTCAAGGCCTCCTGGCACGAACTCACCTGTTTTCCACATGCTGGTGTAAATATGGCCTCTGTATGGTACAGAGATAAAGGGAGTCAGTTGTCTTACTCTGGCATGCTTGTATGCTCAGACACTTAAATGTTTGTACTTTATCCCTTGTGAAAATCTACGAAGAAATTAATAATATACGTTCATTTTTCAATGACAAAACAAAATGAAAGTATCATATCCTGACTCTATTTCAACTTTCATGATTTGATCTTAATTAAGTAGTACCCAACAATGACACTAAATTTGACCTGTCCAAAATATATAAGGATTTTGGGAATCATTCTCTTTAAATTCTACTTTGAATGTAAAAAAAAAAAAAAAAATGCTCAAAACAGAAAGCAACCAACCAACCGAACAAACAAACAAAAATAGTCTCTTGGGTTGAGGGCCATAATATATATATCTGCAGCATATCAGTTTAGAAGTTATCATCTTTTCAAAGTGAGAAAGCAGAGAGGCTAAACATCTCCTTTGTACAATTATGATTGCAATCGGCATCTTCTGCCTTCAGACCCAAGGCTCTCTCCCTGATGACCGCAGACAACAGGTCTGAGGTCATCTCAGGAGCAAAGTGCTCTGCCAAAGCTCCCCAGGATGCAGCCAGGGTAAGACTGCACATCAGTCTTAGAAAAGGTTGGCATTCCAAAGAAACACACCTCTGACTTCAAGAAAACCTTGTTGAAGGATTGACGCCGTGATTGAAATCCCTAAGTGAGGCACAGAGGAGGGGCGCTGCCTACGGTGGGATCCTCAGCAAACTCACAGCCCACTTCGTGTGCCACCTCTCCCAGACTGCCCCGCATCCAGCAGCTGGCTCCTGCCGCAGCCCATCGCTCTGTCTCTGCTCTCCCTCAGCTTTCTCCCTCAGACTTCAGCTGGTGCCACTTCGTTTATCTTCTGCTCCTTCCTTCGGAAAGGTGTGATTTTCTCTGGTCTGGGAGTTACTTGTCTTTTTAATGAAATCGATGCAGTCTCACCATTCATTCCCTTCTCCATTTGTATCTTTATCCATTGCTCAGAGTGGCTCTAAGAATATGTGAGGGTGGAGAAGTCTATTGTTTTGCATCCTGTTCCACAAGTGTTCAAAGTGGACTGTGTTTTGGGGCTACCACAGCCATCTTTTGAAGGGGCTTCCACTGGGGGTGGTGGCGCATGCCTGGAGTCCCAGTTACTTGAGAGGCTGAGGCAGGAGGATCACTTGAGCCAAGGGGTTTGAGGCTGCAGTGAGCTGTGATCGTGCCACAGCACTCCAGCCTGGGTGACAGAGCAAGACCCTGAGAATGAAAGAAAGAAAGAAAGAAAGAAAGGAAGGAAGGAAGGAAGGAAGGAAGGAAGGAAGGAAGGAAGGAAAGAAGAAAAGAAATACAGAAAATGTTTTAAAAAATTGGGCTCCCGTGGGACCAGCCATTAATGCTGACTGACAGAAGTCCAATCTAGGGAGGAATGAGACCCACCCCTCTTCTTACCTGGTCTTCCTTAGCTTGCTGCCAGCCCAAGGCTCCTATCCCTAAATAACAGGGTACCTTTTAGGTAAACAACTAGTAAGAAAATAATTACTTAAGGAAACTTGATCCTTGAAAAACTTCATGTTTTTCACCTCAGCCCAGTCTAATAGCTTTCCTCTTGTTCTGGACACAAATAAACTCTTCATAGTGTCTCTTGTTATTATTAATTATGAATGTATTAGTTATAACATAAATAATTCAGACATAACATTATAATCATGTAATTAAAAACAATTATAATAACATAATTATCAGTTAATTATTATATGCTAGGCATGGAACAGAGTAACTTGGAAGTCAGCAGCCTTAGTAGCTCTGATCTCTACTCTGTCCATGACCTGGCTGTTTCTACCTACCTTAAGCTTCCTTCCCTAGATTAAAAATGAAGATCTGTTGACTTAGAACCTCGGGATCCCAGAAAGACACAGAACTGGAAGGTCCTGAGAGCTTATCTTCTCTCACAACCTCATTTTCCAGGTGAGGAAACCAAGACCCTAAGGGATGAAGCATCCTGCAATTGTTAGCATTTTAACGCCGTGTGTGTGTGTGTGTGTGTGTGTGTGTGTGTGTGTGTGTGTGTTGTTGGGGGTCTAGTTTGTTTGAGAAATAGAAGAGAAGAAGTAAAAGAGAATAGGATCTATATAGTGAAAGAATAGAAAGCCCAGAGCAAGAGCAAAAAGTGATTTGGTGAAAGCTGGGAAAACAATACCATTTTTAAATGAAAAGAACTTCCCAGACAAACTGTCTTTGTTGCATCTGTCATCTGGGTCAGAGGAATGAGGAGAATATTAACGTGGTATGGAGTTAGGTGGGTGACACACTAGAGTATTGAGGGAGAAAAAGATTCTGAATTGCTTCTGGAAACAACATGTCTAACATAGTCCTGGCACACAGCAGCGGCTGAAGAAGTCTTTGTTGGTTGATTCAAGTAAGAAGACAACAGGTAGACATGTGCTAATTAACAGGCTGCGATTTCTGGACTTTGTTTGCAGGTCTCCTTGTTCTGGTCTTTGAAGCTTCACCTTAGTGAAGCGATGCTAAGTGTCTACTGAGTTCAATTCCGCAACCAGGATGTTGAGCACTTCCTCCTTATTAAGACTTTCTAGAAAATGGAACTCAAAGGGAAGAGAAAGGAGAGACGGGGAGCATGACATCTCATAGGTCTGAGGTCTAATTTCTGCTTATCCGCTGGTAACAGCATTTTACAGCCTGCAGAAAAATCTCACATATTTTCTCCTTTGGTTCCCTCAGCAACCCTGTCAAGCCCAGGCTCCTGGGAATACACGTCAGGCTGCCCGAGGCCAGGTCACTGCCTGGTTGTCTGTCTGCTCTGTGTTCCTTCGGGCCTGACCACCCACCCGGTGAGGTTTCCATAGAACCCTGGACAACTTATCCTAGCATCTCTGGCAGGGCCTGTCCTGGGTGCTGCTTCTTGGTCAGTGCATCCTCTGGCAGAGCGTCCCTTAGGGTTTGCCACTCACCGCCCCCCCACCCCCCGTTTCCCTCAAGAGATGTTCTGTGCTCAGGACCATGACTCATGAGCTACAGGAAGTTTTTGGCCATGCTCCCTGCACGCTGAAAGAAAATTAATGGCTCAGTGGTTGTGTTTGGGGAAGAAGAAGAACACAGGCAACGGCTGCAAAGTTCCTGGATGGAAAACACCTGCTGGCCCGTGGGGAAGTCGACCCTGGTTTGGCAGAAGTGGTGAGTCCTACAAGGAATGTGGGCCAGACGGAGTTTGTATGGAGGTCTCAGATGCTCCTTCTCTTCTTTTGCTTGTGTCTCCCTGTCTGAGCTGGGGGCTGTGCTCCTTACCTTGATCTGCCCGCCTCAACATGCTGTTGAGGATTGGTTCCCCATCCTCTTCATCCGACGACCAACAGACCCTTTTCCCTCTTTCCTCCGTGGGCTTTCTCTCAACTGGCATTGAGGAGGAAAGCTTCTCTTGTACTAAGCCTCATGTAGATATACTAGCGCTGTTCTTTGAGAAGGTGTATGTCATTCATTCATTTTCTCAATCAGTAAATATTAAGAGCCCACCATACGCAAGATTCTGGGCTACAATGACAAGCAAGTGATACCTGTCCTCTACCCTGATGGAGCTTACCAAACAGTCTGCTTGGAGGGCAGGACAATTAAGTAGGCGAGGACAAGACTGCATGGAAGATGAGGTCTGTGTGTCTTGGAGCATGTGACCGGGACCTCTAATCACTTATAGGTGGGGACAGGGCTTATTCATTCAGAAGGGGAGTTTCATCTGGTGGAATCTCAGGCAATGCACCAGACCACCTTGGGAGTGGTTAGTGCTCTGATCCCTGGTTCCAGCCCAAGTCTCTCTCCTGCCTAACTGAATGACTTCAGCAGGCCAGTCTTCTTCTTGACCTTATTTTCTCTCTCCATACAACAAGGGTTTTTTTTGGTTGTGATGGTCTCTAAGGACCATCAACGCTAAAGTTTATTTGGACCTGGGTGCATCTGAGATACTTCTTTAGGAGGCTGATTTTTATACTTTTTTTGGGTAAAAGATTCCTTTGAAAATTGTTGACTTTCTCTCAAGGAAAATGTCCTTAAGCCACACCACATTTTGCACATAATTTCAGAGGACTCCCTTTGTGTTGGGCAACACCTGTGAATTTCCAGTGATTTTGACACAAGAGCAGGGAAAACCAGGGAATGTGCCTGTGATTGTGGAACGTTGCCATCAGCCATTAAAGCAGAGTGACAGGCATAGGTGAACCCCCCGGGGAATGTTTCAGCGAAGCCTTTCTATCTACTTTGTGTTTGGGAGCTGCTTTGCCTTTCAGGGCTCTTGTAGTTCTCTGAGGAGTTGAGAGGCAGTGTAGAGGAGTCATTGAAGCATGGGCTCTGGTGTTATGCTGTAGGGTTACAAAGCCTGCCTCTGCCACGAGTTGGCTGAATGATCTTGGGCAAGTTACTTAACCTCTCTATGCTTCAGTTTCCCCATCTGGAAACTACTGAGGATAATAACACCACCAATAGGTCTCACAGGGTTGTTAGGAGAATTAAATAAAATAAAACACAGAGTCTGATACATAGTAAGAGCTCAGTGAGTGAGAGTGACCATCAATATTAAAGCAGTTTGTGTGTTTCTTTTTCGTCTCCCATACCCAGGAAAGACTTCTGATCCTTGACTGAGGCATGTAGAATGGACTTTAAAGTGTTAATTCTATGCCGACTCTATCAGTTGTAAGTATTCTCTATCTCTTTTTTTTGAGACTGGGTCTGTCTCTGTCATCCATGCTGGAGTACAGTGGCACGATCATAGCTCACTACTACTTTGACCTTCTGGGCTCAAGCTATCCTCCTGTCTCAGCCTCCTGAGTAGCTGGGACTCTAGGTGTGTGCCACTGTGTCTGGCTAATTTTTTAATTTTTAAATTTTTTTAAACATTTTTTTTTTGAGTTGGAGTCTCACTCAGTCGCCCAGACTGGAGTGCACTGGCCGCTCCCGGCCACCGCAGCCTCGATCTGCTGGGCTCCAGCGATCCTTCCGCCTCAGCCTTCCGAGTAGCCGGAATTACAGGCGCGCGCTACCACGCCTGGCTGATTTTTTGATTTATTGTAGAGATGAGGTCTCGCTGCCCAGGCGGGTCTCGAACCTGCGGGCTCAGGCAATCTACTCACCTCAACCTCCCAAAGGTGTGGGATTACAGGCTGAGCCACTGAGCCCGGCTAATTTTTTAATTTTTTGTAGAGACAGGCTCTTGCTAGGTTGCCCAGGCTGGTACAAGTATTGTCTTTAGCTGCAAGTATTGGAAGACCTAATTAAAACTGGCTTACATGATAAAGACACTTAGTATCTCATAGAAAAGGATGTCCAATGGTCCCAAGGCTGGTTAATTCGGAGCCAGATGGTGTTAACCATGACCTGAGCTCTGCTAGCTTTCTCAGGGAGCTTGGCACATTGGCTTATTTTTGGGTCTCCCTCTTTGAGGTCAGAAGATGGCTGCTGCTGGCTTGGCATCAGGTGTGGCAGGCTCACCTGCCTAAAGAAGAGGACATTTTCTTGCATGGATCTCTTTTGATTTGGGAAGAAACACGCTCTCCAGAAGTCCCCCGACCCCTGCCTCTCCCAGCAGACTTCCCCTCAGGACCCTCTGTCCAGGATTGGGTCACAGGTCAGTGCTTGCTGTCTCTGAGAGGCTGTGATGGTGTCTGATAACTTCAGCTGCAGCTCTGAGTGGTTGCATCACTGGTGCATCCGTCTGTACCTGCTGACATCGGGTTAACCTCGTTCCAGACTTCTCTCACATCAGCACCCCATCCCTCCAAGTCTCTTCCTTGATAAGCTTTTGTTTCTTTTTAGTGTATTATATTAATATCATCCAGTGATATTGATGCTTTGGGAAGACGCACCTCGTGTCATGGCAGTGGCAACAGAGATTCATTTTGAGGAACTCAAAGCAGATGCTCAGTAAATGTTGGTTAAAATACATGGTAGCATTCCCTGACAAGTTTTTTGAAAAGTGGAGAAGCTTCAACAGAAAACTGTGAGCCCAGTCGGGCTTGGTGGCTCAGCCTATAATCCCGCACCTTGGGAGGCTGAGGTGAGTGGATCGCCTGAGTTCGTGGGTTCGAGACCCGCCTGGGCAACTTGGTGAGACCTCATCTCTACAATAAATTAAAAAAAAAATTAGCCGGGTGTGGTACCATGCGCCTGTAGTTCCAGCTACTTGGAAGGCTGAGGCGGAAGGATCACCGGAGCCCCAGCAGGTCGAGGTTGCCATGGCTGGGAGCGGCCACTGCACTCCAGTCTAGGCGACAGAGTGAGACTCCAACTAAAAAAAAAAAAGAAAGAAAACTGTGAGCCCACAGATTTCTAGGCCCCAAGCTTCTTGGATGGAGGTAGTGGTGGTAGCTGTGGTCATGGGGGCAGGGACTTTATTGATTGGAGAGAGTAATGGGCATTGCCTGTCCTTGACTGGGGTGTGGTGACCACCAAACCACTATCCCCTGCCCTGCTCCCTGATTCCTCTCATGTCATTTCTGAGGAAGGGGACTCGTGCCTTGAGGCCCACTCTGCAGCCATCAGGTGATGGCATCATCTGAGGGAGATTTAAGAATCGACTCAGAAGGGGGAGGGTGGAAAGGGGTGGAGGGATGAAAAATCACTTGTTGGGTACGTTGTGCCCAGGTAGGGGTGGTGGTACACTTAAAGCCCAGACTTCTTCTCCACTATACATGCATCGATGTAACCCAAAATATTCGTACCCCCTGAAGTTGTCGAAATAGCTAGAAAGAAAAAAAAAAAAGAAAAGAATCCAACTAGAGAGAGGCACAAATCGGATTAAATCAGAATAATGAGGAGATATATATTCTTTCTATTTTGTGAGAACAAAAATGTGTGTGTGTGTTTTGTTTGTTTGTTTTTTAGGAAGCAGGATTTATTGAGAGAACAGGAAAGCTCCCAGAGAGGGAGGGGACCCAAGGGGGTTGCCCAGATGTGGTTTTTAAAAATTTATTTATATATTTTTTAAACCACTCTTTTACTGAGCCCTACTGTGCTCCAAGCTCTGTACTGAGCACTCCCCATGCACTTGATCCTCACAATGACCCTGTGAGATAATATTAGCAAGATCCCATTTTATGTGAGGAAGATATTCAAAGCTAACTGAGGTAAGCAACCCCAGCCAGGTCCTTCAGTTCTAAGTGGCAGAGCTAGAACTGGACCTTAGGCCCCTCTGATCCCTGATGAGGAGCCTTCAGATCAGCCGTGTGACATGGACCCCTGGCCCCTACCCTCACAGGCTCCCACGTCTTCCTCAGCTTCCCACAGTGGCCTGCGGCCTACATGGCCGCTGCATGATCTCCCCTGCTGTGGTTACCTGCACTCACTGGGACAGCCAGTGCGGTCACTCTAGTTTCACAAAGCAATGAAGAGGGCTTGTCCAAGGCTCTTCCCACTTGGGGATGTGGGGAGAGGGGCCAGCACTCCTGCCATCTGAGTTGTCCTGCTCCTCCACCCCTTCCCTCTTGCTGAACCTCAGGGAGAAACGGCAGGAGAGTGAAGGCTCTAACTCTGCAGAAGCTTATGCAAAACCCCAGGCCCGGGCTGCCCCCTCAGAGCTTTTTGCTGCATCTGTTACCACTCGTTTTCAGGACTTTGGCTTTTAAGAGAAAAGTAGTGCTCTGGGAAAGTGACCGGTAAAAATTTGTCAGGATTTTGCAGGGAGCCAGCTCTTCTCAGAAATGCCCCTGGCTAGGTGTGGTGATTGCTTTCAACTGACAGGATGAGTGCCCTGTGATGCAGGGACGCAGATCCTGCGCAGGCCGAGTGTGGCAGCTCCGAAGTCAGCCCTGGAGGTGGGGGCAGGACGGGCATGGCTGGGAAGGCCTGTTTGTTCTTTACTGACCAGAGAAGGCAGCAGCGCACATCTGGGTTTAATCAGCTGTCAGTGGGCTATTCAATACTAAAATGCCCACAGAAGATGCCTTTGGCTTGCCAGTTTATAGCAGGGTTGGAGGCGCATGTGTTTTGCCACCCCAGGGCATGGCATTTAATCGGAGAAGGTTTATTTTTCATTCCAGAGGCTGGCTGAAAGTTGGCTTTCTAGGGGACCACATTTTTTTTGACTTTGAATCAACGAGTTCTTTTCAAATAAGTTTCTCCTCGTGGCCAGGATTTTTCTCCTTTTGCCAAGGGAACAATTCTTCCTGCAGTTCCTGACAGGCCCCTGGTGTAAGTGCTGGTGATGAGTCACATGGAGGGTCTGGCTCCAGGGCAGGTTGCTAGAGGGTAGGGGTGAGGGAGCTGAGCTGGCAGCTCTCAGGCTGCAGGCCAGACCTTACCCTCCTCACTGCCCCAGAAGAGCCTCTGTCCTGTTCTTTGTCGATGCACTTTTGTGCAGCTGACAGGTATCTAATCACCCAGGAATGGTATTTCCCAGTTGCCTTGGGCTGGGAACCTCTTTGCCAATGTTTTCTTATGTGTGTACTAGGTCTAATGCTGCATGCCATGGAAATACTGGGAAGTAAAAGACAGAACCCTCTGGAGAGAGGACTGGGGAGACAAGACATCGACATCTACAGTGAAACGATAAGGCTTAGACACCAGAGCAAGAGTCATCCCCAGTCGCGACTCACTTAACTATCCGAAGTGAGGCCAAAGATGTTAGCAAGGAGGCTGAACTTCCTGTGGTTGGTGGGGAGCAGAAAGGCAGCCGTGGCTTCTGCAAATGGGTTGAACCATGCGGGGCTTTGAAAACTTACAGAATTTGGGCAGCCTTCCCGTCCCTCCCACAATTCTCAACCCTGGGATTCCCCTGGCTCACCTGACTGCCATAGCCAACAAGGAAGCAGCCTTTGATGGTGCAGTGGAAGAACATGTGATCACAAATGTACAAAATATGGAAAAAGAACACTCCTTTTCTTTATGATTTGGTAATGACTCATGCCCTGGAGTGGTCCAGCTTAACTGCACAGTGGCTTCCAGATGTAACCAGACCTGGGAAAGATTTCAGCATTCATCGACTTGTCCTGGGGACACACACATCGGATTAACAAAACCATCTTGTGATAGCCAGTGTGCAACTCCCTAATGATGATGCCCAATTTGATGCATCACACTACGACAGTGAAAAAGGAGAATTTGGAGGTTTTGGTTCAGTTAGAGGAAAGATTAAAATAGAAATCAAGCCTGACCTTGAAGGAGAAGTAAACAGGGCCTGTTCTATGCTCCAGAACCCTTGTGTCATTGCAACAAAGACTCCATCCAGCGATGTTCTTTTTTTTTTTTTTTTTTTTGAGTTGGAGTCTCACTCTGTCACCCAGACTGGAGTGCAGTGGCCACTCCTGGCCACCGCAGCCTCGACCTGCTGGGCTCCAGCGATCCTTCCGCCTCAGCCTTCCGAGTAGCTGGAATTACAGGCGCGTGCTACCACGCCTGGCTGATTTTTTGTAGAGATGAGGTCTTGCTGCCCCCGCGGGTCTCGAACCTGCGGGCTCAGGCAATCCACTCACCTCAGCCTCCCAAAGGCGCGGGATTGCAGGCTGAGCCACCGAGCCCGGCTTGTACTTGTTTTTGACTATACAAAACATCCTTCTAAACCAGACCCTTCTGGAGAGTGCAACCCAGACTTTGTGGACATCAGAAGGAAGCCTATGGGCTTTCTTGGAACCCAAATCTTAGTGGGCACTTCGTGCTTCAGTGACCATACCATCTGACTATGGGACATCAGTGCCGTTCCAAAGGAAGGAAAAGCAGTGGATGTAAAGACCATCTTTACAGGGCATACAGCAATTGTAGAAGATGTTTCTTGGCATCTGCTCCATGAGTCTCTGGGCCAGTTGCTGACGAACAGAAGCTTATGATTTGGGATACTCATTCAATTAATCCTTCCAAACCAAGTCATTTAGTTGATGCTCACACTGCTGAAGTGAACTGCCTCTCTTTCAACCCTTACAGTGAGAACATTCTTGCCACGAGATCAACTGACAAGACTGTTGCCTTGTGGGATCTGAGAAATCTGAAACTTAAGTTGCATTCCCTTGAATCACATAAGGATGAAATATTCCAGGTTCAGTGGTTGCCTCACAATTTTCAGATTATTTTGGCTTCCAGTGGTACTGATCGCAGACCGAATGTCTGGGATTTAAATAAAATTGGAGAAGAACAATCCCGAGAAGATGCAGAAGATGGGCCACCAGAGTTGTTGTTTATTCATGGTGGTCACACTGCCAAGATATCTGGTTTCTCCTGGAATCCCAACGAACCTTGGGTGCGTTGTTCTGTACCAGAAGACAATATCATGCAAGTGTGGCAGATGGCAGAGAACATTTATAATGATGAAGACCCTGAAGGAAGTGTAGATCCAGAAGGAAAAGGATCCTAGATATGTCTGTAATTCTCGTGATTCTAGACTCCCCTTTTATTCCTCTCAACCCTGAGACTGATTTAACACTGGCTTTGAGACACACGGACTTTGTTCAGCTATCCCGCCACATAGGTCCACCAACAATGCTATTAACCCAAACGGTGGGTATTTTCTAAATATTAACTGGGGGACTTGATTCAGCAAAGCCACAGACTTACATATAAATTTAATTCAGGAATTTTATAGTAACAAACCAAGATCTAAAGTAGCTACAGAAAGGGGATTATTTTTCTTCTTATGCTGTATCCCCATGTTTTTCAGCCTCATTTAAGTAAAGGCTAGAGTGAGTAAGGAATAGAGCCAAATGAGGTAGGTCTCTGAGCCATGAAGTATAAATAAATACTGCAAGATGTCATTTTTATTCAGGAAATAGGGGAGACTCAAGTCGTATAGAGTCCTACGCTAAAATCTTCACTCCTGACTTTCCAGGATGCACTTTTTCATATGTAGACCAGTTTCTTCTTGGTTTCTTCAATTAAGTCAAAACTACATGTTCCTCTTTCCCCATATATTTTTGCTTGTTAGTGTATTTCTTGAGCCATTTTCATATTGTTGTTTTCCTTTCTGTGAAATGGTGGTTTTTTTGTTTTTAAACTTGGGAATACCAAGTTGTAAAGATGTATGTTTTTACCTGACAGTTATACCACAGGTAGACTGTCAGGTTGAGAAGAGTGAATAAATCACTTGTGTTTGTTTTTAAAATTAATTTAATCCTTGGTAAGAGTTGCTTTTTTTTTTTTTTTTTTTTTAGGAGTTAGTCTTTGACTACAAGTTTGATGCCATCTCCATTTTGGGTGACCTGTTTTACTAGCAGGCCTGTTCCTCTCCATGACTAACTGTGTTAAGTGCTTAAAATGGGATACATTGCTTTTCTCCATAAAAAAATTTTTTTAAAAAAAATGTACAGAATTTGGACAGTGGTATTACATTATCAGTAATAATAAAGATGGCAGTCATGAAGTAAGTATTTGATAGGTACAAAGCACTCTGCTAAACACCATATGGAGATTTGTTCAATCTACAACTTCATGATAGATGCTAGTATAAATGTTTTGTGGATGAAAAAACGAGTCCAGAGAAATTAAGAAACATGTACAAAGTCACACAGCTAGTGAGAGAGGATCCAGGATTTGAATACAAGTGGATCCATCTCCTAAGTATCTACTTTTATCTTCTAGTGGTTGTTGAGAGATGACTCTCCTCGGGTCTCTGTGTTTCTGCATATCTTTTTTTTTATTAAAAATTGTGCATTTATTCTTTTTTTATCAATATTTTTTATTATGATATTGTGGGGTACAGTTAAGGGTTAGGTATACAATTACGTTTCCTTCAGGCACCCTGTTGATAAGAGGTGTTTCCCCATCCCCAGACAGATATTTGCTACTGTTAATCCCATCCCCCCCATAGTTTCCCAGTACCGTCAGTCATTTTCTTATAGTATTGCATTGGATGTTCAAGGTTCATTATATGAGTGAGAACATGTGATACTCGGATCTTTGTTTCTGTGAGAGGTCACTCAGTATTATAGACTCTAGTTCCATCCAGGTTGCTGCGAAATTCATGATTTTGTTCTTTTTTATGGCTGCATAGTATTCCATCATGTATATGTACCACATTTTTTTAATCCAGTCCTCTTTTGATGGGCAGCATGGTTGCTTCCAGGTTCTTTCTGCATGTCTTATAAGTGGGCACTGCCTGCTATACTCTCTTTTCAAAGATGTTTGTGTAGTGAACAGTCTTGGAAGAGAGCAACAATTTTTCCTTTCAGAACAAGGTACAAGTCCTGCTCATTGCTGATTATAAAAGATCCAGGTTCCTTAAGCACTGGGATCCTGTCCTGTAATGCAGGGGTCCTCAACCCTGGGCTGCGGTTTGTGGCCTGTTAGGAACTGGGCTGCACAGCAGGAGAGCAGTGAGTAAGCAAAGATCTGTTTTCTGTCAGTACAGCAGCGATGTTAGATTCTCATAGGAGTGTAAACCCTATTGTGAACTGTGTATGTGAGGGATCCAGGTTGTAGTGCTCCTTATGAGAATCTAATGCCTGATGATCCTCTTCCTACTGTTGATAAATTGTCTTCCATGAAACTAGTCCTTGATGCCAAAAAGACTGGGGACCACTGCTGTAATGCAACTTCATTGCATGGGCAAGCGGCAGCTGACTGTCTTCCTGTTGCCATATGGGAATTGGAACTTGAGGAGGCAGCACCAAATACGGTGACACTTATGCTGCTTGCTGTGCCTGCCATGAGTAATACAGCCCTTTGTCTCTGACCCAGGAGTCTTGTGTCTTCTGCCAGCATCCAAGAAATCATGCTAGACTAAGTTGTTAGTATGCAAGTATGGCAAAATCTCAGACTTTTCATGGTTCTTGACATTGGGTTGTGTTTGTGTGTTCTTGCACATGCGGGCCAAATGATGTGGGAATAAAGAAAGAGCCTGGATGAGGGGTACACCTTTGCAGGTCAAGGTACAGAAGTGGGAATGGAAGCCCTTATTGAAGGTAAGTATGTACATGGATTTGCCCAATATGAGAAGCTTGTGTGAGGGAGAGTGAGAGAGAAAGCCGAAGGGATAAATTATGGTAGGTTCATGAATTTTCCACAAGCTGGCAACAAGGGCATTATGAGGAAAAACTCCAGAGACAGTTGGAGCCTAGGAACGTTTCTTCAGTA
The DNA here is from genome assembly GCA_027257055.1 of Cephalopachus bancanus. NCBI lineage: Eukaryota > Metazoa > Chordata > Mammalia > Primates > Tarsiidae > Cephalopachus > Cephalopachus bancanus. The sequence goes on from JAPVLO010000045.1 coordinate 274,816, forward strand.
TTGCATAGGAATTTATTTATTTATTTATTTGAGTTGGCATCTCACTCCATTACCCAGGCTGGAATGCAATGGCATGCTTGCAGCCACCTCAGTGTTGACCTGCTGGGCTCCAGTGATCCTTCTGCCTCAGCTTTCCAAGTAGCCGGAACTACAGGCACACATTACCACGCCGGGCTAACTTTTTTTTTTTGAGTTGGAGTCTCACTCTATCGCCCAGACTGGAGTGCAGTGGCCCCTCCCGGCCACCACAGCCTCGACCTGTTGGGCTCCGGCGATCCTTCTGCCTCAGCCTTCCAAGTAGCTGGAATTACAGGCATGTGCTACCACGCCCAGCTGATTTTTTAATTTATTGTAGAGATGAGGTCTCACTGCCCAAGTGGGTCTCGAACCCGCGGGCTCAGGCAATCCACTCACCTCAGCCTCCTAAAGGCGCTGGATTACAGGCTGAGCCACCGAGCCTGGCCGGGCTAACTTTTTGATTTATTGTAGAGACGAGGTTTCACCAAGTTGCCCGGGCTGGTCTCGAACCCATGGGCTCGGGCAATCCACTCGTGCTAGAATTACAGGCTGAGCCACCGAGCCTGGCTGGAATGAATTTTAATGTAGTTTAACAACAGGCATTGATAACATACTCTGAGCACTTGGCCACAAGGTCACCAGCAGCCCACACCTCAGTCTGCCATCCCCAGCTGCCTCATGGTTTGTGGATCAGCTGTGGCCTTGATTTTCCCACTCCCTACTGGCCCCTTTCTCTGTTTCCAGACAAATCTGGGCTTCCAGAGAAAGCACTTAAGTAGCTTCAGCCCCCCAGTGCCTGGCAGAGGGCTGGTGTTTGAGACACTGCTTGGTCTGGACTACTGGTTTGCTTGAACTGTGGCTGAAGATGGCAGCCTGCCTGGGGTCCTTTTCCTGGTTAGCCAGCCTGCACCTTGGCTGGCTGCCTCCAGTTTTTAACCTTCCCCACCCTGTATTGCAGCAGGTTCAAGTGGTTCCTAGCTGTTGTCTTTACCTGCCCAACTCAAAGTGTAACCTGCCATGCTTCATTCACCAACCCAGGATGGACAGGGACAGAGATGAAGAAGCCCTCGGGTGGCTGACCATCCAGCAAGACTGGAGGACAGCTGAGCTTGTTTATGCAGCCTGGAACTATGTCTTCTTTTCCCCTTTCTTCCTGGTTTGTGAATGCGTTCTTTCCTGCCCCAACGCTTTTTTTTTTTTGAGTTGGAGTCTCATTCTGTCGCCCAGACTGGAGTGCAGTGGCCGCTCCCGGCCACCGCAGCCTCGACCTGCTGGGCTCCGGCGATCCTTCCGCCTCAGCCTTCCGAGTAGCTGGAATTACAGGCGCGCGCTACCACGCCCGGCTGATTTTTTGATTTATTGTAGAGATGGGATCTCGCTGCCCAGGCGGGTCTCGAACCCATGGGCTCAGGCAATCCACTCACCTCAGCCTCCCAAAGGTGCGGGATTACAGGCTGAGCCTCTGAGCCTGGCTCTTGCCCCAACTCTTCATTAATTAGTTACTTTTTTAGAGACAGGTTCTCGCTCTGTCACCCAGGCTGGAGTGCAGTGGCATGATTATAGCTCACTGCAGCCTTGAACTCCAGGGCTCAAGCGATCCTCTCACCTCAGCCTCCTGAGTATCTGGGTATACAGATACGTGCCACTGTACCCAGCTCTGCCTCAAACTGTTTATGGCCATGCTTCTCTACATTGGCATGGAGATGCGCTTGGAATCTCAATTGACTATGAAGTTGGTACAGGAGTCACAGTGAGACTTGGAACTAGGGAAGTGCAGGGCGGAGACAGGGTGGCTGGTGGGTACTCTGCCTGTATCTCCCTGGCCTTCACCATCTCCATTCATGCCCACCCTGCTTTCAGTTGCTGGTAGTGCATCTCTTTGCCTAAGGACTTGCTTCAGCTGCCAAGGCTCACTTTTGCTGTGTGTCAGGCAGGCTAGAAACGCAAGAGTATTAACATCTTCAGGAAATACAGGGAGAAAAGAGTGGAAAAAAAATGAACTATGTATCAGTAAATTATGGTACAACTCAAGTGGTCTATAATGTATGTCTAATTGGAGTTCCCTGAATGGGATTGGGGAGAGGCATAAACATATTTAAAGAGATGGCTGCATCCTATTTCATTGAATTAGCAAACTATAATTTATTTAATCATTCCACATTGTTGGGCATTTAGGTTATTTCTAATTTTATACCACTAGAAATAGCATTCTAGTGAACACTGTTGTACATTAACAAATATTTTTGTATCTTTCTATTTCCTTGGCATAGATGCCTTCAGGCATGTATGTTGGACCAAAGGATATAGACATTTTAAAAAACTTTTGATATTTATTTTCAAATGCCTCTGCAAAAAATTGACCTAATTTATATTTCCACAGGAGCCCATTGAGGTGCCTATTACCTTCTACTTAGGCATGAATTGGTTGATCTTTGCCCATTTTATAGGCAGAATGGTGTTTTTATTGAGGAAAAGTTGAGTATCACTTTTATTTCTCATTTACAGAGCTGTCTGCTTGTGTCCATGGTCCATTTAAGCATTGTGCTATCTGCCATTTTCTCACTTATATGTGATCTTTCCTTGTGGGATAACTTTCATTTGTCATATATTTGTAAATATTTCTCCCAGTTTTCATATTTGTTTTTGGCATTTTGGCTCAGTACCAATGATGGTTCATTTCTAATCATGTTTTGCACTGGTAGCATCAAAACCTGTTGATTGTGTTTTCCAGCCTATAGTTCATGCACCTGTTATTACATGCTATTGCTAGTGTTCAGAGTAATGAAGAAAAGAAGTATGTACAGTAAGTCCCCTACATACAAACCTTCAAGTTGCAACCTTTAAAAGATGTGAATGTGTGTTTGCATGTCCAATCACGTAAGTTAGTATATGTGTCTGGTGAGCATTGTTACATGTGTGCATCTTCTACAAGTTGTTGTGCTTTTATGTACTTTACTGTGTAGAGTACATTAGTACTGTATCTTTATTTCAAGCCCAGGATGTCTGGAAGCAAGTATAGGAGCAGTGGTGATGTAGCTGGTACAGTATAACCAATTGTGTTAGTTGAGTACCTAGACTAACTTTGTTGGACTTATGAACAAATTGGACTTACAAACATGCTCTTGGAATGGAACTTGTTCATATGTAGGGAACTTACTGTATTCAATAATGACTTGGGCATGAAACTGCTGTATTAGTCAGGGTTCTCTAGAGTATTAGAATAAAGAAGAGATGAAAAAGAAAGAGAGAGAGAGAGAGAGAGAGAGAGAGAGAGAGAGAGAGAGAGAGACAGAGAGAGAGGGAGGGAGGGAGGGAGGGAGAGAGGATAAGGAAGTGGCACATGTGATTATGGAGGCTGGATAGCCCAGTTTGCAGGGTGGACCAGCAACATGCAGACACAGGGAGAGCTCATGTTCCAGTGTGAAGGCAATTAGGCAGAAGAACCAATATTGAAGATTTAGTTCAAATGCAGTCTGCTGGAGAATTCTCTTACTAGGGAGAAGGTCAGTTTTTTTGTTCTATTCAGGTCTTCAACTGATTGTTTGAGGCCCACCTGTATTATGGAGGGCATTCTGCTTTCCTGATTAAAATGTCAACCTAATCTAAAATCTACCCATTTAAATATTAATTGTGTCCATAAACACCTTCACAGAAACACCTAGAACAATGTTTAGTCAAATATCTGGGCCCCTGGTAGCTAGCTCAGTCAAGTTTGCACATAAAATTAAGCATCCTGGCTGGGCTTGGTTGCTCAGCCTATAATCCCAGCACTTTGGGAGGCCAAGGTGAGTGGATTACTTGAGCCCGTGGGTTCGAGACCAGCCCGGGCAACTTGGCGAGACTTCGTCTCTACAATAAATAAAAAATTAGCTGGGTGCAGCAGCACGCACCTGTAGTTCCAGCTACTTGGAAGGCTGAGGCAGAAGGATTGCCAGAACTCAGCAAGTTGACCCTGGGGTGGCCATGAGCGTGCCACCTCACTCCAGCCTGGGCCACAGAGTGAGACTCCAATAAAAAAAAAAAAGCATCATAGGCACCTAGGAGCCAGCAGTTCCCAGTGATGTAAGAGGCTAATTCAAGCTTTGACTCTGAATAAACAACTTAAACCTAAAAATGCTTTCCTTTAAGAGTCTCAAAATCATTTGGATAGCATTTTGTATGTAATAGAATGGGGTATAAATTTGTCTAAAGTGAAGTCTCAGCTGTTAGAAGAAACATGACCTAAGTCATGGGAAGACTATAACAAAGTAGGAGGAAAACACTTTGCTCTCATCTTTATTTCCAGTTAATACAGTTGCAAACACACAGGTTTATATCTGAATTTTCTTCAGTATTTCAGATTGAGTGGCTCTGAGTCTCTTCTTAACATTCATTAACATTTACTTTTACATTTAGTCCTTATAATAATTCTTCTGTAAGGAAGATGGAAAACTATGATGATTTATACCAGCTTGTCTCTCAAACTCCAATTATTTGCTCACTACCTTCAACATTGTTGCTTTACTCTTTACTACATCTATATTATTATTTGCTTTAAATCTATGTTCCATTTAAAATTTGGATTTGTTGACTATATATATATATATATATATATATATATATATATATATATATATTATTTATTTATTTATTTATTTTTTGAGTTGGAGTCTCACTCTGTCGCCCAGACTGGAGAGCAGTGGCCGCTCCCGGCCACCGCAGCCTCGACCTGCTGGGCTCCGGCGATCCTTCCACCTCAGCCTTCCAAGTAGCCGGAATTACAGGCATGCGCTACCACGCCCGGCTGATTTTTTGATTTATTGTAGAGATGAGGTCTCCCCAAGTTGCTCAGGCGGGTCTCGAACCCGCGGGCTCAGGCAGTCCACTCACCTCAGCCTCCCAAAGCTGCGGGATTACAGGCTGAGCCACCGAGCCCAGCTTTGTTGACTATATTTTAAACCCAAATTTGGCATCACTTATTTGTAAATTAAGAACCAGTATTACCTATCACAAATCATAAGCAATAAATTTAATAAAGTATACGCCATTTAAAAACTTTAGCTATTGTTGTCTGTTGTCCAAGCCAGAGGCCTGCTCTTTCTTAGTTAATGAGAAAATTAGCAAGTGTTACAGACTTATTTAAGGGTGGCACCAAATGGCAACCTTGTCCTTGACATGATCAGAAGGTTTGAAAGGGATCTGAAAAGAGAACCCTGTTTTCTCTTTCTGATTGTTATTTATTTAAATTGCAAAGCCTGTAACATCAGCTATGTTTTGTCTGAATGTTTTGTCTCTTCATTTACATGTAAAAACATAATCCCCCATTGTGATGGTAATTAGGTGGTGGGACTTTGAGAGGTGATTATGTCATGAAGAAAGAGCACTCATGAATGGGATTGGTGCCCTTATGAAAGAGGCTGGAGAGAGAGACCCCCCCCATTCCACCACCATGTGAGGACACAGTGGAAAGGCACCATCTATGAATCAGGAAGTGAGCCCTCACCAGACACAGAATCTGCCAGCACCTTGATCTCGGACTTCCCAGCTTCAGAACTGTGAGAAGTAATTTCTGTTGTTTATAAGTCACCCCATCTAAGGTATTTTATTATAGCTAGCCCATACTGACTATAACAGCATCTTTTGTATCACTTGATTCTCACACACCAGAGAACACTGTATCTATCTATACATCTCTACTGATCTACACATCTACATCCATATGATCCACAGATATCTTTTTATTTATCTCTGTATTTACAGGACTTAGCATGGTTGTTGAGCAACAGATGTTGAATGAATGAATGAATGAACGAATGATGATACTACACTTAAGGTATCTGAATTAGGATCAGAATTTACATCCCCTGAATTCAAACCCAGTGTGTTCTTCTGGATTGGTTAACATCTGGATTTACTGAGACAACCATCTCTCCCAGGAGTTAAAGTTTGTTCCCTCTGGAAGGCAAAGGTTGGCTGGTTGGCCCCAGAAATTCCTCCAGTCCTAGGGCTGATTGTTTCCTCAGCTGGCTCCTGACACCAGCCAGACTCTGCTTCCACTGTATTGGGGCTGTTTACAAAGCCAAGAAACATCCCTTAAGCAGTGTCTTTTTAAAAAACCTCTGAATAATTAACAGCTAGAGGCTGCTGCTGGGTTTCCTTTGGGGGAAAACAAATCCTAGAGGGCTGCGCTTCAACTTGCCTGCCCCAGAGCCTTATGGAATGTCAGAAGAACATTGCCAAGACCTGGGACAAAATCAAAGTTATTAAATAAAATCTTCCTAAGGAACAAATTCTTTTCATAAGGGACTAATTGTTGGGAAATCCTTAGTTATTTTGCAAGTCTTGGTAACTGGTTCATATTAACTGGGTCTATTTTCCTTGTTTCCCTTTAAACATTTAAACATGTTGACTGTTGGCACTTAGGTCTCTCCTCCCCCCTTTTTTCCTCTACAGTAGCTACAGCTGATTTAGTCCACTAAGATTCTTACTGAGAGTCTACTGAATACTAGCTAGGCCCTTTGTGGGGACATGAAATATAAATTGTGGCCTCACCCTCAACATAATGAGGATAGTAGCGGATAAGTTACAGTTTTTCAGGTGTTGTGCTAAGCATTTTACATGCATTATTTAATTCCTGCTCATCATGACTCTAGGAAGTAGTACTCTTATTATTTCCGTTTTACAGATGGAAAAATTGGATACAGAGTCCTAGTAACTTGCCTACATTACACAGCCAGGATTCAAACCTACATTTATGTGTTCTCAAATGCTGAAGTCTTAGCTCACATGATACAACCCTACTCCTTCCTATCCCTGGCATTGTATTCCTCTGTCATGATCCACTTGGTGATATATACAATGAAAATGTTAGCTATAGAATCTTTAGAACACAAAGAAACTGAAAGGAGCGACCCCAAGAAACTTAGAATAAACTTAGTTCACATTTTGCCTCAGCATAACCATTTTTGCTTAGACTAACACACTTTGAATATAGCACAGGTTGGACATAGAAAAATTTCCAATAGGCAGGTTTTAGAAAGCATTCAGACATTTTACTGCAGGCCAGACTGGCAGCCTACTCTGTCCCCTTGGCAAATCTCCATCAGATGCAAGACAAGGACAGTCCACCCATTCAATTCATGGTTTAGCATGATAATGTCTAAGAAACTTTCAGGTCCCTTAGCTGACTGAAACCATCGAAATGATAATAAGACTAGCTTTTTGCTACAGAGCTTGTGAATTGAAAACATTTTGCAGGAAAAACCCCTCTTCTTGTCTCCTCCCATCTAGTTCACCACCATGGCAGCAATCATGTGACTAACCCACCCATCTGTCTGCGGTCCAACACCTGACATCAGTACCTGTGCTTACCTGCTCCTTCGTGATGATGTGGAGCAGACCACCACCCAATTACCTAAATTGCTGTGAGAAAACAGAGAGACCCTGACACCGAGGATATCTTAGGAAGCAGCATTTTGTTAGCACCAGTGCAACTCAGCGGGCTAATGCTGCAAGGCTGAGCAACCCGGAGAAAGAGGAAAAGGGTTTTATATGTTAGTTTAGGTAAGGGAGGAGGTCGAGTTATATGGCTACATTTTTCTTTGGAATTTGCATAGTTGTATTTAGCAAAACCAGATTTTCAAAGAACAAATTGTTTCTAGGGTATACATGACAAGCAGAGGTTGTAAAGCGATAACTTCACAAAGAGAGGATGGAGGGGGTAAGGCTGTGTGAATTGATTACTATCTTGCACTTATAGGAAGGTGGTTGGTGGCTACTTGGTTGTCTCACATCCCCATGTCTAGCAGGTTTGGAGTTTGCAGGTTGATTTTTAAAAAGGAATAATTTTAATGGTTTTTAGCCTCTCTCTGCCACATAATGACCTACCCCTATCAAGGGGAAGAATTAAAAGGACTCAACCACGAGCAACCAGTGACCAGGCCATTGTGGCCATTGCCTTGCTAAGCTATGGTGTGGCCATGTGCTCTTTGAGCTATGGCTTGGCCATGTTTCCTGGCTTTGGTCCCCTCCCCTATCTTGAGGAGGTGAATTTCCTCTTTCTTTCTCTAATATACCTTTTAAATAAACCATATTTTCTAATCTAACTTCTGTGCAATTCTTTGCATCTTTCTTTTTGTTTTTGCTTTTTTTGAGTTGGAGTCTCACTCACTCTATCACTCAAGCTGGAGTGCAGTGGCACGCTCCCAGCCTCTGCAGCCTTGATCTGCTAGGCTCAGCTGATCCTTCTGCCTCAGTCTTCCAAGTAGCCGGAACTATAGGCACATGAAACCATGACCAGCTAATTTTTCGATTTATTGTAGAGACAAGGTCTCACTATGTTTCCCAGGCTGGTCTCGAAGCTGCGGGCTCAGGCAATTCTCTCTCCTCGGCCTCCCGAAGTGCTGGGATTATAGGCTTGAGCCACCATGCCCAGCCTCTTTGCATCTTTCTTGTGGCACCAGATTGCATACCAGACACCCACACCCCCAGCAGGCCTGACTTAACATTCTGGAGACCCTGCTGGGATCGTGACCCTAACAGAAACCATTTACAATAAAACATTAAAATAAATTGATATTTAAATGGAAAACTATTAATAAAGGATAAACTTTGACAATCATGCACAGCTATAAGTATAGAAGCTTTCATTTTTGTTATTAATATTTTAAGAATAATTTAGGCTTATAACTTTTTTTTTCAAAATCTTGAAGAGTAATAAGATGAAAAATGAAAGTCTTCCATTTATATTGCTTATTTGCGCTATTACTTGAGAATCTTCAATTTTGCTATTGAAGAAAAGAAGACATAACAGAAGAAAGTTTAGTTATAGAAAGTGAGTAGTAGCTTGTGAGACATAGGCAGAATTTATAAGATGTTATCAATTGATGGCAAGTTAGTAACTTGTAAGATATATCATAAAAATAATGGAACTGACTGGGCATGGCAACTCACACCTGTAATCCCAGTGCTTTGGGAGACCAAAGTGGGAGGAGGCCAGCAGTTCAAGACCAGCCTGGGCAACATAGTAAGACCCTATCTCCACAAAAAATTTAAAAGCAAGTTGAGCGCGGTGGTGTGCATTTGAGGTTTCAGCTACTAGGGAGACTGAGGTGGGAGAATTGTTTGAGCCCAGGAATCCGAAGCTGCAGTCAGCTATAATGGTGCCACTGCACTGCAGCCTGGGTGACAGAGCAAGACCCTATATTAACAACAACAACACAACAACAACAAAAAACCAAACAGGAGTGACACTCCCTACTGAAAATACCAAATATGTTTCCTTTCTGGCTCTACATGTGCTATGTGCTGTACATAGAAATGCCAATAAAACCCTGGTCAGCTGGTTAGTTGGTGAGATCCAGCATGCAGGGTCAGGCATCCTTGGGCCTGCATTGCTCCATGTGAACAGAGTATGTGTTGGCTGCAGACCCTTCTGTCTGTTGGCCCCTTTCCTCAGTCCTCGTGGCTACATCATCAGTGATAAAGAACCGTGCTGCAGGGAGGTATGTAGTACCGGAGTCCTGGGCCACACAGGGCAGGTTATACGTTTGTCTTTGTCTCTGTAGACCCAAGGTGTTAACCTATCCCATGCCTTGCCCCTTGCTTCTGGCTGTGAGTTTTATGTTGATTTAGTTTACTCTGTGAGTCTTTCTGTTCCATGACCTCTGGGATAACTTGCCTGGTAGTATTCTTAATTGCATCAAAGTAATTTTCTAAATGACACAAACCTTACCCGCCTTACCTCTGACTTTCTCATTAGAGTAATTCCTTTGAACTTTTCCTGTTTTTCTGCATATATTCTTCTATTTCTCTATATATCAACTGTAACCCATACCAACTGACACATCATTATAAGAGATAGTAACTGTTTCTATTCCCCCTTCTTTGCGTTTCCACCTCTACGTTCTTGTAGAAAAGTTATTACATTAGATTTTCTTTTTTTCCCTTAGGAATAAGAATATTCTTTTATAGAGCAATTATAAAAATAAAAAAATCAACATTGATATAGTACTACTCATTGACACAATCTATTCCACAGTCCATATTCAAATTTTGTCAATTGTTTCAAGAATGTCTTTAGTCTTTTAATCTGGAACAATTTTTTCCAAGTTTTTTGACCTTGACTTTTTTGGAAGAGTAAGGGCAGTTATTTTCTAGAATGTCTTTCAGTTTGGGTTTATTGCAAAGGATACAGATGAAAGGATGCTTAGGGTGAGATATGGGGGAAGGGGAATGGAGTTTCCATGACCTCCCTGGGGCACCACCCTCCGGGAACCTCCACACCTTCAGCTATTCGGAAGCTCCACATTAGATTTTTTATTGAGCACTTTTGTATATTTAAAAAAATGAACCTTATCTTTGATTTATCAGCTTCCTTTTGTTTATACTTTTTTTTTTTTGAGTTGGAGTCTCATTCTGTTGCCCAGACTGGAGTGTAATGGCACGATCACAGCTCACCACAGCCTTGACCTCCTGGCTTAGGCAGTCTTCCTGCCTCAGCCTTCCAAGTAGCTGGAGCTGTAAGCACATGCCACCACACCCAGCTAATTTATTTTATTTTATTTTTTTGCAGAGACGAGGCCTCACTATGTTGCCTAGACTGGTCTTGAGTTCCTGGACTCAAGCAATCATCCTGCCTCAGCCTCCCAAAGTGTTGTGATTACAGGCATGAGTCGCTATGCCTGGCCTGTTTATACTTTTAAAAAATTGAAGACGTAGTAAGTGCATACAGTAAAACATGGAAGGAGTTTCTTAGCCTGGCATCCTTCTTAGAGGAAGATACTGTAATAATTGGTTAAACATTCTATAAAATCTGTAAAATGTATTTATAAATAAAAACACACATATGTATATATTCTCTTTATTTCTTACTCTAAGAATATTAAATATTCTCCCAGATTTTCCTCTAGAACTTTTATGAACTCATTTTAAAACCAATTTTACTGAGGTATAATTTATATATAATAAAATACACTCATTTAAGTGTGCAGCTTGATGAGTTTGACAAATGTAATTACCACCCAATCAAGATGTAAGACATTTTATCACCTCTAAGAACTTTCTCCTGCTCCCTGATCTCCCACCCCTCGCCCTAGGCAAACACGGAGCTGCTCCCTATCACTACAACCCGTTTGTAAACTTTGATCTACCTAGAATTTATTTTAAAATAAGGAAAGAGGAAGGCCCGGCTTTGATTTCTTCCAAATGGATAGTCAGTGGTCCCAGCTTTACTTATTGAATGACCTACCTTACGCCATTGTTTTAAAATGCTACCTTCATCTTATATACGATTCCTACATGTATTTGAACCTCCTGTTTGCACTGATGTACCTTTCACTTCCTGTGCCTATCCCAAGGTGCTTTTATTACTGCAGCTTTTTATTATTTGAAAATATGTTACAGGCAATCCTCTCCATCCTATTGTGGTCATTCTTTTTAAGATTTTTCATGACTCGTCTTGCATGTGCATACTCCATATGACACCCGTACTTTTCCCCTTTAGAACCAATTTGTATAGTTCCCTTAATAATCCCATTTTTTAAAAAATGAGATCTGATTAAATTTAGAGATAATCGAACAATTCAGAAATAATTTAAATAAAAGCTTAGAGAGAATTGATAGTTTTGCATTACTGACTTGCCCTGTTTAGGGTTAAGTATGTAATTCTACTTATTTGAGTCGTATTTTATGTTTCCACGTAGAGATTTTAATTTTTTTCATGTAGGTCCGCACATTTCTTGTATGATTCCTAAATGTTGTATGTTTTTTGTGATTTGATCAATGAGGTATTTTCTTTGAGATTTAAAAAATTGTATTTTTGAATTGATGGTTGTTTCTTTTTGAAGCAGTGGTACAACTGCTTAATTGCCAGCCATAGGGCTTTGGTGACAGATCCCTCGATTTATATCTGATCTTCCGCTCGAACCAGGCAAGTCACTGAGTGTCTCTGTGTGCCTTGGTCTCCTTCTCCACAGAAAGAGGGTGATAATAGTGTCTGTCTCATGGAATTGTTTGGAGCCTTAAGCAAATTATCTTTGGAAAACACAGACTTAGAAAAGTGCCTTCTCCATAGTATGCACTCATGAGATGTTAATTAGGTGGCAGAGCTATTGAGTTGTATCAAATTTGCAATTAATCACTTTACTACTGAATTTTTGTATTATTTCTAACAAGCTGATAAGCATGAAAGAAGTGACAAAATTAGAGTATTACCATTCTGCAATTCCCGATGAATTAATAGCTCTAGGCAGTGAATTTCAACGTCCTTTAATATAAAAATGATGACAGTTGGACATTTTGTGCCTCCTAATGAAAGAATTGGTAACCTCCTTGAAAACATTATGCTGTGAAAAAGAAGCTGGTCACAGAAAATCAAATATTGTATGATCCCATTTATATGACAAGTCCAGAATAGGCAATTCAATAGAGATAAGAAGTAGATTAATAGTTGCTTAAGGCTGGTGGGAAGGACAGGGGGTTTGGAGAATGATGGCTAGAGGGTATAGGGTTTCTTTTTGAGATGATAAAAATATTGTAAAGTTGATTCAATACTATAGTTAATTTTCCATATTTTCATCATCTCTGTGATTATACAGACAGTTTAATTAATTAATTAATTAGAGTCAGGTTCTTATTTTGTTGCCCTGGCTGAAGTGCAGTGGCAGCCTCGACCACCTGGACTCAGGTGATCCTTCTGCCTCAGCCTCCCAAGTATATGGGATTACAGGTGTGCACCACCACATCCATCTACTTTTTTGATTTCTTTGTCTTGCTATGTTGCTCATTCTGATCTCGACTCCTGGGCTCAAGCAGTCCTCCTGCCTTGGCCTCCCAACAGTGCTGGGATTATAGACGTGAGCCACTGCATCCAGCCAAAACCTGAAGTTTTAAAAAGCCTTAAAAGATATAAAAAATGTTAGAGAATATCAAGACTATACTATACTGGCTAGGAATGCATACTTGGGTGATAAAATGATAAAGTTTCCAAGGAAATGCTTGGCATAAAAGCCAGGAACGTTGAGATTGGGATAGTGAAAATTGGGAGGATCCTGGGGTGAGGAGCAAACTTCTCTTCCTGGAGCTGAATGGTGGTTAAATGGATATTCTCCTAATAGCTATTCATTAAGCCATACTTTTGGTTTGTGACTTTCTTGTATCTTTATTTTACTTTACAGTAAAAATGGGACACTAAGAAAGTATTTACAATCATGCAAATATTATTTTGTGTAGAGCATCAATGTGCAATTGGAAGGAAATGTAGTCATATGTCACAAAACTGAACTATACAGAGTAGAATGTTCCAAGCATCAAGGACAGATAAATTACCTTTTCTTTTCACCCTCACAAGGACTCAAAATCATACTGCATTTTAGCTTCATTCTGTGTTTGGGTTGTGGTTTTCTTATTTTTATATTCTTTCTCTCCCCAGGGTTTCTACTTGTCTTTTTATTTTCTGTAGACAAAAGAAGCACATAACTTCATATTATCACCCAGGCCATCCAGCTGCTTAATTCAACTATTAATGTGATTTCACTTCTTGGAGACTTATTCTCCGAGCTCTCTGATTTATTGTTTTAATTTGGACTGGTTACTTCCTAAGCTGCTGCACAACTCTTATCCTGGGTTTTTTTGTTTTGTTTTTGTTTTTGACATTGAGCAACTGGATTGGGTCCTCTATTTATTTGATCCCATGTTTTTCTTGGATTTCTTATTTTCTCTTGATTTGCTGGTTACTTTAAAAGGAGATTATTTTCCACAATGATTGTATGGAGATAATTTGTTTTGAGTTCTTGTATGTCATCATTTTACCTCACACTTCATCTAGAGCTGGCTATGTACAAAACATTAGGTTCAAAATAATTTTCCCTTAGAACTTTAAGAACTATTTTCTGACATCCTTTGTTGCTTATGTGTGTGACACTAATCTAATTCTTACTCCTTTATAGTTAACCTTTTTTTTTTTGTCTCAAGACAAATAGATCTTTCCTTTGTCCTTGGTATTGAGAAATTTCATAATGACGTACCTTTGTGTAGGTCTTTTTTATTTCTCTGCTCTGTACTTGCTGAGCCTTGTAATCTACAAAGCCATATATCTTTCTTCAGCTCTGGAAAACTTTGTTCTGTTATTTATTTTCCTATTTTTCTCCCTTGTATTTTCACCTTCTGAAATTCATTTGAGGGCTACTTCCTGGATAATGCCTTTATATGACTCTTAACATTTTGCTTATATTTTCATTTCTTTGGCTTTTGCTGTATATTCCAGAAGATCTCATTGACTTTTTTGGGTGGCTTTTCTAATAATTTAAAAATATTTAGCTATTATATTTTTGATTGGTCCTTTGTAACAAAACCCTGCTCTAGGTTTTTTAGGCATTTCTGTCTCAAATCTTTTTAGGTATGCTAATAGATATTATTTTTAGGTTGTTTCCTTGTCGCTTAGTTAATATTTCCTTTGAGGTCAGATATTTGGTTTGATCATATAGACCCCTCTGTTTTGTACCACTGGTTTCCACTATTGCGTAGGTCCTTGGCGCCTTTGAATGGAAGCTTTCATTGTCAGCTTGGAACTAGTATGTGTGGATGGCAGCCTTTGCATGGTGAGGAAGCAAATGCTAAATAATAAGGGTTTGACTCTGGGTTTATCTATCAGTCATGGTTCTTTGGATACAAGGGAAACTTACAGGAAAGACACTTACAGGGTGAAGTCTTCCTGTATGAGATTTATTCTCTTCTCCTTTACTGCCATAACAATGCAATTTTAGGAACGAGGAAAATAAAGGCCTATTGACTCTGCCATCTTGGATCAGAAACCTTGGGAAAGATAAGGGGTGATATGAAGTCTAGGGTAAAGTCGAAGAACCTGGCTCAGGGAAGGATGGGAGCTGGGATACATAGGAACCAGAACATCTCCAGCTATTTACCTCTTGCTGACAGTTACGTTTTAGGAACCAACAGTTTTTTCAGGGCACTATTGGGGGATGAGAGGACTTGAGTCACTTTTAGTCTCTGTGTCAGTCTGTTGAGAGATTATCTGCTTGGTGTCACACTTGGGTCAGGGGTCCACTCCTTGGCCAAGAGAGGAAGGCACCTTGTTCCATAATTTCTTGATTGATTGGACTGTAACCAGTGCAAGATGGGTGGTTCCCCAAAGTGAAATTGGGATTCTAAAAGAAAAGGGAATGAATGCAAGGCAGGCTAAAGGATCGGTGCCCATGGCAGGTGTTGGCACATGAGCCAGCAGCCTTGGTCCTCCCCAAGGAGGTTTTCACTCTTTCTAGCTAGCATAGTTCTGCTCCCCCTCACCTCCCAGGGGTCATCCTCCAGCTGGCAGTTGTTTTCCAAATGTCCGGGGCGTGACTCGCCCATCTGTTCCAACAGCAGCCCTTTCATTCATCATCCTGATTTCTGCTTCACTTCCCACTCCCACTCGTTGTTCCTGCTGACCTTGAACTCAGAGCCTCCCTAATGGCTCCAGCCTCAGCTACAGCTTCCTCTGGTGTATATTCTGAGTGGTTGCTTCTTTCCCTCTTGTTTTATCTGCCAGTACAATCTCATCTGCTCTCTTTATTCCCAGAATTTCACCAAATTATTTCTGACTTGCTGAAGCCTTCCTGTATGTCTTTCTCCTTTACTGCCATGTCGATGTGATTTTAGAAAGGAGGGAGGCAAAGGCCTGTCAACATCTTGGATCAGAGGCCTTGGCAAATAGATTAATCTCTTGGTTTCTTTGAATATTTCCATGAATGGTTGATTTTAGGGGCTTCCTTCTTCCTGGCAAATAATCCACATTTGTTGAATGTTTGATGCGAAGTCCCTGGCATGTCTAGCTCTTCCTTGCTCAGGATGGAAGGGAGACTTACTGTTTATTTAAAGCTGTGCTCAAGTTTTATCAGCAGGCACTCCATAGATCCAGGCACAAGCTGCCGCAGTATCTCAGATATCTTCTGTCGCCCGGGCTGAGCTCATTGCTGACAGACCTCGCCCAATTTATCTTTTCCCTTGACTTTTGTGCTTGCCTAGATGCTACATTTTAAAGCAAATTCTCTTCTCTCATCTCCCAAAAGAAACTAAAATGAAGATCTGTTCAAAATTTTCAAAGGCTTGCGCTCTCTCTATTCTGATAAGTTACCCGCTGAATAAAATGTTATCTTTTGGGAAGGGAGGGAACTTGGAACCATTTTTTAAAAGTAGAAGCCAGAAGACTAAAAATTTTTGCCCTTGTCTGGTCATTTACTAGTGTGTGACCTTTGAGAGGTCACTGAGTTTCAGTTTTGATACCTGAAAAGTGGGGCTGAGAATACTGCCTCTCGTTCCTTCCTGTGGCTCTCATAAAGACACTATCTTAAAAAGCACGTTATAAACTATTATATAAACACAAAAGCTATTGTTGAGAAGAGTCAGCACTGTTGAAGCAACCTTTGAAATTGCCTTAAGCCCGTGGGCTCTAGAAAAAGTGTGGATCTGGGCAGAAACCAGATTTTAGTGGTAGGTTATGATCTGTGTTATATGGAGTGTGGGCTCCACGGGGAATTTATGTGTTCAACAAATATTCACTAAGTGCCTTCTCAGGGTCTGGCACAGTCATTGCAGGGCGCTGGGGGTATAATGTGAGAAAATCGCTGTGGTGCCTGCCAGCCTGGAGCCTACTGACTAGAGGGGGAGATTGATATTATCCAAATAGCCACCTATGTTAATACAACAGGTTGGAAACCATGTGAGAGCAAGGACTGTTTGGCCACTACTGTGTTCTCAGTACCTAGAACACCTGACAAATCCCTAATACATGTTTGCCGAACTTGTAGTGATTCCTAGGAAGGAAGAGCACAGCAAGTCTGAACTCAAACATCAGGGGCCCTGTTTAGCCTTGGGTTGAGGATGTCCCTGAGCAAGTGGTGACTGAGTCAAGATCTAAAGGATGAGCAAGAATGAACTCGGATGAGGTGAGAAGTTCTGTTCCAAGTTCAGAGATTGAAGGAGGAAAGAACTTGGAAGGTTCTAGCGACTGAAAGGAGGGCAGGGACTTGAAATAGCCCAGAAAGAGAGGCAGAAGAAACACGGAGAGAGGTAGGACGAGAGAGAGAGGAGTCATAGGCGCTTATAGAACTTTCAAAATACCGTGGTTTTTGTCCTGGGAGGAAGGGGAACCAGGGAAGGGCCTTGAGAAGGGAAGACCATTGAGATTTGAGATTTATGCTGTAAATCAACTTTGTGGTCAGGGAACTCAGAGAGAAACCTGTTGGGAGGCAGTTGCTGAATTCAGACAAGAGAGACCAGTGGTTTGGACCAGAGCTGTCATGGAGGAAATGGAGAGAAGTGCATGAAATCAAGATCTGTGATCAGATTTACGATCTATGATTTTGAGGTATGATCAGCCAGACTTTGTAGTGAATTGACTGTGAAGAAAGAGAGAGTCAAGCACCTAGCTTGACTTCTCATTTCTGTTCATAGCTTAATAGACGGGAGTACATCCAATGAGAGAAGGGACTCAGTGAAGTGTTGACCTAAGTGTCAAGGGACCTCTGACAACATGAGCCCTTGGATACATTTCAGGAATCTCTCTGCCTGAGGGTTCACCCTTAGAGTTCCCTCTTCTTGTCATTCTTTTATCTCCTGGTTTTATTCGTTATATAATAGTTGCCTCCAAGAACAGCACCATGCAAGCTGTCCTGGAGCCCAGAAAGGCTCATGGAACAAATTAAGATGTTCAAATCACACGGTGTATCAAATAAGTGTAGTAGATTTCATTACATAGCAAGAAGCAAAGAAAAAGAGATGGGACTGATTACACACTTAGGATAGGGTTCAAGGGCCACATTACCCAAGTCCCGGGCTGTGCAAATTTGTATGTCCTGTCTCTGCCACATTAGTGTTCCCTGCTGATGATGTGATAATAAGGACCAAGTTGAAGTTTGACTAACATGAATGGAAAGTGACTGAGGACAATACATACCCTTGTTTTATCAGCAAGACATAAGGGCAAGTACCCTGGTCTCGGCTACAGTTTGGCTGCTAGCCATCAACTTGTGTTTCTTCTGCAGAACAAATGTAGGGCCAGAATGGGAGCATTGTGGGTGCCACCGATGAGTGGTCAATTTTGGGGCTTCATAGCTGTTAGCCCAAAGGCAGCATAATCATAATTTTGACTTGGTCTTTTCATCCTTTTAAAATCTATAAGTAACACTGTTGCTTCAATTTATTCCATTGATTTAAATAATTTCATTTATTCTATCTCTTTTTATAGCTCTGACAGGCTAATGATTACTTACTCTTTATATTTAACATATCTTAGCAATTCTGCCTAATTCTCACAAGGTACTTATTGACTCATCATCTATGTTTAACACTTCCTATGAGTTTAACTTACATCTCATTTAGTTCCTTAATCTTTGTGAGTTTCATCTAACCTACTTGTATCTTTTGTCTCTTAGAGCAGAATTGGATATTCTCGATCATAAGGGAAACATACATTATATGTTCTATTAAGAAAAATCTTTTGAGTTTTGTAATACACCTAGCATAGAGTCAAGTATCTTATGGTATTCCAAAAATAAATAGTAGCTATGTAATGTTTATATGTTATATTCAGGCATGTCTACTTTAGTCAAAGAAAATTGTAAAAATCTGTAATAAAGCATGGTATGTTAGGCAACGCTTATTCAGTTTTTAAAGTGTTTCACTTTACAAATGATTCTCCATAGTAAGTTCTCCTAAAGTATTTAAAACATGATCCAGTGTATAACAATTATAATTATTATGAATTATTATTGATGATCTTAGATAATTCTTTTTTTAAAATAAATACACAATTTTAAATAAATAAATTCTGGGTTTTTTGGGTCCCCTATGGTTGATCTTAGGTAACTTAAATAAAGAGAGGTACACTTAGATTACACAGGACACTGTAGATTATCTCTCCTCAGCAGCCTGTTATCTTGTCCTGACTTATAGACAGTACTTTAAAAAGTCAAGACCTAATACCATTCAAAAACATAAAACAAGACAGGAAGATCATATCAGTTAGAATACCAGTTTGGTTGCTATTCCAAGACCAAAATAATAGTGGTTTAGACAAGATAGAAGTTTCTTTCTGTGGTAGCAAAGTAATGGCCTCCCAAGGAGATCTATATCCTAATTTCCAGAACCTGTGAATTTTACCTTACATGGCAAAAAGGACTTGTAAGGGATTAAGGTAACAGACCTTGAAATCAGAACGTTATCCTGGGTTACCTAGGTGGGCTTTTAAAAGTGGAGACTCTTTCCCCAGCTGTGGTCACAGACAGGTGTGATGTTGGAAGAAGAGTCAGAGAGATGAGATGTGAGAAAGACTCAACCTGCTATTGCTGGCTTTGAAGATGGCAGAAGGACCATAAGCCAAGGCATGTGGGTAGCCTTTAGAAGCAGGAAAAGGGGATTCTCCCCAAGAACATCTGGGAAGAAAAGAAATCAGCCCTGTCCACATCTTGACTTTTTTTTTTTTTTGAGTTGGAGTCTCATTCTTTCACCCAGACTGGAGTGCAGTGGCACGTTTCTGGCCACTGCAGCCTCGACCTGCTGGGATTCAGCGATCCTTCCGCCTCAGCCTTCCAAGTAGCTGGAACTACAGGCGTGCGCCACCACGCCCGGCCAATTTTTGACTTATTGTAGAGATGAGGTCTCGCCAAGTTGCCCAGGTGGGTCTCGAACCTGCGGGCTCAAGCAATCCACTCACTTCAGCCTCCCAAAGCGCAGGATTACAGGTTGAGCCACCGAGCCTGGCTCACACCTTGATTTTAACCCAGTGAGAACTGTGTCAGAATTCTGACCTACAGAACTGTAAAATAATAAACTCGTGTTGTCTGTAGCCACTAAATTTGTGGCAATTTGTTATAGCAGCAATGGGAAACGAATACAGATTTTGATACCTGGAAACAAGGTGCTGCTGTGACCAATGTAATGTAACTAATATTGTAGTGTAACTAACTGTAGAAGTGGCCTTGGAGCTGAGCAGTGGGCAGGGGCTGGGGGAATTTTGAAGAGCCTAGATTGTCTTAAGCAGACTGATGGTGGGAATATGAATATTAAAGTTTTTGCTGGTGAGAGCTCAGAAGAGTTACCTTAGAGATACCTAAATGGACAAGAACAGATATTAACAGAAATCTGAATTTTAAGGATGCTTCTGGTGTGAACTCAGATAGAAGTGAGGAACATGGAATTAGAAACTGGAGGAAAGTTAGCAGAATTGTGACTTGTACTCATGTGGAAAGCAGAGCTTGTAAATGATGAACTTGGATATTTAGGTGAGAAGATTTCCAAGGAAAGTGCTAAAGGTATAGCCTGGGTTAATTGTGCTTCCTATAGTAAAATCCAAGAGGACAAGACAGTTGTTAAACAAAAAAGACCCAGGACTTGATGTTTTGGAAAATACTTAGACTATTCAGATTGCAAAAGATGCTAAAATTGAAATATTTATTGTTAGAAAAATCATCCTCTAAAAATAAAAAGCTGAAGGTGTGGCTGGCTATACAATCTTTTGCTAATATTTCAGAAAGATCAAAAGGTAAGAGTAGGCTGGACACGGTGGCTCATACCTGTAATCCCAGCACTTTCAGAGGCTGAGGCAGGAGGACTGCTTGAGCCTAGTTTAAGACCAGCCTGGGCAAAATAGTGAGACCCCTATCTCTACAAAATGTCAAACAGTTAACTAGGTGCAGTGGCATGTGCTTGTAGTTCCAGTTACTTGGAGCCTGAGGTGGGAGGATCGCCTTGAGCCCAGGAGTTTGAGGCTGTGGTGAGCCGTGATTATGCCATTGCATTCCAGCCTGAGACCCTGACTCAAAAATAAATAAATAAACAAACAAATAAATAAATAAAGTCAGAGTATTCAGTTATACAAAAGCCTCTTTGAAGTTTGTAGCACACAACCATCTCTGCAAAAGCAAAAATAAAGATGGGATTATATAGCAAAGATCTGTGGAATAAATTCTTGTGACATACATAGGAGACTCACAGTGTTCTTGAGAATTTCATACCAGCAAAAATGCTGCCAGCTTGACCTGAATGGGACAGGTTATGAAATGAAGGAAGACCACTGCACTCTGCCTCGCCGAAGTCTACAAGTGGGAATCAGACTGAAAAAAACAACTCAGCTGCAAACATATGCTACCATTCATGAAAAGAGAAGAGCATACCAGATGGAAAAGGAAGAGAGAAGAACTAAAAAGTTGGGCATTTCTGGGTGCCCCTCCTGGATAGTCTTTGTACGAAATGGGCCTCCGGTTTGTTTGTAAGGAGCTATGACTACGTCTGCATTCCTACAGTAATAGAGTGTGGCTGTGTATGCTTTCAGATGTTGTGGGACAGAATGTCAGGGTTATATTTATAAGCAGTTCATGCAGTCACTACTAGTATGATTGGTGTTCTTTTGATGGTAATAGAAGCTAGTATAGAGAACTAGCCCAATGTTTCAAGGAGGTGTCAAAATTTGCATCATCCCAGTTTAGTTATTTGGAGGAAACAAGTTTTCATGCCAATGTAAGCAGAGAAAAGGAGAAAGTACTGACATAACAATAGAGCTGGCCAAGATGTGAATACCCTAATTTTAAAAAGCACTGGAAGTTTTAATTTTGAAATTTCTCTTTGATCTAGTTGGCAATTGATTGACTGTTTCTACAGACTTGTGCATTCATTTAACAACAGACTTGAAATAACTTCTGTGTGTGCCAAATTTTAAGCTAGGTCTAGGGAGAATGGAGCTCATTAAGATGCATTTCCCTGTCTGTGCAGACTGCAATAAATGGCCACAAATTCCTCCTGTCTCTGAATGGGATCCTCTTAGCCATGTGACTGGGCCTCTGTTCCCTTTAATAGGTGAAATCTATTTCACATCTTGAGTGTGAGCTGACCTTGTGACTCACCTTGTCTGATAGAATGTAGCAAGAGGGACATTATGGGAGTTTCCGTTGTGGAAGTTCAGGTCTTGCAGCCTTCAGTCTTGGAATGCTTCTGCGACTGCGGGATGAACCAAGGCTAGTCTCGTGGGGTGATGAGAGATCACATGGAGACAGGCCCCAGCCAGCAGTCAGTCATACAGCACGGTCATTTTGCGACATTTAGTCCCAGCTGAACTGCTTGCTGATAGCTACCAAATAAGTAAACCCAGATGAGACCAGGAAAAATTCCCACCCATCTGCATCTAGCTTACACTGATGACCCACAGTATCATGAGCTAATACATTATTCTTATTTTAAGTTACTGAGTTTTGCGATGGTTTATTACTATCACAGTATACAACTGCTTTTGAGCGGCTCACTGTCTAATGAGTGTATTTCCATGGATTTTTTTTTTTTTGAGTCGAGATCTCACTCTGTCACTCAGGCTGGAGTGCAGTGACATGATCACGACTCACTGCAGTCTTGACCTCTTGGGGCTCAGGCAATCCTTCCACCTCAGCCTCCTGAATAGCTAGGACTACAGGTATGTGCCACAATGCCCAACTAGTTTATTTTTTTGGAGAGACAAGGTCTCACTATGTTACCCAGGCTGGTCTCGAACTCTTGGCCTCATGTGATCCTCCCATCTCAGCCTCCTAAAGTGTTGAGATTACAGGCGTGAGCCACTACACACAGCTGGCTTTTTAGTCTAAAAGATTTATCTAGGAGTTCTATATTTAGATTGTGGGACTTCAACTCGTTGGGCTGCTCACCTTGATATTTTCTATTTTGTTTTTCTATTTTTGTAGCCCTGATTTTCTTGATATCATGTGCTACTTTTAAACTTTGCTAATAAGGTTTTATACAATTTTAGATCGGTATCTCAAGAGAAATTACCGTTGGGTTTATGTTGAACTCTTACTTGTCAAGAGATGTTTTATACCACAAGAGTGAGGGAAAGACCTGTGGCAGGGAGGGACCATCGACACTGGATTTGACTTCATTGCAAGAAGCAGGGATACAGTTCTCCTTGGACAGCTTACTCCATCCTCTGACTTCTGAGCCTGGTGTTCTAGAGTACTTTGGGGCCTGGCTGTGGGAGTAATTCTCACCAGTATTCCTCCTTATGGAAGAGTTGTATGAAGTTGGACAATGCCTTTGTGCTCCCCTACCATTTAAAATAGAATTTCACTTTGCAAACGAACCCCCAACCAAAATCTTATTAAGTGGCACGTGGGAGAGAGTGCCTTTCTGTGGTTATCAATCGAATAAAACTCACCATACCCTTAGGAGTTTTCCCTAGCCGAGAAGTGCCATCTGGGCTGGCACTCAGGAATGAGTTTGTCTCTGGATGAAATAACTTTCTGACGGCAGACGATCTGCGTCTTTAGTATAGGGATGTGCTTACTAGTGACTGGATGTTTTAGGTCATAAACGAATTGGAAGCTGGGCTTGTATCTAGGAGATCAAAATATTTAGGATATTGTGTGTAACATGATGTGTCTGTCTTTTTCTAAAAGCCCCATTGGTTCTCAGGGATATGCTCTTTGTTCTCAGTGATATATTCTTTCCTCTTACTTTGTGTGTGTGTGTGACATTTCTTCCTGATTTATGGTGAGGATTGAGGCACTGTAACATTTAGTGTTAATGAGCTCATGTTTCTCAGTGAGGAGCAGGACAGAGAGTAGATTCTTGTATACTGTTTGCTTCTAGTTATTTAAATACATAATTTACAGAAGATTTTACAAAAAGAATCACAATCTTACCTCCAGGATGTAAGGCCTTAGTCACCAAGTTACATAGCTGTTGGTGATTTTGTGATGTGTAGGAGTTTTTCCTTTAATTTATCAATTGCTTGCCCTAATTTACTTCCAGACTCTCAGAAGAATTTGAGAAGAATGTTTTATTAAAATACCAGTTGAGGGTAAAATAGTACACTGAACAGTACAGTAGTAATTTTATTAAATGTAGGTGAAATGCTAAACTAGTTATTGTTTGAAAATTTTAAAAGCTCATAGAGCTTCCTAAGGAACTTATTTTTTATACAGAGAGTATTTGGAGACATGACAGGTCTTTTATAATCTGAGTGTTACAAGCTCATGGTCCCTTCTGAGGAACACTGCCAGACCCATAGCTCTCTTCTGAAAAAAGCATAAGCAGACAGTTCTCTACTCTTCATTCTATTCTGCAGTCTTGTAACCCTGTTACCCTGACCATAGCTGAGGGGACCAAAGATTAATTGATTGACTGATGACTGAGCCAAAGGGAGTTGTAGGTCAGTTGAGGTCAATAGGCCCACCCAATCCAATCTACTTGGGGAGCCTGAATTCCATTCACTCAAAGAGTTGCCAGCAGTCAAATGGCCCAGGAAACGTGGAGCCAAGCGACATGGAGACTGGCAGTAAATAGAAGGTATGAAGCAATGGTAGCTGTAGGTGAGAAGTCATGAGGCAAGGAAAAATTGAGGGGAGAAACTTAGTGAGTAGACCGTGTCACCACAAAGCGGAGCTCTGGGACAGGGAGCATCTCTCTTCTGAGGGGAGATGGCAGAACAGCCGGAAGTTAGTGAGACACCTTTAGTGGCATTTACTCACTTCACAGCAATCCCTTTCTTGGGACAACGTCCTCCTTTCACTTTCTCAAAGTTTCTTCTTGGCAGCCATGTTTGTGCTACATGGCTCTGCCTTCCAGGCTTCAGTTGATTGGACCAAGGGTGGCAGTTTCATACAAGCTAAGCCAATCAGATGCTCTTTCCTGAACTTCAGATTTGTGCTGGAGAGTCTAGCCCTGCCTGTGGCTGGAACAAAAGGACTGGAGCTATGAGGTGTGCAGAAGCAAATCGGGTGTGTTGAGAGAAAAGAAAGAAACATGTGGCAAGAAACAGACATAGAGAGGTCACACAGAGAGAGGAGGGAGACGGTGTGTGTGTCTTGGCTTCTGCTAGCTCTTCATTCCTAATTCCTCAAAGAAGTTCCATAGAGCATCAAGATACCTGCATTTTCATAATATCCACGACTATTTTTTTTTTAAACGTAGGTGACTTGAGACCGTTTCCAATTTTTGCAACGAAGAGTCTCAATGAGGGGTGGAGCTTGTGGTAACCTGTATGAAATTTATGTTCTTCATGAAGTGGAGCAGAGCAGCTGCCAAGACAGCCTTCTTGTTTCTATTACAATAAAACTCCAGCTGAGTATATCTCAGTTTATTGCAACCTAGAAAGGGATAACAAACCAATTACCTGGAGAATTTAACATACTAATGGAATCATCCCATAATAATGAGATAATGGAGTGTGGAACTAAAGGAATTAGATTTTTCAAACAGCAAATACCAATTGCTATTTGAGGATACTTCTGCTATTTTACTATTTTTTTTTCCTGGATCCCCTTTGCTTTATATTTGTCTTTGTGTCCTTGGAGGGCAGGAGCAGTCTTGCTACAATAGGACTAGGGGAATGCCATGCCCAGTTTCTCAGGCTCAGAGTTCCCTTTTTTCCAGTTGAAGTCTCACTCTGATCCTGCCTACCCTCACTGACAGAGTTTGCCCTTCGAGGTGAACAGACACTTTGGTACTAAATGTGGGCTCAGTGATTGTGACTTTATTAAGGGCAAGGATTGTGTTTGTTTCATTTGTGCACCCTAGAGACTGCCTAGTGTCTGGCCCAGCACCTAGTAGGTTCTCCATCAAAATTCATTGAGTGAAAGACTGAATAAATACTTTTTCCTGTTGGCACTTTAGAGGTACAAAAAACAAAAACAAAAACAAAAAAGCCCAAAAAGCAAAAAACCCAGAACATACAACCTGACACCAAACCATGTATTAAGTTAGATCATCTGAGCATACAAATGAATGGATGCCTAATAAAATTATTTAGGGTCATGCAATTTCTTAACCCAAGGCATGGATTCCCTAGTGTGGGAAGCATAGTCAAGGATATTGGTTCTAGTGTCATTTTCAAGGGGCTTGCTTTTTCCTACCCCAGGTTGTGTTTTAATTTTGCAAGAAAAGTGGCAAGCCCTGTTGCCATCAGGTCATGCATAACTCCTGCCGAATTCTCCAGGGCGGATGACTCCACCGTTTCTCAGAGGTTTCTACTGATTTCATTTGTCAGAGGAACATTTATAGTTTTCATATGAATTTTAATGGGCAGAAACATCTGTTCCCCATCCAACCGTGATGTTTCACATTGAGTATAAATGGCAATCCTTTGAACACAAAACCATTTTTGCTGTCTGTTGGATGTTCAGAAAAATAATGTAGATCCAGGACAAAGAAGTGAAGAGGAGAGAGAGGATGGGTGGGTGAGGGGAGGTGGGAAAGTGGAAGGTGTTTGGGTAGGAAATGTCTTCCTGCTCCAGCCGGTGGCGCTGTACATGGGCAGGTCCATCCTGGGTGTACTGATTCTGGCGGATGCTGGGCTCCTCCCTGGGGCAGTAGTAGCCAGAGGGCTTCCTGAGTCCCTGAGCTCCATTTTATGTAGCTACTCTCAAAAAATTTGTGGGTGCCTCCTGGCCCTTGCGAGGAAAAGGGTTGGCTGTGCCCCTGCATGTCATGGCTCCCACATCCATTCAAACCTCAAGGCTAGCTTGGGCAACATAGTGAGACCTCCTCTCTACAAAAAAGTCAAGAAATTAGTCGGGCATGGCAGCAGGCACCTATAATCCCAGCACTTTGGGAGGCCGAGACAGGAGGACTGCTTGAGCCCAGGAGTTCCAGACAGGCCTAGGCAACAAAGCATGACTTTACCTCTTTGAAAAAATTAAAAAATGAGCAGGGCAAACTCTGTCAGTGAGGGTAGGCAGGATCAGAGTGAGACTTCAGTTGGAAAAAAGGGAACTCTGAGCCTGAGAAACTGGGCATGGCATTCCCCTAGTCCTATTGCAGCAAGACTGCTCCTGCCCTCCAAGGACACAAAGACAAATATAAAGCAAAGGGGATCCAGAAAAAGAAATAGTCCCAGTTATTCAGAAGACTGAGGCAGAAGGATCACCTGAGCTCAGGAGACTGAGGCTGCAGTGATCGTGCCACTACACTCCAGCCTGGGTGACGGAGTGAGACCCTGACTCAAAAACCAACCAACCTAACTCACCAATCAACCAACCAACCAACCAACAAACCTCAAGGCTGACAGAGCTGGCTTTCTTGTTTGCTCTTAGACCTTGAGAGATTGCTCCCCACCTCTCACCACCTGAGCTCCTGCTGGAACTTTGAATTACTAGAGTAAGACTAAACAGAGCATTGGGCTGGTTCTTCCACCACTCAGAAATGTCTATGAGGCCCTCTGACCACCTTTCTGGCTGTCTCTCTCATTTTCCCCACACCCACCTTATTCTCCAGCCATCTCAAACAACCTTTGTAGATGCTATTTTTTGCACATGCATATCTTGCCCACATGATGGTGTGCACACGTGCACAGAACACACACACACACAAATATATATACCACCCCCCATACAACACAGGCACCCATGAATATACGACTCTGCCAATTTCTCTCCATACTTCAAACTGCATGGACGATTGAGGTTTTTCTGTGAAGCTTTCTCTGACCCACTGAAGCACAGTTCATCGTCAGGCCCTCTTTCTGGCCCACCATTGTGAACACACACTTTTGACCTACGGTCTGCTGTGATAGGGTCAAATTACATGGGTACAAATGACAGCTCTGTCACTGGGCTGTGTGACCCTGGATAAGATATGTAATGTTTCCGTGCCTCAGTTTTCTAATTTGTAAAATAGGGCTAACATTAATAATGACCACATAGGATTGTTGAGAAAATGAAATGAGATGATACACATAAATCACTTGGCAAAATACCTGGCTCAATGAAAGGCAGTTATTGATATTATTAGTTGCTTGGTTATTCTTCCTGTTCATATACAGGGATTGTCATTTATGTATCCTTGTATTCCTTGAACCTGACATGTAATAATAGTTGTTTCTCATGTTTGTTGAGTCATTGAATCAATGACTTCCTGTGGCCTGCTGGGTTAAGTTCATATTCTCTGGAATCAGAAGTTGGGGTTCAAATATTAAGTGTATTGTTTTTTAGCTGTGGGATCTTGGACAAGTTAATTAAAATTTCCACATTTTAGCTTCTTTATCCATAAAATAGAAATTATGAAAGTTTCTAGTACAAAGGGTAGTTGTGAGGATTAAATGAAATGAACTATGTTCATAGTGCCTGGAATGCAGAAAGAAGATTCAGTAAACATTAGTTATTCTTCTCATTAATATTATGAGTGTTATTACATTTAAAGGCTCATCTTAATGTTACTATAAAAAGCCTTTTTCAATCACTCTAGCTGGAAGTAATCTTATTTTGTATTCAATCAGTCAATATAATTATTATACGCCCCCTATGAGCCAGGCACTATGTGAGACACTGTGCAGTGGTAAATAATTCAGATAAGATCCCTGGTTTTATATAAATTGAGGTTTGAGGTAGTGATAAGCCTCCAAGAAACAGGAAGAGGTGGGATGGCAAAGGAATGCTTTTTTAAAATTTACTTATTTAATTTTTTTTTTTTTAGTGAGGAAATACTTTCCTGAGCTTTCATCTTTACATCTATTGGCCAGAACAGGTTCACATTCTTTATTTAGACCAATCCCTGGCAGAGGGAATGAGCTCACCTTGACCCGTATAGACCAATCACTTTCCATCCTCTGATGTCCAAGGCTCTTTATCTACTCCCTGAACAGACCTCTGTTAGGGGGAAGAAGAAGACAATGCTGTTGGGGGATCAGCCACTAGGATTGTTCCACCGTTCACGCAGAGAGCAACTGCAGGTCTCCCACTACAGCTGTGTGCTGCTTTGAAGGACAGTGGGAGGGAGAAAAGACGCCCTCCTCGGGAGGCAGCCTGGACTCAGTGAGCAAGAAGGAAGAAGGTCTAATTGCATGTGCTCAGTTTCCTCCCTGATCTCACCAATCAGGAAGGCCAACCCTTCTCCATTGGAAGGAATGAATATGGGCAGGGGAACAGAGCAGGTGGTTCCCAAAGCTGTTCTGCCTGAGGGAGAGAAGATGGCAGTGCCGGAGGGGTGGGAGACTCTCCTGAAAGAGAGGAGACCCTGTGGTCTACACCTTCCTCTCATTCCTTGTGGCACAACTAGCATTGCATCTCACTACATTCTGCATTATACGCTCTGCACGTCTCTCTCCCTCTGGGTCTTGAGTGCCTCCAGTGGAGGGCTTTGTTCCTGGACTGCGTACCCTGCACAGCGGCTCACATGTGTCTGTGCACATAGTGAGGGCCCAGCACACAGTGTTGGATCACTCAGCTCCACCGTCCGGCATGGAGGCCTGTTGCATCCTTGATTGAGGTTTGTCCCACCAGCAGTCACCTTGTAATGATGTAATCAGAGGATTTCAAATAACTGGATAATGTGGGGGTGCTTGCTGTTCATTTATTCAGTTTTCAACACACGCATATTAAGACCCCACAGTGTGCCAGGTTTGCTCCTAGGAACTGGGATATGTCCCAGAGATGGACATGAACTGTCCTGCCTTCTGGCAGCTCCCGGTCTCCTGAAGGAAGCTGACCGGCACGTGCTGCCTCTGCACACACCAATTTGTTTCACTCGCTTCCCATGACCCTGGCTGTAAGTTGTACCTGTGTCTGTTCTCTGTAGCTGTGGAGAATCTCATCATATGGACCAGAATGGAAGATAGCAGTTAGATGGAATCAGCCAATTCCTAGCAATGTTACTTACCTTTCCCATAATCTAATCTATATAAAATTTTCTATATCTGTAAAAGGGAAATAATAGCGGTACCTGCTTTGCAGAGATTTTGTGAGGGTTGAGTCAGACAATGCATATTCGCTCCTGGCATACACGTTAGTCACTGTCATCAGGATTTCATCTGTTAGCTTTGCCACCTCCAATAAATGCACTATTCGGGGTTAAAAATGATACCTTGCTTGCATAGAGAACACAGAATAACAGTTTGTTACTCAAAGATTGTTGCCAGATTTTAAATGGATTATGAGAGCATCTTTAAAAAAAATAATAGGAATTTAGACTTAACAAGTTTTCACCAATTAAGGGTTTGATTCATTTTTATTTTTAAAAAAATTCTGAATGATATTCATTGCAGGAGTGAATCCTACCAAAGTCAAAAAGTCTTGCTGTCTTCTAAGGTTGGAGAAACCATCCAGTTGTTTAAACAAAGACCTAGAAATCAGCAAATAAAGCAGGCAAATGGGAATACTTATAATCATGTATGAATGTGCATGTCTTTAACTCTTGCCTTTCTAGAGTTGTCATTGAAGAGTCCTTGTATCATTATAATTGGCTAAATCAAAGCCTTTTCCTTAGTCTGGTTTTTAGTTAAATAGTCTCATTAATCTTTCTGTTTCTGAGGGAAGGAACCCCAGGGAGAACATTGTGTTGGTTGGGAAAACAAATATACATTGGACCAAATTTTAAACCAGTTCTTGGAATATCCTCCCATGGATTTGGTACTTTCTGGAGAAAGGAACATCAGACTTTAAGCTCCTTGAGGATGGAAATCTGGCTTTAGATAATTCTGTGTCTCTGGAGCTCACAGTGACTACAGTTTTGTTGGGCATAAAATTTCATGTTAGCAGTTATTTTTGCTAAGCACTTTGATCTTATTATGCAATTGTTTATTGACTTCTTGGTTGTTTTGAGAAGTCGTTTGTCCATCTAACTGTCATCCCCTCCTCTCCAGGAGTACTTCTGTTCTGAAATTGGTGTCTATTTTTCTTATCTATGTTTTTATACTTTTAGTATGATGTATACTAATAGTATTTTATGTCTTGAACCATAAAACACCAGTTTTTTTATAGATTGAAAAATATAGTTTATTTAGAAAGTAAATTCGAGAGAGAAGAGAGAGGAGATAGAGAGAGATAGAGATAGAGATAGATAGAGAGAGAGAGAGAGAGAGATAGACAGAGAGAGAGAGAGAGAGATAGACAGAGAGAGAGAGAGAGAGAGAGAGAGAGAGAGAGAGATTCGCCTCCCCAAGCTAGGGGAGGGAGCCAAAAGTTGGTTTTTTTTAAATATAGAAATTATTACTGTTGACATCCTGCAGTTTGCTTTTTCAAAGTTACCATTATGTTTTCAACATTTATTTATGTTGATACAAGTAGATTGACTTCATTTGTTATGGTCCAAGTAATGCTCGGCTGCTCACCCTTGATACTGATCAATCAAGGGGCAGGAAACTGGTAGAAAGAAGTCTATTAATGAGTTCGAATTCAGAGAGCAGAACTGGACTTGAGGTCTTTCTAAAATGGTTCTGCTCACCCTCCAGCCTTTTACAGTTCACTTTCATAAGTCCAGAGTTGTTAGTACCTATGCATTAGCTACGTGACCAGCAGAGTATTGTATAGAGCTTGAGTTTCAGCTGTGTTTATTGATAGATAGTGACATTCCTCAGTCCAGACTTCCTGATGCCAGGTATCAGAGGTATCTCATAGCTTTTATCAGTAGGGCCTGGCAGAAGCCTTAATCCAGCTTGCCATAGAGTAAAGGGAGTTTACAAGGCCTAAGACATCATGCATTACGCCAAAGTTACACAAATCACAAAACTTATGATTACATTGATACAAAAGTTATACAAATCACAAGACTTACAATTACATTGATACTATATTATTCAAACTTATGACCACTCAGAAAAAGGGAGTAAATAGGGATTTGCATCTTTAAATTGATTGGGTATAGGCTACAGGGAAGTCAAGGATCCCCTGAAGCTACTTACTGGGAGTGCATAGAAGATAAGGGGAAACACACCACACCTTTTATTAGCTCTCAAGAATATTGTTTAGGAATATACAGGAGTGCTTGAGTCCTTGCCAGGCCCTTCCCTAGGGGCCTTGGCAATATGGACAGACATTAACAGGTCTCTGTATCACATCCCTTTTCACTACTGTATACTATTTCATTGTGTAACACACAATGCATTTATTCGCTGATTATTATTAGGTAGTCTCTGTTGCTATTGCAAGCAGTCCTTTTGTGAGCATCCTTGTGTTTGTTTCCTTGTGTGATATATAAGATGCACATTTAGAAGTGGAATGTTTCAGGTCACAGAGGATATCCAAGGGGAACCCCAAAAAATCCGGAATTATTTTTTGGAGGGCACACCCCTTGTAGTACAAGCTTCTCCCACTATGTAAATGTTCCAGGAACCCATTGGCATCAGTGTACCAACTAACATTGTTGTGAGAGGATGCATTCAGCTTCAGTTAATTTTTTGGGAGATTCTTTCAAGGCATTTGCCCATTTCATGATGGGTGATTTATGAGCACACCTGCCCACAAGACGCTGAGTGAGTGTTCAGCAGTTTTTGACCAAAAACGGTATGACTCCCATGTCCTATCCTATTCACCTAATCTCAACCCCACACGACTTTTTTTTTTTTTTGCTTCCCTGGATGAAAAAAGTCCTCAAATGGAAACATTTTGCCAATGGAAGAGGTGAAACAAAAAAACACCAGAATCACTAAAAGGCATCAAAATGAATGTGTTCAAAAACTGGTTTGAGCAGTGAAAAAAAACATTTTGATAGGTGTGTTGTATCAAACAGAGAGGATTTTGAAGGTGACTGGCGTTTTAACATGTAAGAATAAATACACAATTTTTTATGAATAAATTCCAGGTTTTTTTGGGTTCCCCTTGCATAGGCACACCTTAGATGTTGAGGCAACATTGATTTCCAAAGTGGCCATATGACTTTATACTCCCACCAGCTGGGCACGAGAACTCCCCTTCTTTACACTTCATTCACCCGGACATTGTCAGACCAATTTACATGCCTTCAATCCCTGCTTTATACTTTCTCCCAACATTATCTCCCCCCACCTTTTTTTTTTTTTTTTTTTTTTTTTTTTTTGAGTTGGAGTCTCACACTGTCACCCAGGCTGAAGGGCAGTCTCACGATCTTGGCTACTGTTGCCTCAAACTTATGGGCCCAAGTTATCCTTCCTCCTCAGGCTTTCAAGTAGCCGGAACTACAGGTGCGCACCACCGCACCTGGCTAATTTGTTTTTGGACTTGTTATAGAGACGAGGTATCACCAAGTTGCCCAAGCTGGTCTCAAACCCCAGGGCTCAAGCAATCCTCTCACCTCCGCATCCCAAAATGTTGGGATTAAGGCGTGAACCACTGCATCCAACCTATCATCCCCTTTTTGGCAGATGACAAAACTGAGGCTAGAGGGTGGCATGCTCAGAGACTGAGTGGATAAATGAATGAATCAATGTGATGTTTTGTTTATTTATTCATTATCTCTCTGATCACAATAGAAGTTCCGTGAGTTCAAGGATCTTAGACCTTAGAAAAGGTCTTTGCATAAAACAGATGCTCAATAGTCATTTGTTGTTTAGGGAGTGAATGAATGAACCTGGGCAGAAAACACCTGCTTTCTGTGGGAGGCTGAGGGGAGAGAATCACTGTGCTGACCCTGCAGGACTTCAGCAGAAGAGCTCTAGCTAGCCCTGCCGCTGGAACTGTAAGGCCTGCAGCAGGCTAGGCTAAGCAGGCTAGTGGAGGAGGGGGACAGTGAAGAATTTTTTCAATGGAAATGTAAATCTGCTCAGCAGCAGCCTGACGAGAAGCTGGGGGCTGGCCTGAGTAGGATGCAGCTGGAGGGGCTGTCCATCTGGATCCCACAGGCCTCTGGAAGCTGAGAGGTTATTCTTAGCCATCTTTTCTTTAGTCTTTATTTTCTCTTAATCAGGGCTCTCTTGATTTTGCAACTGAAGCCTTTTTTCCCCCTTCTGTAAAGCAATGATTTTCCATATAGTAATTCTTTCCTTCTTTAGACTTCCCAGGGTGGGTGGGTGGTTGTTATTGTGCTTAGACACTTTGCACATGGCCTCCCACCCAGCTCCTCCAGAGTGTTCTCGTGGCTGGTGGAGACCTGCGATGTGTGCAGGGTATTTGCCCCCCTCCCTTGTTTGTTTACAACCAACTCCTTGCTGATTATTTGTTCCCAGTAACATCCAATATGAGTGCGTTTCCTGCCCTTCCTCCTTCCGCTTTATGTGTCCTGAATTCTGCTGGATTAATTTAACTTGAGCCTTAAGAGGCAGCAAAACCGAGGGCAGGCGGCCCAGCTTCAATCCGTGGCTCCTGCGTCATAATCATAATCACCCACATGGAGACGGTGCTCCGTGGTTAACAAGCACTGCCACATTCAGTAGCTCTTCAGTACTCAGAATCACAGGAGCCAAGGCCTCTAGGGTTTGGTGACATCCTGACATCACACAGATGAGAAGAGGAAGGGCCTAGGTTTCAACTTGCTTTGCTGATGTTAAATCCTTCACGTTTCCTTCGGCTTAGGCAAGGATCACAAGGATCGCCTTTGGGTCCATGTAGACAGTATAGATGAGAAAAGTTGGTTGGAATAGAGCGGAGTAGGGATTAGCAAGGATCGCAGAGAACTGGCCAGTGTGCCTTGCCTTGAGGTGTTAACATGCTAAACAGAGCCAGGGTACAGTGGCACGCGCAGTGTCAGTAGTCCCAGCAACTCTGGAGGCTGAAGTGGGAGAATTGCTTGAGCCCAGGAGTTTGAGGCCAGCCAGGGCAACATAGTAAGATCTGTCTCTTAAAAAAAAAAAGCAAAGCATTTAAATAGCAATGGGAAAAAAAACCCAACCATTTATTTTATCACCTACTCAGAGCCCAGTCTATAATCTACTTCTTTGTTGGTAGAAAAGGGAGAACTTTGCCTGTTACCCTTTACCAGTGGGTAGCATTTACTTGATAGCTTGGGCAGTCACACTACCTTGGTGGTAGTAAGTCTGCGGTATAGTTGAGGCGGCTTAGTATGTGAGGGATCAAGTGAGTGATCTGTTGCTTTTAGAATGGTATTATAGACCCAGGCATGTACAGATGCTGGTGCCCGTCATCGCTCCTCCCTCAGCATTCTCATGTAGTGGGTATTCAAAGTAATATTACATTAATGGTTGTGCAAGCCTCTGAGGCCCTTATTCACAGTCCTGGTCAAAGGTTCTACTTCTTCCCCACCTCTTTCCTACCTTTTTCCTCCTCTTTGAAATCATGGGAACTGGTTGCTCAAGTCTACATGCTAAGAGACGGTGACAGTGACAGAGAGGTGGGCAGGCCCTCCATAAGGGACCCCAAGCTTACCTTCTCAACTAGGGCAAGGGCATGGAGAAAAGAAAGAGAGCATGGCTCATGCCTTTAAGTGGAGTAACTCTGGCCACTAGGAACAGGTGGCCTAGTGAAGGTCATGGTGTTGGTTAATCAGATACAAACTTCTCTTTTGAGAGGAGTTAGGGAAGTGGTCGGGTAAGGTGGGACTAGTAGGGGAACAGGGGCTGAAGTCTAACCTCTACTCTAATTGGAACGGTGGTTAAGACTGTGCTCCCAGAGTGCAGATTGACACCTAACAGCTCTATGACCTTGGCCTGGTCATTTGATCTCCTTCCTTACACCTTGCTCCACAAAAGGTGGGTAACTGCAGTGGTGCCATGGATTAACTGAGGTAGGCATGGATTTTGGTCAGTGAAGGTGTTATTTTGGTTGCTTTGAGTTCTGCCTCTTTGCTGTACTCTTGAGCTTCTCATTTTAGCTAGAAATGGAGGAAGACTTCAAGTGCTGGCAGAAATAATATGGAGGGAATAATTCATAGAACAAGAAATGACAATATTCTGCCTGCCAATTTTTCCTCTTCAGAACTTGCCACTTGCCCAAATGCCCTGACTCCGTCTTTTTTTTTTTTTTTGAGTTGGAGTCTCACTCTGTCGCCCAGACTGGAGTGCAGTGGCAGCTCCCGGCCACCGCAGCCTCGACCTGCTGGGCTCCGGCGATCCTTCCACCTCAGTCGACTCTGTCTTTTTTTTCTCCAGTTGTACACCCTTGGGTGACCCTAGTGAGCTGGAATCCTGGACAAGGTAGCTGAGACTCTGCTGATTGGGTGCTAGCTCTCCAATATGCCTTTTATGTGGTGGTACTGTGATTTCTCTCTAAATAGTTACACCAACTTAATGGCCATTCGGTGGAAACTTCCCCTAAGTAGTTTTCTCATTTGTCTTCATGTGGTTTCTTGTGGGACAAAAAAATTTTAAAAGGCAAATTCTTTTATCCGAACACAATGTCACTGTGCCCCACCTCAGTCTTTAGAGTTTATTTTCTTTGTTGTGTTTCACATATATCAATGCAAAACAGCTTACAGTAGATATTGCCTAGGCATAGAATTAGGTTCTTATGAATGTGAAGTATGAGGTTCTTATCAACGGGCAAAAGTAGAATTGAGAGACTGTATCATATACTTAGAAACTGATTTATTCTTCCTTTTCCCTCTCATAATGTTTCTGCTGAGACCAGTTGACAGAGTAAGAGGCTTAGCATGGAAAAAGCATGGATAATTCTGAAATGCAGATAATTCACTAATTATGTGTATTTTAGAATGGATTCAGTGATACACCCTTGGAGATGATCTCTCTCTCTTTCCTTCTCTCCCTCTCTCTGCCTCTCCTTCCTCTCCCTCTCCCTCAACCCTCTTTTCCCTTTCCCACATTTGTAGCCATTCCCTCCTGGCTCAGCCCAGAAGAAAACCTTGACAGGAGCAAAGGGTATTGCCTATAGAATGATGATACCCAGGTGCTAGTTCCAGCTCTGCCATGTCCTACCTGAGTGGTCGCCATCCCTCTGGCTCTCAGGTTCCTTACGTGTAAGATAAGTAGGAGACACCTGAGACTAAAGAAACTCTGTTTTTATTACCCTTTAGGTTTCTCCTTGCCAGCTTGGGACCTGGCAGGCCCCAGTAACTGGTCACTTAGATAATCCCCAAGCAGATAAATGCCTGCAGGATAACTGAGAATTGCCTCTAATTACAGCAGAGTCCAGCCACTCCAATAGACGCTGGTGATTTTGGCTGCTTCCCGGAGCCACCAGCCAACCCAGAGATGAAGCTGGCTGGAGAAGCCGATGGATATGTTGGAAAGGCCCGCATCATCTCTAAACACAGCATCTGGGAAATGCCCATGTCCCCGGGAGGAGGTCATTGAAACCCTTCACTTGGTGCAGTGCAGAGAGTCAGGCAAACCAGGTTCTGAGTCCTGACCCTGCCACTTATACCAGCCTGTGACCTTGGGCAAGTTCTCTGGCCCCAAATCATTTCCCTCCTCCATAGAACAGGGTGGCAACATATACACCTTGCCAAAAGTGTAAGGATTAAGGATTCTGGTGGCTTCACAGTGCCTATTAAGTAGAGGTCCTCAACTTAGTAAATGGTTGTAGCAGTGGCTATAGCCTTGTTCCCTTCATTCACAGGAGTCTCTCGCGGGGTACTAGAGCTCAGGGCTCCTCCCCATGGCGGGGAGCATTGGCTCCTAGCCCGAGGTGCAGCCGTGCCAGGGAGCCTGGTACAGAGATGCTGCTGATGGAGATGCTGATTACATTCCCTGATGGAGGAGCCTCAGCATTCTGGCCCAGAGCAGGAGGGCCAGCAATATTTAGCCCAAGCTGCTTGGATCCGTAATTAAGTTATTTTCCCAAACTGCCATTTCAAGGTCTCACCCTCTTTCCTCACCTCTCTCTGGTCCCTTCTCTCGGGGTCCCTGTCAGAGAAGGGGTTTCCCTTTTCTTCTCCCCATCCAGAAAGAAGGTGACAAGAGGGAGGAAGAGGTGGTTTTTATTGCAGAAGATGCAGCTAAAACACGCCCTGGCCATTCAAGGTAGCTGCAACCACAGCCTGGAGGCTCAAGTCTCCGCGCACGCCCTGTTTCTTGGCAAAGGCGAGCTCGCAACTCAAACCTGTCTCTTCCTCCATCCTTTATCCAGACAGCTCGCAAGTGCTTTGCTGGGAAGGGCGATTAAATGGCACTTAGTGTATTTTTCCATTTTGTTCACCTGGTAAAGATAAAACAAAACAAAACAAAACAAGAAAGGCCCAGGATCGAAGTGTCATGTTTTAAAAGGGGCGAGGGGGCGTCACATGACTGCGAGTAACTGATTGAGCCAAGTGGCTGCAACTCGGAGTTTGCTGCAGAGCCGCCCCCTCCCGGCGGGGGCGCTGACGTCACGGAAAAGCCCCGTGGCGGGTCGGCCGGGCTCGTTATAAACCGCCCGGCCGCGGCGGGCAGGGACAGCGGGTACGCACGGCCGGCACCGCGGAGTCTCCCTGCGCTCGGCGGCCCCGGGATCCCAGCGCGGACCCACGCGACACGCGGACGCACCGACGCCCACCCGGCCGAGCCGAGTAAGGGGCCACCCGGGGTGGGGGGAGCGTGCCTGCCGGCGCCGCGGGGAGGGAGTGGGCGTTTCCGGCCCGCAGAACTTTCTGAGTTGCGAAAAGAGACCCTGGGACGTGCCGTCTGCGCCCTGGTTTTCTGGGAGGGCGCAGAGCTTCAGGGGCGAAGGATGTCGCCTCCCATCGGCAGGTTCCTTGGTTCAGGTCATTGGAAGGGTCACCTCCTCCTTCAGATCGCGGGTCGTAGGGCAACCCTCCGTGATGCCTGATGCTTTGGTTGTTTCGATGTAAGTCAGCCGACTAGCTTTTAAGACGAAAAAGAACCGGGTTAGTGGGAGGTGTAGGGGTGTGGAAGGTGGGGTGAGGGTGAGAGGGGAGTGTGAGTGCATTTGCCCTTCTCACGAGGGGATCTTGTTGATTTGGATGTGAATACTTCCACTCATCTCAACTAGCCTGGGAAAACAGATCTCTGGATAAGGTGAGACAGTCTTGCAAAGGGAAAGTTGTGGCGAAGTTGTTGAATGTCATTTAGGAGAGTCCTTGGCCTTCTGATTTGCTTCAAGAAGTTGAGACTCTGAGTTGAATTAAAGAACTCTCAGAGTGGCCATGGTTTGAAACAAATGAAGCACTTTGTCTGCAAATTTGATAGGTCTCAGCATGAACAGGTCATTCCCCTGCCAGGATGACTAGAATTGTGACTGGGATGGTTTAAAAATGGCATCTGTGGGCAGGAGGGCAGAGCAGAGGCATAAACCCCAAACAGAAATCCCCCGACCCCCAATAAGGGTCTGTTCAGGCAGCTGGAGAGCATCAAGGCGACTTGACTAAACATGGAAGTTCCAATAAGTGCCGGTCCAGTCCAGCCAGGGGTAGTGATGTCATTGCCACGTGTTTCCCACCCAGGCACAAACGCCTGCTGGACCGTGGTGCAATTAAGAGCCAAGTTTAGAAAAGAGCCGCTAACCTGGCCAGCTGGTCCCCAGCAACACCGACTTGTTGCTGTTCAAACCACCTCTGAAGGCTGTTAGCTCCTTCCAGCTGCTTGTGTGCCAGCTTGGAGCGGGGATCCCAAGACTTCTTTGAGGATGGAGGAAGCCCATGGGCAGTGGGCAATGGTAAGGGTATGTTTTTCTCTATGAAAGGGACAGCCTGCTTGAGCAACTGGTTACTAATAGTGTGTTTGTGTGTCTAGTTGAAAGCTGGGCTTGTTGAGGTTTGGGGACTCTTTCATTGGTGTTTCGTATATTAGGGACACTTGTGTCTCGCCCCATCTAATTAAATATCACTGATGACTGACCGTGTGTTTGAGCACCCTGAACTCTCTTGCTCATGCGTCCTAATGCCAGCGTCTTGGCTGTTCTGCTCCCTAGGACCCAACGATGACTCTGAATAATGTCACCATGCGCCAGGGCCCTGTGGGCATGCAGCCACAACAGCAGCGCTGGAGCATCCCTGCTGATGGCCGGCATCTGATGGTCCAGAAAGAGCTCCACCAGTACAGCCACCGCAGCCGCCACTCTGCTGCCCCCGAGGACCACTGGCGCCGAAGCTGGTCCTCCGACTCCACAGACTCAGTCATTTCCTCTGAGTCAGGAAACACCTACTACCGGGTGGTGCTCATAGGGGAGCAGGGGGTGGGCAAGTCCACTCTGGCCAACATCTTTGCGGGTGTGCACGACAGCATGGACAGCGACTGTGAGGTGCTGGGAGGTAGGTGGCCTGCCCTTGTGGGCTCCTGTCACATCATCAGTGGTCCAGGCAGGAAGAGTGAGAGCGGGTGGGTCATTTATCTCTAGAGTTGGAAGTTGAGGTTATGTGTTCCGGATTCTGGCTGGGGGGAGCTGACACCTCAGAACAGTCTTGGCACAGGCTGGGGGTGGGGGGCAAGAGTTTTGGGAAGGGGGACTGCTTGTAGATAGGACCAATATCCATTGAACTTGAGCCAGAAAGGGAACTTCTTAGGTTCCAATTCTAAATGGGCTGGGGAAGACTGATTTAAAGAGGGTAGAGCCAGAGGGTCAGGATCCTACTTCTGACCCGAACCTTCTTTCCAGAGCTCAGTAAAGACCTTTTCCCATGGTTATACCTAAAGCCAAACCTATATGAAAAACTGTTAAGATGGATTGATCAGTTTATTTCCAATTATAAAAATATTTGAGGTTATAAAATGGTTCAAAATTTTATATTTGAAGTAGTACATTTTAAAAATTTGAAATATAACATATCTGACGATAGATATTTTATGTAGAGTCTTACAGTTTTTCAAGACGATTTATTCAAGTTAATTTTCCCTATACAATCTCATTTCAAGTATTTATGTATCAAAGCCTTACCATTTCCAAACTGTTTTGTGGTGATGTTGTCTCATAAATGTATGTATTCCTCAACTATGGGTAAGCACAGGCCTATACTCTGGGAAGTAATATGAGGATCCCAATAGCCGATAGCATCCATGAAGTGTCTTTCTGCCATGGTTTCAGTCTTAGCATACACGACCAGGGTAGCTATGTGTCCCTATTTGCAGTGGCAGAAATGAAGGAAGAACCGTCCAGTACTTGCCCAAGTCACATGGTCTGTCCATACTCTCAGTTGCGACTCACAACTGACTCACAGACTTACAGAGTAGGAAGATGTCTTAGTGATGACTCAGTCTCCCCTCTCTTTGATGCATATGAGTTCTGTTCCTTCCTACCAACAACCCATTTGATCTGAAGCTTTTATTCTTTTTGACTGTCTCAGTGTCAAGGAGTTTGCTGTTTCATGAGGCAGCTCGGGAACTGGGCTAGAAGTGATGACTCATTGATGTAACATCGATTTCTCTCTGGAATCTCACCAGAGTCAAAGGAAAAAGGCAGCCAGTGTTGTACAATTGATTCTTTCTTTGTAAAGGTTGGGTGATGACTTGCTAGAAGAAAGGAAAGGAGGAAGGAACTGACATTTGGAATAGACGTTTGCAATGGGAGAGGCACTTGATTACATGCCTTTTGTTTGCTGCTGTTTATTTTGGTCCTCACAAAATTCCTGTTCTTGTGAGTAAATTGAGTCTCAGGGAGATGAAGTTGCTTGTTTAGAATCACACAGAGGGAAAGCTGAGTTTAGAGTTTGGAATTTTCTAATCTTAGTTCAGTGCTTTCCATTGTTCATTTTACCATTGATTGGGAACCTGCTAGGTGCCAGGCACTGTGCCAAGTACTTCCCACACATGTTTTGGTGTAATACTTGCAAAAATAGAACCAATTTGGTATTAGTATCCCTATTCTACAGGCGAAGAAATGGAGGCTTACAAAAACCAAGTGACTTGCTCAGGGTGGAAAAGCTAGTACATGGTGTGTCCAGGATTCAAACCTAGTTGTTGTTGAACCCAAATTCTGTGTTCTTTCATTGTCCCTGGCAGCCCCATGATTTAGCTTCCAAAAACTGTTAAGTACTGCAGCTCTTTGGGGGTATCAACCATATGCCTGGCTCTGTTCTGAGCTCTGGGGTATACAGTGATGGATGAGGTATGCCATACCCTCTAAGTAAGTGACTGTGATACAGAGTCTGGAAAAATTAGTGATTACCTTAAAAAGCAGCAAGAAAGTTCTTTGGGGGCTTACATGAGAAAGATCAACTGAGAGTTATTTTTTGTTTTCAAGGGGGAGGAATTGAAAAAGTTAATGTGTAGTAGACTTTCAAAAATGTTTGTCCATTAGAATGGAATGGTATCAGCCGGGCTCGGTGGCTCAGCCTGTAATCCCGTGCCTTGGGAGGCTAAGGTGAGTGGATTGCCTGAGCCCGCGGGTTTGAGACACGCCTGGGCAACTTGGTGAGACCTCATCTCTACAATAAATAAAAAAATTAGCCGGGTGTGGTAGTGCGTGCCCTGTAGTTCCAGCTACTTGGAAGGCTGAGGTGGAAGGATCTGCCGAAGCCCAGCAGGTCGAGGCTGTGGTAGCCGGGAGCGGCTACTGCACTCCAGTCTGGGTGACAGAGTGAGACTCCAACTCAAAAAAAAAAAAGAATGGAATGGTATCTGTCCAGAAGGTGGTATCTCCATTGGCATAAAGTGTTAAGAAGATTGACTCATACCTGGAATTTGGAAAGGCAGCCTTCCCAAATATTTAGGAAATCTGTTTGAAGCAAGAGGGAGAGGAAGAGAGATAATCCTTTTCTTATTTCCTCAAACAGATAATTTTTGACAATGAGAAGTTTCTCAGGTTCCCCTTCTATCTGATGTGTCCTATTTGAGTCACTTAATTTATAACTAGGATTATATTCTTTATCTGTAGGTCTTGTTGGAATCACGAGTTGGCTTTATGTTTCCCAAGATGAAAGTTTTCCAAGGCACATCCCTTCCTTGTTTTTTTTTTCTAGCATTAACCATAAGAAAAAAAAATCTACACAATATTGTTATCATTATTTCTCCTAATAAAGATGAATGTCAGTACAGTTATATTGCAATGATCTTATGACTTTCTGTACACATTTAATGCTATTCATTCATTCCTATGTAGTTACTTGTTGAGGTACTCTGGGGACATGTAAAGAATCCTGGGACTTCTTCCATAGAGATGCGGGTAGTATACAGTAGAGCATACTATTCCACCAACTATAAGTCAAGATAGACGTGATAAATGTTGCGAAAGTGGCATAAGGAGGATGCTGCAGAAATTCAGAGGAGAAAAGATGACCTGTGGATATCAGAAAAGGCTGTGAATATCAGAAAAGGCTTTCTGGAAAAAGTAGTCTCTGAGCTGGACCCTAGGGACAGCTAGAATTTGGAAGTCCTGATCTCAGTGAGGAGGCATTCCACACACACAGCACTGAACTTGGAGTCTGATGAATGGGTGCTCTGGCCTCAGTTCTGACATTGACACTTAGCTGTGTACTCTTGAATAGGCCACTTAACCTCCTTAAGCTGCCTCATTAGTATAATCAGGGTAATACCTTCTTCATAGGGTATTATGAAGATTAAAGGAGGTAACATATTAAGCATATAACTTAGTGCCTGGCACATAGTAAGTGTGGAATGAACATCAGAGCCGATTCTGAATTCACTGTCTCCTTTTGATAGACGTATCTTCCCAAACTGATGGTTCCATTGTTTGTACCCCTGCTTATTTTGGTCACCCTTGGCTGGGGCTCTTTGAGTTGTGCAGAGGAGATATAAGCCACTAGGAAAGGACAGGCATTGCTTAGAGCAGGCATTTCTTCCAAAATTCCTTGGGATCTCTTGGGAGACAAAAGCTGAATGCAGGTGAAAGGTTTTTTTGGGCGGGGGAGGAGGGAGGCTGGAGCCTCAGAACTTCTGAGGAGCTGCAGGAGCCAATTTCAGCATGAAACAGATGCCTATGTGGGTTCCACACACAGCACTTGAGCCAGTCTTGGGCAGGAGGGGTCTCCAAGCACAAGTAGTGTTAGAGAAAAACTTATTAACATAGTAGGACTTCACTTAGGACTGTTGCATGCAAGAACATATGGGGATTTTTGGCCAATGAGCAAGTTGGAGGTATGGGGTCAGTGTATGGAAAATTACTAAGAGAAGACATCAAGGTTAAGGGGCATTCTTGCTAAACTGAAGTAACAATTCTTGTTGAAGTCAGGCTTAGACATCAAAGGTGGGGGATGAGGAATTTGATCAGATACTAAACGTGGGGGGTCTCATGAAACTAACCTCAAAGGATTCTAGCTAAAATTACGTTCTTGCAAGGACAGACACAGAAGCT
This sequence comes from Cephalopachus bancanus, assembly GCA_027257055.1. Classification (NCBI taxonomy): domain Eukaryota; kingdom Metazoa; phylum Chordata; class Mammalia; order Primates; family Tarsiidae; genus Cephalopachus; species Cephalopachus bancanus. The sequence goes on from JAPVLO010000045.1 coordinate 318,624, forward strand.
TAAGGTGGAGATCTGGTAGAGACAAGGCTCCAGAGGACCAGATCAAAGTTTGGTCAAGGAGAGTGACTTTGTCAGGGGATCAAATGGGGAAAGACAAACAGAGGTTCATTGGTCCAGGGAAAATGGCTGCTGACTACAGTTGCACTGTAGAACCTCCTTCTGGCCCCATCAGGATGATTTCTCTTGCTCACCTAGAGTGGGAATGGACATGCCCAGACCCAGGCTACTGAAAAGCCTCACAGGTTGATCCCTCAACCCTTTCTCCACACACCTCTACCCAAGAGCTCTCCTAGAGTTGGGTATTACTTTATGTCCCCGCTCATCATCCGATTAGCACTTGGAAAGGGTAAAAGATGAGCTGAGCAGCTCTGGGAGGAAGACAAGCCTCAAGCTTTGGTTACTCCTAGGCTTGGGCTAATTAGCAAAAAGCCATCAAACAGGACAAATGTATGTTGGAAGAGTCCTGGGGCACGGAACCGGGGTTGATGTATAATCCCATGTGTGGAGAGTTGGCAGGGCAGGTGGCATGTGCACAAACCGGGGAGGAGATGTGTTGTTTGTTTTAGGCTCCCAGGTCTCCAACACAGTGACTTTCAGTCAGAGGTAAGGCCAGACAGAGTGACCCTGTCAGGAAGCTTCCAGAAGAGTAAAGCATCTTGTTTCTACTTCCACAGCTGTAATCCTTAGGCCACTTTTTCTCTAGACTTGTTCTGATATCTCTTAAACCTAGAGAAAGTTTGGGTTTTCTTGTTTTTCCTCACCTATTGGAACATGACATGTGTTTATTTGAATAACTGGGCACTGAAGCAAGCCCCCTTTTGGGTGGTGAGTGGTGGGCTGAGGGCAGAGAAAGAATTTTCCTGAGTAAGATAAGAACTCTGGCAGAAAGGGGCTGTCAGCCCTCACTTCCTCTTCTTTGCTGCCCAGGCTCTGATGATTTCCATTGGGTTGTATACATTTGCATGATGAGGTCATGAGGAGCTACCCCCCACAGTGTGCCAAGCAATGTGTCCCACTGTGATCGCATTCATGCTGCTTATGGTGGACTTGCCACCCATGATGGGCATGTTTTAATCCCCCAGTGGGAAACAATTAGCATTGATTAGAAGAGTGACATTTTAGGGGTGGGGAAACTGACAGAAAGACTGAGCCTCCCTGATGTATGTTGGAAGGAAATCCTCTCTTAAGCTAGGATTTACTTGTAGTAGGAAGTGCTGAGTGTGGCAAGAACTAGCTTCCCCCACTTGAAGAAGTGATGATGACAGCTAACATTTTTTGAGTTTCTACTTTGCATACAGACTTAATATATATGATTGTCATGTAGCCCTAAGGAATAGATACTATTATCAATCCCATTTCACAGATAAAGAAAACTGAGACTCAGAGAGCTTAAGAAAGTGGTCTAGAGCCACAGAGTGAATAAGGGGTGGCACCCAGATTCTAGTTTAGGTTTGCTTGTGCGTGCAGCCACAATGCGATATTTATCATTCATCCACAGGACAGATCTTTAGTGCGCAACCTCAGGGTACTAGGCACTGCCCTGGTATGGCACAGATGCAAATCTCTGCCCTAACACTCTGAGGGCAGAGGGGCAGGAGGGTCAGAAAAATAATCAAATAAAGTAAGTTAAAAGCCTTGAGTGTTAGGTGGCTGTAAGTGCAATGGAGAAACGTAAAACAGGGAAGGGGTGAGGAATGTCAGTAGGAGAGGAGTTGCGATTTTAAATGAGTGGTCGGGAAACGCATCCCCCAGAGGGAGGTGAGAGAACAAGCCTTGTGGATATCTGAGGGAAAAGATTCCAGGCAGAAGGCACAACAAGTAACATAATAAATCATTATGAAAATCATAATTTTCAAATAATGAAATTCAAAACAGGAAACCACACTGTGGAAATAGAATGGGGATGGACTCTACTGTCTCAGGCTGATGGGAATCCCTCTTGCAAAAATCCTAGGATACCCCCCCACAGATTTTTCCACACTGGAGCTGCTTTGGCCCGTTGTACTGTACTGCGTTCACCCTTCACCTACCCACAATCTGGGTTCCAGTGCAGGGAGGAAAGTTTCCATTACAAGCAGAGCTGGAGGCTGCGCTTTTGCTGTGCTCAAGATGGAAAAGCAAGCCCGTTTCTTCCTGGGGAACTGTTTTTTGTTTTTTTTTAAAGGAAGAAAGCTATAGCCAAAAGAGAGAGAGAGTCTCGAGATTTTTCCTTGCACTTCTCCAAAGAGGAGAAATGTCTCTGTGCTCCAAGCTCCTGAAATTGCCAGTGAATGTTCAGTACTGACCACTGAAAGGTACAGAGGATTTCCACATCAGGCTTATGAAAATGGGCTTACAGTTCCACTGGGCAGTTAATATTTTCTCATAGTCTCATCCAATTAAATCTGAGTCAAAAGCTCTTCTGTGAGTTGATCCTCCTAAGAGGTTTTTCCACATAAAAGGCCCAGGAATGATGAAAACAAACGCCTTTTACTTTAAATAATTTAGTCATACACATTCAAGAGATGTAGATAGGTAAGTACTGAGGAGTATATGTAGAATGTTGAAGGTTGACGAAATAGTAATTTGCCTCTGCAAAAATCTGTATATTCACATAATTAGCTGCATATTTAGTAAGTTTATGTTCTAGTATAATTTTCTAGACTCTAATATCACTGTTCTTTCTTTTCTAGAAGATACATATGAGCGAACCCTGATGGTTGATGGGGAAAGTGCAACAATTATACTCCTGGATATGTGGGAAAATAAGGTATGCTGAGCCAGAAGCTCTCTGAATTCCTTCAGGGCTTGCCTTTCAACAGGCTGTTTGTTGTGAGGCTGACCTTGCCCTCTATAGCTGGTGTTCCAGATGAGGTGGGCTCATTTTCTTGATTAAAAGCATTTACTTCTGAAGAATGAGACTATTCTAAGGAACAGGTCATTTACAAACAAGTTCTGAATAACAAGCAAGTTACAGTGATTTGCTCTTAGTTCTATTAAAAAACACAAAAAAGTGTATTTGTTTTAAGGAAAATGCAGACAAACTTGGACAGTTTTTATTTTTGTTTTTGTTTTTATTTTTTGAGTTGGAGTCTCACTTTGTCACCCAGGCTGGAGTGCAGTGGCATGCTCATGGCCACCCCAGCGTCAACCTGCTGGGCTTCAGCAATCCTTCTGTCTCAGCCTTCCACGTAGCCGGAACTACAGCCGCCCGCTACCACGCCCAACTAATTTTTTATTTATTGTGGAGTTGCCTGGGCTGGTCTCGAACCCGCAGGTTCAGGCAATCCACTTGCCTCTGTCTCCCAAAGTGCTGGGATTATGGGCTGAGCCACTAAGCCCGGCCTGACAGTTTTAAACTACATAAAATATCTAATATGAACTTGACATTATCAGTACTAGTCTCCTGTGTTTGATTTTTAAAGATTTTGGACTTCTGAGCACATGTGCTAGAACTTCTGTTTATTGAAAACCCTCCTATTCTCACAAAAGTATTCTTAATTTCATCACTTGGGAAAGGCAAAAGGGAGTTTTTGGGAAATCAAAAAGGCTCATTTTTGGTAGGTTGTCTAGAAATTGGAAATACTGTTTGGCAGAGTAGGTGTGTAATTTATCAACTCAAGCTGCAGAAGATATTGAAAAGTAAACACATTTTGGCACAAATATTATACAGCAGGGGTCCCCAAACCCTGGGTTGTGGACCAGCATCGGTCTGTGGTCTGTTAGGAACCAGGCTGCACAGCAGGAGATGAGCAGGGTGAACAGAGCTCCCCTCCTGTCAGATTAGCAGTGGCATTAGGTTCTCATAGGATCATGAACCCTGTTGTGAACTGCGCACACAAGAGATCTAGGTTGAGTGCTTTTTATGAGCGGCTGCAAATATAGATTAACATTAGCAGTGAGGTTTGACTGTGCATCTTCTCACCCCCATCTGTGGAAAAGTTGTTTTCCACGAAATCAGTCCCTGATGCCAAAAAGGTTGGGGACCACTGCTATATGGGCTAGCAATGCTTACAGCCCCCAGACATCTTGTAGACATGGAAGACCAGTGCATTTTGAGGGGTTGGAAGCAATTTTCTTTCATTCTTTTATCTGCACGTGTACTTTAGGATACACATGTTGTTTCTTTGCAAACTGACACTTCATTCCCTGGGCCAACTTGACCTCATGGAAGATCTTATTGTTTCATTAGGGAGAGAATGAGTGGCTCCAAGACCACTGCATGCAAGTCGGGGATGCCTACCTGATTGTCTACTCAATCACAGACCGAGCGAGCTTTGAGAAGGCATCTGAGCTGCGAATCCAGCTCCGCAGGGCCCGGCAGACAGAGGACATTCCTATAATTTTGGTTGGCAACAAAAGTGACTTAGTGCGGTGCCGGGAGGTGTCTGTATCAGGTAAGAAGAGTGGTGCCAATACTGTAGAAACCATCTCTGGATCACATTCATTTTCCTTCAATTTCCTCTTTCAGGGCAGGGACATTAAGCTGCTGCATGGAGTTTTAGCTGTACCTCTAAGATTTCCTGCAGTCCCAGTAGGTATCTCCATGCTGATTGCTCCCTTGTCCATCTGGTCTACCTGCAGGATTCCAGTCTCCCTACCCCCAAGGAGTTTTCTGGAATTCCCCAGGGAGTTTCCAATAGTTCAGGGGGGAGTGAAAGTAATATCTTCATGGAAGAAAAATGGAGAACTCTTACTTAGGGGGAACTGCATGGAAGTTTCATGGAGAAAAAGAATTCTACTATGGCTGCCTCTGGTCCCTGTAAGCCCTGGAAACTGCCATCTACCCCCGCACCCCATCCCCTGCTTCCTAAATTTCAGTTAGGGCATCAGTCTGACGGTGTCACATATACTTCAGGGATAATTCCTGTTTGCTGAGTGGGCTCCCAAGTACTTCTAGAGCCTCTGAGATTTTATTGGCTTAATACAGATGTGGTTCCAAGTACAATTGTAAAAATAAAATGCTGCTGTGCCACGCCCTGCTGAGCAGGAAAGAAATAAAGACTCATAAAGACAATGTACACAACTAGTTTAGGAATGTCTTCCTACTAGGACGTGACTGTCTACGGTAATCATTTCTTTTGACACATGGTCTTTGAACACAATCAAATATTTGAAGTTAAGACTGTTGCAGGAAACTTTGCATAGCTTATTGTAACTATATTATATATTTGTAAAATTCACAATATCTCATCACAGACTTTTTTTTTTCTTCAAGAGAGGAAAGCCAAGTAGTAGAATTCTTATTTTCAATTCAGGGAACTGAGTCGGGAGAAAGAGTTAAGACTATAGGTTGGAGAATTAAGCAGGCCTGGATTCACTGCCACTTACAGGCTGTGTGAACGCCTTCAAGTTTTTTAAAGACCATCCTTGCCCCAAATTTCTTTATCTATTTGACAGGAATAATAAATGTGCTTTCCAAGATTGTTGTTAGCATTGAAAACAATATTTATAAGAAACTTAGCCTAGTCCTTGGCCCATAGTAAGTCTGCAGTAAATTAACACAATGGCTTTTACTGTTATAATGAATATCACTGTGTTTGATGAAATGGGACCTTCAGACAGTGAATTTAGGGTCCATGCCCCCTGCTTCTAGGGATTCTCCAGTGAACTCTTTCCTTCTATTTATACTATTTATGCCCTGGGAGAGCCTGTGTTGCAGTGGCCTCCTCCATGCTCTGCATATGTGACTAACTTAGAGATACCTGGGGGAGCCATCCAACTTGACTGTGTGCTGTGCAGGGCCATATTCTGCAGCCCTCTGACTTCCCTCTTCCCTCCTTTGCTTCCTAGAAGGGAGAGCGTGCGCTGTGGTGTTCGACTGCAAGTTCATCGAGACCTCTGCGGCTGTCCAGCACAATGTGAAGGAGCTGTTTGAGGGTATCGTGCGGCAGGTCCGCCTTCGACGGGACAGCAAGGAGAAGAACGAGCGGCGTCTGGCCTACCAGAAAAGAAGGGAGAGCATCCCCAGGAAAGCCAGGCGCTTCTGGGGCAAGATCGTGGCCAAAAACAACAAGAATATGGCCTTCAAGCTCAAGTCCAAATCGTGCCATGACCTCTCTGTGCTTTAAGTACCCAGAGTCACCCAGATGTCCACCTGATGGACATCATTGAAGGCCATTGGGGCCGATAATCTATATTAGATTGAATACCTGAGTATTATTAGATGTGGCTTCCCCCATTGCAGCCAGGAACTTATGTGTTAGCCTCATGGGCAACATGATGCATGGGAAATGAAAGAGCTTTGTCAAGAGTCAGTATTTATTTACAGGAAAAGCCTGACCTTGCTACTTGAACACCCAAGACTCATTAGAGGATGTGTTTGGTGTTCAGATATGTTTCTTCTCTCATTTAGGTAGTAGAGAATGGATGCTTACAGAAGAATGCCTAGAACAAGAACTTCTCATCATTAACATTTTGCCAAATGTTCCAGTGTGTGACTGTGAGTTCAATGGGTCATAAAAAAATGTATAGAAAAGCTGTGTCAAAGGGTTTATTCCAAGAAGGGAGAGCTTTCTATGTACCTTATATCTATGGAGCTAGAATTGTAGAATTGGACTTACCAGAATCATGATTATTATTGCTCCATCAAACTGTGGAAAGAAATGATGACACTTGCTGAAACTAAAACTTAGCAAACAAGTTTTGTTCAATGCCCACAGAGATTTGTAGAATTGGGAACTGATATATGTACCACTTGTGGGTTCAAATTTATATCTTATATGTCTTAGAGTTTTTTATTTAGGGGAAAGTTATTGGAATCAAATTCTACTTAGTCAAACCGCCTTTTATGTTTTATTATTTTTGAAATCATGGAGCCATCATGCAATTATTTTTAAAATCAGAATTATTGATAACCTGGAGTGCAAAATGTCACTTTTTAACATATAATCAAAAGTCTGAATTTTTATAAAACACATGACATAAAAACTTCCAGTACTTTGGGTTGATCCTTGTATGCCACAGCTCTGCTCTATTTATTATTATTTTGCAAAATAACCATTTTAACGTTTGATAAAAGCATATTTATGACCATATTTCTTATAAGAAAAATGTTCATTTTATTACTATTTTATATCTTTTTCAAAATATGCAAGTTTTTACTTATATGTCTTATAATAAAAGAAATAAAATGTTGAAAAAAAAGGCATTCTTGAATGTTTTTCCTCCCCAAATAATATGATCATGATGATTTTTCTATAACCTTTAGAGTAAGCACATTCTAAAGAGACATGCCTGTTGTTTTATTTCTTTTCCTCATGAGTGGCAGACCAGTCATTCTCTGTTTTAGCGATTATCTTTGACATCTCTGCTTTGGAATCACGATTCACAGTAATGCAGAGTTATTTTTGGCTGATACAGTTGGGAAGTATTTGGGGTCATCGCAATGCTAAGTTATAGTAAAAGCCAGATTGACCTTTTACTTTGCTCTGGCAAATGCCTGGATGAACAGATGGGTTGAGCTTTGCTCCCTGGAGGCTCATGGTCTTAAGCTTGACTAAGGCATTAGAGGAAGTCATAAAGGATTAGGGGAAAATAAAAAAAGGAAACTGGTAATTTCCAGCCTGAGATCTAGCCAGGCAAGGCTTTAACCAAATTCTCCTCTCTGACATTAATATGATTTGACGTTAATCACTTGGCATCTCTCCAACAGTGGTGTGCAGCCCTTTGCAGGAACGGGACTTCCTGGTGTTTCCCTTTCACATTTTCTCTAGCCCTACATGCACTCCCTTTTACTCATGTCCCTCTTTTTCTGCGTTTGTGGTCAGACACACACTGATGGTGACGATCATGGGACCGCAGACATTCCTTAAAGCAACACAGTTTAAGATGCGTTTCTGCTCTGGTTTGCTGGTCCCTTTTCCAAGTTGGGAGCAAAGGTTCCCATCTCTAAACACTTTGCATCTTTGAATTGTTCCAAAAACTAGTACAGGGAGGTGTTAAGTGTGAAGATTTAGGTTATACAGATCTGGGGTGAATCTTGGCTGTGCTATTCAGCATCTGTGGCTTTTGGAGTAAAGGTTAAACATTTCTAGCCATCAGTTTTCTCATCTGCAAAGTGGGGTTGCTAATAATACCCATTTTGTAAAGTTGTTGTGAGATTAATGTCTTTTATTCTGCCATACAATAAAGAACTCAAGGGCTCATCAAACAGGTGGAAGATCATATTGAGATATTTCTTAGGGTGTGAGAAGCAAGACACAGATTCTTAAAAAAACAAGCTAAATAAAAATAAGGTAATTATTTTTTAAAAAGAACTCCAAGAATGTCAGTTTTCATAGTTGTACATCTTGCATTTTGCATAATTTAGACTTCTTTTTATATGTCTGTTTTCCCTAATTCGAATGGGAACTCCTTCAAATCAGGGACCACTGCTGCTTTTCCCTCCTTACCCCTCCACTCTTCAGTGTGGTGCCCTGAAGTAGGATTTTCACAACTGTTTCTTCTTGAATTTCACAGATCCTTCCATCGTTCAGGAAGGTCAATGATTTGTCCAGATTTGTTCAGATGTTAAGTATCTGAGCTAGGACTGGCGTCCAAATGCGACTCATGGCTATTTGCATATTCTAGTCTCCAAAACTGTCTCCTATAAACAATCCCTGTAATCCCTATGTATCATCCCATACACACACATGCATGCATGCATAAGTACACTTGCACACACACACACAGAGTGCACCACCTCCCATGCATACACATTCTTTATACCATTTTCTGTTTTCACAGTCTTGACCTTCCTTATCACATCTTGTAGACCCTTTCAACCAAATGGCCAACAGATCCCAAGCCTCCGAGGTTTAAGGATGTGTTCAGGGTTGTCACACAAGGGTTCCCTGGACTTGACCCAGGGAAGGATAATGCAGGCTGCGTTCCAATTTGAGAGGTTTTTTTTGGTTAAGAGCTATAACCCTGGAGTCAGACAGACAGACCTGGGTTTCAATCTGGTTTCATTCCTTATTGGATGTGTGACCAAGAGTTACACTGAGGCTGTGAGTTATTTTCTCACAGCCTAAGTGCTTCTATCTGTAACATGGAAATAAGACCTACCCCCTAGGATTGTGGTAAGGATTATGTGAGACCTGAAAAAGTGTAAGTCATCAGCCCTGGGAGATCGATGATGACTCCTGCTCTCATGCAGTGCTCACGACTTCTTGCATGCATGCATTCTTCAGATATTATTGGGCACCAAGACATTGACAGCTGCTGGGAAGATCATGATGACCAAGATATTTTTCTTGTTCTCAGAGACTTCAAGGGTAGTACATTTGTCCCCAAAATCCAAAGAAGGTGGCATTGGAGACAGGAAGGAAATGAGAAAATTATAGGAGGATTATACCGCCAAGGGACTGACTTTGCCACCATTAGATAAAATTCGAATGAAGCAAAAAATGTATTTATTTATTTACATTTATTTATTTAGAGTCAGAGTCACACTCTGTCACCCAGGCTGGAGTGCAGTGGTGCGCCCACGGCCACCAGAGACCCAAACTGCTGATTCAGGCGAGCCTTCCACCTCAGCCTTCCAAGTAGCTGGAACTACATGCATGTGCCACCATGTCTAGCTAATCTTTTATTGTAGAGACAAGGTCTTGCCAAGTTGCCCAGGATGGTCTCGAACCCCTGGACTCAAGCAATCCTCTCGCCTCTGCATCCCTAAGTGCTGGGATTACAGGCATGAGCCACCACTCCTGGCTGGAAAAATATTATTAAAATGATTGGATTAGATATCAAAACCAAAATTGGGACATTTAAGAATATTCCGTTTTGGGGAAGTGGGAGTATTAGAGAAAGGTTAGGTGTTATGTAACCTACATTTTTGCTTACTAATACAAGTGTTATTCAAAGCAAAGAAAGAGGTAGATGACAAATTCACTTGGCCAAATTTATGGAGCTCCTGCTTGTACAAAATGCTGTGGAGAATGCATGGGAGAATGTAGTTTTGCCTTTCAGAAGCTTATAATATATTGTGAATAGTGACAGAAAGCAGGCACGGTCATGAATGAAAACATTGCATAAAAATCTAGAGTATGATGTTGAAGACAATAAGAGCCATCAGAGACATGTGCAGGAAGTCTGTTGTGTTCAGATGTAAGAAAGAAATTCCTCATGTGGTGCCATCTTGGATGCCTTCCTGGGAGGAAGTGATGCTGAGCTTAATCATGAGGACTACTCAAAATGTCCACAGGTAGAGTTGGTTGAAGGGAAGAAAAAGGGAAAAGTTGGGTTATGTGAAGAAAGCATGAGCAAAGACAAAGACAAAAAGGGGAAAAGTCTGAGGAAAAATGAGAGAAGTCCAATTTGGTTGGGAGATTTCTTGGAGTCATAAAGTGAAAATGTTAAATGTATGATGCTTGATAGATGGACCTAGTTTCAAATTCTCACTTGTTGAGTGTAGTGGTTGAATCGTGATACCCCTAAATTCATGTCTACTGGAACCTCAAAATGTGATCTTAATGGGAAATAGCAAACATGCAGATGTTCTTGCTAAGGACCTAAAAATGAAATCATTCTGGATTAAGGGTGAACCCTAAATCCTACGTGTGGTGCTTTTATAAGAGAAAAGGGAGAGAGATTTGGACACAGAGGAGGCACAGAGAAGAAGACCATGGAGAGATTGGGGTGTATCGGTTATATACCAAGGAATTTCTGCGATCAACAGAGCTGGAGAAGACAAGGAAGAACTATTCCCTGAAGCCTTTGGTGGGTGCTTGGTCCTGCCAACACTGTGATTTTGGATTTCTACCCTCCACAGCTGGAAGAGAATATGTTTCTAAGTCACCACGTTTGTGGTAGTATCAGCAGTCCTAGGAAACTAAACATATTGGGTTACTTAGGGCAAGTTAATCTCTAAGCCACAATTTCTTCATCTGAAAAAACAAAAATAATCAGACTTACTTCACAGGAGCATGATGAGGGTTAAATGTAAAACACTCAATGTATCAACTTATTGTCTGCCCAAGAGGTGGAGCGTGTTGAGCTGGAAAGACAAGGCAGAGAACCATTGTAGAATATATTGGGCTCCAGGCTGAGAAGTTTGCTCTTGGTTCAGAAGACAGCGCGACTGTTTGAATATTTCCACACAGGAATGTGACAGATTAAAGTGGTGCTGCGTCACCGCACCATCCAGGAAAGCCAAGCCTGGTGGGAGCCAAGTCATGAGACCCACGCGGGGAGACAAATGAAGAGGCCACTGCAACACTAGGACGAGAGTACTGAGTCAGACATTTTGGGTAGAAAGAAGATAGTCCTTCATGGGGGATAGCCTCCTCATAGGAAGTGTTTTGATGTGTTTATGTTGGACTTAGAGAATATACATATCTAGCAGTATTATAGGTTTTATACAAGAAATAATCACAAAACAACCAGGCCTGAAGCCACAACAGCCTGGCAGTGTGTAAAATGACAGCGTGATACAAAGGGAGCTGTGTCAGCCAGACACAAGTGCTGGTCAGGGCCCTGGTGACAAGATTGCACCAGAATAAGAGTATTGAGCCCAACTATGTGACTGCCTGGGAAACAGCCACAAAACAACTAGAGACCCTTTCTACACCATCAGCCATTCATCCAATCCATCCTCCAGGAAAATAAAGCAAATACTATACACTTGCTTTTCTGGTCATGTGGCTTTGGAAAATTGTATGCAAACCAAGGACGTGAGGTTTTTAGCAAAGGATTGTACAAGTGATTGGGTGTGTGTGTGTTGGGGAACGGGTAGAAGTGGGAGAGGGCTTGCAGCTAAAGGAAAAGTAGAATACGGCAACTAGAAAATCTTCAGCTGTCAACTAGACTGTCATCTGGCTCCACTTTTCAATATGTATGTTCCAAAAACGGAGATGCTGTCAGTGGTCTTATTTATTTCTGCATCTACCAAGGAAAGGGAGCATTCAAGAGGCGCATTCAAGAGGCAAGAGCTTTCAAGAGGCAAGAGCTTTCTGAAACTTAAGACAATAGTAAGTTATTTACATTTGCTGGGATGGTGGTCAAATAAGTCAAGACAAAAGTGTCCCCGCACCTTCTGTCGTACTGAAGTTTTAAACCACTTGCTTTGAAGTAGAGAAGCTACCATTTAGCATCAGGCTTTTAGAGAATCCAGAATGTGGGAGGGCTGAGAAATTGCTTGACTTGGAAAAATACGGCTGCCTTGTGGGTAATTTGAGACAGTTTGGGAGACACTTTCTTGAAAGATATCTGCAATTGTACATGTACACACACACATATACATACATACATAAGCATAATATGCATATATATCTGTGTATAGACTCAGATATTCACAGACACATATAACACACATTTAAACCAGTCTCATTTAAAGATAGGAAATAATTGCAGTACAGATGGCAGATGATTTATTTAATAAATGTATGGGGTGAGAGTATAATTTTATTACATGGGTGATCACAGTTTGGTTGTTTATCCCTTTCGGGTCTCATGTTGAAATGTAATCCCCAAGTTGGAAATGGGGTTTAGTGGGTGGTGTTTGGGTCATGGGAGCGGATCCCTCATGAATGGATTGGTGCTATTCTCATGGTGATGAGTGAGTGCTCACTGTAAGCTCATGTGAGAGCTGGCTGTTTACGAGAGACTTCGCTCCCTCTCTCTCTTGCTTCAACCCTTGCCATGCGACATGCCATCTTCCTTTGCCTTCTGCCAGGAGTAAAATCTTCCTGAGGCCTCGCCAGAAGCCAAGCCGATGCTGGAGCCATGCAGAACTGTGAGCCAAAGAAACTGCTTTTCTTTGTAAATTCCCCAGTGTCATGTGCTCCTTTACAGCAGCCCTGAAGAGACTCATGCAATGGCTAGATTGCATAGTGATGAAGACAAGGTTTCTAGTTATCCATCACCCAAATAATGTACATTGTACCCATTCAGTAATTTCTCATTATCCAACCACCTCCAGCTTCCCCACTCTGCCAAGTTACCATTGTCCATCATGCCACACTCTGCGTCCATGTGTACACATTGTTTGGCTCCAACTAACAAGTGAGAATGTGTGTTATTTGTCTCTGATTCACTTAAAATTAATTGTTTCATTTAAAATACTGGCCTCCAGTTCATCTATGTTGCTGCAAAAGACATGATTTTATTCTTTTTTTCCTATGGCTGAATAGTATTCTGTTGTGTATATATACCACACCTTCTTTATCTGATCCAGATGGCAGATATTTTAAAAAAATCGAATGGGGGAACTCTTGGTGGGAGGGCATCTTCTGGGGAGTACTCACAGAGACAAAGGGAGAGTGAGTGTGTGAATGTCAGAAAAAGAGCAAGAAGCAGAATTATGAAGAGAGCAACTCAAGCGATCAGCTTCTACTTGATTAAAAGACACAGATATATTTGAAAGTTGTATAATTCTCTTCGCATAAATATCAGACCAGACAAAGCAATGAGGTAGGAGTGGAAATCTCATTTAAAAATTCAAAGGAAGTCACTCTGTGATTCAGCTATTTGATTATAAGATGGAGCTGGTAGCCTGCCATAATGGGTTTTAGTACTTGGAAACAGCAGTGTGAGGAGCTTGGATTATTTGAGGAGTGATTGGGCAAAAGTAGCTCTGAGCTGGGGCAGGGAAAAAAATGTGGGCCCCGTCAGGCCTCCAGAAGGCTTTTGGATGAGAACTTCCCCACCATGGATATGTAATCCAAGGAGGCAGGCAGGCAGCCTGAATCATGACCTCCTTGTATGCCTTCACCTAGTACAGTGTAAAGGACATTTTTTAACTTTATTTTTAAAATTTTAATTGCTTTGGGGTTACAAATAGTTTTTGGTCACATGGCTGCATTGTATAGTAGAAGAAGTCTGGGCTTCAAATGTACCTACACTCTCTCCTGTGCACATTGTACCCGATTTTTCATCCCTCCACCCCTCCCTACTTCTGAGTCTCCAATGACACATTTAAAGTGTCATGTGTGAATGATCTGAGTCACAGCCAAATGACCATGTTGATGAGGCTGGAAGTAGCTGATGTTATTTAGCTCTCTTTGTCACAGGGCAGCACATGCAGGTCTACTGACCCCAAAAGATGCCTCAAGTCTAGAGCTTGAGAGGATCTTAGATATCAGATTCTCCCAATTCTTTTCATACAGAGAGAAAGTGACCCTGACAAGTGTGATGTGCTCTGAATGACTCAGTAGCCCAGTTGACCTGAAACCCAGGGCTCCAGTCTCTACTCAGTGCCCTTCTCACAGGAGTGCAGTGCTGTCACTTGACATCACACCAGGGCCAGACAGCTGCCTCCCTTCTCAGCTCTTCAGAGAGGAGCTCCGTAGTCCCCTTGCTGGCCCTTCTTTCCTGTATTTCTGCTAAACTCCAGACGTGGCTCTTCTTAGTACACCTATCAAAATGTACTCACCCCAGGCTTCAGGCTTCTGCCAGGTGAAAGAATTGTGTTAGAGATATTGATGGGTGCTAATGTCTTACATCCAGAGGACACTGGGCTTGGAGTAAAAAGCCTCAGATACTTGTCCTGGCTTTGAGTAAATTCTAAAATCCTCCCATCTAAAGTAAGAATAATGATACCAGTCTCAGAGGGTTTTTAAGATGGCAGACTGAGATTGGCAAAAATGATTTGTAATCTCTAAAGGGTATTAATGTCTCTATGGGGTTACATACAAGGTGGTATAGGGTTTTCTTGCACTTCAACTGCATCGCCCACGTTTGAGGGAGAATCACAGGTGTGTGTCTGACTGGCATGGGGCAGAGGTCTTCGGGAGTAGGTGGTCTCTCAATGCCCACCTCACGTCCCAATTCCAGCATGTAGACAGACGCTCACCTACATTGCTGACATATCGGACTGGCCTTAATTGTCCCTTGGAGTGTATAAAGCCAGTTTAAAAACATTAGCAGTTGGGAAAATGCCAACGCTATCTCTTCTGGCAACAAAAGAGGGCGACTCTTAATTTGATTTCCTTTACTGAGTCTTTGAGAGTCTCTGTACAGACTGGGCAATGAGAAATGCTATTTTACATGCTGAAGAAGAAGATGTTTGACTCATAAGGAATCCAGGTTGATGGTGACCTGGTCTATTCTCCTGCTTTTAAGCAGAACAACGTTTCTGCCAACAGCTAAATGGGCTTGGCTCTCACAGGTGTTCCCAGCTATAATTGCAAGTAGGGAACAAAGATAGAAGTGGAAGGAAGAATCCACCTGCTTTGCTACTAAGAAAAAAGATGCAGGCTGTACAGTTGGGTGGCTGGAAAGATAGGAAGAAGTGGCTATGACAATGGTGGGTTCTGGAATCCAGTTGCCAGGGTCTGAATCGTGGCCCCACCAGTTCCAATCAGGGTAACTTGGGCAATTATTTCAATCTCCCTAAAGCTGTTTTTCCATCTGAATGAAGAATTTGAGTAAATGAATTAAAAAAGTTATTTGCTCCTTAGGCCTTTATGGGGGAATAAATGGGAAAATGCATATTAAGTGTGTGGTGTATTACCTCGCATATGATGAGAGCACAACTTTTAGTTATATTTTACTATTTTCTTTATTCAAACAAAAACCAAGAGCCTTCAGAGATTAGTCCTAGGAAGAATTCTGGATGTAGGGAGGAGATGTCTAGCCAGAGACTCTCCTACTCTACTATTCTAAATTTTCATCTTCCTAGGCAGTCTTAGTACTATTCTGGTAGGTCAACGAGGGTTCAAACTCTCTGGTCAAAAGAATCCCTCTTAGGGTTGAGAACAGGTTAAAAATTTGAGAATGACTTTCCCAAGTTCTGAGGTTGCTAAGCAACCTGTATCCTGCATTTAAACAATGTAGTCTATGATGTCAGAGGTAATTAGCCCCCAGTCTCTTGGGTATATGTTGAGGGGCATACAATCTCATGCCTCTTGCCTGGATTTCTTGTTTCCCTGCTTCCAACCCTGCCTCCATAGAAGAGTCCCCTTAAGAACGCGCACTCAGAGCTCCCTCACAGATAATCTTGATGTCAAGACCCGAGATGCAGATGCCTTCCCTGTTCTCTGCAGTTCTAGTGCTTTCCTTCTTCATCCTAGTTTACTGAGTGAGATACAGGCATTTTCCTTCCTTAGATGACTGGTCCAATATGTTTCTCCTCCACTAATGTGAGCACCTCATCCCACTCCACCATGAGATTTTATCCTGGAAGGTCAAGTCACAACGCCACACGCCCATCTTTCCCAAGCGTGTTCTCTGGGACCCTTGCTCTCTGTTGTGTTAATGCGAATTCTAGTGGAAAAGGAAATTTCTACAGTCAAAACATTCAGGAAAAATTAGGTTTAAAAAATGAAATTGGTTTCTTATTTTTGTTGTGGTAAAATATACACAACATAAAATTTACCATTTTAACCATGTTTCAACATAAGTTCTGTGGCGCTAAGTATATTCACATTGTTGCATAACCATCACTATTTTCCATACTCAGACATTTTTCATCATCCCAAACTGAACCTCTAGATCCATTAAACAATAACACCCCATTTCCTCCCCTCTCCTTGACCCCTGGCAACCATCATTCCACTTTCAGTCTCTGTGAATTCGACTATTCCAGGAACCTTACATAAATGGAATCATATTTGTCTTTGTGACTGGTTTCTTTCTCTTAGCCTTCAAGGTTCATCTATGTTGAAGCATATGTCAGAATTTCCTTTCTTTTCTTTTTTTTTTTTTTGAGTTGGAGTCTCACTCCCTTGCCCAGGCTAAAGGGCAGTGGCCACCCCAGTGTCGACCTGCTGGGCTCTGGTGATCCTTCTGCCTCAGCCTTCCAAGTAGCCGGAACTATAGGTGCGCACTACCACGCCTGGCTAATTATTTTTATTTTTATTTTTATTGTAGAGACGTGGTCTCGTCAAGTTGCCTGGGCTGGTCTCGAACCCGCGGGCTCAGACATTCCACTCCCCTCCGCCTCCCAAAGTGCTGGGATTATAGGCTGAACCACGGAGCCCAGCCTCCCTTTTAAGACTAACGCACCTGTAGTTCCAGCTACTTGGAAGGCTGAGGCGGAAGGATTGCCGGAGGCCAGCAGGTTGAGGCTGCGGTGCCCAGGAGCTGCCATTGCACTCCAGTCTGGGCAACAGAGTGAGACTCCAACTCAAAAAAAAAAAAAAAAGACTAAATAGTTTTCCATTGTATGTATGCACCACATTTTGCTTAACTACTCATTGGCGATGGCTACTTGGGTTGCTTCGGCCTTTTGGCTTTTGTGAATAATGCTTCTGTGAGCATGCATGTGCAAGAATCTGTTTGCGTCCCTACTTCCAATTCTTTTGGGCCCAGAAGTGGAATAACTGGATCATATGGTTATTCTAGTTTTAATTTTTTTAGGAGCTGCCATACTATTTTCCACAGAGGCGGCATCATTTTACATTTCCACCAGCACTGTACAAGTGTTCCAGTTTCTCCACATTCTTATCAGTGCTCTCTATTTACTGTGTTTTAAAATATATATAATAAATATTCACACTGGGTGTCAAGTGGAATCTCACTTGTAGGTTTGATTTGTATTGCCCTCGTGGGAGGTTTTCACTGTAGGTTTTCATGGGCATATTGGCCATCCGTATTTCCTCTTTGGAGAAATGTCTGTTTAAGTCTTTTGTCCATTTTTCAGTTCGGTTATTTGGATTTTTGTTATTGAGTTGCAGGGGTTCATTTCATTATATGTTTTGGATATTATTCCCTTATTAGACATATGATTTGCCAATATTTTCTCCCATTCTATGAGCTGCCTTTTCATTTTGCTGATAGTGTTCTTTGATGCATGAATGTTTTTAATTCCAATGAAGTCCAATTGATCTATTTTTTCTTTGGTTGCTTGTGTCTTTGGTGTTGTCTTCAAGAAAACAAAATAAATAAATAAATAAATAAAACAAACAAGCAGAAAACATTGAGAGTTTCTTCCTTGTGTTTTTTTTCAAGAGTTTTGACTCTTATGTTTAGGTCTTTGATCCATTTTGAGTTAATTTGTGTATATGGAATAAGAAAGGGTCCAACTTCATTTTTTTGTATGTGGGAAATAGGTTTCTTTTATCAACTACTGTTGATTGGTTGTAAGTAACAGAACCTGAGATAGATTAACTTTTAAAAAGGGAAAATTATTGGAATAATTTTATGTGGTTCATAGGAATTAAGGGAAAAACTGAATGGTCAAGTCTCTGGATATACAGAATCTGGGAAATATTTAGAAAATGTAGGAACTCATGGACTGTTTCTAAGAGTGCTGTGCTCTGAGAGACTCAGTTCCAGTGATCATGTGTGTGTAATTCTGCACTGGTTACCACATTTGGCCAGGGGCGTGTGGCGGGGAGTGTGTGTATGTGTTGAGAATGAGGCAGCATTGCCACTGAACAGTCTCAACAAACAGGACCACATGAAATGCAGGGTCAAGGTGGGTGGAAGGGAGAGAGAGTTTCCCAAAGAAAACCAGAATGCTGTTATCAAAGGGAGGGAAAAGGGGGTCCTGGGCCAGTTAAACAATAGACACCCACTACTTTTCTTCATTTAAAACTTTCTCCGAGCTGTTGATATTGGTTTGTGAATCTCTGGTAGGGAGGAATAGAGTATGAAGCATTTCTTATACCTATTTGCCCATAAAACCCTTAGGTGCATCTTACAGGATTACTATTCCACAGAACATGTTTTGGGAAATGTTCTCATATGCTAATAAGAGGAACTATGTACTTACACAAACTCCCTGGGAGATTCTGAGAGAGTACGTCTTCTAACCATTACAAAAATTTGAATAATTTATCCTAATGAAAATATAAAGTATGGAAAATTAGTGTATCTGAATCATTTCAGAGAGCAGAACAAGTTTCACTATAGTAGATTTTCACTTTTGAAAAGAAATATTCAGAGTTAAGATAAGTGGCAATACAGACTCCAGACTATCTACAGTGAATTACTCATGATTTAATAGAGTTCAGTTCCTGTAATAGGACAGTTGTTTGTTTTTTTTCTCTACATTTGGAGAATGCCACAGAGCACACACTAACAAGAACGAGAAAGGTTTTCATTGGCTTCCTGGTTGGTGGTTAGAAGATGTACTGGAAACATTGAGAGGAAAGACAGTCACAGGCTAGAAGCATCAGATGAACAGGTCAAAGGAAGGTGCTGACCATGCAGTATGTGTTTTTTTTCTCCCTTCTTACGGTACAGTTCCAATCAGAAGGGTTGTCCCAGAAGCAGGAGCTTGCTGAGTGTAATCTAGCTTCATTCTTCTGCATTATTACACAGGTCACAACGTATTGAAATGGTTTTCCCAGGTTGGTGAGTTGACTTAAAGTTTGTTCAACAACATCTGTGGTCCACAGATTCACTTTGCTGGGTTGGTAAGCGTTACTGGCAATGGCACTTTCAATGGCCTTTTTCACCATGTTGCTTACTTCATCAATAATGAAAGCAGTCTCTTCCACTGTCTGGTAGTCTTCCATCTTTCCTCCAGCATGTCGTCTCCATGTTTTCTAACCACACTTTGATGACCACTGGCCAAAACCTCAGAACAAAGGCCTGATATGGCTTCTGGAGGTAGAAAGAACTCTCACTTTCAAAGTGTAGCAGCTAGTCTTCCAGCTTCCAAAGAGGAATATCATACTTCTTCTAAAGGAAGTCCCAGTGGACAGAGGAGAGAGTCTGGCTATTGTAACCTGGCAGGTATTGGCATGACCTTGGCTAGGTGCCTAGCTTGCTAACTCTTGGGTGTCTGACAGCTGCAGGTTCAGAGTGATTGGAGACAGAAAGACATAAGGGCTGATCAGGGGCCTGTGTTCCCAGGGCATGGCTGGGAGTCCATTACTGATCTGGGGATCTTTTGTGATTTTCAGAATTGGTGCCTTTTTTTGTTCTGTTCCTAGCACTACCCCTCCCAACTTCTCCAAAATGCAGGCATCCTCCGTATGTTTGCCATTTCATAAATCATAGTGAGTGGGGAATAGGTGACCAGCCACCAGGGCCACAGTCCCTCATCAGCTCCAGGTAAGGTGAGAGTAACTGTTTTTACTTCCAAAAGTGAGTGTCAATTGACAGGGTGATTTGAAAATGGGTTTCAGGATGGCACAATCAGGTCTTTGCTGGGAGCCTCTCAAGGCATGAAGAATCTTCTGATCTCAAAGATGAGCCTTGTTTTCCAGAGGGCCAGGTTTGGGGATCAATGACCTGCACAGTCAATGCAAGAAGCTGGGAACCAATGAGAATGGGTAGTGGGAGTGTTCCTGGTACTGAGGGTGGTATTTTCTAGAATGTGAACCAGGAAGCAGGAAAACTGGGGGTCTGGGGCTCTACCTCAGCTCTTCAATGAATGTTCAGTGACCTCTATGCTTCAGGATTTTTTTTCTCTATAAAGTGAAGAGAGTTAGACTAAATCAATTAATTCAAAAATAAACATTTACCAGGCTTCGATTATGCATGGCTCTGTGCTAGAGGGACATGACATTAAACAAGGCACACTTCATGCCCTTGTGAAGATGATTCCAAGGTCTCTTGCTGCGCTTATATTCTACGAGTCTATAAAACAACGCCTAACTACAGCAGCCCTTGGACACTGTGTACTTTCACATGTGTTGTCACCGCTGCACTGAAAAGCATGTTGTTCTTCCCACTGGCTGGAGGTCAGGTGACTTGTCTCAGGACACATGGCTGTTAAGAACTGGACTTGAATCCACTTCTTTTGCTTCTCAGTTGTTCCATGCTCTCTGCTCTGTGGCTGGGGTCTAGGACTCTTCCCGCCCCACCCAGATTTTCCTGCACAATGATAGTTGTCATCTGCCAAGCACTTACTTTGGGTCCTGCTACAAGCATTATGTCATGGAAATCTCCCAGCAACCTCATTAGGTAGGTACTGCTAGTCTTTTGCACTCAGATGTCCCCTCTGTGGGGGATGTCATAAATCTAGCAAACCACTCAATGTCCTTCTCAGGGAGCATAAAGAGATTGCTGGTGATTATACAGGACAAACTTACGCAAGCATGAATTTTTCAAAAATGTATGTTTCCTCAAAGTTTTCCATTCAACTTGCACACAAAAGTAAATAAAGAGATGAAATATATATTGAGATATAATTGATCAGTTGAGAGGTGGTTTTCAGGAATCATGAATGCATCCTTCCACATCTTCTTCAAACAACAGACTGGACAACAAATTACATATTATTAATGTGTGAGGAAGAAAACGAGACTGCATTGTCTGCTGGAATAGAAAAACCCCAGCCGGGTGGAAGATGACAAACAAATTACTATTGTACAACATGTATCAATGAACCTGCAATGCTTGTCAGTGACTGTTCACATGTTAACACTTGTTAGAAAAATATAAGATATAAAATTTTGATTTTTTTGTCATAAATAAGTTCGTTGATGTCCAAAATTCTATTATAAGCCAAATATCATTACAATAAAATAATTGTTCCAATGCTCTCTATTTAATATAAAGCAATTTGTTTTTCACTATTTTGTAAAAAAAAGTGCAATGGAGTTGCTGGTAGTTGAGCCACGAATGTTTCTAAGTGCAAAGGGCTAGTATTGTCGTTTTACAGAAGGGGAAACAGGCTCAGTGAGGTTGAGTCATGGGCTCAGAGACCCACAGCTAGTCAGCTGCATTCAAGTCCAGGTATTTCTAAGACTACCATGCTTCATGGCCTTGTGGACTCATTGAGAGAGAGAGAATTGGGAGGACAATGGGCTCTGTCCTCTCCCAGTGACAGGAAGGTTGTCCCTGGGACAGGGTCCTTCCTGGGCTCTAACTGGAAGTAGGGACCAATTTAGAGGAGTCCAGGGTGCTGCTGTGAAGAGACCTCGGTCAGGGCTGTTCATAGCGTGAAGGCCTGATGTTAAGGCCATCACCAGGAAACATAATAGGCTTTCTTTCTTTCATTTTTTTGGAATAGTAATCTTACTCTGTCAACAGGCTGGAGTGCAGTGGCACACTTGTGGCCACCGCGGCCTTGACCTGCTGCCTTAGCTTTCCAAGTAGCTGGAAACACAGGCATGCGCCACCATGCCCGGCTAATTTTTTTTTTTTTTTAATTGTAGAGATGAGGTCTCGCCAAGTTGCCCAGGCTGGTCTTGAATCCCTGGGCTCAGGCAATTCTCTCACCTCAGCCTCCCAAAGTGGGATTACAGGTGTGAGCTACGGCGCCTGGCCATCACAGGCTTTCAAGGCCCAAAAGAGACTTCAGGTCCCACAGACCCAGAGGCCCCTAATATGAGCCAGCTGAGAGGCTGGATCACCCTGTCACTTTCCAGAAGGCATACTGGTGTGGGGAAAGGGAACTCGTGGGGAAAGCCACTTCTAAGGGTTGAGACCCTCTCTTTCTCCTTGTGCTTGGCACCCTCCTGGGCTCCCTCTTCTCACCCTCAAGCCTCCGAAAGGCCTTTCCTCCTCCTGCAGGCTGCCTAAGTTGCTCCCCTCACCTTGGAGGCTCTCAGACCTGAGAGTTAACCTGGCCAGACAGTGCCTTCACCTCAGGGCTTCTGTGTAGCCTCATGCCATTGTGGGAAGACTGAAAATTAGTGGGGTGCACCCCAACGGACAGATGGAGAGTATAGGTTTAAAGTGAACAGAAATGGCTCACCTCACTCTGACAGATTTGGGTTGAAGCCCTGATCTTAGTTCCTACGTGGGTAGAAAGAACTCATGCCTACTGTTTGTAGATACTTTATCTATCAGGACTCCATGAGGCAGGCCGTCTCCATTCTACAAATAAGGAGCCACAGGCTTGGAGAAGTTAAATAGCTTGGTCAAGACATTAAGCTGTAGGGCAACTGAGGCAGGATTCAAACTCAAGAACTTCTAGATCCAAAGCCAGGGCTCTCCCCCTCTGCCCCTGCTTCTTTCACTCCCACACTGTGATTTTCCAGTATTGTAGGGTACAAAGTAAGGTTGACAGCTCACTGGACGTGAGGGAAGTCCAGGAGGTCCCTTATGGTAGGTGAGGGGCTGGTAATTGGAGTCCTAATTGCCTGATGAAAGCTGATCCTGCAGGCCCTGATTTTTAATTATCTTGCAAGCAGTCATGATGGGCTCAGACTCATTTGTTAGCAACAGGAAGTGTGTGGGATGTGCAGATACTCTGAAGGGACCTTTTAAGGTAGCCAGCAGCTCTAACCTAGTCCTGGATGGAGTAAACAGAGCAGCCTAGAGATGAATCTGCAAACTGCGGGGGTGGAGGGGGGGTGGAGGGGTGGGGAATGATCTAAGTCCTGCAGGCCCCAGGAGAGGTGGCTCTGACGGTTGTGAGGTCACCTCCGGGAGACAGATGCTAATGGATGAAGATCACAGCCTCCACAGAGATAGGTGTGAGGCATGTATCTGTGAGTCACTGCGGGAGAGGCTAGCAGTCATGCCCCGAAACCCAGGGAGCCGGACCAAGCTATCTCCACAGCCGCCCTCCCATAAAATACGTGATTAATGATCATAAAACTCCTCACAAATGGGCGGTTGCAAACTAGGTTTGCACTCCGCATGAGAAGAAGGTGCTTCACATTCAATTAATTTTTATCTGACCTGTCTGAGTCCTCAGGGAAGGGCTCTCCTTGTGCTGCGAGGATTAAATTCTCTGCCAGGCCTGCGGGGAGTCACAGCTCAGGATCCTTCTAGGCTCTGAAGCACTGGAGGGTGTATTTGTGAGCTGTGCAAAATATAGATGACAAAAACCAAGCAGATGGGGGAATAATGAGCTTAATTGTTCTCTTTCCCACCCCCTGGAGACCTGGGTAGGTAAAATCAAGCCTATTCTCTTGGAACTTAAAAGAGAAATCAGGTGGCAGTTTTTTCTTTTTTCTCAAGAAACGAATTTTTTTAAGAGGAACATTTCCAGCGCACGCAGCCTATTTTAACCCTGCATTGGTGGAACGAGAGGGACAGGAACAGGAACGGTGGGGTGGGCTCTTTTCGTTTCCGATGTTTGCTGTGACCCTGAACATGTCTTGGTTTTTCCTCCTGAGGTGGGGGTGGGAGGCTAGGGGAGCATTGTGTGTGAGTTGCTCTTGGAGCCAAGCACAACTTTGGGGAGGGGGGACTGTATGACTGGAGTGAGCAGGGAGTGTTAATATGATCCTGGGCTGGTTCCTAGTTCTTAACCTGAGGACCCAGTCCTGCCAGGTGGGAGAAGAACACAGTGGTCGGAAGACTGAGGCACAGGCTCTTTATATATATATATTTTATTTTAAAGATGTGGGGTACAATTCAGGACTAGGTATACAAGTGGACATCATACAGATAAAGTTTGGGTATCCCTTTGTTTCCCACTTTGCCTGGTTTGAGATCAGGTACCCTTACTGGTATTTCCCCCCCCACCCCCCAGCAGTATCCTGCTACTGCCAATCCCTTTCTTATAGTATGATGGTAAATGTGCAGGGTCCGCTTATGAGTGAGAACATGTGGTACTCTGTTCTTTGTTTCTGTGATTGATCACTGAGTATGATAGACTCTAAATCCATCCAAGTTGCTGTGAAGTCCGTATGTTTGTCCTTCTTTATGGCTGCGTAATATTCTATCCTGTATATGTACCACATTTTAAAAATCCAGTCCAGTTTTGATGGGCAGCATGGCTAGTTCCATGTTTCTGTTATTGTGAATAGTACTGTAATAAACGTGTGTGCAGGTGTCTTTTTTGTAGAATAATTTGAGTTCCTCCAGGTATATTCCCAGTAGGGGGATTGCTGGGTCACATGGAAGGTCAATTCCTAGTTCTTTTAGAAATCACCACATTGTTTTCCATAGAGGTTAAACTAGCTTGCATTCCCACCAGAAGTGTAGAACCATTCCCTTTTCTCCGCATCCTCACCAGCATCTGTTGTTGTTTGTTTTATTAAGGATAGCCATTCTTACTGGGTTAGGTGGTATCTCAATGTGGTTTTGATTTGCATTTCTCTGGTGATTAGGAAGCACAGGCTCTTGCTGAAAACAGCATAGAGGGAATGGAGGAAGAGGATTGTTCATTGGAGTGAAAAGTCCTAGATGACTGGTTGAGATGGGAGGATTTGGGATCACTTCATTTGGGCTTCAGGTAATACCAGGATGCAGTGGGGGTCTAGAAGTTTGACGTTTCAGGAATAAATGTTCAGAACTCTGGTCACCCAATTAGATATATTCAGAGAGCTCGAGTCAGACAAATTTGGTCCCACCACTTAACGGTGGAGTCATTTTGGGGAGGTTATTTAATCTTTCTAACCCCTGGATTTCTCATTTATAAAATGAGGGTTGGGGTGAGGATCAGACTCAGGGGTCTTCTGTAGGTATGTTTCTGAGCCCTCCAGCCTAATGGAGTCACTTTTTCTTTAAAAGGTGTCTTAACTGTCATTGCTTTGTTAAACTCTGGTATGTCCATGTGGCTCTTTGAGCTATGGCTGCTATGTTTTCTAGCTTTGGCCCCCTCCCCTACCCTGGGGAGGTAAATCTCCTCTCTCTCCCTCTCTCTAATTTACTTTCTAAATAAACTATATTTTCCTATCTAACAACAACAACAACAACAAAAGGCGACTTAACCAAGGCCTGTTGTATATACTCTGGCTTGTCCCATCTCCCTCCCTCACAGCTCTCAAAATTCTTTGGGGGATTTTGTTTTCTTCTGATGACCTCTCTTGCTGATTTCCTGCCTCTGCCGAATTTTCAAGCCCCTCCCTGCCCCTTCCCTGCAAAGACTTCACTCCTGTTATTCCCTCCCCTACTACCTTATTTGCTAGGAAGAGCATCAGTAATGGATGTTGTGTGTTTACTGAAAGTCTGGGTCTAGTTGGGGGTGACTCAAGGGGGTTTACATTACAGACCAGGCAACAACTTAAAACAGACTATTAGCCATTACCCTCTAATGTTTCTTGCCATTCCATCGGCCATTTGTGTTAATTAGCTAATTCTACAAAATCATCCCCAAACTTAGTGATTACAATTCTGTGTATTAGCAATTTAGGGTCCATTGGGGGGCTCTTCTGGTTTCAGCTGGATTCTCATATGAATTTTCAATGAATTGTGGGTCAGTTTGCTAATCTTGCTGGAACTTTCTCATATGTCTGGAGTCTTGCCTGGGACCCTTGGGCTCTGGTTCATGTGGACTGTCAACCTGCAGAGATGGGCCTGGGCTTTTGACATGGTGAGTGAGTGGGAACAAGCAAGGTCTCTGAAACCAGGACTTGAAGCAATTGGCAGGATCAGCCCACATTCAAGGGGAGGGGAAATATATTCCATTTTCGAATGGGAGCAGTTGCAACACCATACTACAAAGTGTATGGTTAAAGGAGGAGTGAAGTCTTGTATCCATGTTTTGCAACTTACCACACCATTGGTCCCCGCAGGGTCTCATCTATTATCCTGTTGTCTGGTCTTCAGCCTGTCGTCTGAACTGTCTAGATCTCTTTCCAAATATTATCCTTCTTTCTGTCCTGGGGCCTTCAACTCTTCTTCCTATTTGAAGAAGATTCCAAATTTTTGTAGCTTTATTATGCAGAACATTCATTTTTCTTTGTTGACTTTTTTTTTCCTTTCCAATCAAGGTTCACAACTGAAAAGGATCCTAAGTGTGTTTGACTAAAGTAAATAAGTAGTTCTCAACCAGCTTGGGCATAAGAGTGACCTGCAAAATTTAAAAAAATTACTAATTACTGGTACCTGGGTTCCAGTTTATAGAAGTGTGTGTGTGTGTGTGTGTGTGTGTGTGTGTGTGTGTGTGTGTGTGTGTATGTTTCTAAAGAGACAGGGTCTTACTATATTGCCCAGGCTGGTCTCAAACTCCTGGGCTCACGCAGTCCTCCTGCTTTGGCCTTCCAAAGTGCTAGGATTACAGGAATGAGCCCCTAAACCCAGCCATAATTTGGTAGTTTTTAAAAGATACCCAGGTTGTTCTAATGTGGAGCAAGGGTTGAAATCTACTGGAATAAATAATACCATGTATCTCTGAGATAAATTTCTTCCCTAAAATATAGACATCTGGAAACTGTTTTTGTTTTTTCTCTAAGTCAACAGTTTTCTCCTTCCTATTACACTGATAAAGTGTCCAGTGCACTGCAGGTACACACTTAATATAAGCTATCCTTGCCGATACTGTTGCTATCATGGGCAATATTATGTGGTGGTGAGGAACAAGAGCTCTGAAGACAGACCACCTCGTCTCTCTCTGCCTCAGTTTTCTCATCTGTAAAATGAGGATAATCAAGATTTCAATTTCATAAATAGCTACCTATATCATAGGATTGTTGTGAGGATTAAATGCCTAAATGCTTGTACTTAGATCCACTATAAGTGCTCAATAAGTAGTGGTTAGTGCGTAATTACTATATCATTCATTTAGTATCCCATTGTTTATTAAGCGCATCCTCAGTCTGCTTTCTTTTTGTTCCAGTTTCTAAGCAAATGTGGTGTGGTGGCGCTGTTATTCTGGGCTGGATCACGCTGGTGTTGAAAGAATGCAGAAGAGAGATAATCCCATGGCTTGGGGGAGCCCTTAGCTCTGCCAGCTCTAGATTATTAAGAGCATTAAGAAAATTCTCTGGCATCCTTGAGTCTCCTCTTTCTTTTCCAAGTTGAGTTTTCTTCAGCCCAACATTCATTTTAAGGGGGGCAGCCTCAAACTTGAGCAATTACTGGAGCAGTGTGTAACTGGCACATTTAGCTCAGTTCAGATGTCCTGGAGACAATAGACATGAGTGAGGATGCCAAAATTTGCTGGCATGTACCTCGGCCAGGTGTGAGTGCCAGTCCAGGGGTCACTTAGCAACACGCTGACAGAGGGGGGATAGAGGACATCTTGAAATCACAAAGCATCAGAGTCAGCAGGACCCTTTGACATCTAGACACACATACACGGAAACAGAATCTAGAAGAATTAAACATATTCGAAGTCACGAAGCGTTGATTGGCAGAGCTCAGACTAGGGGAATCGTGGAAATTATAACTTGGTTTTTTCCATCCTTGTGTCAGATGTTGTGTTAGGTCTTAATCTTTACTATTTTAGTGATATCTTACAACTTCAAGAAGTAGCTCTTACTGGCTCCATTTTGTAGTCGAGAGAATTGAGGCTTAGAGGTGTTATGACCTTAGAGTACATATGTGAGGAGTCAGGTTATGGAATTGCCTGTAACACTATGAGGATTGTTTAAGGCATTGGAATGACATTAAAAAAAAAAAACCCTATACAATTTCTGTTCACTTGGAATAGATTACTTACTTACCTGAGCATGCGGAATAAGTTTATCTCCATGATAGGATTTAGGAAGGCCGAGTTTTTTTTTTTAATTCCCCAAAAATGAAAACTCGAAAACCCAAATCTCACTTCAGTTTCCTTTCATCTCATTCACTGAGATGTGAAAATAAATTAGTACTTAATTTAAGGTCTTAATTTCTTGGAAACAATCTTGAAAGAAACTAAAACTAACCTAAAAGAAACATGACTGACCACTGGATTAATAATCTAGTATGTAATCCTATATTTTAAATAGCCCCTTTGGGTTAGCCCAGTGAAAATCACATATTTGTAAAATTATAGAGGAAGGACATGGACAACATCTTATAATATCAACCATACAACATTTAGAAACTATAACACTTTTATCATCTTTATTATAAACCAATGTGATACTATTATGCAAAATAAGATGGGAAATTTTAAAAATGATGACTCTCCACAGGTCTGATAATATCTCATAAACACAAACATTTATACAATTAGAATGCTGTGTAATAGAGTGGTTAGCATTTTTAGACTTGGTAATCATACTTCCTGAGTTCGAGTTCTGGTGGTACCAATTAACTAGTTGAGTGATTTTGTGCAAGTTTACTTAAGCTCCCTGGGCCTGAGTTTCCTTATCTCGAAAAGAGTGATAATAGTAGTATGTACCTCATAGATCGCTTTGTTTTCAGATCTGAGTGACTTAATATGTTATCTTTTTCCTTGGGCTAGATCCTCTTTACAGGAATCCTCTCACGGTTATTGCCTTATTGCGAGTAATATGGTTTTTTAATTAAAGCCACCACTATCCTCTTTTCTGCTCATGTCTTTGTATTACCCTGCCTGGGATTCCCCCTTGGCAACTATCATTTATGACTTGCACGTAGCTGCCAGTGACTTTGACTGATCTTGCATCGCTTTCCTCAATATGAGTGGGTCTCATCCAATCAGGTGAAGGACTGAATAGAACAAAGGACTGAACTTCCCCAGCAAGAGGGAATTCTGTGGTGGACAGCCAGCCTCAGGCTTGAGCTGCAATGTCAGCTATTCCTGGTTTCCAGCCTAATGGCTCACCCTGCAGATTTTGGATTTGTCAGCCTCT
Organism: Cephalopachus bancanus; assembly: GCA_027257055.1. Taxonomy (NCBI): domain Eukaryota; kingdom Metazoa; phylum Chordata; class Mammalia; order Primates; family Tarsiidae; genus Cephalopachus; species Cephalopachus bancanus. The sequence continues at coordinate 347,810 of JAPVLO010000045.1, forward strand.
GTAATCACATGAGCCAATTCCTTAAAAGAAATCTCTCCACGTATAGAGCGCATCCAATTGGTTCTGATGCTCTGGAGAACCCTGACTCATCTAGAGGTGGCGAGACAATGGGGCATTGGCATTCTCTGCTGCCTTTTCTGGGCTGAGGGCCTTTACCTGACAACTGTGCTCACAGCCCCTTTTCTACAGAGCTTTTGCATGTGAGAAATAACCTTTTTGTCTCATGCCAGCTTTTCATGTATTTGCTTACTTGGGACATATTAAAAGCATATCTGAAAGCATGACTTTCAGAGTTTTGGCAAATGGGCACCAGCCAACTCTTTGTAGCAAGAGGCTCTGTGGATGGGAAGGCAGGCCCTCTTGTGTCACTCTCACCAGAAGATGGCCATGGCAGAACCTGCTTGCCCTGAGGTCCCACTTGGGTCACATACCATGGACTGGTGTGTGTGGTCTTTAACCATGTCTGCATCTAGAAGGTTTGAGACTCTACCATGCACTTAGCCTCTCCCCCACTCTCCAGGTCCCTGGCCCTACTGAAGGTCAGATAGTGAACTAACAGAAACAGAATTCTCTTCACCATTTGATGTACAAACTTGCAGAGTGGGGAGGGGGAAGAGGGTACCAGAAGGAGAAAGGAGATAGACCAAAACCCAACACAACTTTAATAGCAAACAATACAAGTGCTTCTGTAACAATCATCTTATTTATGTTGCACCCTCTGAACACCTGGCCATGAACAAGGACAGCGCTAGGCATGAGCCTACGATATGGTATTCCAAGAGGAACCCTGGAATGAATCCCTCAGGGTGCTGTGTGACTGTCTGTCTAGGACCTCAATAAGAATCTCCAGAAAAATGGCATCTAGACAGTGTGGTAGGTTGGGAAGTGTGGGTATGTCTTGATCCCAGAAGCATCCCCTAATTTCTTTTTTTGTTTGTTTGTTTTTTGGGTTTTTTTTTGAGTTGCAGTCTCATTCTGTCGCCCAGGTTGGAGTGTAGTGGCATGCTTACCGTCACCGCAGCCTCAGCCTACTGGACTCAGGCAATCCTTCCACCTCAGCCTTCTAAGTAGCTGGAACTACAGGAGCATGCTACCATGCCCAGCTAATTTTTTGATTTATTGTAGAGACAGGTCTCACCAAGTTGCCCAGGCTGGTCTCGAACTCCTGGGCTCAGGCAATCCTCTCTCCTCAGCCTCCCAAAGTGCTGGGATTAGAGGCTTGAGCCACTGTGTCCAGCCTCCCAAATCTTTTAAAAGAGGAGGCTCTAGTTTGCGGTTTACAGGTTTGAATTACAAGGGAGACCCAAACCCCCCCAGGATTATATTTTGGAGGGCAGGCCTCTTGTGATACAGGCTTTCCCTGCTAGGAAAGTGTTCTAGAAACCTATCAGCATCAGTGTTCCAGCTAGTGTCATGAAAGACTGCTTGGCAGCAGTGAATTTTTTTTTTTTTTTTTTTTTACAGATTCTCTCACCACATCTGCCCCTTTCATGATGGGTGATTTATGAGTGCACCTACCCACACCACACTGAATGTCCAGAAGTTTTTGACCAAAAGTGGTATGACCCCCGTGTCCCACCCTTCCTCTTTAGCTGATCTTGCTCCGAGCAACTTTTTTTTTGTTTCCCCAGATGAAAAAAGGGAAACGTTTTGCCAGTGTGGAAGAGGTGAAACAAAAAATGGCAGAAACACTAAAAGGCATCAAAATCGACAATTTCAAAAACTGTTTTGAGTAGAGGAAAAAGCATCTCGATAGATGTATTATATCAAACGAGGAGTACTCTGAAGGTGACTGAAGTTTAAACGTGTAAGAATAAATATACAATTTTTTATAAATAAATTCCCGTGTTTTTTTTTTGAGTCCTCCTTGTATATGAATGAGGTGAAAACAAACTGTGAGAGTGCTTCTTCCCACAATTCTCCTAACCAGAGAGGGAATCATGAAACATTGTGAACTGTAATATACTCACCATTAATAGTTTTCTTCTGCTACAGACATTTTCTGATCTTCTTGTTTTGCTTACCTGCGGGGTATCATAAAGAGGCATCAGTAGGGATATATGAGGACCTGTGTTCAAATTTAGATTCTCCCATATTTGACTACCAAGTTGGATGATGGGGCAAGTCACTTAACTGAAAAGAGGTTTCATCTATGAGATGGGGATATAATGATATTTACATCAGAGATTTTAAAAATAGCATCTTAGGTAGATAACACTGGTTTTCAGAATCACTGGATTATTTTTCTCATTAAAGAAGAAGAGGTGGCCAGGTGCGGTGGCTCATGCCTGTAATCCCAGCACTTTGGGAGGCAGAGGTGAGAGGATTGCCTGAGCCTAGGGGTTCGAGATCAGCCTGGGCAACTTGGTGAGATCTCGTCTCTACAATAAATTAGCCAGGTGTGGTGGTGCACGCCTCTGGTTCCAGCTACTTGGAAGGCTGAAGCAGAAGGATCACCTGAGCCCAGAAGGTTGAGGTTGCGGTGGCCGCGAATGTACCGCTGCACTCCAGGCTGGGTGACAGAAAAAAAAAAAAGAAGTAAAGATCCTACCTTGGGATTGATGAAATGATGCCCAGTGCTCCTTTCTGTGGCCCCCTTGGAGGGTCTCATGATGGCCGTGGTGGTTGGCATCACCACCTTGATGCTTCTTTTCTTACTTTGTGAAGAACTTTGAGAGAGAGAGAGAGAGAGAGAGAGAGAGGGAGATTGAGATTTTCAAGGCTAATTTTATGTGTCAACTTTGAGAGAAAGAGAGAGAGAGAGATTGAGATTTTCAAGGCTAATTTTATGTGTCAACTTTGAGGAAAGAGAGAGAGAGATTGAGATTTTCAAGGCTAATTTTATGTGTCAACTTTGAGATAAAGAGAGAGAGAGATTGAGATTTTCAAGGCTAATTTTATGTGTCAACTTTGAGAGAAAGAGAGAGAGAGAGATTGAGATTTTCAAGGCTAATTTTATGTGTCAATTTGTCAGGACCATGTCGTCCAGATGTGTAGTCAAATATTATTCTGGATGTTCCTGTGAGGGTGCTTTTGGATGAGATTATTATTTTATTTCTATTTAGTGCACTGTGAGTGAAGCAGATTGTCTTCCTCAACATGAGTGGGTCTTATCCAATCAGTTGAAGGCCTGAATAGAAGAAAAGATTGAGTTCCCCCAGCAAGAGGGAATTCTCTGGTGGACGGCCAGCCTTGGACTTGAACTTCAACATCAGCTCTTTCTGGGTCTCCAGCCTGATGGCCCACCCTGCAGATTTTGAATTTGTCAGCCTCTGACAAATCGCATATGCCAATTCCTTAGAAGAAATCTCTCAGCGTATAGATGCACATCCGATTGGTTCTGTTGCTCTGGAGAACCCTGACTCATCTAGAGATGATGATGAGACCATGGGACATCGGCATTCTCTGCTGCCTTTTCTAGGCTGAGGAACTTTACCCGACAACCGAGCTCACAGCCCTTTTTCCACAGAGCTTTTGCATGTGAGAAATAGCTTTTTTGTCTCATGACCGCTTTTCATTTATTTGCTTACTCTGAATAAATTAAAAGCATTAAATAGTGATTATTAGACTGTACTATGTTTAAGTGAATCCTTTTTTTTTCTGAGTCGGAGTCATTCTCTGTGTCTCCGCATTCTAGGCTGGAGTTCAGTGGCACAATCTCAGCTCACCACATCTTTGATCTCCTGGGCTCAAGGGATCCTCCCACTTCAGCCACCCATGGAGCTAAGACTAAAAGTGTGCGCCACCACTCCCAGCTAATTTTTTTTTTGTAAAGATGAGGTCTTGCTATGTTGCCCAGGCTGGTCTCCAGTTCCTGGGCTCGAGCAATCCTTTCCTTGGCCTCCTAAAGTGCTGGGATTACAGGTGTGAGCCACTGTTTCTGGTCACAGTGAATTTTAACTCAGACTAAGACCAAAAACACATACCTACTCCTCTTTTGATGACAAAAATAAATAAATAAATAAAAATGCAACAAAGGCCAGTTTCTACCAACCACCAACCTAACTCTAAGTACCTACAAGGCAAGCATCGTGATACAATAATACTACTACTAATAATATTAAAAATAGCAGCAGCTACCACTTAGGAGCCCTTACCAGTCATTGGGCATATACAGGCTCTTTACATATATTATTTCTTAAATGTAATAGATGCTGGAGACCTCACCAAATGCTCTGAGGCATCACAGCAGGCTTAATTTCCCAAGTCGCAGTGCTTAATTTCTCTCTAGAAATGATATGGAAAGATGGTCTCCAGACATTTTGTATCGTATACTTTCAGTTCTGTTCTGAGCCTTTCCCCTCCACAATCTTCAAGTGATGAAATAAATGTATATGATCCAGGGAGTTGTGTTTATACAGATCCAGTGGCAGAAAAGGCCATGTGATCAGGGAATGTGTTATTCTGGGTGGTCAAATATTTTGGTTCTATAGATTTCGCCTAACCATACGTGCCTGAACAATATCAGATAAATTTAATTCAACAAGGTAACGTTTAACCCTCGGCCTCTTTGGAATATAATTGCGTTTTGATGATGAGTCATAAACCTCTTTCGGATAACTTCCTGCCTTTGGGTCATGTTTGTGGTCATCAGTTCTCATTGTGTTGTATTACTACTTTCTAATCAATAGGATGCTAAATAAATAAGCTGTTATTGCATTACTTGCCACAAGGGAAAAGGGACTGCATTTGTCCAAAATATCCTTTGTGATCTATTTAAAAGTAATATAAGGTGATGGGGAAAAGGAGTTGGGAAATACACTTTCTTATTTTTTGTTTCCCACCAGCCCCTGCCAGGATCTCTGAAGGCTTCTGTCCTGGATTTGCTGCCCAGAAAAATGCCTGAGGCAGAATCTGTCTTCTAAATTCACTGGCTTTCCCCGAGAGTGCTGTTGCCTTTATCGCAAAGGTTTGAATTTTTACCCAGGAAATGCTCTGTGCCTGACCCCTGCAATGACACCAGATATTGGTGTCTCCAGAGTGCTGCCCTGTGGCCCACCAAATGCAGACAGTGGAGAAAGGGTTTTGCAAGCAGACTGCTCTAGGTTAGGGGACAAACTAGGTCACTTACCAGCTGGGCGACCCTTAATAAGTTACTCAACCTCTCTGGACCTCCTTCTTCTTGTCTGTCAAAACATGGTAATAAAATCTATGTTACAGTGCTTGTGGGGAGCAAGTTGAAAAGGTTTAATGAGGCCATTCATATAAAATGCTTAGCATGTGGTCTGGAATGATAGTTTACAAATGGCAGGTAATTGCTTATAAACCTGTCATCAGCACAGACTTCCCTGACCATTGGAGACTCAGACGAAACGCTCTAGAACCTCATATCAAGTTGTGGACAGGTGCAGACATCCCACAATTCTGGCAAATTCCAGAGGCTTCGTCTCAAGTGGACAATCTGTCTCGTTTCCCCTTCCTTCCCCTCTCACACCCAGGTCACTGGCTTCTGAGTCTGCCTGTGCTGTTTCTGTTTCACTTTGCACCCACATGGACGTGAATCCCAGCTCAGGCAAGAGGTTTTACATCATTTCCATACTAACAAAGTAGAATGGTTCTCGTGTTTCAGTACTCATATTTCAGTCCTTTGATCTCCATTCTGACCTTCTAATTCAGGAGTTTTCATTCAAGTTTCCTGTAAGGCCAGATCCAAGATGAGAATGTAAGAGGACTCAGCGCGCATGGTCCTGTGGTTGAATAGTCTCTTCTTGGGCTGCTTTCCAGTTAAGAGTGTGTTCGTTACTCTCCTTAAAGAAGTAACTGCCTTGATCATTTTATAAAGATCGCTATTCAGCCAATATTGACCAGACCCTCTGCTCAAAACAAGAACAAAACGTGTGTGCATGACTTTACTTTTCCAATTTTAACATTTTTAATAGAAAATTTAAAACACATACAAAAGTAGAGACAATCGGGTAATGAGTTAATGAACACCCATGTACCATCACCCAGCTTGGGGAATTATCAGCTCATGCCTAGTCTCGTTTTGTCTATACTGTCCCGAGCACACTACCCACCTCCACAGCCCAAATGGATTCTTTTGAGGCAAATCCAGGCAGCAAACGATTCATCCACAACTATTTCTTTTTCTTTTCTTTTTTTGAATTGGAGTCTCACTGTCAACCAGGCTGGAGTGCAGTGGTATACTCATGGCCACCCCAGCGTTGACCTGCTGGGCAACAGCGATTCTTCTGCCTCAGCCTTCCAAGTAGCCAGAACTACAGGCACGCACTGACATGCCTAGCTAATTTTTGATTTATTGTAGAGATGAGGTCTTGCCAAGTTGCCCAGGCTGGTCTCGAACCTGCGGGCTCAGGCAATCCTCTAACCTCGGCCTCCCAAAGTGCTGGGATTACAGACTGAGCCACCGAGCCCAGCCCACAACTATTTCTATATGTATATGTAAACAGTAAGAACTCTTAGAAAACCGAAACCACATAACCAATATCACACTTAAAAATGGGCAGCACTCAAATTTCTCTAATTGTATCATTTTTCCTTAAAAAAAATTTTTTTTTTTTTTGAGTTGGGAGTCTCACTCTGTCGCCCAGACTGGAGTGCAGTGACCGCAGCCTCGCCTGCTGGGCTCTGGCGTTCTGTAGCCGGAATTACAGGCATGCACTACCACGCCTGGCTAATTTTTTGATTTATTGTAGAGATGAGGTCTCGCTGCCCAGGCGGGTCTCGAACACGCGGGCTCAGGCAATCCACTCACCTCAGCCTCCCAAAGGCGCGGGATTACAGGCTGAGCCACTGAGCCCAGCAAAAAAAATTTTTTAAGAATTGTTTTGTTTCTGTCAGAGTTTAAATAGTCTCTTGAATTTCTATTTTTCTTTTTCTTTTTTTGAATTGGGGTCTCACTCTATAGTCCAGGTTGGAGTGCAGTAGTGTGATCATGGTTCACCACAGACTTGAACCCCTGGGCTCAGGTAATCCTTCCACCTCAGCTTCCCAAGTTGCTGGGACCATAGGCGTGCACCACCATACCAGGCTAATTTATTTTATTTTGTTTTTTGTCTATGCTGATCTTGAATTCCTGGGCTCAAGGAATCCTCCTGTGTTGGCCTACCAAAGTGTTGGGATTACAGGTGTGAGCAAACATGTCTGACCTTCAATTTCTTTTAATATACAGGTCCCCAAGTTTATATATGGAAGAAACACTCATTTCTCCTATAGTTTCTCACATTTTTAATTTTGCTAATTAGCCCCAGAGTGTCATTTCATCTGAAACCTGTTTCTCTGACCAGTATTTCCTATAAATTCTAGACTTTAGAATCAGAAGTTTGATCCGATTCAAGTCCAATTTTTTCATCAATAATTCTTCTGAGTAATATCGTACACTTCTTTTAGGAGGCATGTGATGACCAGTTACCCATATGTGATGCAGCAGCCATTGATGATCTTTGCTTAGACCTGTTGGTTCAGTAGGGGTTATATAATGGTAATATTCTATCATTCCTTCAGTGATTATTTGGAAGACTTTCATAAAGAAAAAACTTTCCTTAAAAACTATTTGGCTACCCTGACATATGGTTTATACAGCAAGGGCAGATCAATCCTTGATTCTTGCCCTTTGTTAACATGTTTTCAGGAGAAGTTGGTTCCCTGGAATTCCCTAAAGGTGGCCAATGAGTATTTGTAGTTGAGCATAATTATGATCTCATGGATTTGAACATATCTGAGGCGTTAAATCCACTGAAGTCATTATTCTTACTGGGGCTCACATTATTCTATCTTTTGGCAATGCTAGCCTCTTCTATTGACTTCTGAATGCTTTGATACAATCCCAGTTTTTGGTAACTTCCTTGCTGTCTGATATGACATATGTGCTAGGCATCTCTTGAACCTTTCCCGCCTTAGAACTACAGTCATCAATTTCTCCAAGGAAATGTGGTTCCTTTAAATATCATCTTCCAATGATATTGGAAAATGATAAGCTGGCTTTAGGGCTGCCCATTGCTTTAGAGTTAGTCATTGTTTCAAGACTTTTCTAGTGGACAGAATGAAAAATAATACTTTAGAGAAAATGCATCATGAGTTCAACTAATATTTTAAATTTTAATTTAGTATTACAGGGTTTTTTATTTAAGTTCTTTCATTTTATATTTGTATATCTTTTCCCTTCTACATAAAACCTTGGTTCCAGACAGTATTAACATAATTATTTACTTTACATGTTTTAGAATAATAATATGGATATCATTGCTAACAGTATGATGCCTGAAAACGGCTAAAGATTTTTAAAAGTTATTTTTGGTATCTGAGTATATATATATTTCTCTGGGCCTTTTACACTATTCTTGAATCAAATTAATCACCAGAAAGCCATACCCTGGATAGACCTCACTAACTTAAAAGTTTTTTTTTTTTTGAGTCAGTGTCTCACTCTATCACCCAGGTTGGAGTGTAGTGGCCCAATCATGGCTCACCACAGCCTTGACCTCCTGGGCTCAGGCAATCTTTCCGCCTTAGCCTTCTGAGTAGCTGAGACTACAGGCCTGTGCCACCATGCCTGGCTAATTTTTTTTTTTTTTTGGTAGAGACTGGGTCTTGCTATGTTGCCTAGACTGGTCTTATACTCCTAGCCTTACTCAGTCCTTCAGCCTTAGTCTTCCTAAGTGCTGAGATTATAGGCAGGAGCCACCACGCCGAATCTTCATTAAGATCCCTTTAATATTTCATCCTTTGCTTTTGTCAAGCAAGGGTGACCATAAAAAAATGTCACTACAGAGAATGTCTCTGCATCTTCTAGACAATCACAGCAAAGAGATTACCTCTTGCATTGTGTCAACTAAATAACAGAGAAACTCTTCAAAAGAAGATATTTGAGAATAGAGCACTGTCATAGGAATACGTGTGCCACAGTAAGCTATGCATGTATTCGGGGAGGTGAAGGAAGGCCAAGGCTTTTAAAGGGAAAAAATGATGAGGGTTTTACACAATTGCTTTGAAATAATTATAGTCAGCTAAAAAGATCAATAGCAAGGGTGATGCCAGTCTGAGGTTGGACAGGTGGTTGCTGGGCAGTTGTCCTTGCAGAAGTATTTTTTGAGTAAAGTTCTTTGTGCAAGGTTGTGATTTTTGAGCCTTTTGTGACAGTTTTTGTTATCAGGCATACACACGTGAGCATACTCTCTTCATGACCATTCACAACTCTGTCAGAGTTGTTTTTCTTTGTTTTAACTTCGGTGACTCGATTTTAATCCTGACAACGTTCACAATTGTTAGATCTATGCTCTAGAGTTGGTTTGATTTGATTTGGATACAATTTTTTCAACAAGAGTCTTTCGTAAGTAGTATTTTATACCTCTACAGCAGGCACAGGGTGATCAGTTGTGTCTCTTTTTGTGAGGCAGTGGCTGTTGATGACCTTTCCTAGACATTTCTCTGGGGCTTTGCAAGATGGTCATATTTGAATCTATCATCCTCTCTTCATTTATTAGCTGGAAGACTTCTATAAAAGGAACTTTTCCTCATGACCCTAGAGTTCCTCTCCACAGGGCATGGCAGACATGATTTAGGCCTGTCAAATGCAAAGGAAAGCTATTACCAGTTGTCTTGCCCAACCTGGGAAGAACCTTAGAGACTTGAGGCAACTTCTGAAATGGAGACCACTGCGTTTGGACAGAGCAGTCTGGGTGAATTTATATAAATATATCCCAGAGGGATAAGAGTATATGAATAAGTAGGGTTGGTTTAACATTGCCTCCTTGAACATTTGAGAATTTGCCCAAAGCAACAGTTTTGGCATAAACTCTTTGGATTCTTTTTGTAGACTGTTGAAAATAGAGATGGTTTTATAGTAAGGCCTATTCTGGTTGGTGGAAGTAAAGCCACTGCAAGGCCAAATGAAGAGAGAAGGATGTGGCCATGGTGTGCAGAATAGAAGCAGTGATTACGACACCCCATCAAAAACAGCATACACAGCAGCACAGGTAGTGAATCAGCATACCTGAGCTCAAATCCTGGCTTTGTCATCTACCAGCTATGTGACCTTGAGCAAGATATTTTACTTCTCTGAGCCTCAGTTTCCTCAACCATAAATAGGTATTGGAAATTGGACCTGCCTTTCAGATTTTGTGCATTGGAGATAATACAAGCCAAGTACTTTGCCCAGTGTGTGGCACAGAATAGACATTAGCTACATAGAGATCTTCAAAGTAACTGTCTAATTATCAGAGTAAATAATTAAGCAAGAATTTGGTCCATTTCTATAAGAACATTCCTGGAAGCAAAATAATTTCTGGGTCCTTTAATACCTTCAGATAGGCTATCAGAGAGGCTACTTGCAAGAAGATTGTCCTTGAGAAGTGTGTAAGATTACTGCTGTGAAGAGTGTTAGGCTTTGCAAAATATGAAGGCATTGCTGCAGGGTTATAAAATCAGGGCAAGGCTGGTTGCAATGGCTCATGCTTGTAATCCCAGCATTTTGGGAGGCCGAGGAGGGAGGATTGCTTGAGCCCAAGAGTTTGAGACCAGCCTAAGTAACACAGTGGGTCCTCATCTCTACAAGCAATGAAAAACTAAGCTAGGCATGATGGTGTGCACTTGTATTCCCAGCTATTCAGGAGGCTGAAACAGAAGGGTCCTGAGCCCAGGAGGTTGAAGCTGCAGTGAGCTGTGATCATGCCGCTGCACTCCAGCCCAGACAGAGTGAAACCTCAACTCAAAAATACATACATTCATTCATATATACATACATACATAAATATATAAATAATAAAGTCAGGACAACAACCTAGTAGCTGCCTAAGAAATCAGAGTTCTCGTCATGCTTCCAAAGTCATTTGGTGAGAGATGGTATGCCCAAATTGTGTTCACAATGATGTCTAGTGGCCCATCTCAAGGTCTCTCACCAATGCTTGCTGTATTTTATTTTTTTAAATAGAAACTTATAAGAGAATTTAAACTTGACTTTCTGTGGCTTTCTTTGTATTTGGTTTGATCTGTTGATGACAGCAAGTTTAATTTTAGTTTTCTAACGGCCTTTGTAATACCACAAGATAGTGTGATTAGCCACCTGGTCTTGTGACAGATAAGGCTAACTGCTATCAGTTTCTGGTGGGAGGTGAATGGAAAAATACTTAATACTTTTTAAGCTGAAAGGCTCTTTAGAAAAGTAATTTATGGAAAATATTGGGTTCCCTTCTTTTTACTTTTAATATATACTTAAATAACGTGGTACAATTTTTAGACAAACATGGTTCAGATCTCCCTAACAAAAGCCCCTAATCTCCCTTAGTTTTTATCTCCTTGGTTGGGCCATTAGATTTATGAGCCCAAACAGAGGAGGAGGTGTGATATTGAGGGCTTAGGCTAAGATTTCCAAACCTATATTGGTGAAAAGGACAGAAGCCAAAGAAAAGCCTTGGAATTGGGATTCGGATTCCAATCTGCCAGTCTCCAAAGTTTTTGGTCTTAAACAACATGCCTTAAAGAATACCAGGCTAATTTATTAGGGAGCTGAATTGAGTGGGAGAAATAAATTCTCATTGCCTGTGTCAGGTTCAGAAAATGTGCCATTGACACTGAGTCCTGTAGGACTGGGTCCCTGGTAATTCTTTCTATAAATTTTTGCTTTATTACCAAAAAAAAAAAAAAAAAAAAAAAAAAGGAGCTATATTCCAAAGATGCAAGAAAATTAATTTTCCAAAGTCTTTGGAGATCAATGTTAAATTCCAGAACAAAGGTCAGCAGGTTGGTATTGTTGTATTAGGAGCCACGTCCTACCCCAGTCCTGAAGAGAAATTTCAATCTTGGGGGAGGGTTACACTTTAGAAAGCCTACTGAGTTGAGACAAATTTTTGCTGGGAGCAAGGAGCTCCTGGTGTTATACATAGCTGTGAATAATATTGGTTGACTAGGCCTGGCTTGTCCGAAGTGAGTGGGGCTAGAGCTAACCACTTCCTTATTGGCTGCTTGAGAGGATACTTTCCTCCTAGCCAGCTGAAAGAGGCCAACCACATACGTGTGGGTCAGGTGATGCTATTTCTCCATGACAAGGGAAGGCAGGAGGAAATATAAGGGGATATCAGTTGGTGCGATCTGGGGAGAAAGTGGTCGGTGTTGTCAGATCATGGAAATGCCACCTGACCTGGTTTCTCAGCTGGGGCAGGATTCCCAACGATAGCATGCTCAGCATATGAGTGGGAGGGACAGCTGTGAGGATGCTATTAGGCTGAATTATTGATATTCAGGCTGTGGATCTGAGTTGATCAATCTGCTTAGTAGACGTGAGCCACCCCTCTCTGATCGCTGCTCTTTTAGGTAAGTAGAGTCATGCAGGAGGCTTGTTCGATGGCTGCTGCCTGAGCTCAGCTGAGGATAGTAGCTTATGCTTTAATTTTTCTAATCAGACCTGGTTTCAAATCTTAGAGAATCTATTTGTATCTTTTTTGTTCCTCAATTTCTTTATTTGTAAAGTAATAGGAAGAACTAACTTCCAGTGTTGTTGTAAAAATTAAAAGAGGTCATATACAGCTGGGCTTGGTGGCTCAGCCTGTAATCCCGCGCCTTTAGGAGGCTGAGGTGAGTGGATTGCCTAAGCCCGCGGGTTCGAGACCCGCCTGGGCAACTTGGCGAGACCTCATCTCTACAATAAATCAAAAATCAGCCGGGTGTGTAGCGCGCGCCTGTAGTTCTAGCTACTTGGAAGACTGAGGTGGAAGGATTGCAGGAGCCCAGCAGGTCGAGACTGCGGTGGCTGGGAGCGGCCACTGCACTTCAGTCTGGGTGACAGAGTGAGATTCCAACTCAAAAAAAAAAGAAAAAAAAAAAAGAGGTCATATACATTGAGAGAGATTGGAAGTACCTGGTAGAGGGTAGTCATTAAACCGGTAGTTCTCAGCTTAGCTGCACATTGAAACCAAGGGGAATTTTATTTAAAAAATGTTTTTAAAATGTTTTGATTTTAGCTTCCTTGGCTACCACGGGGAATTTTTCAGGTTTCACCAAAGATCAATCAAATCACAATTCCTTATGGCTCCATGCAGCCAGGGTTGAGAACCCCTGTATTAATAATTTACTATTTGTACTTAGAAAACTCTCTTGGGGAATAGAAAAGAGTGAAGGAGTTTGATTAACTTTCAGTCAAGTCTCATGTAGTTTACCACTGGTTTTCTTTTGTTTGAAGTGGTTACTTAGAAAAGGGACAACTACCTCTGTCTCATAAATCCAGTTGAAGATGATCCTGGTTCTATTCAATTCCCTTTGTTTCTCATGCTTAGGGAAGCAGAATCAGGAAGCTCCAGGAATTAAAAAAAAAAAACCCCAAACCAAAAAACTTTCTGGAGTCTTGTCTTTTTGAGAAACTGGCCAATCTAATCAGGTTTAAACAAGGAGCATGTGGGCTAAGTGGAACTCACAGTTTAGTTAGGACCTCTGGTGGGCCCTTCCCATGCCTTGTCAGAAGGGGTCTGAGTTGGCAGAATGCTCATTGACAAAGCCAGAGGTCTCTCCCCAGTGGGCTTCCATTCTGTCCTCCTTCTTCCTCTGTGTTGTGTACTGTGTCTGTAGACCACCTGAAGCAGGAGAATTGCGTAGATCGCAGATGTGAGATTTTAGTTCCTGTGTCTCCTTTTGTACAGTGACTGGAAAATTCATTTGAAGGGAATGTGGCTTTTCTAGAAATTCTCCTGGGTTGTTCCTGGGACTAGGTTTAATGTTATCCTGAGCAAGACCAAAGGGAGGAAAATTTAGCCTCTTTGTCTCCTGAGTTACTTGGTTTAGTCACATAGAAAGAAAATAGTCTAGGTCAGGCAGTGAAGTCAAGGAGTTTATCTAGAATAGTTCAGTGAATCAAACTCCACCACTCTGAACAGCCTGAGCTGAATACTCTGAAGGAGACTGAAGGGCCATTGCGGTCATGTTGCTGTTTTCTCCCTCTTTACTCAGGGCAAAGATAATCTTCATGTATTGAAATATTCTTAATCACATTTTAAATGTAAAACATAAAAGAAATCAAATAATAGGTAAGGCTAGTTAAAACTAATATGTTTAAAGGACAATAAATAAAATGATTTATGAAGCCCGAAGGCATTTATGATATTAGAACAAAAGTGACCTAAAGTGGCCAGACTGAGTTGACTGAACATACTTAGCCTATGTCTCACACCTCTATATCAAAGCGGGATTGGTTGCAGGGAATACTTCTCTCTTTTTTGGGACAGCTTTATTGAGATAATTCATATACCCTATAGTCTACCTACTTAAAGTGCATAATTCAATAGTTCTTAGTGTATTCTGAGTTGTGCAACTACTACCACGATAATATCTAGAAAATTCTCATCATTCCCATGTCTTTTAGCTCTTAGCCCCTAATCCCCTCCCATCCCCTACCCTGGTCAACGGTAAACCTACTTTCTGTCTCTATGAAATTGCCTGTTCTGGACATTGCATATGAGAAGATTCATACAGTATTTGGCTTTTTTTGTCTAACTTCTTTCATTTAACGTAATGTTTTCAAGGTTCATCCATGTTGTGGCATATATCAATATTTCAGTTATTTTTATGACTGAATAATATTCTATTGTATGAATACAAGGGGTGCCAAAAAATGTATGCACATTTTAAGTATGACATTGGTGCAAAAGATGGCATTAAGCAAATGAATGCTAGTATCAGGCGGGATAGTCAAAGAAAATGGTGGGAGCACAGTTGAGCAAACATCATATTACAACTAATTCAACTTTGAAAAGCAACACACAGATAACATCCCTTAAAGTATGTATACATTTTTTTGGCACCCCCTGTATACCACATTTTATTTATCCATTCATCAGCTGATGGACATTTGCATTGTTTCTACCTTTTGGCTGTTATGAATAATAATTCTATGAACATACACATACAAGTTTTTGTGTGACATGCTTTTATTTTTCATACATATACACATATATTTGGGGGATATATATATTCAGGGACTAGGTACACACACACACACACACACACACACACACACACACACACACATACACGGAAGATCCCAAGAAAACTAGAATTATATTTTGGAGGATGGGCCCCCTGTAGTACAGGCTTCCTCCCATTAGGTAAGTGTTCTGGGAACCCAGCTACCGTTGTTGTAAAAGACTGCGTTTGGCTTCAGTGAATTTTTTTGGGGGGGGATTTTTTTCATCATGTTTGCCCATTTCATGATGGGTGATTTACAAATGCACCTGCCCACACCATGCTGAGAGTTCAGCAGTTTTTTTTTTCTTACCAAAAATGGCATGACCCTTGTGCTTCCATTCTCCCTATTCACCCTATCTCACCCCGAGCATCTATTTTTTTGTTTCCCTGGATTAAAAAAGTTCTCAAAGGGAAACATTTTGCCGATGTAGAAGAGGCAAAACAAAAAAAGGCAGAAGCACTGAAAGACATCAAAATTGATGAGTTCAAAACCTGCTTTGAGCAGTGGAAGAAGTGTCCCTTAATTGGTGTATTGCGTCAAATGGAGAGTACTTTGAAGGTGACTGAAGTTTAAACAAATACACAATTTTTTATAAATTCCAGATATTTTTGGGTCCCCCTCATTCACATATATACAAATACATATTATACACACACACACACCTTTTCAGAGGCAATCTTGTTTTGGTATCTAGTGAGAGACCCACAGGCAGAGAAAGAAAACCAATATTTACTAAGCCCTAGTATCCAAATCACAGAGTCCTTCTAGGCGAGGTGAGTTAAACCCAGCATATACATGCTAGTCTACTATTTGTACCCATGACAGGAATTTCTCATCAATCATGGCACGCTGTCTGGCTAAGCTGTGATGACTGCCAGGGCTCTCATGAAGGGTTGGTGTCCCAGGAGGAATATGTTTTAGAGGAATTAACCCAGTAAGACTCCCTTTGGATATGTGGGGTTTGTTGTGCATGCAGGACATGTTGGGGGAGCTGTGCAGTGGGTAGTTCGATATGGAAGACTAGAACCTTGACCAGAGGAGAGATCTGGGTGGAGAGAGAGAGAGACTCCAAGACATTGTCATATAGCTGGGAACAGATTGGACCTCGGAGAGTCAGTAATATGATACCCCTGGATTGGATCCAAGGGTTTGGGTGAGGCCACAAATGGAACTGTAAGGGACTGGCTCAAGAGACAGAAGAAAAACCAAGAGAGTGTATTAGTGAGGAAGCTGGAGGTTAAGGGCAATTTGGAGAGAGCTGTTGATGGTGTTGAATGTTGTGAGGGATCTGGTGGGTACAGACTGGAGAATGTCCATCTGATGGTCATGAGGAGCTTACTGGTCACCGTGGTGAGGGTGGTCTCAGTGGAGCAGTGGAGGTGGAAGCCAAATTCAGGGATCAGGGCATGAGCTGGGTGTGAGCAAAGGCTTGCTCAGTGCAATCTGATAAGGGAGACGGGGATACGTCTCAGAAAACCAACAAGATTACTGTCATTTCTTGAAACTTAAACAAAAACTGAGATCACATAAAAATTTCAGCTGACTGTGTGGAAAAACGTCTGAGGAAAAATGAGCATGCTTGTGTCTGCCAGATCCAGGCTGCCTGTCTCGCATCAGACCTGCTGCACTATTGCCTGACATTCTTGCAGAAATGGGTCCTACATGGTGGGGAATTAACCTCCATTACCTACACGCCTTGTGAAAGCATATTTATTAACAAGTAAAGTATAGAATCCCTAAGCTGGTGTTTCTCACAGAAGGGTCCCTGTGGTTACCTGCATCGAGAATCCAGAGTGCTTTATAAATGTTGAGCCCAGGGGTGCAGGCTGGACCTACCAAACTTGATGATTTCATGGTGTAAGGCCCAGTTTGTTTGTTTGGATTTTTTCTGAGTCAGAGTCTTACTCTGTTGCCCAGGCTGGAGTGCAGTGGCACGCTCACAGCCACCTGCTGGGCTCAGGCGATCCTTCTGCCTCAGCCTTCCAAGTAACTGGGACTACCGGCACGTGCCACCATGCCCCACTCATTTTTTGATTTATTGTAGAGATAAGGTCTCACCAAGTTGTCCGGGCTGGTCTCAAACCCCTGAGCTCAGGCAATCCTCTCACCTCGGCCTTCCAAAGTGCTGGGATTACAGGCTTGAGCCATCATGCCTGGCCAAGGCTCAGTTTTAATAAACTCTCTAGTTTGGAGAGACCTAGAAGGTATTTTTCCAACGTACAGCTGATGATGTGAATACTCTCTAGCTATTCAAATCATGGGATTCTCCAGCAGTTTCCTGCATGGGTAACTGAAGCCAAATTAAGGGCCTTGCCTGCTGGGCAGTTGCTCGAAGCACACATCATAGATGAAACTTAAAATATTCCTGGAATATACAACCGCAAATTGTGTCTGCTTCTGTCAGAGTAGATAGTAGGCAAAAAACCACGTTATTAGCCTCAAGCTGCCTTCATTAAATATATTTTTGGAAGAGTACAAGATGGCTGTCAGCTAAGATGTATGATTCAATGTTTCTTATTTAAAACCAGTTATTCATTTTATCTAAGTTTTAAATCTTGTAATAATTTTTAAAAAATAAAATAACCTTTATTATAGTCAGCGAACTGCTAAATCTCTCTACTGATGTTCTTAATGCAGTTTTCTTTTTTTCATTCAGCATATGTTTATTAATAAATAGCACTACAATGATTATTAGAAGGAATGCATCACAAAACTGTCTAATGTGTTCTGGTTTGGAAAATTGCCAAGGTCAAAACAAAACCCAACAATAAAAAAATGCCACTCAATAACCAAAAACCCCAGACCTCCAAAACTCCAGAAATAAGTGTAAGAGTTACTTGAAAGTGGGAAGTGTTTTGCTTAAATTTATCAGAAAATGGACTCTGACCTGGCCAGCAGAAGTAATTAGGGAAGATTCTGCTTCAACCTAAGACATTGATTAGCAGAAAATTAGTTTCACCTCATTCCACTAAATACATGTAGAACAAAAGCTACAAAATATTGGTTTGAGGGAGTGCAAAATAATTGGCTTGTCTAAGTTGCCATCAACCTTGGCTGAGCCCACAGGTAATCTTGACTGTGTGAAATTATAGAATTAAATAACTGAAAAAAGTTTAGTTCCAACAAGTATTTTTTTTTTTTTTTTTTTGAGTTGGAGTCTCACTCTGTTGTCCATGGTGGAGTGCAGTGGCATGCTCAGGGCCATTGCAGCCTCGACCTACCTGCTGGGCTCAGGCAATCCTTCTGTCTCAACCTTCCAAGTAGCTGGAACTACAGCCACACACCACCATGCCTGGCTAGTTTTTGTGATTTATTGTAAAGATGAGGTCTCTCCAAGTTGCTCAGGCTGATCTTGAACCTTCGGGCTCCCAAAGTGCTGGGATTACAGACTGAGCCAGCACACTGGTAGCTAACAAGTATTTATTGAGTTCCAAGGGAAGACAAAGTTTTTGCCATCACTGAGTGAACAAGAGTAAGACAGATATTAAGTAATTAAAAATATTATGATATGCTTTTTTAGGTGAGTCTTGTGTGTTGACACTTATGACAAAATGTCTTCAAAATTCATGACATATAACACATACAAAGAACATATTAAAATGCCAGTGCATACAAAGTGGAAAAGCTTAGCTCTCTCAGATTCCATTTACTTTGAGTTTTAAAGAATACAAATATTCATCAATTTGTACATTATTTGTTGTCCTTTACTACTGTAAACAATACATATAGTTTGGTTTAAAAAAAAGAATACAAATATTAGAAATGTGACATATAAAAAAAGAAAAAATAAACAAATAAATGTGACATACTAAGACTAATCCCAAGATTTCATAGTTTTTGTCTGAGAGACTATCCAGACTTTATTCCTTATTAGCTAGCATTGTCCACAAATCAATTATTTATATATTTTATAGGGCTAATGTTGGAGGAATGGTTAAAAGATTAATATAGGCAAAAGTGCTGAAATGTTTTCATCATCATGAAGCTATTAGTCAAAAGTATTTGCCCAAGACCTTTTAATTGTTCACTTGTTTTCATCGTAAAAATCATCTTTTTTGCTTAAATAAATGGAATCAATAATTTTTATCAACTACATTTTCTTTATTTATATTATTATTATTTTTTCTCGAGTCATGGTCTTACTCTATTGTCCAGACTGGAGTGCAGTGGCATGATCATGGCTCAATACAGACTCAAATTCCTGGGCTTAGATGATCCTCCCACCTTAGCCTTCCAAGTAGCTGAGACTACAGGCACATACCGCCATGCATGGCAAATTTTTAAAATTTTTTTGTAGAGACAAGGTCTCACTCTGTTGCCCAGGCAAGTCTCAAATTCCTGAGCTCAAGTAATCATCCCACCTCAGCCTCCAAAAGTGCTGGGATTACAGGCATGAACCACCATGCCTGGCCCCTATTATTCTTATTACTAAGTTAGTACGAAACCATTAAATTAACAATGTCTCGCTTTTGTATAAAAATGTGTTCCTGAAATGCAGTGGTGTTCATCCTGAAACATGCATGCTCTTAATCTTTGGATTTAATCTGGAAGGACAGATAAACGGTGTAACGAATACATAAATAGTTTTCAGAATCGTGTTAACCTGTTATTGAGTACAACAAAAGCCTCTTTAATTCAGAGATGTAATCACCTGTTAATTTCTCTGATGGATGGTTTTGGCCTTTTCAGAATTTAATCAGCCTGATTTTCTGAGCTGGAAGTTAGAGGCAGCATAAAATGTGCAGGGAAGCCCCATGTCAGAACTTGGCTATCTCCCAACAAGAATGGACTCAGAGGGATTTCTGCCTATGGATTTTTAATTACTCACATGGAGCTAGAAGGAAAATAATCTGGCAAAGTCTATAGTTCAGTGAATAGGTTGCATTTTGACAGACCAAGGTTAAAGTCCTGATTGTGTAGTGACAGGCTGTGTGACTTGGGCAGGGGTAAAACCTCACTGTACCTCCATTTTCTATAGTCTGGAGTCTACTTCCTAGACATGTGGTAAAGATTAAGTGAGAAACATATTTTTAACTCATCTACCAATATATCATGAACAGAGTTGTAGAATGTTGCTGAAAAATAATAATGAAAAAGGATGATACATGTATGTATGTTCCTTAAAAAAAATTAAAAACGCTTTAAATATATACTATTAAAGAATTTACAAAGAAGAAACACACTTCTTTCAGAGCAATGCCCTGTGATGAGATGCTTGTCATTGATTTCAAGAAGTGAAACATGCGGCCAATGGAAGCTATTTGACTTTGGAGAACATGGCCTCTTTATTCAGCTAATGGGAGGGCAGAGGTGTTAAGGATGTGAGAAATGCTTAGCCTCACTGACCTCATTTTCCAAAACATAGCTGTGCTGGCGGTGAGATGGAGGAAGAAGGGCCCTTGCTGAACCCACTGGTTCACCCAGGATGCTGACCGCTGATATGCAACTAGACAGTTTCACTTTCAGGGTCCCTAAGGTAAATGAGGTCCATTCCCACTAGTGGCTTAAAGTTCGCACAAAGCCTTCTCATGGGATCTGGAAGGAGGGAGTTCTTCTAGAGAGTGGGCTGGGCTCTAATCCTTTACTGTGCCAGATGCACACCTGGAAAAAACACAACCCTAGCTCAGGAGAAGTCCAGGAATGCACATCAGAAGGTGCACAGAAATGGGGCAAAGTGTGACACATTAAACACAAAGATGACATTGATTCTCATCTGTGTGAATTCCTGGGGTGACTGAAGTGTGGGAATCAATCTCAAAGAGGCTTTGACCTCATAAATCTTGTGGTATTGGATTTAACTGGCTAACTGGAAACTTCAATTTGAGTGGAAAAAATAACTTGATCTTAGGTAAATCCATTCCTTAATTGTGGAGGGAGGAAGACTTATTGGTCTGCATCAGGGGGGAAGTCTACTACTGGTTATTTCATGTAGACTTTGAAAAGACTCCTTGAATTTCAGAAGCAGGCATAGCTGGATTGTGTCTTCTGAGTCATTTATGATGTCTCTTGTGGCTGGTTATCAATGAACCACGTCATTGTTCGGACTTGGTGCCCTAGCTCTGTCTTTGTGTTTGAGATGGAATCAACACAAATATTTGCCAGTTGAGTCTCCTGTGCTGACACAATGCTAAATGTTGGGGGTGCAAAATATGAACAAAACTCTTTGGTGTTGTGGAGTTCACACTCTAGAGATGGTTGAATACACAAAAAGTGTTTCCATTCTAACTTCTCATCCTCTCATGGACTCACCTACAATTCGTAAATTTAGCAACCTGTTTTGAGATGTAGTCAATGTGAATTAAACTTCTGGTACAAACTCACTTCTTTCCTGGAGTAAATGGAATGATACCTTTTATGATACCTGGTGGTTCCCAAAGATCAATAAAAAAAAAAGTTAATGGTTAATGTTTGACTGAGGGTGAAGGGAGAGGCTGGGAGGCAAACCAGTAGGAGGGAGTGTCCCCTGGGAGATACTCAAGTCGCAGCAAGAGTCTCAACAACCGAATGGAAGGACATAACTTTTCACCACCGTTTTGTTAGTTACTTACAGAAAGGTAAGGACTGACATGTCTTAACTGTGTCAATAGTGTATTTCTTCCAGAATGACAAAATAGATTGGAGAGGGGATGCTTAAAAAAATTGCCAGACAAAATTTATTTCTTGAGATGGGCATTGCGGGGAAGGGAAAGTTGTTCCTGGTGTGACATTTTGCTGGCAGAGCACAATTTCTTTTGTGGTTTCTTTTCATTAGTCTGTATTTTGCAAATTAATTTGTTGAAGTGGCTTTGGTTGAATCAAGAAATCAATGGAATTAAAAGGAAGATTGAACCCTTTGATGTTTAAATAGGCATTACACCTATTCTTTATGACTAATGTATAAAAGTGCCTAGCCTTAGGATAATCTGGGACTCTTCTAATATAGAAATTGGAGTTGGAATCGCATTCTCACAAAGTGTGTCATCTCTCAAATGTGGTTCTCAAAAGAAATAGAGCATTCTGTCTATTTCTTGAACAGGATTCAATTTGGAATTCTTAGTATTGTCTGGGACACGGTGGAGAAAGGTGAGTGCAGAAGAGAAAAGAAGGCTTTTTGACATTGCTGAAATAAGAACTGATGACAGCGATAAACCTTCCTTCACGACTGGGAAAGGAAGGTTGATGGGCATGTCATTCAGCTTCTGGGAGAGGTTTTGGTCTTGGTGGTGGGTGTACCACCTGCTAATAAGTGATTATCTTGGAATGTTAGGTCATGTGCAGCTTGTTGGTATCCTCAATGGTCCAGTTTTTGTGTCTGCCTTGGTATTTTTTCTTTATTATGAATGACGTTATAAGGACAGATGTTCCCTGTTGTAAGGGATGCCAAGCAGAAGATTGGAAGGACAGTTCATTCTCTTGCCTTTATTGTGTTCAAAAACTGAAATAGCAAGTAAGGCATTTGAAAGAAGAAGGAAACACATGTTTAGATGGAAGGAAAATGGACGATATTCAGCTCTTACCAGGAAACAAAATGAATCCTTTACTGAGTGAGGGTTTATAGAGGATCATAGGGTATGTAGTTTATGAGTCCATAGGGTTGGCCAGATGGGTGAGGCCGATTTCATTTCCCAGCCAGCAGGCACTGAGCAGAGTTCTTCCACTCCCTGGACCTTAATATTCTCATCTATAAAACCGAAATGCTTGCCTAACCCAGTAGTTGTGAGAAGGAAATTAGGTAAGTTGTTAAAGAGCTTACTTACTACATTGCTTGGCACATGGTAAACATTTAATGAATGTCAGGGCTCCTTTCTGTGAGAAAATTCAAGTAGGTGACTCAAGTCAAACTGAGAAGTTGCTGTCTCATTCTCTAGGAAAAAAAGAAAAAAGAAAAAAATCAGTAATGCCACAAAAACAACATCTGCCATTGCACAAGAAAGCAACTAATTCTATGCTAACAAAGAGGGATCCAAAACATAAGATAATAAAACTATCAAGTATTGCTTTATTTTTAAAATAAAATTATTAAAAAGCCCCTGTGATGGCTCCCATATAAGTCTTCAGGTGAGGTGTAGGTGTGGCATCCTGTGAAACTCACTGAGATGACCCCTGAAAAAAGACATTGCTGTTCTAGGCATAGGTTTCATTTCTAGTACCTCCTCCTTCTTAAATAAAGGGTAAAATATATCCTGGCAGCCACTCAACCTCTTGTTTCATTGTCAAAGGAAATATGTAGAAAGGAGAGTATGCTCCCACTTTTTTTCCATGTCAAGATGGATGACTCTGAGAAGGAAAGCTGGCATTATCCTTTCTCCTAAGGTCCACAAATAGTGCTTATGCAGATGCTGGTTTACATGGGTAGAGAGATACCTATTTATTCATTGGCATGATATTGCCTTCATTCAGAAATCTCTGGTTTTAAATTTAGAATGGAGTAGTTGTTCTGTAGCCTGCTCATTGGTTATCTAAATAAGGAAAGACATGTTGAATTTTGTTATCTACCTGTTTGTTACTTGCAAGAACAAACAGGAATGTTTACTTAGGTGTGAGAGATATTAATCTAATAAAAACAGATATCCACCCAGTGATCAAGGTCTTAATTATATTAAAGATAATGTTTTCATGTAAGCAATATGTAACAGACTGAGCTGTAGTTGGTTGTTATGTATATGGTACAAAAAACCCCAAACAAACTTAATTTCTCTTAAAATAATCTGTAAGACTGACAGGGAATTCTCTTGTCCATGATGGTCTGAGTCAATAATTTCCTACCATATTTGTATTATTTAAAAATATTAGAACTTGTAGTTCTTGAGCAAGGAACAAAGAAAATCAAAATGACAAATTTGTTCTCTTAATATTTGAACTAAAGATGAACATACCTTCCTGCCACAAGGCCGTTTCGTCAAATGGCTCTCTGTTGGACTCTGCATTCAGAATGACACCCCCTTCTCCAACTTCGCTGTTTCATTTTTGAAATGAAATACTTGCCTAATCTGATAGTTGTAGGATACTGTACTGTAGGATAATAACGGGACCCATGCTATAGCTTTGTTGTGTTTTTTAGGTGAAATAAGTTGTTCAAAGTGCTTAACTTAGCTTGCATTGATTGAACATTTCTATGTTTTTAAAGTTTCAGTTATTAAAAAAAAATTCAGCAACCCCCTCAGGTCCCCTTCCACTGTGGAAGCTTTTCTGTCCTCTTGATAAATCCTGCTTTCTAAAAAAAAAAAAAAAAATCATGAATGAGATTTCATAACGGTATGGCACCCTTTATTAAGTAGAACTAAATTAATTTTCCCTTACTCTCCTACCCATCCCAATTGTCAGTTATGATTTAATTACAGAAAGAAGAATGTTAGCCTGCCTTTTGTAAGCATGATTGCACATTTTTGTCATTAAAATTCTTGCTACCGTCACCTTGTAAATGAACTAGTTTTGCAGCAAACTTTTTTTTTTTTTTTAATTCTTTGTTGTTTAAATTCTATGGGATAGACTCTAAGTCAGATTTACTTCCTATTGTATTTCTAGGGCCGGAATGTGTTCCTTTATTATCTTAACAAAATGCTCATCTGTACCCTTTGCAACACATGAAGAAATGTTGTGTGATATGCAAGGAACACTTTGTCAAAAGTAATGAAGCCACCTTTTATGAGAAACAGTGATTCCAATTCTCTTTAGGCTAGGGAAGACCCTAGGAATGTTGCTCTGTGAGATATGGAGGAAAGAAAGTTTGTCCCCAGCCTTCCTATGTGGGTATCTGAAGTGCAGACCTGCACACCTCAGGGGATTCAATGCTGAAGTCCTTACTGTCTACCAGCTTATGACATCAGGGAAGAACCCTGTGGGATAGCCATCTGTTTTCCCTTACATTCAGAGCTGGGACATCCTGGGGGACTCTGTGGTGAGGCCTTTCCTCCCGAGGTGACCCATCATTGCTTAGTCTGGGAGGGTGCTGGGTGGAATAAAAGTCAACCAGGAATGAGCATGACTGCATTTCTCAAATATTCTTTAGAGCTCATTATTCTTTTCTTTAATATGAATAATTAAGCTAGTCATTGAGATTGTAATTGATCATATACTTTTAAACCATTTTAAGTCCAGGGAACCATCTCTCCTCCCATGAGCCTATCTTCCTTTCATGAACCTATTGATAGAACAAGTATTCACCCCCAATTTTGCATGTGTATAAATCTAGCTTTTCATGTACTGAAAGATTGGCTTATCTATATTGTGGAGTTCAATGAGAGAAAAAAATTGCTTAGGTTTATGTGTTTATGTGTGTATTGGGCATGTGTGTCCCTTTCTCCATCCTTCCCTCCCTTCCTCTCAGCTTTAAAAACAAACCATCCAGCTGCCCATTCCCTCCTCAGGTGGCATAATCAGTCTGAAGTGTGAGGCAGCAGCCCAAATTTATGCCTGCTAGCTTGTTTCTAGCTTATTAATGGCCACTTTAATTGGGTCCTTAATTTATCAAAAGTGTCAATTGGTCAGAGCCTCCTGTGGTTCTCTAAAACTTTAGTGATGCAATTGGTGCCAGAGATTTGTGAGTCAGACCGAAAAGATGGGCGTGACAGATCTGAGAATTACTTGATGAGCAATGGTGTGAAAGAGATTTCCCTCTAGTCCTTATTCCTACCTCGCTTTGCCTTATAATTTATGCAAGATACAGTGCAGAGGAAAAATAAATGGCACACAGGATATTTGGCATGATTTGGTCCTGGTGGTATGAATTCTAGTCACATTCCTTCTTGCCCCTACTACATTATGATAATTGAAAACAAATCTTGCAGCCCTCTCCTTTTGCACCTTCTTTGTTCTTTGGAGCTGTATGACTCAACCTTAGTGCTAGGTAAGTTATTTTAATTCAAAGTTCTTCATTTTTTTTTAACCAAAAGAATGAGAGATGACTGATTCTTTTAAAGATTTGTCCATCACTAAGCTTTTTGCAAGGGGGAAAAAAATCAATGCTTATATGTTGACTTGTAAATTTGAAGATCTGGGACCTAGAAATTTCCTGTCCTTACTCACATAATAGGGAAATGACAAGACTATCTAAAAAAGTCTTAAAGATGCTTGGAAGCTTTGGAGCCCAGGAAAAAAAAAAAGAAAAATCAGTAAAACTTTGAGTGGGCCACCTGGGATGCCAAGGGCAGAGGGTATCAAATAACTGAGTAAACCCCCCTTGGAGGCCACCCCTGTCCTGGGATGGCAGTGCCTTAAGCTATCAAAACCAGAGTTCCTTGGTGTGTTTGTTTGCTAGGGCTGCCATAACAAAATACCATAGAATGGGTGACTTAAACAATAGAAACTTATTGTCTCACTGTTCTGGAGGTTGGAGGTCCAAAATCAAGGTGTCAGCAGGGTTGGTTCCTTCTGAAGGCTGTGAAGGAAGGATCTCTTCCAGGCCTTTCTCCTGGACTTGTAAATGGCCGTCTTTATGTTCACACAATGTTCTTTCTTTAGGTACGAGTCTGTCTCCAAATGTTCTCTTTTTCTAAGGACATCAGCCATATTGGATTAGGACCTACCCAAATAATTTCATTTTAACTTCATTATCTCTGTAAAGACTGTTCCAACATATAAATTTTTTGTTGAGGAGAGGGGCACAATTCAACCCATAACACTTGGCTTGCTAAAAAAGAGGAGACTCCTGGGGTGAAAACTCAGAAATGAGGAGAGTCAGTGTAACACAGGAATCTATTTGCTGTAGGAACAAAACCCTCCAGGCAAGTGCAGCCTTTTTCTCCAGGCAGGGAGTGGGTCATGTCAGCAATCTGAAGAGACAGAACAGTTATGTTGTTTAAAAAAAAAAAAGAGAGAGAAAAGAAAAAACACTTTAAAAAAATTTTGGAATGGATTAAATGATACTTGGTGTTTCATTATCAGTACTTTTGGTGGGGGGGATGAAAATTAGCCTGGTAGTGTGACCTTGGGCAAGTCTCTTAGCTTCTATGATCTTTTTTTTTTTGTGTGTGTGTTTTGACCTTTAAGAGGTAGGCTGTGGTAAGACCTGATTCATAGGGTTCTTCTAAGAAATCAGTAAGAAATTCATATGAAAGCTTTAGCAGTGTGTATGGCAAATTTGTTTTCAGTAGATGTTAACTGCCTTTGTGGTGTTAGCCTGGTTGAACACAAGTTCAGGATGCGGAGGGATTTCCATGTTTTCTGGGCTGTGGTAAACTAAATGAAGACAGCACCCCTAGAGAGTGAGGTTAGCAGGCCTGAGTCCCCCTTTGCAAGCAGAGGCCCTGGGTGGTGGTGATGTCTGCTAGGTGAGGGGTGTCCACATTTTTGGGACTGAGGCCTTGTTTTCAAAACTTCCTTTTTTTCTCCCATAAAAACCCCCTGTGTTGCTAAGGGTATGCTTGACCTCTCAGATAATTGCCGTAGAAACTACCTGAATTCAGTCCTTGTACCTGAGGGAAACACTGACAAATTGCAAAACTTCCTTGCAGACAGTTGAACCAACTATTTCAGGTTGTTCAGATAAAATGTCACCGAATTTGGAAATCGATTCCAATCCTTTCTCATAGTGTTTGTGAGGAAACCCATTACATGTGTATGACTTGGTGGTTTCGGGCAATTTCAGTTGTAAAGGATGGTTTCCTTTTTCAGCATTATCAGGCCCCAGGGCATGATATGCATTAGTGGAATTATGACTTTGTAAGGAGGAAATCCAGATACAACTTGTTTGAGAGACCCAAATCTGATATAATCCTAGCATTAGTGTAGTTTGCTTTGAACCACTCAGGTAAAGGCTTTGTCTTGCTGACTTGTTTGGTCATGAGGACGTGCTGTGGAGGCTGTTTCTGGAATATTTTCATTAGCAGGCTCCTGAAAGCTGGGAATTGTGGAGGGAAACGCCCTGCTGGACAATGTTTAAAGTTTTGACTAAGCAAACTTGGGTGGCAGAATGAATTCTTGTTTGATTATACTGTTCCAAATATTAATGCATTGAATCTCATAAGTCCCAAAGGTAGACATTATTATAATCCCTGCTTTAAAGTGAGTAAATGGGGCCACGATTCAGTCAGTGGAGAAGCTGGGACCCAAAGGAACCATGCTAACTCCGGGGTCTACACTCCTAACAACTGCATGTGTGGTAGATTTGTCCTCAAATAAATCTCAGCACTCTACACATAGGAGTGGAAAGTAATTACTTCTTTTTAAAGCGAGGGGATAGACTAAACGTAAATGATATAATAAAAGATAAGTGCATTTTTACTTTTTAGGATGTCATTCAAACATCACAGATAGTGGCTTGTCTGAGCTTCTGACTAAAATAAGGCATTCATACTCTTTTTTATTTGCTTTTCTACCATTTAACTTGTATTTCTTTGGAAGATGAAAAGTGCTAAAAAAATCAGCTCAGGGAAAGTTGATATATTTCAATTACTTCTGAGCTATTTATTGAGCAGAACTCTGTTTGTGTATTTAAAAGAGAAACCACCCTTTTCATTAGCAATAAAAGTGCATTACTTTGTGTCAAAATGAAGCTTTAAATCTCAAATGTTTCCCTTAACATGTTATGCTTATTCTTAAGTTCTTATAGATGAGAACAAATTAATAAGATATTCATGTTAGATAATTACAAATGTTTTAGAATTTAACAAACATCTGTTGAGGACTTAACATATGCAAGACATAGTATAAAGAGCCCTGAGAGGTTTAAAAAAAAAAAACTAATTTGAAAATAAGGCCTCTGCCCTGAAGGATTTTCTTTACTAATAGAGGCGGTTATGCCAACAGGTAAATATATGATAACAAAATGTTGTCAGGAGGGGCTTCAAGAGGAATAATCTTCTGGCTGGAAATCAAGGAAGGTTTCATGAAGGAAGTAGGATTTAGATCCCAGTTCATGAGGATAGACTCTGTATCCCTTGTTTTGGTACCCTAGTTCTTAGCACAGTATCTGACACAGAACAGAAGCTTAGTTCAATGGTTTTTAATTAAATGAATAAGTTGAACCTAGAGGAGAAGTAGAAACAGTGATGAGAAAGGAAAGCCTCAACCTGACCCCATGAAGCAAGTGTCCATTGTCCCTTTTCTCTGGGCCAGGCCTCAAGCCAGGTGGGAAGAGCAACAAACACCAAAGCTGGGCAGCAGGCAAGCTCAGGGTGCAAAGTCCATTTGAATGGGCAGAACTGGGTGTGGAAAGGGAGTGGGAGATAAGAGAGTTGAGAACAGCACTGGAAAGATCTTGAATGCTTAGGAGTTTGAGGAGAAAGATTCCCAAATATTGTCTGCATTTTTTACTTCAATTAAGCAAATATTGGTTAATAGCTGATCATGTGCATTTTATTAATATTAACAAAAACCAGTTAGACTTAAGAATGCCAATTTATTCATTTGTATATATATTTCATCTTGCAATATGCTAGAACCTAGGGTTGTTATTTGTTTCTATGTGTTTCCAAGCCAAATAGGTAGCCTAAATCTGTTGAAAACTGTCTCGTTGTGTTTAACTATGAGTTCATTCTAAAATGATGCTTGGACATTTCAACCAAATGAGTTCTGTAGCAAACACTAATTTCTATTTTTTTAATTTTCAATTTTTTTCCTGCCCTGAGATTATATATATGTATATATGTAAATAAATCAATGTAAGGCATATAGATATACAAATGTGAGGCATATATATATATATATATGTATATATATATATATATTTATTTATTTATTTATTTTAGAGTTGTGGGGTACAAGTGGGAATTTTCTAAATAAGGAGGCAATATGCAGGTGAAGTTTGGGCTTCTAGCTGGCCCTCTCACCCCCAAAAGTGAACCAGGTACCCAGTGTGTGGCCTCGTGTCCCCGCTGTCCTTCTTCTCTGTCCTAGCAGTGTGCAACATCTGCCAGTCCCACCCTTGTACTAGCGTGACTAGTGCTCAGGGCCCACTTAGCAAACATTAGTTTTTAAACATTCAAGGAGTTTGTAAATCTCAGAGTCCTGAAAGATTTTAATCCTAGCTTTTCCTTAAAATAGCTGTGGGGACTCAGGGAAAGTTGTTTAATTTATATAGCATATACGCATTTATATATATATGTCTATGCCTACATCTACGTCTGTGTAGATACTGCACAATGTAGGGTACACTAGAAAGAGTTGAAAGAGGCTTTGAACTTTGTACTCGACAGATCTGGTTGGACCAAGGCAGTGCCACTTCCTAGATGTGTGTCTTTAGGAAAATTGCTCGACTTTGAACTTCAATTTCCTCATCTATAAAATGAGAAGAACAATTCCCTACTCATTGCATCTGTGAGAAAATTATAGGAGCACACACTTATTATTAAGCAATTATTACATATTTTCCATATGAGGAAACTGAGGCAGGGGGAGGTGAAGTAGCACATGCATGGCCACACAGCTAGTCAAAGGCTGAGATGTACCACTCTGGTGTTTTGTTTTACTTTGCTCACGAAAAGTTATCACCAAAACATCAAGACCTCTCCACGCATCTGCCCCCAAGGTGATGCTTAATAAATACTTGTTTCTTTCTTTATCTTTCAGAACATTGGTGAGGCTAAAATGGGGTAGCATTTTTAGCATTTTTACCTTTTTAAAAGTTCAAATATAGGCTATCAAAATGTAAGGCATTTAAATTTTTCAGGGTCAAAAGTTTTAGAGTAATTAAAATGTTAATGAACATTTTTCTCTGCTGGTGATATATGTTAATATAGAAAAACTAAAAAATAAAGAAAAAGATGAAGAAGTAAGCCAGAGCACTTATAATTCCTAGAGATAATAAAGTGATTGGAATTTTAATGAAATGCACACATTTTTTATTTCCTTGGTGTTTTTGCTCATTTGTTTTTTGGCAACCCAATACTGTGATAGGCAGCATCCCTGCTTTCCAGGCTATGTGGAAAATATATCTCACATCTTAAAATAAGTTAGTCATGACATATCTCAGGGTGAAGGTTGTGATTTTTGTGAAATGTGAATTCTTTTTTTTTTTTTTTTTTTGAGTTGGAGTCTCACTCTGTTGCCCAGGCTGGAGTGCAGTGGCCGCTCCCGGCCACCGCAGCCTCGACCTGCTGGGCTCCGGCGATTCTTCCGCCTCAGCCTTCCGAGTAGCCAGAATTACAGGCATGTGCTACCATGCCCGGCTGATTTTTTTATTTATTGTAGAGATGAGGTCTCGCTGCCCAGGCGGATCTCGAACCCGCGGCCTCAGGCAATCCACTCACCTCAGCCTCCCAAAGGCGTGGGATTACAGGCTGAGCCACCGAGCCCGGCTGAAATGTGAATTCTTAAGAAAGAAAGAAAAAATAATAATGAATAGAAGAGAAGATAAAGAGAGTCTGGGTTCATTTTTGGTTTCTTTGGGAGTACTAAGAAGTACATTTTTTCTTAGATGTATTTCACAGGTAATAACAATATTTAGAAGACCAAAGAGACAACTGGTGAGGTCTTTGAGTAAAGGGTCTTTGAGGTCTTGAGTAAAGCATTCCTTGTTCTTTTCCACTTGAGGATTCTCATATATTAACAGTTTTGAATCAGAATTGCAAATATTTTTTAACTAGTTATCTGGGCGTTTGCCCAGGTATTTTCCCAATCCATATACTAAGAGTGAAAATGACACTGCCTATCATTTAAGACTCTTAAATGGAAAAGACCACAATAGCGTGAAGCAGGTAAAAAAATGGAATCACCACAGCATGTTTCAAGATATTGACTTGTACATTGTTGTGGATGAGGTATCATGAAGCTACTGGAAGACGGGGCTCTGTGACAGAGGAGAGGTTGACCTTTAGGGGTCACTTTTTACTAGGTTTATAACTGAATATTGTCCAATGCTTCTTCCTGACTGGAAAGATATGATTTCAACAGACTGATAATTAACCACTTTTCTCTCTGGTTTATTTACAGGAGTTTGAAGAATACCATGATGTCTCAAGCCCATCTTCACTCCTTGTGTCTTCTTATACTTTATTTGGTAAGAGAAGAGGGCATTCTTCTCTATTTATTTCCCAGAATATTTTCTGCCATCCTTCTACCCCATACCAGGAAAAGAGTGGTTATCATTACTCAAAAAAAGGTAGCTTATTCAGATTAAATTTTGTATAGGATGGATACACATTTTGTCCTCATGCAATATTTTTAGGGAAATGGCTCCACATCACATGTCTGTGCTTCAACTAGGGGATGTGCTACTTTCCCCTCAGCTCCTAAGAGTTAATAGCATTTAATGCACAAGGTTTAAAGCAAATCTGTCTGTTCATGTACAGCTCAGGGAATATGGAAATAAGTTATACTGATATCTGTATGTATTAGTCTGTGTCCCTTAATCTTGACTTTTTTTTTTTCTTTGATCATGAAGTTACCACCAAAACATCAAGAAAAACCTTTCCTCTATTTTCTTATCATAAATGGTTTGCCATTTTCTGGTCACACTTGTTGTTAGCTATGTCTTGAGTTAGCCTTATTGACTGACAGGTTTCTGGAGCTTGGAGTTAGATGGGAACTTGAGAGTCCCAGCCCTCGAGTGGGGTGCCATCCTTGTTTTATCCATGAATCTCCTGAGGTTCATAAAGGTTGCCCCCAAATTTGTTGTGTTATCAAGCAAGAGCTCACACAGTTCAAAATATTTACAGAGTAAAATAGAATTAAACTTGTAAAGCTGTCAGAGACTTCTTGCTGCAGGAAAACTGTACGTCTGACTTTATGAACAACATGTGTCCTCACAGCCCAGGGGCTCAAGCTTGAACCCAGACTGTATAAGGACATTTGACCTCTCTCCTCATCCTACTCTCTCAAATGTCCTTTGCTACCTACATTATCCTAATGTGGTGGTGAAGTCAGATCTGGTTTCAAACTTGCTGCTGCCACTTACCAGTGATAGGAGCTTAGTAAGCTTTGAACTTCAGTTTCTGCCCCGTGAAATGGGTCTAATAGTAGTATTTGTCTTATGGAATGTGGCGATTTAATGAAATAGTGCATGTATAAAGCTCTTGGACAGTGATTGGAACAGTTTAAGCACTCAGTAAATATTATCTATTATTACTACAGCATTTTAAATATTCCATATCTACATCCATATGACCCTAACCTCCATGAAGAAGGGACTGTGTTTAGTCATCTTTGCAGATTCAGCACCGAGCAGACTGCCAGAAACAGGGGTGAGATAAAACATGTGATTATGGACTTATACTAAGAAACAGCAAGATCTAAGTAAGAAAGTGAGAAAGAAGGTTCTATCACAATACTTGATATTAGTGGGCTCGTTTTTTTCTTGTCTGAGAAGGGACATGCATTTTTCTTCCTGGATTAATGTGAAAGCAGTTTCCTTTCTCTACTCTCACCCTAGTGGGATTTCTACCTAGAGTGAGAAATACTGCCCAACCACTGCTATCAGCAGCACCTCACCCAGGAGACAGCCACAAGCACAGCAGTCTCTGGGTGAAGCCAGGGAGGGGGATTTTAGGGGTATTGGGATAGAATCACTTCTCTCTTCTGTCTCCACCCACCCTCTACTCCCAAATCCTCTTCTATGAAGACTGGAGGTATACTGGGAACTTCTTACCTTCCATATAAGGCTTTATTCAGTAAAGGTACTAATTTAGAACAATTGTCAGTTATTTATTCTGTGCTGTGAGTGGTTCTTCTCTTTTTTCCCAAGAGTTTTCTTAAGAGGGCAGGAAATACAGTATAGATGTATTTCCAGGGTTCAGAGGAGAGAGCGAGTAAGTGATTGGGTGTTCGAAAAAAGGTGCTAAATGGGGGAGGTGGGGAAACCAAGGAGGAGCCACCTATTTTAGAGTTTTGCAAGATGGCAGGTGCTGCTCCCTCCACCTCCTGCATAAACCCACTCTCTTGTCCCTTTACAAGTCTCTGCCACACTAACCTTCCCAGTTCTGGGGATATGGCTTGATGACTCATAGTTACACATGAACTTTGAAATCTTTATAGTCCCAATGACCATGTTAATGGGCACAAAGAAAGAGATTCGTTGCCTTGATATAAGGACCCAGCTTTGAACCCTGGAACTGATTCTCCCTGGAACCTGATTCTTCTCTCCTGATGGGTGGGCCAGTTTGTCTGTGTAGGCAAAGCACAGCCTTGTTTGTAAGGTTTGCCTGGTGAATGTAGTTTGTAGACACTTAGCTGAAAGGCTGATGGCTTGCTGATATGAGTGCAAAGTAGTTTGCTACTAAGCAGTAGCTCCACAAAATGCACTACCCTCACTTGCACCAAACATGGTGGTACCTGGACATCTGTATCCAATTCTTGTGCCCGGCCTTCCAGAGGAGTTAATGAAGGTGGAGAAGATGTGGGGAGAAGAGTGGAAGGAAAGAAGAGCTCCCAAGGAAGATAAACTTAGAAAGGAGGAGACGGGATAGAATCTGGTAAAATTACTTTTTGAATTTAGCATTTAGCTACAAGTAATGGGAAATTTGACTTCAGAGCATTTTACATAAATAAGGATTTATTTTTCTCAGATAACCAGAAGCCTGAAATGGGCAATCTAGGGCATATTTAGCAGTTCTGTGATGTTATCAGGGACTTGGGCTTCTATTTGCTCCACCATCTTTTGAGTTGGTTTGTTTTCTCATGATTCCTGATAGCCAGCCACCCTGGACACAAACGCAGACACAAGGTCCATTGTCTCAGCAAGAACCATGGGACGGGCAATGCCAGCAACAGCTGTCCTTTTTAAATTTGGAAAACAATAGCTTGATCTGACTCCCCCACATCCCACCCCATCCAGCAGACTTCCCCTCTTGTTTCATGCTCCAGAACTGGGTCACTTGGCTATCTTCTAGGCTGCAAGGGAGTCTGGGAAAGAAACCACTTGGCTTCCCAACCTCTGTGGTATAAGGCAGCAAAAGAGAGAGGCTGGCAGTGGCCTGGGGGCAGCTAATCCAAGGACTTGCCACACCTTTAAGGGAGAGAACACCCGATTTCAAAGCCCCCTGTATCCTCATTTAGTATTGCTCTTTTACCAGACATCCAGTATCAACTTTGTCAAGGTTCACCAAAGTGAGGGATATAGTGTAGGACCTTTCCCCTGATCCCTGGCATACTGATTGCTTTAGGTTATTGCCAGCAGGCAGCAGTTTTCATGGCAAGAGCATACTCGCTCTCCCTAAAGAAGTGGAAAATAAATTGTCTCCCCACCTCCACCAAGTTCTTTTAATTCTTTGGTTTTCCTTGTCTAGTTCCAAATAGCATCAACTTGCCCTAACACACTCCTGCTTCTAACTTATTCCATCCCTGATTTCCAACACCAGTGGGAGACCCAAAGAACCACCCATGAAGGAGGTGGCTGACTAAATTCCTGGTCCTAGGCGGAGTCCCTAAGTGCGTGTATGACCAGCTGTCCCTTCTTGTGTGCTCCACTCTGATTCATGTCTGTCTTCAGAGGTGCCATCATGGTGAGGACCACGTGATGTTCCCCATTCTCTGGGGTTGGGAATAATGGGAGTCACACCCTTGTGCACATACCCAGTGTATCTAGCTTTCCCTCCAGGTTGTCCTGGCTGTTTCTGTTCCCTCTAGGAATACTGATGGGTAGTGACTGAGAGGGCTGGTTCAGGGTCAGAGGTTCAAATCCTGCTTCCAGCCTATGTGGGCAGATTCCTTAATCTCTCTGCATCTCAGTCTCATTGCCTGTAAAACAGGGCTAACAATAGTAATTTATTACCATAGGGTTGTTGTCAGGATTAAATGTGCATAGGAGAGGACTCCCATGCACTAACTCAGCAAGTGTGAACCATTCTTACCCTCCCAGCTGCGCTTACTACTATCCCAGCCTGGGTGTGGCTGTCTGCAGAGGCTGTTTGGCTTTCAAGTTTAGGGTCTTTATATTTTAGAACCATTATGGGGCTACTGTTTGAAGTAAACATTTTATGTTTTTTAGTATTATTTTTTTTCAAATGAATGTAAAGAACAAATCAAATGTTAAAATAGTAAGCTTTTGTTAAAGTTACAGTTCAAATTCAGATTCAAATTTGACTAAAATTTACCACGTAAATTTTACATGAGTTGTAAACTCAACTATGAGTTGTAGGAGCATTGTACCAAACACGTCTGCATATTCTTGTCTCTCTCTTATACATTTCAATTGTCCTTGAGGTGACTGTGACACTCCAGAGTGTTGGAATCTGCCATAAATATCTTTATAAAATAATCAGAGTAGAGGGAGGTGTTTCATGAATCTGGTGTAAAACCATGTAGAATTTAGAATACAGAGTGAGCCTGTGGGAGACCATGAACTTTTGCCCAGTCAGACCTGCAGGTGTGCTGTGTTAACCTCTTTAAGCTTTGTTTGTAATATGAGGATGTTAATATTCTTTTCCCAGGGCGATTGCTCAGATAGTCAAATAAGAAAAGCAATGCAAAGCGCACAGCAAGCTACTTTGACCTGTAGAGCCTCAACCAATGTTAGACCCCTTTCTGTCTGTTTTGATCAGATTTCATGTTTTTAGCCATGATAGAATCCTATGTTTCATATATCAGTTCTGAAAGCCCTAATAAACTTAACAGGTGACATGTATTCATAATAGATGCTAATTTTCTCTCTGTCTTTGTTAACAGACAACTGGATATAGCCAAGAGGGGAAGTTTAGTGGACCCCTGAAGCCCATGACATTTTCTGTTTTTGAAGGCCAAGATCAGAATCAAATCATATTCCAGGTAAGTGCTCCCCTTGATCACTGTCCTCTTGATTTTGTATGCTCTCTTGGTGGACTTTGACTTCCTTTTCTCCTGTGCATAGGAAGATAAAATAGAGGCATGGCAATCTCATTATTATTTCAGAAGCGAAGTTAAACAGAGAGATGAGTGGCCTCAGGGTTGTAAGAGTTGTACCTGACATTCTGATTTCTCAATCATCTCTGGGGCAAGTGTTTCACCCCCACCATAGGGAGCTTGGTCCCTGTGGCTCTGCCCTGGAGATGAAAGGGAACCTGGCTCTGGAGAGGAAATGGCCATCTGACCCTCAGGGCTGGCTGTCCAGTGAGCCTGATGCTTGAAGTGTTCGAAGATGTGACCTCTTTGGAATCAGCACTGGAATGGCCTCTGTCTGCCTTCTCCTCACCCTTTCTTCTCAGCTTCAGCCGGGACCATTGCCAAGTCACACTTATGTAAAACAGTATTTAGTTAGATAAGTGTGAAAAGCATCAGGGCATCACAATGAGGGGTGGCCTGCTGGTGGGTGTGAGGGAAGAGACTTCAGCTTTTAAAGGCACAGAAATAATCCAGGATATGTAATGGAGAAGGAGAGCAGACAACCAGTTGGCCCCAGAGTTGTTGGAGGATGCTTTGATGAGCCTCTGGGAGGTGCCCATGGCCCCTCCCCCCCCCATACACTAGGGAGGCAGCAGAGAGTTGCTAAACTACCTTCTAGAGATGATTTAAAGTGCACAGGAGGATGTGTGTGGGTTATATGGCAATAGCACACCATTTTACATAAGGACTCGTGCATTTTGGTATCTGTGGGAGTCTTGGAACAATGCCCTGCAGATACCAAGGGACAACAGTATTGTTCTAGACAGTTCGCCTCCTCAAAGGAAAGACTGAACAATGTCTCATCCTCCCTTTTCTTTCCTTTCCCCTCCCTCCTCTCTTCTTTCTCCTTCTCTCCCTCTTTCCCTTCTCTTCCCCTTTCTTCCTTCCTTCTTTCCTGTCTCTTTCACTCTTTCTTTTCAGACAAAGTCTCACTCTGTGGCCCAGGCTGTAGCTCAGTGGTGCAGTCATAGCTCACTGCAGCCTTGAACTCCTATGCTCAAGCAATCCTCCCACCTCAGTCTTTGAGTATCTGAGGCTACAAGTGTGTGCTACCACGTACAACTAATTTTTTTATTTTTTGTAGTAACGGGGTCTCGCCAAGTTGCCAAGGGCTGGTCTCGAACCCGTGGGCTCAGGCAATCCACTCACCTCAGCCTCCCAAAGTGCTGGGATTACAGGATGAGACACCAAGCCCTGCCTTTTCTTTTATGTGATACCAGATCAGTGTAAAGGGCCTCAGAGTATGAGCTGGCTGGAGTGTGCACACAAGTCTGTACAACCCTGCCATATAGGGTATTATAAGGGGCCTTGACCCCTCCAGTTAAGGAAGTAAGGTACTCAGGAAGCAGTGACTGTGTTGAGACACGGACAGGAATTAACTTGGTGAGGAAGAGAGGAAAGAGAATTCAGCAAAGGCACAGCAGGGACAGCTGCTCTGTGCTGAGAGAGGGTGGGGCACGTAGAGAGGCCTGGCAGAAGGCCATGAGGCTGCTGAGGACAGAGCCAGGAAGAGAGGGTGGGGAGAGGAGGCTGCAGAGGCAGGAAGGGCCCTGACCCCTAAGGTGCTTAGGTTTTCTCCCAGAAGCAATGGATCTGAATCAAGTCTCCATGGAGAAAAAACCACTGGCTACAAACTGAAGGAGGAAAGGGAGGACACAAGGAACTGGTTAGGTGTCTATGACAGACTCACAAAAAATTTAAATTCCTCCTTTACTTATTTTCTCTGCCCTGCTAGGGAGTACTTGATGGTAGATTCTCTGATGTTTTTTATTCCTTTCACTTGTGTACTATACTTCACAAGCTGATAAGAACATCATGTGCTAGGCACATCTTCATTTTCTTTTATTAACCATGTATGGAGTGATCCTTGTCTTGTTCCTGATATTATGGGGGAAGCTTTCAGTCTTTTACCATTAAGCATTATGTTAGCTGTGGGATTTTCTTAGATGTCCTTTATCAGGTTGAAAAGTTACCTGCCATTCTTAGTGTGTTGAGTATTTTTATCAGGACAGGATGTTGGATATTCTTCTAGTTTTCGGAATAATTTGTGAAGGTTTGTTGTTAATTCTTCTTTACATGTTAGGTGGAATTCACCAGTGAAGTCATCTGGTTCTGGGATTTTCTTTGTGGAAATTTTTTGATTACTAATTCAATCTCTTTACTTGTTATAGTTGTATTCAAATTTTCTATGTATTTTTGAGTCAGCTTTAATTGTTTTTGTATGTCTATAAATTTATCCGTTTCACCTAGGTTGTATACTTTGTGAGAAAACAATTGCTCACAATATTCTCTTTATTACTCTTTATTTCTGCAGTATTTGTAGTGATGTGCCCTTTTTACATTCCTGATTCTAGGTATTTGAATATTGCCTCATTTTTCTTGGTCAGTCCAGCCAAAAATGTATTACTTTTGTTGATCTTTTAAAATTATCAACTTTGTTTTTGATAATTTTCTCCTTTTCCTTTATAGTCTCAGTTTCATTAATTTCCTTTCTGATCTTTATTATTTTCTTGCTTTGGGGTTATTCTTCTTTTTCTAGTTTCTTAAAGTATATTAGGTTGTTGCTTTGAGATATTTGTTTTTTTAAATATAAGCACTTCCCTCTAAGTACTGCTTTATCTTCATCCACAGGGTTTGATATGCTATGTTGGTTTTTATTTTCATTTATCTCAAGGTATTTTTTTTTTTCTTTTTTTGAGTAGAAGTGTCACTCTGTCACCCAGGCTGGAGTGTTATGGCATACTAATAGCCACTGCAATCTCAATCTGCTGGACTCAGGTGATCCTTCCGCCTCAGCCTTTCAAGTAGTTGGAACTACAGGTGTGTACCACCACACCTGGCTAATTTTTTGAAGATTTGTTATAGAGATGAGGTCTCGTCAAGTTGCCCAGGCTTGTCTCGAACTCCTGGGCTCAGGCAATCCTCTCACCTCCACCTCCATAAGTGCTGGGTTTATAGACGTGAGCCACCATGCCCAACTATCTCAAAGTATTTTTCTAAGTTCTCTGTTGATTTCTTCTTTGATCTGTTGTTTATTAATGTTAGTATTTCCACATATTTGTGATTTTCCCAAATTTCCTTTTCTTATTGATTTTTAATTTTATTCCATTGTGGAGTACTTTGTATGACTTCAACCTTTTTAAACTTATTGAGACTTATTTATGGCCTAATGTATGATCTATCCTGGAGAATGTTCCATGTAATTGGCTTTTGTTAGAGGCAGTGTTCTTTAAATGTCTGATAGCATCTAGATGGCTTGTAGTGTTGTCTTCTATTTCCTTACTGATTTTCTACTTGTTCTATGCATTATTGAAAGTGAAGTCTTAAAATCTTCAACTATTACTGTTGAATTGCATATTTTCCCTTCAATTCTGTCAGTCTTTCCTTCATACATTTTGATGTCAGTTAAACACAAGTATGATATATATATATATATATATACATGCTGTATATGTATCATTGTTATGACTTCTTGATGGAGTGACCCTTATATCATTATAGAATATCCTTTTTTGTCTCCATAAATTTTGTCTTAAAGTATGTTTTATCTAGCAGTAATATAGCTTAATTTCATCCTCATTTTGAAGGATAGTTTTGTTGATTTATAATTCTTACTTGGCACTCTTTTCCTTTTCTTTTTTCTTTTTTTCCACACTTAATGCTTGAATGGCCCAAGTACCTTTGTGTGTCTTGAAATAATTTTGTCATTCCCTAAGTAGGATGTATTAAGTACATATTATATATTTGCCATGTGTGGCAGGCTGGGTATAGTATGGCTAGAGTCACAGGGGCTAAAGGTATTCATCAAGACAGTTATGAATTAAGAAACATAGATTTATTAAAGGGAAGATACATTGTGAAGGGCACAGTGGGCAAGACAGCAGCCAGAGTGTCTGCTGTCGGCTGCCGGCACTCTTTTTCATTCAGCACTTTGTGTCATTTCAGTGCCTTCTGACCTCCATGAAAAGTCAGCTGTTAATATTATTGAGGCTCCTTTGTATGTGATATGTCTATCCATTTTCAAGATTCTTTCCTGCTGCTTTCAAGATTCTCTCTTTATCTTTCAAATGTTTGATTATCAGACCTGGCTCAGTGGCTCAGCCTGTAATCCCAGCACTTTGGGAGGCCGAGGCGAGAGGACCACCTGGGCAACTTGGCGAGACCTCATCTCTACAATAAATAAAAAATTAGCTGGGCATGGTAGTGCACGCCTGTAGTTCCGACTACTTGGAAGGCTGAGGCGGAGGGATTGCCGAAGCCTAGCAGGTAAAGGCTGCGGTGGCCAGGAGTGTGCCACTGCCCTCCAGCCTGGGTGACAGAGTGAGACTCTAACTCAGGGGAAAAAAAAAAAATTTGTGTCCAGGTTCGGATTTCTTTGAATTTATTCTATTTGGAGTTCATTGAACTTGTTGGATCTATAGATTAGTGTTTTTCTTAAATTTGGGAAGTTTTTAGTCATTCTGTCTTCAAATAATCTCTCTTCCCCTTTTACTTTTTCTTTCTTTCTGGGATTTTTGTTATGCATATGTTTATTTGCTTGATGGTGTTTCACTGGTCTCTGGCTCTGTTAATTTTTATTCTTTTTTATTTCTGTATTTTAGGGTGAGTAATCTCAACTGATCTATTTTCAGGTTTGATGATTCTTTTTTCTGCTAGCTCAAATCTGATTTTAAAAGAGCCCCTTCTAATGAATTTTTCAATTCAGTTATTGTATTTGTCAACTCCAGAAGTTCTATTTTGATAATAACGTTTATATGTCTTTATTGATATTCTCTATTTGGTAAGACATTGTTCTTATACTTTTATTTAGTTTTTTAGAGATGATTTTCTTTAGTTTTTGAATCTATCTAAAATAGATTATTTAAAATCTTTAATTGATAAATCCAACATGTGGGCTTTCTCAGGGACAGTTTCTATTGACTATTTCTCCCCTCCCCCCCATGTATGGGACTTATTTTCTTATTTATTTGTGTGCCTCATAATAATTTGCTGAAAATGAACATTTTAAATAACATAATGTGGCAACTCTATAAATCATATCTTTCTTTTCTTGGAGTTTGTTGTTGTTGCTGTTTGTTAGGTGGCTTTTTGAACTAATTCTGTGAATTCTATATTCTTTGTCATGTCTGGTCACTGGAGTCTCTGCTCAGTTAGCTTAGGGTTCAGGTAATGACTAGGCAGAGATTTCCTTGAATGCCTTTAACCAATAAGTCTGCTGGCCTTCACCAAGACACTTTGTTTGCATGTTGAGGCACACCTTCAACAGTGTAGCAGGCAGCTTGCAACTCTGTCCTAGCCTTCATTTCCTGCTCAGCAGAGCCTCCAGGTCAACCAGGAGTGAGAGATTTGGGCTTTCTCAAACTTTCCCAGGCATGTGCACAGCAC
Organism: Cephalopachus bancanus; assembly: GCA_027257055.1. Taxonomy (NCBI): domain Eukaryota; kingdom Metazoa; phylum Chordata; class Mammalia; order Primates; family Tarsiidae; genus Cephalopachus; species Cephalopachus bancanus. The sequence continues at coordinate 389,811 of JAPVLO010000045.1, forward strand.
TGCTCATGAATGTGCTTTCTAGATTGATAAAAATATAGCAGAGATTTTCGCAGGCCCCTACGGACAACTCATTCCATGACTTTTTTTTTTTTTGAGTTGGAGTCTCACTCTGTCGCCCAGACTGGAGTGCAGTGGCTGCTCCGGCCACTGCAGCCTCGACCTGCTGGGCTCCGGCGATCCTTCCGAGTAGCCGGAATTACAGGCATGCGCTACGACACCCGGCTGATTTTTTTTATTTATTGCAGAGATGAGGTCTCGCCAAGTTGCCCAGGTGGGTCTTGAACCCGCGGGCTCAGGCAATCCACTCACCTCAGCCTCCCAAAGCACAGGATTACAGGCTGAGCCACCGAGCCTGGCTGACTTATTTTTTTTTTAAGTGTTTTGGTCAGCTAACTTTCTTCAAATATTATCACTGCCTCAGGAAGCTGTAATATTAAACAAAAGTCTCAGAAGAAAAATTGTAGTGACTTCTGAGTCTGGTCAAATAAAGTCAAGCCCAGCAAGTAGGTATTCCCAGGGAACTGCCAGAGAGGTCAAATGATGATAGTTCTTTGGTGTTGGGGCTTTTGGGAAATTTCAAACCCTTCTTATCCCCACTGTGGTGCTGTGCTTGTGAGGTTGTTGGTTTTCAAGCCTACTTCAGATCTTAGGAAAGGATGCTGACATTAGCCACATTAAAACAATACTTGGTTTTACTGATATTCAGTAGTTTTTTTAAAAAATAAACATTCTCTGGATTTTGCAAGCGTTTGGTTAATTTTCCAGGTTCTGAAAAAGATGATATTTATGATTTTTGCCAGTGTTCTCATTTTTTGTGAAGGAGCAGTTTTTTGCAGTTCCTCACTCTACCTTTTCCACCAATGTCCAGGCCTTTTTCTTAAAACACAAAATGCCAACACTTTTGTTTATCATATAAACAGTATAATATCAACAAGAAAACATGCACAATTATTCATATGTAATCTTACCACTTAACATACCACCTGCTGTTGTGTTTTTAAAAAAAAAATCTATTTACTGCCCACTGAAGTGAATACCTTTGATGCTGTTACATCATCTAAATTTACTCTTTTCTTTCTCTTCCTTTCTTCCTCCCTCTCTCCCTTCCTTCCTTCCTTCCTTCCTTCCTTCCTTCCTTCCTTCCTTCCTTCCTTCCTTCCTTCCTTCCTTCCTTTTGTGTCAGAGTCTCACTCTGTTATTCATGCTGGAGTGCAAAGCATGATCACAGCTCACTGCACCTTGACCTCCTGGGCTCAGGTGACCCTTCCACCTCAGCCTTCCAAGTAGCTGGGACTACAGGTGTACTACTTATAAATAATACTTATACCGCAGCCATGTAGCTTATTGTTTCAAAAAATTTCCTTAGGATAAATTCTGCACAGTAATGGTGGCTATCAAAGGCTACAAACATTTTATCCCTCAAGTTATTTCCAAAAGGATTATACAAATTTGTATTTTCATCAACAATAAGTGTGTTTCCTTATATCCTTAACATTGACATTATGGTAATTTGTTAAGAAATATGTTAAACTTAATGAAGTTGAACAACTTTTATGTCTTCTTAGTTTTATGTGAATTGTCTATTATTGTGATTTTTAAAAGTGCTATGGTTACATAGACCATGAATATAGTGGTATATTTTCTTTATTCCTGAAAAAGTAATTAAGAGGTTATCACATAGCATTATATCAAGTTGAAACCACTTATAAGTTGTTTTCCTTGATATTAACATGTCTATTAATTTTTGTTATAATTTTAGAAGTACTAAATGACAATTTTTTATTCTAGCAATAAAAATACCCTTTAAAAATTTTTTTACAAGCTCGCTTTACAACATTACAGCATTAACTTTCAGATATTCCCTGGAAAATGTCTTTTAACCTTATCTACAATTTAGATTGACTTTGTCAATGTAATGAATTTGCTTATACATTGTTTCTTGAGGAAAATGTGGTTTGAATGTTACATAGTTAATGTGCAAGCAAACTTTTAGAATGTACCACTGTAAAAGCTAGGAATTTCTTATTCAGTGATTGCACAAATGAAAACTTTACCTGAAATCAATGACTTTCTACAAACTACACACCATTTTTTCCCTTATAAACTAATCTATTTTTGCCTTTTCCCAGTTTATGGCCAATCCTCCTGCTGTGACTTTTGAACTAACTGGAGAGACAGAAGGCATATTTCAGATAGAACCAAATGGATATCTACATCTCATCAAAGCCCTGGACAGGGAAACAAAATCTGTTCACAACCTCCAGGTGAGTTAATACCAGGTGAAGAAATCTAACTCCAACTCTTTTGGGCATCCTTTGTACTGGAAGTATTACTGGCACCCTCACCCCTTGCATAGAATCTGGTTAAGCTCTCCTAACATTAATGGCATGCTTTGTGAACCTCATATGTCCATTTTTTTTTTTTTTCCAGCTATAGAGGGAATGGCAAAGGTACCCCCCGTTTTAGGCTGTTTAACCAGGGTAACCCAATTTACATTGCCAGGACCTGCAGATGGCATTGCTCATTCAAGTAAGGCCGTGCTCAGGGCACCTGGATCAAAACCAAGCCAACACTCCTCTGATACTTCACTGGTATTTGTCTGTGGCTATTGCGTGGGCCTGGGACCCACAAAGCAGCAACTTCAGTGCTGGGATGGAGCTCCTTTGGGCCTTGGAAGTAGCAGACGGAAGCAATGGCCAGAGACTTACTAAAAAGACCCTTCTCCCTTTCTTTCCCCACTTAGTTTCACAGTTGGTATCTGAATACCTAGGTATGGCAGAGAGCTAACTGTGAAAAAAAGAGCAAGCCAAAAGCTCTCTGTCTGGTACTTCTGCTACAGGCCCTGCGGGCTGACCACCATAATGGCTCTTCAAGAAGACATGGTGCTTCTATAACCTTAATGGTCAAAGTACTCTCCTTTCATGAAATCCAGCCATTCAGGACAGAGCATGCCTGGCGTCCAGAACACCCTGCTGCTGGAAAGTGATTGTTCTGACTAGCCAGGCTTAACTGATAAGGCCCTTTTATTTTTGCAGCTCCCAATTTGGACTTTTTTGGGTTCTTTCTCCTCTATAGTCACCAGGTCACTGGTTCTTTAAGGTCTAATTTTCCTCAAATGACTTCTGGGCATGTGATATGAAGTCCAGTCTCACCAAGGTGGTTTCCTTTTCCTCAACATCAGGTTTCAGCCCTGGATGTTCAAGGAGCGATAGTGGAGGGCCCGGTCCCCATCACCATAGAAGTGAAGGACATCAACGACAATCGGCCCATGTTTCACCAGTTCAAGTATAAAGGCACAGTGAGGCAGAACTCTCGCCCAGGTAACAGGCAGGAGCCTGGAGATATTTATGGAAAGATGGAAAGGTGTCAGTCAGAAGGGGCAGATTTGTGTGGCTAGCAGTGGCAGCTATCACCCATTAAGCATTTAGTATTTTATTTAAATTTCACACTGATCCTCTGCAAGTTGTTTTATTATCCCTATTGCTTCAGAGCACAGTTTCTCACCCTTGGCACTATGTATTGACATCTGGGGCCTGATCATTCTTTTTTTTTAATCAAGGGTCATTCTGTGCATTTTGGGATGCTCAACAGTATACCTGATCTCCATCCACTAGATGCCAGTAATAACACCCCTCTCCACCAAGTTGTGACAATGAAAATGTCTACAGACATTGTCAAATGTCCTCTAGAGGGCAAAATAACAGTAATAACACCCCCTCCACCAAGTTGTGACAATAAAAATGTCTGCAGACATTGTCAAATGTCCTCTAGAGGGCAAAATCGCCCCCAGTTGAGAAGCACTTTTGTAGAGTGAGCTGTAAAACACCTTACTCACCTCTGGAAAGGTGAGCTCACTCTCCCATATCCTCTTAGGAACCTACACTGTCATAGTTGCTGCTGGTTTCCAGTTCTTTTTCATCTCTTAAGGCCAACTGCCAACTATGACTCATCCCTTCTCTATGTGGCATTGACCATCTACCCTTCATTTCAACAAAAGTTGTCCATCAAGGCATACATGTGTCTAGCAGACTCCTAGGAAGGAGCATCGCATCATAAGAGTACACAAAACAAAAATGAATATTGGACATCAGAGTTCTCACAAAGACTCTTGGCCGTGCTCATCAACTCACCATCAAGCTTCACATTATGTTGCTTAATCTCTTCTTTCTCTCAGTCTTCAATGCTTTCAATAATTCAGCGGAATTTTTTTGTTTTTACTTTATTACATGGAGCAATTTCACTTTCCCTATCCCTGAGGTTGCAAATCAAAGATCACTAGGACTCTGCTATGGATAGGAAACCTCCAGAACTTCTCTGTCCTCTCTTCATTAATAGGCTCTTCTAGAGATGTGGTACTCAAATGTTTTGGTTTCAAGACTTGTGTATTCTTTTTAAAAATTACTATCCTCATTGCTCTAGAGCACATTTCTCAACATTGGAACTATGTGTTGACATATGGGGCATGATCATTTTTTTCTTCTAAATAACATTTAGGCCTCAAAGAACTTTTAGACATGTGGGTTATATCCAGTGGTGTTCTAGCAAAAGTTTAACAGCTGCTTCTCTGGAGGGCAAAGCACTGACTTGTAGCATTTACCAATTTCTACATTATAAATATGCTCACCTATTTTGAGCTACCAATAGTGCTAACAATTTACTCACAAAATGTCTTAAAATTCAACAGTTAGCTCATCTGAGTTGGTCCCAGTATATTACTGGTTATATTTGTCCATATTTACTATATTAGAAATTAAAACTGAGACATTAAAATAAATTTATTAATTTAAAATAACTCTAGTAAACATATGTTAATAAAAAGTAACTTTTTTAAAAAGAAAAAATTAGTGACAGGAATGGCATTGCTTTAATTTCTGCAAATCGCTTTAATGTCTGGATTAATAGGAAACAAGTGCATTCTCCTGACTCTTTCTGCTCTGTTACCATGTGCTATGTTGACTGAAGTATATGAAGAAAAATTAGATATTGGACAAGAGAGGAATATTTTAATAGTATTTTCAGATAACTGTGGGCATTCTTTGCTACAGTACCCAAACTCAACAAGTAGTGGTTTCTTACGATTAACTACAGTGTGGAATCTGAAATCATATCAATGACATATTTTATACTCCCTTAAACTAAAATCCATTAAATCATCTTGTACTTTGAATGGATCTTTTATACATGCATGGTTTTTAACTCTTGTAGACCCCTTGAAAGAGTTTCAGGGACCCCTGGAGGTCCCTGCACCACATTTTGAGAAACCCTGTTCTAGGGAAGAGGAGCACAAAAAAGATGTATTTCCCCGCTGATATGAATTCTTGCACCTTTTCTCATTCTATTTCTGCTTCTTAGAAGGCAACAGCAGCTGTGGTTGGTGTGAGTTTCTGAATTCTGTATATATACACACACACACACACACACACACACACACACATATAAGCACACATACATATATACACATACATATATATACATACATACATATTTATTTGTTTATTATTTTTCTGGTATGTTTGTTAAACAGGAAAGCCCTTCATGTACGTCAATGCCACAGACCTGGATGATCCAGCCACTCCCAATGGTCAGCTTTTTTATCAAATTGTTGTCCAGCTTCCGAACGTTGACAATGTCATGTACTTTCAGATCAACAACAAAACAGGAGCCATCTCACTAACCCGGGAAGGTATGTTAAGGGATGCCCTCTTAGAACTATCTCAGTCAGAAAGAGGGACTGAGACCTGTCACTTTCAGAGACACTTCCTTTTCTCGTCTCCCCTACTTTCACAGGTGCTTGGGAATTGGATCCTGCTAAGAATCCTTCCTATAATCTGATGGTCTCAGTGAAAGACATGGGAGGCCAGAATGAGAATTCCTTCAGTGATACCGCATCTGTGGATATTACAGTGATGGAGAATATTTGGAAAGCACCAGAACCTGTGGAGGTGGTAGAAAACTCGACTGATCCTCATCCCATCAAAATCACGCAGGTAACAGCGAGAGCCTACTAGATAAATGGCCTCACTTTGGAGAAACCCATCCTTATGGTCTTCACTGATACATTTATTAGGTGTGTTTTTGCATAGCATAATTATAAAGCAAATTAGATCACCTCTGGCCTCATGTCTCTGCACTTCACCATCCTGGGCAGAACACTTGAATTCAGATATGTAGTTGAGCTTTCAGAGCATACTCTACTCATCCTTGCCTTAAAAGTAGAAAGTAGTGATATTTGTTGTTCCCTGTCAGTAGTGTGGGATGTGACCGCTTCACAATGGGTCGTATGGGGTATGCGCATCATGTATTTGTGCATGGTTTGAGTTTGGGGTACAAATATTTTTGCTTCTTATTCATTCTTGTGGGAAAACTCTTGACCCGATAGACTCATCCCATCAAGGGCTGAGAAACAGAGGCAGGACTGGCCAAGGGTAAAAGAGTCAGAGTAGGCAATCTCTCCTGTTGGAGCCTCCTACTCGTCCATCTCCTGTGTGTGCCTTGTTCCTCCATTCAAATGCTCCTCCTTCTCCACCTCCGTGGGTTCCCTGAGCCCCCTCCTACCTTAGTTCTGGAAGCCCATGCTACATTCTACCCAGATCTGATCTTTTTTGGACGCTCAGGAGGTTCCTTGACATGAAAGCTATGGATTAATGGGAAGTCCCTGGATTTGGAAGCAGATAGCCAGAATCATGTCCTTGTTCTATTACTTTAATGACTGATTATGAATAAGTCATTTAACTATTTTGAGCTCCAATTTCTCATCAATAAAATGGGAATAATAACACCTCTGAGGGCTGTTGTGAAGATTCACTGAGGTGTATTTGTGAAAGTAGACAAAAGATGTTAATATCATGAAGAATGTACTAGTCTGTAGTTTCCCTGAAATTTTTTTTAAATGACACTATTGTTGTTAAGGGGCCCTGGAATGGCCTATCCCATCACATGTATTGTCTAATTCAAAGAGACCTTTTCTTTATTGAATGTTGAATTAATGAACTTCACCTTCAGAAAAATTTTTCTAAAAAAAAAAATTAGGGCAACCCCTTCAGGTCTCCTCCCACTGTGGGAGATTTTCTGTCCTCTTAATAAATCCTGCTTTCTCAAAAAAAAAAAGAGAAAAAGAAAAAAGGATAAAAGAAATTAAAGCAAGAGGTATCCTGCTGTCCCAACTGAGAAGGCATGTCTGCACTCATTGCCATGAGAATTTCAGATCTGGGGTTTAGACTAAAGTCTTCCTAGCTATTATTTAGCTTTTCACCATAGGGATCTGTAAGTGCTAAAAAGAACTCATACACTTGGTTGCTCTTAGGACTTTCAAAGAAAAGAAGTTCTGAGATGCCACACCCAACTTCCAGGCCTGGAGAAAGTGCTTTGGGTGTGTTCTGAAGCTCAGGAAGAAGAGAGAACAGAGCACAGCTCAAAAGAAAAGAATTCAGGCTGAATTTTTAGGACACAAGAGGAGATTGCTTTAGAACTAGAACTAAGAACATAATCTTTGGCATGGACAGTGAGTGATGCTTAAATAACTAATAAAAATTGTTTCCTGGACCTTCCCAGGTTGGTTTGAGAGAATGATTTAGTGTGGAAATTTCAACTAGTTGTAAGACCTTGGGTAACTCACTTAAATTTTTTGTACCCTAATTTGATAAAATGGGGATAACTATAGACTCTAGTTCATAGGACTGTTTGAAAATTAAATAACACATATAAATGTTCAGAGTTGTGTCTGGTGTGTGGTAAACCCTCAATAAATGCTAACATTAGTATTAGAATATCAGAAGCTGGGCTCTGTCCATATAGCAAGTAGACTGATCTTACTAGTGAGTTTATTTACTTTTTTTGCTCGGCTGTTTACAAAACAACCTTAGGCATTGGCAGTCATTCTTATCCTTGAGATTCTAAGACTAAATATTTAGAGGAGGAATGTTCTCATTTATGTATCATTTGTCTTACTTAAAGAATAACATGGGGGACAATTTAAAGTGGCTTCTGTTACTCCTGTTTGTCTTCACTGGTGAGTTTTAGAAGCTCGTCAGACATCGTGGCATAGTCCTCAGATAATAAAGTAGATTTTGTTTCTTAAATTGATGTTTGATGGATAGGAGCTTTCACAGGAAGACTCTAAAAGAAAACAACATACAACCCCTTTAGAGGGTTTACAAAGAATCCCTTTAGAATGGAAAAATTCTCTGGTGTGCTTTTTTTGAAAAATGTAACTTGGTGGTTTTAAAAAAGAGACTAATTTTAGGTTGAAAATTTTAAAAATATAATTCAGTTGTTATAAGAAACCACAGACATACAAACAAGGTTGTGAAAAATTTCAAAGTGAGAACCAGAAAATTGTATATTTCCTTTCCAGTTCTCTCCGATCAAATGTATCTTTCCTCACAATTCACTTTGGGCCCACAGGTGCGGTGGAATGATCCAGGTGCACTTTATTTCTTAGTTGAAAAAGAGAAACTGCCAAGATTCCCATTTTCAATTGACAAGGAAGGAGATATTTATGTGACTCAGCCTTTGGACCGGGAAGAAAAAGATTCAGTGAGTAAAATGGGAAGAGTTTCACAGGCAACAGGACAAAGCCCTATGCCCATCTACAGTTGAGGGCAAAATTGGTTTTGCCTAAAACAAACAAACAAACAAAAAACTCCATTTCAGATCCCAGCATATTATTAGCTTTCAAAGACATGATAATTTCCCCACAGTTCTGCCCCGTCTCATTTTTTCTTATTTTCTAGTTCTAAGTAAATTGCACATAATGGGGTAAATAAAAGAGAAATGAGGCGGCTATTTTCTCTGCCTTTTACAGGGGGTGGTGAGGGAACCTTGTCTTAACTCTGACCTTCATGTTGCAGTATGTTTTTTATGCTGTTGCAAAGGATGAGCAAGGGAACTCACTTTCATACCCACTGGAAATTCATGTCAAAGTTGAAGACATTAATGATAATCCACCTTCATGTCCATCACCCATGACTGTATTTGAGGTCCAGGAGAATGAAATACTGGGTAAGAAATACGAGCTGCTCAATGCTGTGTAACTGTTTCTCTACAATAACTGGAATTCCTTTCTCCTCCCTGTTATGCAAAAGGAAAGGCAGGTAGACCTCATTGGGGTCAATAATCCATATCTAGTCCAGCACAGAGGTTGAATGTACCTCAGGAGTCAAAAAGGTACAGTATTTTAGATCTAACAGTATAATTACCACCACCACTACTCACACTATTACTGCTGCTATCACCATTACCACTATCACTAGCACCATAACTACCTACACTAGTATAACCACCTACATTATGAAATATCTCATCTGCAAGATTTTCCCATAAATTATCTTATCTGACCTCTGATAAGTTCCTTAAAAGATAATCTCATCACATTTGCTAAATAAATAGACATATACACTCAAAGTCAGAAACCCTGAAGTAAATTAGCAACACCAGTGGAAGTTGACTTTGGACGCTTGAGCATCCCTTTCTGAGAAGCTGATAATAATAATTCAGGAGGTTAATAGGTGAATTTCAAGTTCTATCTATTTTTGTCCTTTTCGTCTTGACTTGCTTCTTTCTTTCACTGTGTCTCATAATAGCTTTAGTTTTATATAGGAACAACTGCTATAAGAGCGTTATAATTTCTGGAAATTTTATGACTTCCCTGGATTTGGGACAATCCTTGTCCGTTTTCTCCTTGGTGTTGAGCTCATTGACTGAGCAGGTTGGCATTCCTTCAAGCTGTCACTTAACTCTTGCCACATAGGAAGAGTTAAATGACAGCTTGAGGGAATTTCAGTTACTTATAAGGAAGGATCTTCTCACAATGACAATTATTTAGCAATGGAATATGTAATAATAACGAACAAACATTTGTGACATCACCCTTTTTGGAAATCTGGGATAGTCTGTGATGCTGAATAAAGCTGAAAAACCTCTGAAGACCTTTTTAGATGATATCCCTAATTTTTTTGCATTGGGTCATTTAGTGTATTCATTATCTTTTGCTACATAACAAATCACCCCTAAACCTAACTTAAGACGACAAACATGTATTAGCTCACCATTTCTGTGAGTCAGAAATCTGGGTAGAGTTTAGCTGAGTTCCTCTAATTCAGAGTGAAAGAGAGAGAACCAGCAAGAAAGAACAAGTAAGATGGAAGTCACATGTGGTCTTTCTAGGACCTAATCTTGGAAGTGATTTTCTATCACTTTTGCATATTCGATTTATTAGAAGCAAGTCACTAGACCCAGCCCACACTGAGAAGGAGGTGGCTATGAAAAAGCATGAATATTAGGAGACAGGAACAATTGGGAGTCATTTTAGAGGCTGCCGACCTCATTTGGAAAGAGGATAGTATTTGTTTTCCGAGAATGGTAAAGAAGTCATTTTTGGTGGAATAAATTAAGGGGCTTAGCATGATTTGCTTCTCTATAAGTGAGAATTTATTTTGTAAAAATATTTCAGAGTCCTTAATGGAACAGTTGTTCTTATAAATCAACTGAGCATATTCTATACATGTAGCCTGAAAGAGGTGCAAGACAATGCCCCCGCCCTGTGGGGGCTTGCATCTAGCTTAGCTGACAGAACTTGCATAGATAGAAGCTGTAACAACTCAAACCTTGAAAAACTATGGAATTATTCCTCAGCATATCTATATTCTCCTGTTTGGCGTCTTGTTTTAGCCAGTATCTTGTGGAACTTGTGCCCCAAGTCTTAGCAATACTAACATTACTTCTTGAGTTCCACTTGAGATTAAGTCCTATGTATTCATACAGGAAATTTAGCCTCTTAAAAAAGCCTTGCCTCTCTGAAATATTTCTGGATGTCCCCAAGTGATGCTGGATGTCCCCAAGTCAATTTGGACTGCCACTTGTCCCTGGTCTCTGTCACTCAGAGACATGGTACTCCTTTCACTTCTGGCTCTTCTACAAAGTTCTCTGCTCCCACTGAGGGGCGTCCCCTCATACCAGCAGTCCTCATGGTGCCTCTGACAGCTGGAAGTTCCTTGTGGAGTGAGGGAAGAACAGTGTCCTCAGGGTTGTGCTCAGTTGATGAGGAGAAAGATCCAAAGCAGGGCTGCTCAAATCCTAAAGGATCACAGAATTTAGCAAGACACTCTTTCATTGCTAGAGCATACTCATGTCACAAAGGTCACATGGTTGTGATGGATTCAGAAATAAGCAGCTGACACTGCACTAGATACATTTTCTTTTCTATTGTTCATGATGCTTCCCACACCCAGACCGTGAGGCACATCTATTATGTGTCCAGCTCCATGGTAAACATAACATACATACTTCCCTTCCTGCCCCCACCCTCAATCAAAAAACCTTCTAAATTTCTATATAAGTCTGTGGATGCAGACTGATGTGGTGGAGGAATGTAAGCTAACTTCACAAACTGGATGAATTTGAGTTTTAGCTCCTACGTGTGATTCTTGCTGCATGTAAGAAACCCACAATTTTCCCACTTCACAGAGTAAGATGATCTGGAACCTGTCAGAACCCATCCAGAGCAAGGTGGAGCACTGAGTCATAGCCACTGGCTTGTGGAACTCCCTGGTCCTGAAACACAGGAATGAAATATTTAGGGTCGTGAACTTCCACATGCAGTTATCTTTGGGGTGGAGTCAGGCGTTGCGATTTTTCTATAAAGTGTCTTACAAACAACACAGGGTTGGCTTCTCCTTGTTTAGTTATTACTGTTTGCCATGTTATTAGTGTCCTAGGGCTGCCATAATGAATCACCACACACTTGGTGGCTTAAAACAACAGAAAGTATTCATAGTTCTGGAGACCAGGGGCCTGACATCAAGTTGCCAAAAGGGCAGTGCTCCCTCCAGAGTCTCCAGGGGAGAATCTTCCCTTGTCTCTTCTGGCTTCTGTTGGCTCCTGGCATTTCTTGGCTATTTGTGGCAGCCTCCTCCTTCATGTCATCATTTCCTCTGTGTGTGTCTCTGTGTTCTCCCTTCTTATATGAACACCTGTCACTGGATTTGGGGTCTTCTCTATATCCAGGATGATTTCATCTCAAGATCCTTAGCTAGTTAGTTACATCTTCTTTTCTTTTCTTTTTTTGAGTTGGGGTCTCACTCAGTCACCCAGGATGGAGGGTAGTTCCATGCCCACGGGTACTGTAGCCTTGACCTCCTGGGCTCAGGTGATTCTCCTGCCTCAGCCTCCTGACTAGCTGGGACTTTAGGTGTGTGCCACCATGCCCAGCTAATTTTTTTAAAAAAAATTTTTGTAGAGATGAGGTCTTGCTATGTCGCCTAGGCTGGTCTTGAACTCCTGGGCTCAAACAATCTTCTCGCTTCGGTTTCCCAAAGTGCTGGGATTCTGGATGTGAGCCACCGTGACTGGCCATAACTAGTTACATTTTCAAGGACCCTTTTTTCAAATAAGGTCCCATGGTGAAGTTCCAGTAGATGTGAATTTGGGGTAGGGTTACTATTTGTTATGGCTGAATGTGTCTTCCCCAATTCATATTTGAATTCCTAACCCTCTGTTATAGGCTGAATTCTGTCTTCCCCCTCCCCCAAATTCATATGGTGAAGTTCTAACCCCTAGTACCTCAGAATGTGACTGTGTTTGGAGATAAGGTTTTAAAAGAGATAATTATGATAAAATCTCCTCACAGTGAGTCCTAATCCTTATAATAAGAGGAAATTTGGTCACAGAGAGGTACAGAGTGAAGGTGCTATTAAGAAACGGGGAGGAAAAGACAGCCATCCACAAGCCAAGGAGAAAGACCTCAGAAGAAACTAACCCTGTTAACACCTTGAGCTCAGATTTCTGACCTTGAGAACTGTGAGAAAATAAATTTCTGTTGTTTAGGCCACCCAGTTCATGATACTTTATAGCAGCCTTAGTTGACTACACTATTAAACCTATTATACCATAAAAAGGGTTGGAAGAACCAAAATAAATCTGAGAGCCTTTGTCTGCTACCAATAGTTATATGCTATGTTTTCTAGAAACCTGCTTATCCAGTGAAACCATTTTGATAGATTACATGAGGCCTGTAATGATTGTTTTCCTTTCCTTTTCCATAGGTAGCAATATTGGGACCCTTACTGCCCATGACTTGGATAAAGAAAATACTCTTCACAGTTTTTTAGAGTACAGAATTGTGGAGCAAACCCCCAAACTTCCCACGGACGAAATCTTCTTGATCCAATTTGCTACGGGAACGATCCAGTTAGCCAAACGGTCCTTGAAGAAGCAAGAAAATCCTCAGTACAACTTAACAGTAGAAGTGTCTGATGAAGGCTAGTATTATACTTGCTGTCTTGAGTACAAATAATTCTTTTTCTTCTGGTTATAATTTGGTTAGGTTGCTCGAAGTACTGAGTACATGACAGAATGATGTCTTGTCCAAATTCTTTGCTTTCTATGTGAAACACACACAACACAGAGACAGCTGTGTTACTTTGTAAAGTTGTTGGAGTTAGGGTTGCAGCTAAGACAAAATTATTGTGTTAATCCAGGTCCTCTGAGAAGCAGATGCCGAAAGGAGATTAAATGTACACAAATTTTACTTGGGGTGGGGGGTGCCTGTGAGAAAAAATGGGGAGGAGCACAGAGAAGGCTGAGAGAGCCATTAGACCAGGATACAAACCTGACCCTGAAGGGAGGAGAGAGGGGAACGGAAGCCAGGTAGGAATGTCCTAGACATTCTCTGACAAGGCTGTCAGAGAGCCCAAAGTTGGCCATCAAAGGGTTCATAATCTCTGAGAATGAACGTGTCTGAGCCTGACTTCTTTGCTCAGTCACTGACTACGAGTGCCCTGTAGGAAGAAAGTCCTCAGCGCAGATGTCGTGATGAATTTCAGAGCACAGCAGTGGGTCCATCTTCAGTTGATATCCCTGGAATTGGAGGTCTGCCAGGCACATTCTGCAGACCATGATCATGAACAGGAAAATTAATTGTCTTTTCCAGTTCCTGTTTTCAGACTCAAAGGGCTCTACCTTATGAAAGTGGAGGAGAGATGCATCTTTTGGGAAACTGTCTTCTCCTATTAGCTTCTAGTTGACCCTTTGACAAAATCAGACTTCCTTGTCCTTAGAGCAAGGTGTTCTTAATCTTTGCTGGGTCACAAGACTCTTGAAGAATCTGATGAAAACCATACATTCTCAATCAAATGCACATATTCTTTAACAAATGTGTACACACACACACACACACACACACACACACACACACACACACACTTATTCAGAGAGAAACTCATTTCTGGGGCAGTCAGACTCTAGAAGGTTAAGAATCCTTTGAGTTGACTAGCACTGAATCTTAGATACCAAATGACTTAGTAACTGTTCTGGCTGCAAGGCACAGGTTACTGATGTAAACAGATACTGATGCAACTAGGGAGAAACCCAGGGTTAGCAGGTTCCAGATCAGAATATTTGAAACCTAGTAATTTGACAAATATTGAGGGCCTATTCTTTGTCTAGCATTATGTTAAGGGGTAAAACAGAATTAAGTATAATAAATCACTGAGGAACTAACAAATTTACACGATTAGTTGTCTATTCTTTCAGCAAACAGTTACCTGTTTGAGGCACCATGCAAGGTCTTGGGGATGCAGACATAAGTAAGACCCAGTATCTATCCTCGAGGAGCACTCATTCTGGTAGAGAAGGTGGATATGTGAATCAATAAGTAGCAAGGAGGCTGGGCGTGGGGGCTCAAACCTGTAATCCCAGCACTTTGGGAGGTCAAGGTGAGAGGACTGCCTGAGCCCACAGGTTCGAGACCAGCCTGGGCAACATATGATAAATCAAAAAAGTAGCTGGGCATGGTAGTGTGTGCCTGTAGTTCCGGCTACTTGGAAGGTTGAGGCAGAAGGATCGCCTGAGCCCTGCAGGTTGATGCTGGGGTGGCTGTGAGCATGCCACTGCACTCCAGCCTGGGTGTCGGAGTAAGACTCCAACTCAAAAAAAAAAGTTGCAAGGAACTACACAAGGTAACCCGTGAAGGAAATGAGTGGTGAGTGACTGAGTGGAGGGAGAAAACAGGTATGGCTTTCTGAAAGATATGTCCTTAAGCTGAGTTTTGAAGGATGAACATGGCAGGTTACAAAATTATATAATTTTACCTAGGCGGAGGGCAGGTGGGGAACAGGTCTTTCTTCAGACCTCCCACCCATCACTTGGTGACCACATGGGTGCAGGTGGGAAGCAGAGAACCCTCTCTCTGCATAAATTGCTTGTCAATTGCAAAATTATGGCTATGACTGTCATTTCACTTGCCAATTATTTTCTTGCAGATTTCTGATTTTAATGTACAATTTTCAGTGAAAATTTCTGTGATATATGACTTTGTTTTTCAGATTTCAAGACCCTCTGTTATGTGCAAATTAATGTTATTGATATCAATGATCAGATCCCCATCTTTGACAAATCAGATGTGAGTAGTTGTGACTATTTGTTTTTTTCTTTACTTTGTTCATATTATCTGACCCCTTCCTCTGGGATAGAGACACAGGCAATAGTTAGGAAAAATGCCAGACTTAACAGGTAGCCTTGGTCAGTGCACCAGTAACAAATCAGAGACCATCTCCAGTGGAAATCTCCAGGGAACAATAACATTTACTCTTATAGTTGTCTGAGAATGTCTGTTTATAAATGTCTACCAATGGCTCATTTATTCCAAGGACTGCTTAAAAGCTACAACCACACTCTTTGTCAAATTGAAAGGAGTTGAATGGTTACTTGTAGTTTGTTATTATATATTTTTGTGTATTGGAACACTAAATAAATTACCATTGGGTCTCAAACAAGCACTTTTAGTCAAAAATTTAATATTTGGAATATTGGCAATTTAAACTCATTTTGTAATAATTGGGTAAGAGAAAGGGTGAAAAAAATGAATCTCTGGCTTGAGTCAAAGAAAAATGTGGAAGACATTTGCAGGAACTAAGAGAATTGGTCAGAAAGAAAAAAAAATCTGTTTAGAACATCAAGAAATATGCAAATGGCCATATTCTTGTCATTGATATAGGCTGCAGACTTGGTGATGGCTTTATCACTGCATTCCTTTAAAGGAATGTGTCTATTTATTGTGAAGGAGAGAGAAGCTCATTTCACTAGACTGTTATGACATGTTTGAAGTCAGTTATGAGGCAGCCTAGAGCCCTGTGATGATGTTCATAAATCAGAATAGGGACAAGATTATGACAAAGAAGATAATTGATTTGTGAGGGGAGTTGGGGTGGCGAGAGGTGTGACTGAATGTATCTTATATAATAGGCACTGAGGCTAAGCAAGTATACAACAAAGAACCCATTTCTTCTCACCCTCCGTTTTCTTGGGCGTTTTATCCTTTCCTAATGTTGTGGTTTCCCTGCATTTCATCTTGACAGAGTTTATAATTTTTATTTTTTTCTTATGTATTTACTTATTTATTTTTTAGTTGGAATCTCACTCTGTCACCTAGGCTCGATGGCTCACTGCAGTCTTGACCGCTGGGCTCAGGCAATCCTCCCACCTCAGCCTCCCAAGGAGCTGGGTCTATAGGCACATGCCACCATATCAGGCTTGCTTTTTGATTTTTTTGGTAGAAATGAGGTCTTGCTATGTTGCCTGACCTCAACATTGAGCTCCTGGGCTCAAGCAATTCTCCCACCTTGGCCTCCCAAAGTGCTGGGATTATAGGCATGAGCCACTGCACCTGGCCTGTGTTTTAGATTGAGGATAAGAATCTTGCTTTGGGATCTCTGAGTTTCAATACAGATCTGGCTACAGAGAGTGATCTGGCTTCTTTTGTTACTATGGTTGTCTTTCCCGGACTCTACTTGTTACCCTCTTTAAGATCCCGATGCCAAGAGAGATGATCTGGGGGATACTTAGAGGAGCTGGAGATGGTCTAGGACAGTGTTTAAGAGCACAGGCTTTGGAGTTGGACAAACATGGGTTTGAATCCCAGTTCTGTGACTCACTAGCTGTGTGATCCTGGCCTCTCTAATCCTTTGTTCCTTTGTAAATGGACATGGTGATATAGCAATTCAGCAGGGTGCTTTGTTGCTTATCTTTACTGAACACTTACTATGTGCCAGGCATTCGGGAGCTTTATATGCACTGGTCTCCCTCAATCCCCAAAGCAAACATGATGAAGTTTCTATTATTATTCTCTCCACTAGACAGATGATGAAACTGACACTTAAAGATGCAACATAACTTGCTTCATGCCACTCAACCTGTAAGCGGCAGGTCTAGGACTCATATTCAGGCCACTTGACTCCAAAGTTTTAGGCTTTAATTAACCTCTACTCCTTGGTTTATTTAAGGATTAATTAAAATAATGTCTGTCAAGTGCCTGCTACATTATAGGTACTCAATACATTGTAGTATTTATTTACATCATTACTACTACAATAATAATGATAGTTATTAAACATTGTATAGGGGAGGAGGAATCTATTTTAGAATCCTAGCTGTAGCTCTCTGAGATGTTGTGTTCCTTGATACAGTGAATATTAGTTCATGAGTATGACTGATGTTCAAATCCATTGCAACACATTCACCCATAGGAAAACATGTCCCATAAATATTGATGGCAACTATGGCTTGTGTCCATTCTGAAGGCAAAAAGAAAAGCTTGTCCTTTGGCCATTATACTTGATGACAGTGGACATTCTCATTGTTTCCTTCTTGTTTTTTCTTTAGTATGGAAACCTGACTCTCACTGAAGACACAGCCATTGGGACCATCATCTTGATCATTCAGGCAACCGACGCTGATGAGCCACTTACTGGGAGTTCTAAAATCATCTATCGTATTGTAGAGGGAGACAATGAGGAACGACTGGGAATTGACACAGATCCCCACACCAATGCCGGATATGTCACAATTAAAAAGGTAAATGGCCCAGTTAATAGAATTTGTCTTTTTTTGTGGATTAATTTACGAATGGCATTGTGAAGATCTATAAGCAGGGGTGATGTATCAGCGATGGACTCTGGGAGCACTCCTAGTCATTCCCGTCCTCCCGAAAGACAGAAAGCCAGGATTCAAGTCCTAGGTCTGTCACTAGCTGGCCAAGTAACTTTTACAGGGAGGTACCTGTTGCATAAAATAAAGGTTTTTTGTACAAGTAAATATACTTATTGTTCCATGCAATATTTGGGACACACCTATACTAACAAAGTATTTATTTATCTGAAGTTCAAATTTAACTAGATGCATATTTTTATTTGCTGAATCTGGCAACCTTGTTGGGGGCTGGAGGAGTGGCACTCAGGCCTCACGTCCCTCTTTGCAAATGTGGGGATTTGGCAGGTTGATCCCATGGCCTTTAGACTGTGAACCCTTACTCGAACATGCCAGGTAGAGGCACCTCTTAAATAATGACTGGAAATTGGCAGGTCTCCTTTCAAGTTTTAATGGACATGTTTACTTTTTCATTCCCCTTTCCTTCTGCTTTACTTTCATTTTTTGTGGTATTGCTAAGCCCACTGGCTCTTATTCTGTCTCGCCCTCTGTAAGGACTAGGTAATCTGGAGCTAAAGTCCTAATTACCTCAGGCCCTGCTTCTTTGTATAGGATCTTCCCTCAACCTACTCCTGTCCCCTGCTATGTACACCTGAATCTTGACTCTTTTCTCTGTTGCTGCCCCATCTGTGTTTAGTGCCTGTCAAGGGTTTACCAGATGACTCAGCTGGAAGCAGCACTCAATGTCATCCAATGCACTTAAAGCTAAAATACTTCCCTAGGGAGAGGGTAAAGCCTCCCTGTTAGAAAGGGTCAGAATTACAGCAAAAGAGAATCTACAAGCGAGGCTAACTGTTAGGGTTTGCAGTGCACTGTGCTGGAGGCTGCAAGAGAAGGCTCTGGAAGACAGTTTTGAGCCAGAATAAAGGAAGTCTGAAAGTAGAGGCTAAAAATAAAAAAGTAGAATAATTTTACAGAAAGTACGAGAAAAAAGTGCTAGTACCAAAGCAAGACTCTGAGATAGAGGATTCTGATCCCACTGTTAACGGTATATTTCAGCTCTGACAAAGGGCCTCACTGGTTTTCTGTGGAGGGGTTGTGTGTGGACCAGCTCAAAGCTTTCGCTTTCTGTGTGAGTCTGACATCTGGAAAAGGCACTATTATAACTTCCACATCTGCTCCTGTCTGTCTACATGGAGAAAAAGGACCTCAGGAGGAAAGGACAGTTTTCAGAATTTGCAGTGAGCCAGGAAGCATGTTGGCATGATCCTTCTGTGGGGGATCAGGGTAGCTTTCTCCAGTCCTTTTCCAAGGGATTCAAACTCTCTAGGGATCTGAAGGAAGAAAGAGGCCTGTCTGTCTCAGCATGAATGACTTCCATTATGCCTGAATGGCTAACGTACACTTTTAGAGAGATGTTGACAACATCAATAATTAGTGGTGGGTGGGAGCTGTGGGTATCCTCCCACAACCTTGACATAGCCAGGCACAGTGGCTCATGCCTAGAATCCCAGTACTTTTGGAGGCTGAGGTGAGAGAATCATTTGAGCCCAGGAGTTCGAGGCCACCCTGGACAACATAGCAAGTCCCTCTCTCTATAACAAAAATAAATTAAAAAATAAGCCAGGCATAGTGGCATGTGCCTGTAGTCCCAGCTACTCAGGAGGCTGAGATGGAAAGGATCGCCTGAGCCCTGGAGGTCGAGGCTGCAGTGAACCATGATCACACCACTGTACTTCAGCCTGGGCAATAGAGTGAGACCCCGACTCAAAAAAAATTAATAAACATCGTGTATTCCTTGGTCACTGTGAAGAGAGTATAAGTATTTGGCCAGCCTGGGAGCTTATACCCTTCAGAGTTCCAGGGCTTCATTTCTGTCAAGTAGCCCCTTCCCAGGGTTGGTTGGATGAATCCCCTTGGGATTATAGGTGTGAACCACCCTACCTGGCTGGATACACTATATTTTTAACCAAACTGAATATATTGAACACCACCCCTATTACCCAGAAAAATCTCTTTATAAGATCACTTTGCTAATGAACAATTCTAGTTCTGATTGAAATGGTGTTAACTGAAGAGCTGTAGTGGCTACCCCTGGAGTGTGGACCCCTAATTAGGATTTTTCAGATGCTGAGCAACAGCCTATACTCATGTGTGGATAATTGGTTAGGAAACACCAAATGTTAGCCAACTGCCCTCTAGGATATAGAATAAAACTATAACAAGTGTATGCATCCATACTGTTTTAACTGAAGCGTCTTAAATTAATGACAGACTCTATAAAGTGGGGGTTTTGTGTGTATGGCTCTGCCTTTTAAGTCTCTGCTTATGAGGCCATCAGGGGACAATCATGGTGTGAATAATATTTAAGAGTTTAAATTAAAAAAAAAGATTTTAAATGTCTTAATCACAATGATCTCAACAACAGTTCCTCTGAATTACAAGTGTGCTAATCACGGTTAAATTTACCGAAGGACCCATACCTCAAAACGGTAGTCTGTTTGCACATGCCCTCCTTAACGTCGCACACTAACTCTGAGGGAAGCAGAAATTCAGACCCACAGCAAGGTACAGGCAGGCCTCCCAGCATTTATGTCAGAGCTGGGAACTTGACCCCGGGGTCTCTGAATCCTCTCGTAAAATGATTTCTGCCAGACCTGGTATTACCACTTACTAGTGTGAGGCCTTCACCAAATGATGTAACCTCTCAGACCTCAGTTTCCCAATCTGTAAAAATGGGGAAAATGGTAACACCTTTCTAGTGAGGATGTTGGTGAAGTAAATGCGAAAATACCTACATAGCTCTTAACACAGTACCCAGTAGGTAGTAAGCTCAATCAATGTGTGGCATTACTTAGTTCTGATGAATTACAGCTAGTATTCTGTCTGTGGACCAGTATGCATTCTTTTTTTGCCTGAGGGGACCTAACCTGCCTAATTCAACAGTAAATGGTGCTCACTGAGGACTGCTGTCTAGAAATCCGTAACTTTGACAAGTGCCCAAAGCAATGCTTTAGATTAAACAAGCAACAGAAATGATGACCTGATCTTTATTTACTGCAGCCAAACTCTGGCCTGTTGTGTGGCAGATTATCATATTCTTGGGACCAAGCAGTGTCCTGAGCAGAAAGGCTCTTTCTTTTCTTACTTTTTTGAGTCAGAGTCTTATTCTATAGCCTAGGCTGGAGTGCAGTAGCATGATCACAGCTCACTGCAGCCTCGATCTCCTGGGCTTAGACAATCCTTCTGCCTCAACCTCCCGAATAACTGGGACTACAGAAGCATGCCAATACACTTGGCTAATTTTTTTATTTTTTGGTAGAGACAAGATCTCACTATGTTACCAGAACTTCTGGGCTCAAGCAGTCCTCCTGCCTTTGCCTCCCTGAGTGCTGGGATTACAGACATGAGCCACTGTGCCTGACCTGAAAACTTCCTTCTTTGAGCTCTGCCTGGCTCAGCAATAACTTTCTTGGGATCTGCTTTCTTGAAATGCAGGATTTTGCTTTGGTTTAATTTTTTTTAATTTGCAAATTTTGTCACTTCTCCATCATGGCTAGTTCTTTTGAAGTCTTGTGACCTATGTTTAACCAGCCTAAGCAACATCTGGAAAACGAACGCACATTTTTATCTCAACAAAAATATTAAATCTCCCCAGTCTCAATCCCTCTTTCCCAGTGCTTCATCTCTGCCTCCAGGTTGAACCTAAAACACAGGTCTGACCTTTCAGGCAGTCGTGTACAAAAGAGAAATCGTGGCATGAGCAGGTCTTTCCAGCTTACTAGATGAATATGTCTCACTGGATGGTACTGAGGCCATCCCAAGAGGCTGTGACAGGTTTCTTGACTTGGCTTTGTAGGCAGCATCCCCCGATGTGAAAGACAATGCACATGGTTTGACAAAGTTGGTCCTTGGTTCAGCTCTGCTGACCAGAATTTGCTAACTTGGTATCTTTCATTTCTAATTTTTTTCCCTGAAAAAATTTGCTTGATGCTTTTCCACATATGGAAACAAAGCAGACAGACTGGTTAGTGGTAGGCTTTTCCTTTTTTGTTGGTTCATTCATTCAGTAAGTGTTTGAGGAACACTGACACTATCTCGTAGCTAGTTTCCCTGCCTCAGTGTGGAGCACCTCAAATCCATCCCTCATGCAACTGCTTTTGGAGTTATCTTTCTAAAACACAGATCTGACCTTGTCAGTCTCCTCTGCCATCCCTTTCCACTCTCAGCCTCGTATGTTTTGTTCTGGTAACACAGGCTGCTTCTCATTGGCAGACAGACCATCTCATTGCTTTACCCCCTTGTCTCTGGGGGCCAAAGTGATGAATGAGAAAGTCAGGGAGGGGACCCTAAGCCTACTGTTGGTGAGGATGAATGAACCTGTCCTTCCTGAGCATACAGATGCTGTGTTGCCTACCTGAGCCTGGGCTTGGCTGGACTGACCAGAAACAGAGAGCCGTGTCCTCTGTCTACATCACAGGCTTGTTCTAGGGGTTGTTGGCTTCCTGCTTGGTCTACAAGGATCTCAACTGGACATCACTGCCATTATCCCCTGAGATGGAAAGTAGTCCCTGAGAGTCTGAAGCTTCCACTGCTTGCCCCCACCCCTGTAGCCTCAGGGGAGGATCCCTGATTGGACCACAGAGCAAAAGGTCATCGAGGGCCATGCACTGCTGACAGTGGATGCTTATTTCTATGAACAACTGCTCCTTCACATCTTAGCTGGCTTACAAAATCTTACATCCTGTGTAGTTGGACAAATGTCCATTACTTCTTGTGGCCTCTCTCAAATGACCCTGAGTTTTCATACACCGTTCTCTCTCTTCCATGAGAACAATCATCCCATAGCACTTAGGAAATAGAGATTGAGTCATGATGTCATGTGTGTTTGTACGGGCATGGAGGAAAGGGGTTTACTGGAGGGTGGGCATGTTCTCCAGAACCTTTTCAACCAGAGCACTCAAGGACCAGGCCTTTCTTACCTTTGGATTTCCTGGCCAGCTCACCTTGAAGACTACATGTTAGGGAAGAGACGAGAAGCAAAGATGAATATAACATGATTCCTCCTCTCTCGGAGCTTACGGTCAGTGAGGATCTAAACCACGTGAACAATTAGAAACCGGGGCTAGGCGCTTTGGGACTGAAGGGGCCATGGAGTTCGTCCATTTGAGGATAGAAGGTGAGGGGTCAGGAAGTTGACCCACAGAGGACAGCATTGACCGATTCCTGATGGAAGGAGAGAATTTTTCAGATATTAGAGAAGGCAGGCTGAGCCAGTGCAATCATGCCTCCATTTTTCTTTTTGTGAATGGATATTGCCATTTCTGTTTAGTGGGTGAGAAACAGACATTAAACTAAAGCTACAGAACTGATAGCTCACCCAGAAGTCTTGGGTCCTCCAGGCCTAGAAAGTGAATAAAACGGTACAGTTTCCATAATCTGTAATATACCTTTTGGGCTTCACTTATTTCCTTCATATTTGGGGTGGGAGGGCATCCTTTACGAATCTGATAAAAGCTGCATACCCTATCCCTAAAAAAATTCATGTGCATGTATATACAATTAGATTTTGGTTCCCAGGGGTTCAGAGGCCCCCCATAAAGCCCTTTAATCCCAGTTAAGAAAAACCTGCCTTAGGGGTTGTTTTACTCTTCAGCAAGTTTCTAGGATTAGAACTTTTCTCCCCATGGAGTCATGGACTCTATGCTTTAAGAGGGGCCTAAAAGTCATGTAGAATTAATTGTACATGTAGAATAATTTATATGCTATTTAAGTTCTTGCTATGCGAACCTGTCACATGTTGTTTAAGCCTATGCTTGAAAGCCCTAAAGTTGGGAACTTTTTTTCCAAGCAATTCTCTGCATGTTGAAATTCTTCCTCATGCTTAACCAAAATTGGTTTCTTGATGTTCATTCCTGGTTCCATTTGGCATGGCCTGGAACAGGAGTAGATCATCTCGGCTCACCTCTCCCATCCTCCATGAGTTTCAAGTCTCTGATTTGGGGATTCAAGTTCTCAGTCCCCTGAGAAATCATTTTCCATGTAAAACGAAAATCTCTATGGAAGCACTTCCAAGATGTCTTCTGAGAATTGTCTTGAGAGAATTAAAAAGTTTTTGCTGAATGAAGTAGCCCATTAATACGTAAATTAGTAGCTAAATCAATTTGAGGAGTGCTCATTTAATTTCCTCTTCTAGGAGTGTCTCAGTGCACGTTAGCATATTACAAGCTCTGATAAGTCATGAGATCAAGACTGCTTTGTGGCACTATTTTCATTCTGAGGTTTTTGCTGATACTGGATTGAGAACTGCTGCTCTGTATGAAAGTTTTTTTTTGTTTTGTTTGTAATTGACAAATACAAACTGTTTAAATTTTTGGCATACAACATGTTTTGAATTATGTGTACATTATGAAATGGTTAAATAGAGCTAATTAACATGCATTACTCCATATACTTAAATCATTTTTTTTGTGATGAGAACAACTTAAAATCTACTCTCAGTGATTTTCAAGTATATACTATGTTGTTTTTAACTATACTCACCACCCTGTACAATGAATTCCTTAAACTTATTCCTTCTTTCCAATGTAAATTTTGTATGCTTTGACCCACATCTCCCAATCTCCTCACCCCCAGACTCTGGTGGCCACTATTCTAATTTATGCTTCCATGAATTATCTTTTTCAGATTCCAATATATAAATGACTATGTGGTATTTTTCTTTCTGTAGCTTTCTGTATTTTTCTTTCTGATGTTATTTAACATAATATCCTCTGGGTTCATCCATGTTGTTGCAAATGACATATTTTTTTTTCCTTTTTGAGACTGAGTAGTATTCCATCGTGTGTGTGTGTGTGTGTGTGTGTGTGTGTGTGTGTGTGTGTGCTTGTGTGTGTGTATCTCACATTTTGCTTATTTATTGTAGGGCACTTAGGTAGTTTTCATAACTTGGCTATTGTGAATAATGATGCAGAGGACATAGACATACCTCTTTGACATAATAATTTTATATCCTTTGGATATACTCCCAGTCGTTGTGATGAGGATTTTTCAGGTCAGCCTGGGCTACAAGAGTGTCAGCTCAATGGGTCAGCCAGCCAAGCCCCAGACAGGGTCGTGGAGGGGTTGGTAAACCTAGCCCCACAAGTATCAGCTCTAATGGACTGGCAGGCCAAGCCCTGAGTGTTGCAACTGGGAGTGGGAGGGGGCTGGCCTAGTCCCCAGGGTGTTGGCTCTAACAGGCTGACAAGCCAAGCCCTAAGAGTGTTGCTGGTTCAGTGGGCTGGCAAGCCTGGGCCTCTAGGGTGCACGGCTTTTCAACTCTGACGATCTTCTGCAGTTCTTCAGGTTGCAGCTCTTCAGGTTGCAGCTCTTCAGGGTTGAGATTCTTGTCTAATGCCCAGGAAGAATGAGGGACTTGGACAGAGAAAGCAGGATTTATTGAGGACAGAAAGGTCCCACAGTGGGAGGGGGCCTGAAGGGGTTGCCCATCTGGGGCCGAAAACCTGGTGCTTAAGCCCTAAGTCCAAGCCGATTGGATAACACTAGCTGTGAGCTGTTGCTGTTCTGATTGGTTGCTTTTCAATCCCAGCAGTGAGGACTTTAGCTCTAGCTTGAGAGGCTTGTGGGGAGCTTGTTTATCAACCCTGAGCCTGAGAGGCCTGCTGGGAGTTCACTACATTGTTACCAGAGGACCCCACTGTCTGTCTGCCTAACCTTTTTCTAGCTATCTCTTGTCTCAGTGGTATTGCTGGATCATATGGTAGTTCTATTTTTAATTTTTTGAGGATTTTCCATATTATTTTTCATGGTGGCTATTTTAATTTACATTCCCACCAACAATGTACAAGGGTCTCCTTTTCTCTACATCCTCACCAATTTTTGTTGTTGTTGTCTTTTTGACAATAGCCTAACAGGTGCTATCTTATTGAGGTTTTAATTCGTGTTTCCCCAATGATTAGTGATGTTGGGCATTTTTTCATATACCTGTCAGCTATTCATATGTCTTCTTTTGAGAAGAGTCTATTCTGGTCTTTTGCCTATTTTACAATCAGGTTATTTGGTTTCTTGCTACTGAGTTGTTTGCATTTTTTAATATAATTTGAATATTCACCCCTTATAAGATATGTAGTTACCAAATATTTTCACCCAATCTGTATGTTGTCTCTTCACCCTGTCAGCTGTCGAGGCTGTGCAGAAGCTTAGTTAGATACAATTCCATTGGTCTATTTTTACTTTTGTTGTCTGTGATTTTGGGGTTACTTCTAAAAAATCATTGCTAATACCAATGTCATGGGGCTTTTTATTCCATGTTTTCTTCTAGTGGTGTTACAATTTCAGGTCTTATTTTAAGTTTTTAATCTATTTTGAGTTGATTTTTATATATGGTGTGAGATAGGGTCTAATTTCGTTTTCTTGCGTGTGAACATTCAGTTTTCCCAGCATCATTTATTGAATGCACGAGAGTTTAAAAAGCATAGGGAATGAATATTTTAAGAGAGCTAATCACCCCAAAATTAATTTTCTCTTTTTCTCCACTACACAGTCACTTGATTTTGAAACAGCAGCTGTTTCCAACATTGTAGTCAAAGCAGAAAATCCTGAGCCTCTGGTGTCTGGTGTAACATACAACGAAAGCTCTTTTGCCAAATTCACACTTATTGTGACAGACGTGAATGAAGCACCTCAATTTTCCCAACATACATTCCAAGCAAACGTCAGCGAGGATGTGGCTGTAGGCACTAAGCTGGGCCACGTGACTGCCAAGGATCCAGAAGGTCTTGACATAAGGTAAAGGAAAGCCATACTGGGCAAGCCTGGCCGTGTGCTGTAGCCACGCCCACTGGGGAGAAGGAGGAGCTGGGAGGAGTGGAGAGGCTGGCCTGCACTGACTTCCGGGCTGTCCCTGACATACGAAGTGTCACTAAGGCATTAATAATATGAGATAATGATACTTTATGTTGTAAGTAATTTACCAGTGATAATGCTGCTATAATAGTATGTATGTTGATGCGCAAACCATTTTCATATTGTAACTCAGGCTTTTTTTTCTCTCTTTCTCTTTTCATTTTTGTGAAGTTATTCACTGAGAGGTGACAAAAGAGGATGGCTTAGAATTGACCATGTCACTGGTGAGATCTTTAGTGTGGCTCCGCTGGACAGGGAAGCTGAAAGTCTATATCGGGTACAAGTGGTGGCCACTGAAGTAGGTAAGCAAAAAAAAAAAAAAAAGAGAGAGAGAGAGAGAAATGTCAGTGAATATATTGTAGTGGCCGAAAGTTCAGTCCGAGAGACCACCAAGAGCCAATTCCGATGAAAGTTCAAGAGGGTCTTTATTTGCAAGCTCGAGCCTGGGCCTCTGTCGACAACTGACATAGCGGAGTACACCCAGAAGCCCTGACTTCCTTAAGCAGATACCTTTTATGCTTTTGCACAAAGGGAGGAGGAGTTTGGGGGGCTTTCCAGTTGTGTTACCATTTAATTGGGTAGTAACCTCTGGTAGTCAGCCCAATTGTGGAGGATTGGCTAGCTTGACTCAGGCTGACCTTGGCCCACTAGCTGGGGAAGTTGCAGAGACATTTGGAAACGTTAGGTGATTTTCCCCTGGCACCTGATTGGTTGTTGCTAAGGGGAAAGTGGGTCAAGGGAAGGGGTTGAAGCTTGGACTGGAGCTTTGCAGTTTTTCCCATAACTGAAACTTTAAACAGCTACAGGTTATGTTTGAAAGCAGAAAACTAAAATGGCTGTGCTATTGTCCACAAGCCGATTACATATTTATTGGGTTATAGCATGCTCTTAACCTAAGTTTATGGTATACTCTATTACGGTTCTCTCAATATCAGTTGAAATGGGAAGGAGGGTGAGAAGCTTGACAGGGTCAAAGCACCAGAATATCACAACCTTAAAGAGCGAGAAGGGCACAAAAGTGTAGGGGAGTGCTCAGGCCTTCCTGGTTTTGTTAAAGATGAGAGCCACCTGTACCCCTGAGCAGGGCTTCTTCCAAGCAGAGTGGGTCCCAGAGGCTGGCTAGACTTCAGGGATGCTGCTTACTCTGGTTTCTTGTAGGGGATACAGCCTCTTCTAGAAGGTTCTTTATTCCCAGAAAGGAACTTCCAAGTGGTTGTGGGCTTCTCCTGGGAGCTCACAGTGGAGTCAAATCACTACCCTATTGACCCAGGTCTCTGTTTGCTCCATCAGCCCTGAATTGCAGTTCCTCAGGTCTCATCCTTTTTGAAGCAGAAAATGTTTTAGGCACTGTTCTCCACTTGATGTATGTCTGAATCACCTGGGAGCCTGATCAGGATAGACACCAGGGGTCTAGTCCCTGGGGATTCTGATTCAATAGGTTTGGGTGAACCTGGGTACCTGTGTTTTGATGAAATAGGATGAACTCTTGAAAGAAAAGACTATTAGTCAGGTAAGTCCAGGATGTTGACCCACCCCTCTATAATATTTTCATCCCATTTAGTTCAGTTGTGGTGATATATGTCGCCTGTTGGCTCTAAATGTGGCGTTCTAGAAAATTTTAAAAATTGAAATAAAAATAAACTCACAGGAATGGTATGTTTACCCAGTGATAAGGCTGGTCATTAAGACATTGAGTTTTGCCTGTCTCGCTCCCTGGCCATCTTGGCAGCTGCTTTTGGTTGGGGGCTGTCCCACACCTAAGGCAGGAAGATGGTGACTGCAAAGAAGATGAAAAAGTTATTGGAGTTCATCAGCTCAAGGCTCCATCCAACTCGTTATGAAAAGTGGAAAGTACGTACTAGGGTACAAACAGACTCTGAAGATGATCTGACAAGGCAAAGTAAAACTGGTCATCCTCACCAACAACTGCCAAGCTTTGAGGAAATCTAAAATAGAGTACTGTGCTATGTGGGCCAAAACTGGTGTCCATCACTACAGTGGCAACAATATTGAACTGGGCACAGCATGCAGAAAATACTACAGAGTATACACACTGGCTATCATTGATCCAGGTGATTCTGATATCATCAGAAGCATACCAGAACAGATTGGTGAAAAGTAAACCATGCAAAATTGTTCTTTATAACAAAACTTGGCAAAGCTTGTTTTAAAAAGAAATCGAGTTTCTTTGTATTTAAGTAGAATTTTCAGATGTACACTAGGAATTTTGTTGATCCAAGGTGAGCAGAGGCTTTAATTAGCTAGTAGGTTTATCTGCATGGTTTTCCCGCCAAAAAAAGAATTATTGCAAAATAAATACCATTTGAGAAGAAACAAACAAACAAAAAAACCTTTCCAAATATGAAGCCCAGGGTTGGGACAGAGAAGGGAATTATAAAAATGGTCTCTGGGCCGGACTCGGTGGCTCAGCCTGTAATCCCAGCACTTTGGGAGGCCAAGGTGAGTGGATTGCCTGAGCCCGCAGGTTCGAGACCCACCCGGGCAACTTGGCAAAACCTCGTCTCTACAATAAATCAAAAATTAGCCAGGCGTGGTAGTGCACACCTATAGTTCCAGCTCCTTGGAAGGCTGAGGCGGAAGGATCGCCGGAGCCCAGCAGGTCGAGGCTGTGGTGGCCGGGAGCGGCCACTGCACTCCAGTCTGGGTGACAGAGTGAGACTCCAACTCCAAAAAAAAAGAAAAAAACGTTCCTGCATGTGGAAAGATCAAGAAAAACAAAAGAACTTTAGAACTTCAGTCAAGTTAACCAAAGTGGGTAGAAACTTGAGCACAGTTGTGTGTGAGCAAACAGACCTTCTGTCCCTTGCTTCAATTTAACATGTTCCACCATCACATTGTATACATTTAGCTCTTGATTTAAAAGCTCCCAGTTCATCAGCAGGCAGTTTCTGGCTGAGCCTTGATGCCGTGCACTCCTCTGGGCATACCATGGGGATCGACACTTCATTTTGGACGTGTCCTAAGGGTTTCTCACATTTTAGAAGTTTCACGAATCAAAACTAGGGTCTAAAACCCTGTTCTATTTTTAGTTGTTGGCACTGAAATGATGTAAATAGATATAATGACTTCAAGCACAGGGTGGGTTTTTCTCCCTTGGATAAGTGTAGTGATGGATATAGAAGACAGCTGAGAAGAAAAGCAAGAAAACAGAGTTTACTAGAAATGAAACAGGAGGAAGAAAACAAGGTTTATTAGAATTGAAGTAGGTCAGTGAGAAACTGTAGAAATGCTGTCTGTGATTGGTGTCAGGGAGAAAATAATAAGAATTTGTGTTTACATTGTACATACTAAGCACTTAAGCATAGTGACTTACTCCTCATACAATGCTATGAGGTAGGTACGGTTATTGACCATGTTTTATGCAGAGAGAAACCAAGGCACCGAGAAATTAAGTGACTCGCCCAAGATCACACAGCTACTAACTGGTCCAAGTTGCAGAGTCAAAATTTTTCACCACAGTCGCATAGTAAATAACATTTGTGTGGCCCTTTACAGTTTTCTAAAACATTAACTTACATGTGAAATACTGACAAAGTCATATGTCTTACAGTTGAGGAAATGAAGTTTAGAACACTTGACTAACATGACTAAGGCAAAATAAAAAGCAAGTGAGGGTATGGGTACTAGAGTTAGAGCTCTTAGGCTGAAAACCTATCACTTACTAGCTGTGTGACCTTGGGGAAATCACACAGCTTCTTAAAGACAGTTATCTCACCTGTAAATGTGTATCAGAGTTGTTAGTACATAGATCACTGTTATTTTTATCACTAAGACTTTTAAGCCAGTAACGAAACTAGGTCTTTGGTTCTAAAAGCTTGTCTTCTTTCTAGCACTTTGTTTACCTAAGAAACCAAGGATATCTTCCAATTAAATTTTATTTTAAAGAAAATAAAATTTTAATTTTATTTAGAAATTTAATCTTAAAGAAGATTACATTTTCTTGAAAAGAAAAATTTCTCCTTCCTTATTAGAGGGATAATGAATGAGCTGATGCCATATTTCAACCATTCAATTTCTTAGGTGGATCCTCTTTGAGCTCCATGTCTCAGTTCCACCTGACCCTTACGGATGTGAATGACAACCCCCCACGGTTAGCCAAGGAGTACACAGGCCTCTTCTTCTGCCACCCCATCAGTGCACCCGGAAGTCTCATTTTTGAGGCCACTGATGATGATCAGAAGCCATTTCGGGGTCACCACTTTACATTTTCCCTCGGCAGTGAAAACCTACAAAATGACTGGGAAGTTTCCAAAATCAATGGTGAGTTGTCAAAAGTACTAATGAATGATGAAATTGGGTTTCATTCAACTTGGTGGCCTCACAGCAGTCAACACAGCGCTTTCTTCCATGCTCCAGGAAGGAGGTTCATACTCTGGAAACTCACATAGGGGAGGTCTCCAGAGGAGACAAATCCCCGGGCATCGAAGGGAGGAAAGATTGTTACACACAGCACAGCATTCCCTTGGTGTAGATGGTCAGTTGGATTATCTGAGCATCATTTGCAGAATTCCCACTGATAGCTGAAAAATAGATTTTATAATAATTTTTTAAAACCTTATTGAAATATAATGACATATCATGATTGTATATACTCAAGGTATACACTTTTGTAAGAATTGATAAATACCATGGAACCCTCAGCATAATTAACATATTTGCAATCAGTGAATTTTTCACTTTCCTAATACTGACTGCGGGAGAAAATTTTAAAAATCTGAAGCTGGTTGTTGCAAACTTCTGTCATTAAGCACAAGTGAAATGGTCTTCTCTAAACTGTCACCTTTTTCACAATACAGCTGAAAGTCGCAGATATATCTAGATACCACTCTGACTAGCATTCTGTACTTCATATTTTTATTTGGACTATAAACCAAATATATATTATTCAGAAACAGAATTTGGAATGATGTAAATTCATGTCAGCAATCGTGAATGAGTTAAGATAATGAACTTTTTCACCATCCCCAAAGATTTTTCTTGCCCTCTTGTAATCTCTCTTCCTACCATAACCTCTCCTGTCCTGTCCATCCCCTCACCCCTGGCAACCACTGATCTGCTTTCTATCATTTTCAGTAATTTTATCTAAATAGAATAATACAGTGGGTACATGCTTTTCTTTTGTCTGGCTTCTTTCATTTAACAAAAC
This sequence comes from Cephalopachus bancanus, assembly GCA_027257055.1. Classification (NCBI taxonomy): domain Eukaryota; kingdom Metazoa; phylum Chordata; class Mammalia; order Primates; family Tarsiidae; genus Cephalopachus; species Cephalopachus bancanus. Next base: position 421,804 of record JAPVLO010000045.1, read on the forward strand.
TATTTTGAGATGTATCTGTCTTATGTGAGTCTATTCTTTAAACTTTTTTATTGAGGGGGCATACTCTGTTATATGACTATTTCATGATTTGTTATCCATTCACCTGTTGATTATACTTAGCTTGCTTCCGATTTTTGCTATTGCAAATTGAGCTGCTATGAACACTTGTGAACAAGTATTTTGTAGGGACATATGCTTTCATTTTTCTTGGTTAAATACTGAGGCATGGAATGGCTGGTGTCATGTGGGAGGTATATGGTTAAGAAAATGTCAAAATGCTTTCCAAATCATTCTTAACATTTTTCAGTCTTACCAGTATATGGGAGTTCCAGTTGTTCATTCTCTCCAACACTTGCTATGCCTTGTCTTTCTAATTTTAGCCACTCTAGCGGGCATGGAGTAATATAACAGTCTTAATTTGTATTTGCTTAATGACTCACAATATCAAGCATCTTTTCATACTCTGATTTGCCATCCATAAATTTCCTTGGTGAAGTGACTGGTCGGATATTGTATCCACTTAAAAAATCGGGCTGTTTGGCTTCTACTCTTGAATTGCAAGCATTTTAAAAGTATAATAGATAATGTGTTTTGTCAGATATATCTTTTATGAATATTTTCTCCCAGTTCCTGGCTTACATTTTCATTTTGCAACAGTGTCTTTTGAAGAGCAAATTAAAAAATTTTGATGACGTCTGATTTACTGATTTTTCTTGTATTATTTGTGATTCATGTGTGTGATGCTGAAGAAAGTTTCGCTAAACTTAAGGTTATTAAAATTTTCTATGGTTTTTTCTTTCCCCACATTGTATAGGTTTAGTTTTTTACATTTAGCTCTATGATTCATTCATTTCAAGTTAATTTTTGTACAGGCATACCTCATTTCATTGCACTTTATTGTACTTTGCAGATCTTGCTTTTTTTGTTTTTTATAAATTGAAGTTTTGTGACAACAAAATCGATTTGCACCATTTTTCCAACAGCATGTGCTTGCACTGTGTCTCTGTGTTGCCTTTTGGGAATTCTTGCGATGTTTCAAACGTTTTAATTATTATATCTTTTATGGTGATCTGTAATCAGTGATGTCACTATTGTAATTATTTTGGGGTACCACAGACCATGCCCATATAAGATGATAAACTGAATCTATCAATGTGGTGTGTGTCCTGACTGCTCCGACTGGCCGGTGTCTTATCTTTCTTCCTCTCTTTGGCTTCCTATTCCCTTTGACACAACAATATTGAAATTAAGCCAATTAATAACCCCACAATGGCCTCGAGGTACTCAAGTAAAAGGAAGAGTTGCACATCTCTAACTTTAAATCAAAAACTAGACATGATTAAGCTTAGTAAGGAGGACACATGGAAAGTCAAGATAGGCTGAAAGTTAGACCTCTTGCATCAAACAGCCAAGTTGTAAATACAAAAGAAAAGTTCTTGAAGGAAATTAAAAATGCTACTTCAGTGAACGCATAAATGATAAGAAAGCAAAACAGCTTTATTGCTATTGAAGAAAGTTTGAGTGGTCTGGATAGAAGATTTAACCCAGTCACAATATTCTCTAATTTAGAGCAAAACCCTAACTCTCTTCAATTCTGTGAAGGCTGAGAGGGGTGAAAATGTTGCAGAAGAAAATTTTTTAAAGGAGAGTAAAAATGCTACTCAATGAACACACCAATGATAAGAAAGCAAAATAGCCTCATGGCTGTTGATAAAAGTTTGAGTTGTCTGGGTAGAAGATTTAAACCAGTCACAATATTCCCTTAAGCCAAAACCTAATTCAGAACAAAGCCCTCACTTTCTTCAATTCTGTGAGGGCTGAGAGAGAGGAGGAAACTACAGAGGAAACGTCTGAAGCTAGCAGAGGCTGGTTCTTGAGGTTTAAGGAAAGAAGCTGTCTCCATAACATAAAAGTTCAAGGTAAAACAGCAAGTGCTGATGGAGAAGCTGCAGCAATGATCTAGCTACGATCATCAATGGAGGTGACTGCACTAAACAACACATTTTCATTGTAGATGAAACAGCCTTCTATTGAAAGAAAATGCCCTCTTGGACATCCATTGCTACAGAGGAGAAATCAGTATCTGGCTTCAAAGCTTCATAGGACAGGTTGACTCTTTTTAGGGGCTAATACACCTGGTGACTTTATTTTTTTAAATTAATTTTTTATTTATTTGTTTTTGTTTTTTTAATTTTTTAAACATTTAAAAATTTTTTATTTTAAAGACGTGGGGTACAATTCAGGGTTAGGTATACAATTGTTCATTATGCAGGTACCCTTGTTCATGAGGTATGCCATTCCTTCCCCTGGCAGATTCCCACTGCTGCCAATCCTGCCCCCCTGCCTTCCGGCAGTTTCCCACTACTGCCAATCCTTTTCTTATAGTATTATAATAATTGTTTGAGGTCCGCTTATGAGTGAGAACATGTGATACTCAGTTCTTTGTTTCTGTGATAGATCACTCAGTATTATAGATTTTAGGTCCATCCAAGTTGCTGTGAAGTTCATAATTTTGTCCTTTTTTATGGCTGCATAATATTCCATCGTGTGTATGTACCACATTTTTTTAAACCAGTCCTCTTTTGCTGGGCAGCACAGTTGGTTCCATGTTTTTGCTATTGTGAACAATGCTGCGATAAACACGCATGTGCAGGTGTCTTTTTCCATAGAGTGATTTGAGTTCCTCTGGGTATATTCCCAGTAGGGGGATTGCGGGGTCATATGGAAGATCAATTTTTAGATATTTTAGGAATTACCAAGCTGTTTTCCACAGAGGTTGTACTAGTTTACACTCCCACCAACAGTGTAGAAGTGTTCCTTTTTCCCCACATCCTCTCCAGCATCTGTTGTTTTTGAATTATTGATGATGGCCATCCTGACTGGAGTTAGGTGGTATCTCAGTGTGGTTTTAATTTGCATTTCTTTGATGACTGGTGAGGCTGAGCATTTTTTCATGTATCTGTTAGCCTCAGATGTCTTCTTTTGTGATGCGTATTCATATCTTTTGCCTACTTTGTAATGGGGTTGTTTGGTTTTTTGTTTTTTTTTCCTAGCACGTTTGAGTTCCTTGTAGATCCTAGATGTTAGGCCTTTGTCAGATATACAGTTGGCAAATATTTTTTCCCAGTCTGTGGGAAAAAGGTTGTCTCCCTGCTCTCTTGATGGTTTCTTTGGCTTTGCGGAAGAAGCTTGTCAGTTTGATGAGGTCCCACTTGTCTATCTTATCTCTTATGGCTTGGCACTTGGTTTTTTGATCAGGAATTGGTTGTCAGTTTCAATTTCCATAAGGGTGTCTCCTGCATTGTCTAAGGTTCTTATGGTTTGAGGTTTTACGTTTAGATCTTTGATCCATTTAGAGTTGATTTTTGTGTACGGTGATAGGTGGGGTCCTGTTTTAATCTTCTGCTTGTGGTCAGTCAGTTTTGCCATCACCATTTACTGAATATGTTCTTCTCTCCCCAGTGGTTGCAGGCTTTGTCAAAGATGAGTTGGTTGAGAAATTGAGGTTTTGCTTCTGGAATCTCTGTACTGTTCTATTGGTCTATATGCCTGTTCTTGTACCAATACTGCTGTTTTGATTAGCTAGTGACTTTAAATAGAAGCCAAAGCTCATTTGCCATTCCTAAAATCCTAGAACCCTCAAGAATGATGCTAAATCATCTCTGCCTGTGCTCTGTAAATTGGTTTTGTATTTTGTATATACATGGTTTGCCGAATATTTTAAGCTCACTCTTGAGACTTACTGCTCAGAAAAAAAAAAAAAACCCTCTCAAAATATTGTTGGGAGGCTGCCACGGAGGCCCACCTGAACGTTAGGGATCAAGGTGGGCCGTGGACCTCGAGACCACTAGGATGCATTCGGGAACTGTTGACCCCATTCCCTCCTCCCTTTTTCATTTTAGCCAAAAGAATCTCTGCCTACCTAAGCTGAAGGCTCTGTGACTGTGACAGGCATGGCTCACTCTGGAAACTCATTGTTCCTGTTTTCCATGAACTGCGGTTTTGGCTTAGGTATTAGTTATAATTTAAACTCAAGTCACATTTGGGAGCCTTTAATATGGTACAAACTTCTTTATAAGATTTAAAAGTATATTTGTAGAATTAGTATATACTTATGGAGAGCTGTTTTCAGCTTTAGATGGTATAGATGATTATCTAGAGTTACCAGAAGTGGCCCAGCACGAACTTTGGGCTGGGCCACATTCCTGAGGGTCCAGCGCATACTTTGGACTGGGCTGTATTCTTTTAGACTGGTTTTAGCTACAGTTAGTGTAGAGTTTTTCTACTTATTATAGAAATTGAATTTATTTTATTCATAGAAAGTGTTATAGAATAGGTCATGCTAACGTCAGGGAATTATGTTAGTTCAAGCATGATCAATCATGATATTTTGAGGTTTAATAAGAATGCAGCTAACTTTAGAAATTTCATTGTTCCCATTTTCTACTATTGTGATTTTGGCCTTAGTACAATTTACAGTTTATATTTGGGTTTTATTTTTAGAAGCTTTATTGCTGATGATCAGCTTTATATATTAGGATTAGTAATTAGAAACTTTTATAGAAATTAAGATAGATATTTAGGATTTTAGAACAGCCATTTTGTTAAGAGATTGTAATCAATTATTCCTAGAAACGGCCCAGCATGATCTTTTGACTGGGCCACATTCTTTAGGAACTGGGTTGGGCTATAATTAAGAGTTTCTATAGTGTAGGTAGAATTAGCGTAAAATAGAAAGGAATTAAGATTTAAGTTAGTCATTAGGTGTTGTGTATGCATAAGTTTTAAAAGTTATTGATCATTGGAATATTATGATGTTAGAAATTGTTGTATTGCTTTTGAGGAATATTAACCAAGCATGAGTAACAGTTAGATAATTTTGGGATTGCCCTTCCTCATGCTTGAGGAAGCACCTGGTGGGTGGGGAATGCCCCTCACCCACCTGGCTTTGTGTTCATGTAAATGTCTTGTGATTTGATTGGGGTTGCCCTTCCTCATGCTTGAGGAAATGTCTGGTGGGTGGGGGATGCCCCTCATCCACCTGGCTTTGTGTTCATGTAATGTCTTGTGATTTGATTGGGATTGTGTTTCCTCATGCCTGAGGAAACACCTGATGGGTGGGGGACGCCCCTCATCCACCTGGCCTTGTGTTCACGTGAAAGCCTTGTGATTTAACCTGTGAAAATTTGGGATAAAAGGATATGGTTCGTCCCATTAAACAGCTTCTGCACTAGATAGAGTCCAGTCTCTTTCTTTCTCCCCTCTTTCTTTCTTTCTTTTAATATCTATCCCTACAGAATCGCCGATGCCGCCACACCTCCCAAGGGACCCCCTAAATCTCTCTGCAGGGGCTGGCCCCCCGCAAAATATTACTGTTCACTGACAACATACCTGGTCATCCAAAAGCTCTGGCAGAGATGTGCAAGGAGATTAATGTTGTTTTCATGCCTGCTGCCACAACATTCATTCTGGAGCCCATGGATCAAGGAGTAATTCTGACTTTCAAATTGTTTAAGAAATACACTTCATAAGGCTATTACTGCTATTACTCTGATGGATCTAGGTACAGTAAATTGAAAATCTTCTGGAAGGTATTCACCATTATAGATGCCACAAAAAATATTTGTGATTTACGGGAAGAGGTGAAAATAGCAACATTAACAGAAGTTTGGAAGAAGTTGATTCCAACACTCATGGATGACTTTGAGGGGTTCAAGACTTCAGTGGAGGAAGTAACTGCCGAAGAGATAAATAGTGAGAGAAATAGAATTAGAAGTGAAACCTAAACATGTGACTGAATTGCTGTAATCTCATGATAAAATTTGAATGGATGAAGTGTTGCTTCTTATGGGTGAACAAAGAAAGTGGCTTTTTGAGATGGACTATTCTCCTGGTGAAGATGCTGTGAACATTGTTGAAATGACAACTAAGGATTTAGAATATTCCATAAAGTTAGCTGATATAGCAGTGGCAGGGCTTGAGAGGATTGACTCCAATTTTGAAAAAAGTTCTACTGTGGGTAACACAACATTGTATGCTACAGAAAAATAATTCATGAAAGAGTCAATAGATGTGGCAAGCTTCATTGTTGTCTTATTTTAAGAAGCCAGCCCAACCTTCAGCAATGTCCACCCTGATCAGTCAGCAGCCATCAACATAAAGGCAGGACCCTCCACCAGCAAAAAGATTACAACTTGCTGAAGGCTCAGATAATCATTAGCATTTTTAAGCAATAAAGTACTTTTAAATAAAGTATGTACCTTCATTTTTAAAGAAAAAATGCCGTTGTACACTTAATAGACCACAATATAGTATAAACAGTTATGTGCACCAAGAAACCAAGAAATTTGTGTGACTCGCTTTGTTGAGGTATTTGCTTTATTGCAGTGGTCTGGAACCATACCCAGAATATCTCTGAGGTATGCTTGTGTAGAGTATGTGGTAAAGACCAAGGTTGGTTGTTTTTTTGTTTTAGTTAGAGTTTCACTTGGTTGCCCAGGCTGGACTGCAGTGGCATGATCATGGCTCACTACAGCCTTGAGCTCCTGAGCTCGTGATCCTTCCACCTCAACCTCCTGAGTAGTTGGAACTGCAGGCTCATGCCAGCTTATTTTTTATGTTTTTGTAGAGACAAGTCTTGCTATGTTGCCCAGGCTGGTCTCAAACTTCTAGGCTTAAGCAATCTTCTCACCTCAGCCTCCCAAAGTGCTGGGATTATAGGTGTGAGCCACTATGCCCGGCCCATTTCATTGTTTTTAACATAGCTATCTAATTGTTCTGGCACCATTTACTTAAAACATAATCCTTTTCTCATTGAATTGTCTTGGCAACTTCGGCAAAAATCAAGTGACCACATATCCATGGATCTATTTCTGAACTTTCTTTTCCATTTCATTGATCTGTGTCTATTTTACACCAACACCACATTATGTTGATTACTGTAGCTGTATAATAAGACTTGAAATCAGTGTAGTGTAATTTTTCCAATGTTCTTTTTCAAAATTATTTCATTTCTAAATATATTTTAGAATGAAGATTGTCCATTTCTACCAAAAATAGCTTGTTGAGATTGTGATTGGATCACATTTAATCTATAGGGAAGTTTGGAGGAGAAGTGACATCTTAACAAAACTAAGTCTTCTAATTCATGAGCATGGTATATATGTCTTCATTTATTTAGGTTTTCCTTCATTTCTCTCAGCAATGTGTTTTATCTTTCAGCGTGTAATGCTTATAAAGTTTTCCTTAACTTTTTCATGTTTTTGATGCTATTTGAAATGATATTTTAAAAATTTCTATTTCTGGATATTTCTAGGGTATAGAAATATAATTATTTTTCTCTACTGCTCTTGTATCTTATCATTTTGCTGACCTTACTTATTCTTATTTTTAAAAATTATTTTATTTATGCAGGATACTATTCAGGATTAGGTATACAAGCGGTCATCATACAGGCAAAGTTTGGGTCTCCCTTTTGTCTTCACTTCACCTGGTTTTAGATCAGGTACACTTACTGACGTTATGTGCTCCCTATCCCTGGCAATTTCCAGCTGCTGCTAATCCCCCCACTTTTTTTTTTGAGTTGGAGTCTCACTCTGTTGCCCAGACTGAGGTGCAGTGGTACGCTCCTGGCCACTGCAGACTCGACCTGCTGGGCTCCGGCAATCCTTCCACCTCAGCCTTCTAAGTAGCTGAAACTACAGGTACACGCTACCATGCCTGGCTAATTTTTTTATTTATTATAGAGATGAGGTCTCACCAAGTTGCCTGGGTGGGTCTCGAACCCGTGGGCTCAGACAATCCACTCACCTCGGCCTCCCAGAATGCTGGGATTACAGGTTGAGTCATCAAGCCCGGCCAGTCCCTTTCTTATAGTATTATGGTAAATGTTCAGGGTCCACTTATGAGTGAGAACATGTGGTACTCTGTTCTTTGTTTCTGTGATAGATCACTGAGTATGATATACTCCAAATCCATCTAAATTGCTGCGAAGTCTATACATTTGTCCTTCTTTATGGCTGCATAATTTTCCATTGTGAATATGTACTTTTTTAATACAGTCCAGTTTTGATGGGCAACACGGTTGGTTCCATGTTTTTGCTATTGTGAATAGTGCTGTAATAAACATGTGTGTGCAGATATCTTTTTTGTACACTGATTTTAGTTCTTCTGGGTATATTCCCAGTAGGCGGATTGCTGGGTCACATGGAAGTTCAATTTTTAGTTTTTTAGAAATTTCCACACTGTTTTCCATAGAGACTGAACTAGTTTGCATTCCCACCAGCAGTGCAGAAGTGTTCCCTTTTCTCTGCATCTTTGCCAGAATCTATTGTTGTTTGTTTTATTAATTATGACCATTCTTACTGGGGTTAGGTAGTGTCTCAATGTGGTTTTGGTCTGCTTTTCTCTGATGATTAATGAGGTTGAGCACTTTTTCATGTGTCTGTTGGCTGCCTGCATATCTTCTTTTGAGAAGTGTCTATTCGTGTCTTTTGCCTACTTTTTATTGGGGCTGTTTGGTTTTTTTCCTTTGGCACATTTGAGTTCCTTGTAGATCCTGGATGTTAGGTCTTTGTCAGCTATACAGTTGGCAAATATTTTTTCCCATTCTGTGGGCTGTCTCCCCACTCTCTTGATGGTTTCTTTTGCTTTGCAGAAGCTTTTCAGTTTAATGAGGTTCCACTTGTCTATCTTATTTCTTAGGGCATGGATATCTGGGGTTTTGATCAGGAATTGGTTGCTCTGATTTCTGTAAGGGTGTCTCCTGCCTTTTCTAAGAATTTTATAGTTTGAGGTTTTATGTTTAGGTCTTTGATTTTTGTGTATGGTGATGGGTAGGGATCCTGTTTCACTCTTCTGCATGTGGTCAGTTTTCCCAGCACCACTTACTGAATAGTTTTCTTCTCCCTAGTGGTTAGTGGTGGAGGCTTTGTTGAGATGAGTTGGTTGAGAAATTGAAGTTTTGCTTCTGGAATCTCTATCCAATTCCATTGGACTACATGCCTGTTCTTGTACCAATACCAGGCTGTTTTGATTATTGTAGCCTTATAATAAAGTTGAAAGTCTGGAAGTGTGATACCACCCACTTTGTTTCTGTTGCTAAGGATTGTTTTGGCTATTCGTGGTCATTTATGTGTCCATATGAATTTCTGTATTGTCCTTTCCAGGTCTGAGAAGAATAATGCTGTTAATTTAATGAGTATTACATTGAATTTGTAGATTGCCTTTGGTAGGATGGACATCTTAACAATGTTGATTCTTCCTATCCATGAGCATGGAATATTTTTCTATTTGTTTGTGTCTTCTTGGATTTCTTTGAGCAGTGTTTTGTAGTTTTCATTGTAAAGGTCTTCCACTCTTCTAGTTAGGAAGATGTCGAGGTATTTCTTTTTCTTTCTTTCTTTCTTTCTTTTTTTTTTTTGAGGTTATTGTGAATGGGATTGGGCTTTTTATTTGGTTCTTTACCTGTTTGTTGTTGGTATATAAGAATGCGACTGTCTTTTGCACATTTATTTTGTACCCCGAGACTTTGCCAAAGTCCTTTTTCAGTGCAAGAATATTTTTGACAGATTCTCTTGGATTTTCAATGTATAGGATTATATCATCAGCAAAGAGATAACTTAACCTCCTCTTTTCTTATTTGGATACTCCTTTTCTTTTCTAATTGCTCTAGCTAGAACTTCCAACATAATGTTGAACAGGATGGGTAAGAGTGGGCAGCCTTGTCTTGTTCTGGTTTTCAGGGGAAATGTTTTCAGTTTCTGTTCATTTAGTAATATGCTGGCTATGGGTTTATCATAAATGGCACTTGCTGTTTTGAGGTATGTTCCTTCTATGCCTAGGAATTCGAGGGTTTTTATCAAGAAGGGATGCTGGATTTTATCAAAAATTTTTTCTACATCTATGATCATTTTTCTTTTTAAACTTCATAGATTTTCTACATAGTCATGTTGTCTGTGAATAATAACAGTTTTCTGTCTTCCTTTCCAGTCCTTATGGCTTTGTTTCTTTATCTTGCCTTATTACTGGCAGAAACTGTCAGTATAATGTTAAACAGAGAACAAAAATACTTGACTTGTGTAGATCTTAGAGAGAAAGCATTCAGTCTTTCATAATTAAGTATGATGTTAGCTGTAGTTTGTTTTTTTTTTGTAGATAATCTTTATTAGATTCATGACTTTACTAATTTGCTGAGAGTTTTTTTTTCTAAATAGGGAATGGATGTTAAACATTTCAAGTGCTTTTCTGCATCTATTGAGATGATTGTATGGTTGATGTATGGAAATGATTGGATTGTTTTTGGTCTATTAACTCGTGAATTATATTGGTTCACTTTTGAATCTTAAATCAGCCTTCTATTCCTGGGATAAGGCCTACTTGGTAATAAAATATCACTATGTTTATATATTGTTGGACTTGACTTGCTAAATTTGAGAAATGTTTGCATCTATATTCACGAGGGATATTGGTCTGCTTTTTGTTTTTTGTGTAATGTCTTCATCTGGTTTTGGTTTCAGTAATGCTTGCTTCATAGGATGAGTTAGGAAGCATTCTACAAGTCTGTGTAAAATTGGTATTATTTCTTCCTTAAGGTTTGGGTGAATTTACCAATGAAGTCATCTGGGCCTGGATTATTTTTTGTGGGAAATAAATTCAATTTATTTAATAGATATAGGACAATTTCTTTTTGGTTAAGCTTGTTAGTTTATAACTTTCAAATAATATGTCTATTTAATTTGATTTTTCTAGCTTATTGACATAGTTTTTCATAATATTATTCTCTTAATATCTGCAGAGTAATTTCACTTCTTTCTGACATTGGCAAATTGTATTTTTTCCTGATAAATCTGGTTGGTTTATTAATTTTTATTGCTATTCTCAAATAACCAGCTTTTGGTTTCATTGATTTTCTGTTTTGTATTTTATTGGTCAGATCTTTATTACTTTATTCTTCTTTCATTGTATTTATTTTTTGTTCTTGTTCTATTTTTATTAAGGTGAAAGCTGAGACAATTAATTTGAGATCATTTTTTGTTAACAGGCATTTGGTGTTATAAATGTATCTCTTGGTGTTATATTAGCTGCCTTCCACAAAGTCTGATGCATTGTGTTTTCCTTTTACATTTCTTTTATGACCCAAGGCTTACTTAGAAGTGTGCTATTTAGTTTCAAGATATTTCATGGACTATATTCTACATCTTTCTGGTTTCTAATTTGATTCTGTCATGTCCAGAGAACATATGGCTGAAATACTTTTTTTTTTTTTTTTTTTGAGTTGGAGTCTCACTCTGTCGCCCAGACTGGAGTGCATTGGCCACTCCCGGCCACCGCAGCCTCGACCTGCTGGGCTCCGGTGATCCTTCCGAGTAGCTGGAACTACAGGCGCGTACTACCACGCCCGGCTAATTTTTGATTTATTGGAGAGATGAGGTCTTGCCAAGTTGCCCAGGTGGATCTCGAACCTGCAGGCTCAGGCAATCCACTCACCTCAGCCTCCCAAAGGTGCAGGATTACAGGCTGAGCCACTGAGCCCGGCGGTTGAAATACTTTTAAACGTATTGAGACTTTTTTGCCAATACTTCAAGAATATTTTTCCACTGTGATCTGGTTTGCACTGCTTCTTCTTTGTTTCATTAAATGTATGTATATTTTTTCTCTGGGTGCTATAAAAATATTCTATCACTAGTTTTAAGTAATTTGATGCTTTTGTCATTTTATTCTTTGTTGCTATTGTTGTTTCTAAGGTTTGTTGATCTTCTTGGATCTGAGGATTTAGAGTTTCTATCAAACTTGGAAAAAGTACTAGTCATTATTTCATTAATTTTTTTCCTCCATGATATCTCTTCTTTTCATGTCCTTGCCCACTGTGTAATATGTTTCATTTTTGGGTAGGTTTCAATGGCTTCTGTTTCTTGTGTGTCATAACTTTTTTTTTTCTGGCATGTTTGGCAATTTTAAAAATTAAATTCTAGACATTTTAGATGCTGAATATTTTTGTATTCTCACAAATATTCTGGAGCTTTATTCTGAAATATAGTTATAAAGTACTTGGAAATTGTTTGATGCTTTCACATATCATTTTAAAGTTTTGTTACACAGAACCAGGGCAGCATTTATTCTAGGGCTAAGTTTTCCAAACTTCTAAGGCAAAACCCTCCTGTGTACTCCATCTGATGGCCCATGAATTTATGAGGTTTTCTGCTCTAGCTTTGGGAAGAGAACTATTCCTGACCCTTTGTGAGCTCTGTTCTCTCTAATCCTTTTAGGTGGTTCTTTCCCCAGTTTAAGTAGTTCCCTCATATACATACTTTTTCTAGTACTCACCTGAACCTTGAGAGGTCCTCTGCAGATCTCCCTTGATGACTCCCTCTGTTATTCCGCTTTGCAAATTCTAGTTGCCTTGACTTCCCCTTACTCTTGCTCATGACATCACTAGCCTCTCCCTTCCTGCACCAGGACCTGGACATTCGCTCTGAAGACTGTGTAGAATATCATGCTTCCCCTTGTTTTAGAACCCAAAGGGATTCTGAGACCATCAGAGTTATGACTTACTCAGTGTCACATAACTGACAAGAAGCAGATCTGAAACCCAGGATCAGGTTTGAAGATGCTCTTTCCCAGGCACTCTCCAACCACCATACCATATATATAGTTGATCTTCATTATTTACAGATCCTGTATTTATAAATTCATCTACTTGATGAAGTTTTAACCCCAAAATCAATACTTAATAGAGCTTTTGCATTCATGGAGTCTGAAAGAGTGTGAAAAATGAGTAACTGGACACACATGTTCCCAACTGAGACTGAACAAGGTGACATTTTGCCTTCTAGTTTTAGCTGTCCTATTGTTAATAAGTGTTCTCTTGCAGTCCACTTAGTTCCCTGTTTTTCACATTGTTGTGCTTTTCAGCAGTGATTTTATTGCATAGTACTTGTGTTCATAAGTACAAAAGACAGAAAAATACAGGTGTTAGATAAGCTTTGTTCAGACAGATGTTCTAATGCTGTTAACCGCAACTTAAATAATAGTGAGTCAACAATATATATCAAATAAGTATCTTAAAACAGAAACACACAGAAAACAAGAATATGTATTGATGTTGATGGAAATGTTTGACCAGAAGCTCATAGGAACCTAACCCTGTATTTCCTCTAGGAGTAATGATTCAGTATTTACTAATTCAGTGTTTGGGGCAACTTTATTGAACATAACTACTAGAAATGACTGGATGTGAATCGACTATATTTAGTGTTTATTTCTGTAGAGAAATCATGAATTGAGAACTTAAAGGATGTGTTAGCCCTTTTTTACGTTATGGGATGATGTATGTGGAGGGATGTTGGTGATAATTTGGGCAATTTTAACTCATATCAAGCCATGTCCCAGTCAACCTTAGTATCTGATACAAAGATGAGCTTTATTCCTGCTGATCTAGGAGTCTGAAGTTGTTTCCATTTTATTCATTTTGTTCCTGTTCTGACAGGCACTCATGCCAAACTCTCCACCAAGCACACAAACTTTGAGGAGAGAGTTTATGAAATCTCCATTCGCATCAGTGATGGGGGCCGGCCACCTTTGGAAGGCATTGTCTCTTTACCAGGTATGCATTTGCTACAGGTAAATTAGGATAGTCTCTGTCACCCTGAGCAGTTTCAGGGAATTCTTGACCTTGATATGGGATTCTGCAACTATTCACTTGAAAACACCCTAACAAATACTGTTCTCTATTTCAGTTACTTTCTGCACATGTGTGGAAGGACATTGTTTCAAGCCAGTAGGTCACCAGGATGGGATGCCCACTGTGGGCATGGCTGTTGGTGTACTGCTGACCACCTTTCTGGTCATTGGTGAGTATAATTTTCAATTCAAGAAATTCTTTCCTGAGCTTCAGAAATATGAGTCCATCTCAGGTCCTGTTTTCATAGGCGGGCTGGTGGCTGCTCAAATGACAACCCAGGCCATAGCCAAGGATATAGATTACTAGTAAACTATATCAGACTTTCCTGGTTGGAAGATAGTGCTTTAGAAACACCCCCTACCTATCAGTGCCCTATTGGTTAGTTTGGGAAATATAACAGTCTTTAGACCATAAATTGTTATCGTTTATGCCTAGTTACCAAGCTTTCATGATGAAGGAGAAAGAAATGCAATAGCTGTGCCTCTGATGCGTGTCAGGCACTGTGCTTGATAAGGGGGATACAGTCAGTGACAGGCAAGACATATATAGATCTTATGCCAGAGTTTGTGATCTCACCTGCCATTGTTGTATAGGCAGAAGTTAGCCTTTCAGTGGAGATACTGATACACCTAAAATGTTGGAGAACTTTCCTTTGCATGTTTTCATGACTGTGAACCCTGTAAACTTACTGGCACATTAATTTTGTAAAAACAACTTCCTTTTTCATAGTGGGCTCTAATTGACAGTACACATTTAGGACTGAGATGTACAATGCAATTTTGTAGGAGTTCAGAGATGGGAGAAACCAGAAAAATTAAGTAGTCTGTTCAAGATCCCTCAACAACAAAGTCTGGAGCCACAAGGAAGGTGCCAAAGAAAATGTGGTATTTGGTGTGGATACAATGAAAGCCAGCTTTAGGGAGGTGAGCAAGTCAGAGAATAGTTTTCCTTTTTTTTTTTTTTTTTTTGAGTTGGAGTCTCACTCGGTCGCCCAGACTGGAGTGCAGTGGCCGCTCCCGGCCACCGCAGCCTTGCCTGCTGGGCTCCGGCAATCCTTCCTCCTCAGCCTTCCGAGTAGCCGGAATTACAGGCATGTGCTACCACGCCCGGCTGATTTTTGATTTATTGTAGAGATGAGGTCTTGCTGCCCAGGCGGGTCTCGAACCCGCAGGCTCAGGCAATCCACTCACCTCAGCCTCCCAAAGGCGCGGGATTACAGGCTGAGCCACCGAGCCCGGCTAGAGAATAGTTTTCTGATTGTTCTGATTGGATCGTTCCCTCTAGGGAAGGGGAACAAAGACTGGAATTAAGATTTATTGAGTATGTATAAAGTTTAGGAACCCTGTCCGATGTGTATACATACAGTAGTGTAGGATTTTATATTCCTAGATAGAAACCCAGTGAGATCTGCCAGGTCAGGGATGATGTGGGACTTGATACATACTTACTGACTCAGGAAAAGCAATAAGCTTACTTATCCAAGCAAGCTAATGCTTAGAGTCCCTTATTCACTGGGACAACGAAACTTTGTTGAACCACAAACAAAAAATGAAGTTATATGAGTCATTTTTTCCTATCAGGATACTACTTTATAAATCAGTGTGACAGTACATTTTAAGATTCCATCTGTTTGACTCTGGGTTTTCTCTTTTAGGTATAATTTTAGCAGTTGTGTTTATCCGCATGAAGAAGGATAAAGGCAAAGATAATGTTGAAAATGCTCAGGGATCTGAAGCCAAACCTCTGAGAAGCTGAATTTGAAAAGGAATGTTTGAGTTTATATACCAAGCACCATTTCAATAACACAACCATCTAATCCCATAATAGTACTTTTCATCCAACATGTGCACAATAATTTTTTACAGATATTCTCTCTTGCCCTTTAATATTTTACTAAGATATTTCATGTGCTACAGACATTAGAGATAGTTTTCATTTTCCCATGACATTTTTCCCTTCTGCAAAAGGCTTAGCAACTTATCTAAAACCAAAAATATGTGTGTTTTTCCCCTTTGGGGGAAAACGAACTGATGAAATATCCTGTACATTTTTTCTTCATCAAAGAGATATATTAGTTGTCCACCACAGAACTTCCTGGATTTCATTTTTGCTTCTTCTGATTTCATCCATGTCTCCTTTGGTATTTCACTGAATTTTAGAACGTTTGTCAGAGAAAAGAACAAAGTGAGGTCTCAGGAAAAAAATAGAACAGCCTTGTCCCTTGAACAGAAGCACTTCTGTTTCATTAAGCCTCTTTAACCAATATGGTGGATGCTGCTCTTTGCTTGAGAAACTTGGAAAAGGCATAGGCCCACAGAAGGTGCTCAAACACAGCCACTATTCCCACAGAGGCCTGCTGTATAAGCCTTGGTGCAGGAACCAACCAGATGACCGGTTTTACTCACTACCTACCATGCTTACATGCTGCGCATGTTTTATTTGTATATTAATAAAGTTTTGGTTATTATATATTTAAAGTGTGGAAGGAAATAAGAAAGTATACAAGAGTAGTGACAACAATCAGGAATAAACATTGGTTGTGGTTGTTTTTGTTTTGCTGATCTCTTTGGCTGTGCTTTCTGATTCTTTTAATTTGTTAACAATGGCTACCTATTGTGTATCATTGTTGCCTCCCATGTAGAATTAGCCCAAGAGGAGGGGTTTAGAAGATACAAATTTACAGCTCGCATGATTGTGGATTGAGATGTTTTCAGTAGATACATCAGGAATTTTTAAGATGCATCAAGAATTTTTACTTTTTAAATAAAAGAACTTTGGAGTTTCGAAAACTTTTCTAAGCCTGGAACAGTTGTCTGATTCCTGATTTGAGCTTTGGGAACATTCAACATTACACAGCCTCTCAGAAATGTTAACTGTGAAGAACTCAACAGTAAAAGAATGCTTGTACAATGGCTGCTGAAGCAAGCCATGGGGTTGTGTTTTTCATAAATAATCTCCTTTGTAATTGTCATATATATGTATATATATATATATTTTTTCTTTTTTTTCTTTTTGAGAAAAGGTCTCACTTTGTTACCAGGCTGGAGTGTAGTGGCACAATCATGATTCACTGCAACCTTAAACTCATGTGGTCAAGCGATCTTCCTGCCTCAGTCTCCCATGTAGCTGGGACTACAGGCATGTGCCACTATGCCTGGCTAATTTTTAAATTTTTTGTAGAGATGAGAATCTTGCTATATTGCTCAGTCTGGTCTTACACTCAGCTCAAGCCATCTTCCCGCCTCAGCCTCCCAAAGTGCTGGGATTACAAGTATGAGCCAAAGCACAAAGTAAAACAAAATATTCCAACTCTGTTTTTTAAGACCTTGGTACTAGTTTCTTGTATAATCTTGTGCTTCAAACTATTTTACTTGTCTTTCTAAAGTCTTTGGGCTCATTGGAAGCCTCATAATGGGTAAGATTCTCTCCTATCTCACCTCATGTTAGAAGACAAAACAAAACAAAAATTCAAGAGCTCCAAAAGCAAGTCTACTTTACAAACTATACACTAAGCCGAGGAATAGTACAACTTTCTCCACAGCTCTGTAGGTATTTTACATGTGTGTTTTTAACCAAGGAGTGACTGTGACATTTAGGTCACTTAAAATTTCAGTACTGCTTGTCCTGCTTATTTTCAGGAAATCTTATCATTGCTAGAAGACTGAAGGAGTCCTGAGGCAGGCCTGCTGAGGCAGACGCAAGGGCCTTCTCCTGCTTCCACTTCCACACCATGTTATCCTCTCTGGACCAGCAGGCGTCACTTGATAACAGGCTGATCACACAGAACTTTTTCATCAAAAATCATTGTTTAGTATTCATATTGCTCATGCACATTAAACAATAACGTTCCAATTCCTCGTCTTCCCAGCCCCTGGGAGAATCATATAAACGATTCTAACTTTGTCTCTATAAATTCTACCATTCTAGGTATCTCATGTGAATGGACTCATATAATGTCTACAATATTAATATTTAAAACAGGTTTTAAAATAGTAACTGCTGGGCTCGGTGGCTTAGCCTGTAATCCCGCGCCTTTGGGAGGCTGAGGTGAGTGGATTGCCTGAGCCTGTGGGTTCGAGACCCGCCTGGGCAGCGAGCTCATCTCTACAATAAATCAAAAAATCAGCCGGACATGGTAGCGCATGCCTGTAATTCCAGCTACTTGGAAGGCTGAGGCGGAAGGATCGCCGGAGCCCAGCAGGTTGAGGCTGCGGTGGCCGGTAGCGGCCACTGCACTCCAGTCTAGGCAACAGAGTGAGACTCCAACTCAAAAAAATAAAATAAAATAAAAAATAAATAAAATAAATAGTAACCAATGGAAAAGAAAACGTAGCATTCAAACCTAGAGAGTTACCTCATGAAGAGATAAGCTCAAAGCTAATGCTATTTTTTATTTTGTATGCATTCACATTTGCTGTACACACTGTATACACATAAATGCACATTTTGTACACATGTGAAGCTATCATAGCCACACAATCTATACACAATGCACTGTGTTCCCTAAACACCATACATACTGTCATTATCCCCAAATTTTTTTCACAAAAACCTGCCTTGTTCTGGCTGAGCCCCAAGGAGCACAGTCAGGTGTTGGATGACAGCTACGCAACGGATGTATGTTAGAATCACTGGGGGAGCTTTTAAAACATACTTTTTTAGGCCTCCACTTTCAGTTGGATTAATATCTCTGAGAATACTAAAAATACTAGCCTTAGTGTTAAAAACAAAAACAAAAAAACCTTCCCAGCTGATTATAATGTATGACCACAGTTGAGAACCTTTGTTTCAGACAACCCTTGGAAGACGAAGATACTACCAGGTTGGTGTGAAATGTGATTCTTTTTAGAGACTGCTCGGACTGATTTGTGACCTCACCTTCGAACATTCATTTGTTGAAGCCCCAGTCCCCAAGGTGACTGTATTGGGAGACAGGGCTTTTAGGATGTAAGGTTAAATGAGGCCATCAGGGTGGGGGCCTAATCAATAGGACTGGTGTTCTTAGAAGAGATAGAGACACCAAAGCTCACTCACTCTCTCCACCCACTCACAGAAGAATGGTCATGCAAAGATACAAAGAGGCAGTGGCTTTCTGCAAGCCAGGAAGAGAGGCCTCCCAGGAACTGAACCTGATGGGGCTTGATCCAGGGCTTCTAGCCTTTAGAACGGTGAGAAATAAATGTCTGTCCTTTAAGCTACCCACTCCTTGGTATTTTGCTGTGGAAGCTGACTAACACAAAGTCTGAATCAGGATCCTTCTTCAGAACAACATCTGCTTCCTAAACCCCTCAGCCTCTTGGGCACTTTTAACCTGAACCAGTTCTGCCCAGCCCCTTTCCCAGATGCCTGCTTGGAGTATGACCTGGAACTTGGGGAAGGAAGAGCCTCTGGTGTTGGGAGAGTCATTCCTCAGCCCACAGAGATCCTGCAACTAAGTGCAGCCTGGGTCACTCTGCCACCACGTTGGAACCTGTGAAATCCAACCATGAAGCCAAGAATAAAGAAGTTGGTTCTTCTTCAAAAATTTTATTATTGTTTTTTATTTTAAAGATGTGGGGTACAATTAAGGGTTAGGTATACAAATGTTCATCATGCAGTTACCCTTATTGATGAGGTGCGCCCCTCCTTCCCCCAGCAGTCTCCCTCAACTGCCAATCCCACCCCCCTCCCCTGGCAGTTTCCCACCACTACCAGTCCCCCTCTCACAGCACCATGATAATTGTTCAAGGTCCACTTATGAGTGAGAACATATGGTACTGTTCACTGTTTCTGTGACAGATCACTGAGTATGATAGACTCTAAATCCAAGTTGCTGCAAAGTCCATATGTTTATCCCGCTTTATGGTTGCATAATATTCCATTGTGTATATGCACCACATTTTTTTTATCCAGTCCAACTTCGATGGGCAGCATGGTTGGGAAACTGGTTCTTGCCCACAGGAGGACAGCCCCCCATGATAGGCCAAAGCTGTGTGGTAAGCTCACCATAGATGAAACTCTCAACAATACACTTTTGTGTACAGCAACTCCCTTGTGCATGTGCTTGTAAAGATGGTTATTTAAAATAATATAATTTCTGAGCACAGTTGCTCACACCTGTAATCCCAGCACTTTGGGAGACTGAGGTGAGAGGATTGCTTGAGCCCAGGAGTTCAAGACCAGCCTGGACAACATAGTGAGACCTTGTCTCTACAAGAAAAAAAGTTTAAAAAATTAGCTGGGCATGGTGGCACATGCCTATAGTCCCAGCTACTTGGGAGGTTGAGGCGGAAGGATGGCCTGAGCCCAGGAGGTTCACTTGTGCCATGTGCCATGATCACACCACTGCACTCCAGCCTGGGTGACAGAGTGAGACTCTGACTCAAAATAAGAAAAAATTTAAGCAAAATAAAATTATTTACTAAAAAGCAGAGTTCTTTATAATCCAATGAATAACTTTCCATTTTATTGGTTTTTCATGTTTGTATTTTTATGTACTTGTATGATGCAAGCTCCATTCAACATTTCAAAATGATTTCCAGAGTGTCTGCTGTGTGTCAGTCATTTGCAGACCATCTGAGCCCTTAAGACAAGGAGGATGGCCTACCAAGATGGCAGCAGTTCTGCAAGGAAAGGAGCTGCCCTGGAATCCAGGGATAACAACATTGATGGCTAAAGCACAAGTCACACTCAAGGCCATCATGTGTTATGTGTCTCCAAGTAGGCAATAGTTTCTTTGGACAGAATCAAAGTACATTTTTTTTCTCATGTGTTCCTCATCCTGGGAGAGCCTGCCAAGTGGACAGGGAGGCAGAAGGGGGAGAGAAGGGGTGGGCTCTTGAAACAAGGGTTCATCTGATTGAGGGAAGGCATTTCCATTTTTTCCATTGCAACTGTTGGACGGATGTGTAAGTTGAGGATCTGAAGGTCACATTTGGAATAGGAGGAGGGTGTGCACATGGGTGATGGGAATAAAAATAGCACATGTGTTTACCCAGCAATTTTAGTTACTCTCTTGAATTAAGTACAAGACTGAGAGGAAACAATATATTTTTAGTAGCAGAAGACAAACTGGGCCTCTCTTTGGCTCCTGGCCGAGAAAAAGATCCCAAAGGCTCTGCTCAGGCACAAAGTCACTCACGACCTTGGTTCATGGTGGACACAAAGAACTAGGGGAAGGATCTCAAAGCAATTAGGTCATCTGTGAGGCAGGAGGGGAAAGGCCCTGGCTGAAGGTTACTCGTTGAGTTCTGCCTGTCTCAGTGGGACCTAGACAGCCTTCCTGGGGCCTACAAAGGAGAAAGGCAGGGATTTCCATGTGAGCAAATGTGGCCTGATAGATACTCGCTGAAGTCCTGGCACAGTTTGTGTCAAACGTTATCACCCAAGCAGGGCTTTCATGGGACTGAAGTTCTGCCTAGGCGGTTCCCACAGCCTCTCCATTCAGCTTCTCTTCTGGCAGTACCACACGGTTCAAGCAGGAAACTAGAAATGTGTTTGGGTCCACGGAAGCAATAGTGTGTTCTCTAGGAGGCTTGCCCATAGGTCAGTTTAACCCTTCAAGAATTAGAGGCCATGATGGAGTGAGACAAGAGATTTATGGAGGAAAGGCCTGTGAAGGATAAATGAGAGGAAACAGAAGTAGGAGGGGAGAGCCCAGACTACAATGGGAGTTTGATGGCTATTAAGAAAGGGAGAGAAGGACTGGGAGCAGTATAATTCCAGCACTTTGGGAGGCTGAGCGGGAGGATCACTCAAGGCCAGGAGTTCCAGACCAGCCTGGGGCACACAGTGAAAACCTGTCTCTACCCTCCCACAAAAAATTAAATATTAACTACCAGCAAGCAGTAAATATTTATTAAATTGTAAGCTACACAAAAAATAAAATAAAATAAAGGGAGGGAAGGAAGGAGAACTGTTAGGAAGAGTCTCAGGCACTGAAAAAATTCTGAGAAAGTCTGAGCCAGGCTGATGTGGATCTCCAGAGGAAAGATGGTTTGTTGGAAGAGCCCGTGTTGGGAAGACACCACCTGGCTGGCTCTAGGAACCCGCTATGCTTGGTCACTCTGACTGGGAGTGTGATCCTGTGATTCCAAAGTTAAACAACTGCAGGTCAACAATCTGTGAGCTCCCAGAGCACAGTCCTCTTAAGGAAGAGCAGAGCATGTGCTGCCATGGGTGTCATGGTCAGTTTGCTCTTTTGTTTATTCATCAGTCATTTCTTGAGCTCTACTCTGGCCAGGTACTGAGCTGGTCACTGGAAACACAACTAACAATAGCTAATACATATGCAGTGTTTACCACGTGCCAGGCACAGTTCTAAATGCTTTACAATATATTAAGTCACCAGATCCTTGCAACGACTGTATGAAACGATTATGTCTATTGCTCACACGAGAAACTGCCACACAAAAAGGTTATGCAACTTGTTCAAGATCACATATAAGTGACCTCAGGAGTCTGACTCTAAAGTCCATGCCCCAAACCACCATATTTCATCTAACCCAAGGTGCCATCTATTGTAAGTTGTGATATTATTTTATGTGACACTAAGAAAGAGAATTATGGGCTATAAGGAAGAGAATAATGGTTGGTGTGTTAATTAACTATGACATGCCATTATTAGTAAGATGAACCCTCGATTTCAGAAGTACTGAAATGTGAAGAAATGTGACTCAGTAGTTATGACACAAAGGTTCCATGGCTATTCTCTCTCTCTTTTTTTTTTTTTTTTTTGAGTCAGAGTCTCACTTTGTCACCCAGGCTGGAATGCAGTGGCATGCTGCCCCCAGCCACTGCAGCCTCAACCTGCTGGGCTCAGGTGAGCCTTCCACCCCAGCCTTCCAAGTAGCTAGAACTACAGATGTGTGCCATCACACCCAGGTAATTTTTTGACTTATTGTAGAGACAATGTCTTGCCATGTTGCTCAGGCTGGTCTCAAACAGGCATGAGCCAACACACCTGGCCTTCCATGCCTATTCTTAAGGGCTCCATGCCTATTCATTCGCAATAGAGTAGGACAATTGTCATGCTGTGTGATAAGCATCAAGTATCACCCATGAGAGCCATAGCGTTGCTGCAGTGACAAACAGGAGCAAATCATCGCTGCTGCCTGGGGTTGTCTGGGAAGCCCTCGCAGAGGAAACAGCAACCAGCTGAACCTTAGAGTTTCTCCACATAAAGAAGGGAGGGGTGGAATTAGGAAATGTTGAATATTTTAGGGACCTTGTTTGATAATGCAAACACTAATTACAATAATATGACAGTAGCTAACAACAGCTAATAGCTTACTGAGTGTTTACCACATGACAGGCACTATGCTAAGGGGCTGTCATGCATCATCCCGTTTAATCCTCACAGGAACCCTGAGGAAACCATCTTATTAGACCCGTTTTACAGGAGAGAAACCTGAAGCTCAGGAGATTAATTGGCTTACCCCACAGCACACAGCTAGTGGATAATGGAGCAGAATAAGAATCTCTGAGGATGTGGCTTTCGCATCTCAGATGTTTACTGTGCTGCTGGCCCAACTCCCAGAAGGGAGTTAGGGACAAGATGTATGCTCACCAAAGTCATCCTTCTCCACTGAGTTCTCCACTTTCTGAAAGAAGCCTGAGTGAAGATGGACATGGCCAAACACAAGGACTGAGGACAGACCTCTGGGAGTCCCAGCTCATGCTTAAGTTGGGCAGGGGATGACTGATGGGCAGGGAAGTTCTGCAAGTGTGGTTGCAAAACCAGGACCTCGGTCATTTCAACAGTTAAGAATTTGCTGAAAGCTCACTGTGAGCAAAGGTCTATGCAGGGCACCCAGGGGGCTATTAGAAGAAGTCTTGGGCTGAGCACCAAATATCGAATGAATGAAGCATGATGTTGAGTCCTTCTCAAGCCTGCCTGATTTGGCCCCTCCCTTTCTGCTGGACCTCACATCCTGCCTTCTCCTGCTTCTCACTGAGCTCTCGTCACCCTGGCCATCTGCCACTTTCTTGAGGAGGTCAAGGTCCTTCCACTTCTGTTCCTTTAGATGTGCCTCTGCCTAGAACATTCTTTTACCCTCAGCCCCTTTTGCGTGGGTGGCTTTTTCTCTTGCTTTAGGTCTCAGTGTAAAGATTGTCTCCCGTGAGATAGTCTGCCTGTTATTTGCCATCATAGCACCTTGTTAATTTCCTTCCTAGAACTTTTCTTTTTTTGTTTTTAAGCATTATTGTATTCATTCTTAATACCTAATTCAGACCAGCTTGTTTATATCCCACTTCCTCTTTACCACACCCCCGCAACTTCACACATACACACCCTGCCCAGTTAATCTAAATTAAAGAAATTTTACTGTGTTTGCATGGTAAATTTGTAGAACCGGTTTCCATCCATGGTGCCAAGTGAGAAAGTGGAGACTCATGGCAAAAATTCAAAATAGACATAGTGTCTTTTATCTCACAAACTCACAGAATCAAAGCTTTTACCCAATTTGGGAGTCCCTTCAACAATACCTAAGACTTTTCATAATGTGTAGTCACGTCCTTTATTCATTTGCATCTTTAGGGCAAGGGAACATGCTAACTATTGCATCCCAGCAGTGGGCATGCCATACAGTAGGTGCTTCGTGTTTGAATGAGCAAACAGTTTAGTTTAGGATCTAATTAAAGAGTCAAGATGTACATCTGACACAGACAGTAACTAAGTGTTGAACTTCTTAGGGAATGGAGAGATTGATGTGTGCTGAAACTGTCAAGGAGATGTAAGAGTAGAACAGGGTGGGTGGAAATCAGAATTAAGGATGGTCAGGGAAGAAAAACCAGCTGGGAGAGAAAGTCCAGACTGTGAGGGACAAACAGTAGTTTTCCATCCCCTGCAGGTTTGAAGCACCTTCATTTTCTTTCTTTTTTTGGGGGGGGGATAAATATTTGCAATTTATATCACAAAGGGGCTCACATCCCTTCCAAACAAAGTTCTCTTAGAAATTTTTTTCAATTCACAAATTAAAAAACAGAAAAGGTGTTATTCCAAAATTCAAAGAAAAATAAGAGCAGCAGCTTCATTTTCAGCATCTAGACTCACCTTAGTTTTCTTTACCTCCTGGGCCTCTCCTTCCTTCTACTCACTAGAATGAGGAGCGAAAACCATAAGGACCAATTGTCCAGTCTCCCCCCAGTGTGTTTTTGGGGATTCCAGTGGGGACCAAATGTGATCTGAGACTGAACTCTTAGGTGGCTCCTCAGTCTAGGAATGAGGCTATTTTGGGGAAACTATGATGGATGCTGTCTTCACTTTTACTCTGCATCATGGACAAAATGATCCAGTGACCAGAAAGGCTCTCAGATGACCATCTTTTAGAACTCCTTCAAGGTTTTTAGAAATAGAAATAGAATTCATCAATTGTAGTGTGTCTTGCCAGCTGTTCCTGCTTTGCTTTGTTTCTCACAACAGATATATCAGAGAACACAATATTGGATTTACTCACTGAATTAAGTACTTACACAACTCGGAATTTCATGGATTTCTATACCATACATTTTGAAAGTAAGCATTTTGAAACAAGGTCAAGACTTGTTACTGTTTTACACACGTCCTGATTGACGCTCAGTAGGCACGTTATTTGTCTTATTTGTCTAGAGACTTATCTTTTTATAGAGTATCACTCTTTATAGAGCCTCATGTCTTCTCTCCCTGTTCACCTCCTTCAAGAACAGACTCTGAGTTCCTTTAGGGCAGGGGATAATGTCTTATCATTGTAACTCTGCTGCTTGTAAAGAATCTTCACTAAAACAGCTTCTTGGTAAATATTGAATTAAATTGAAGAATTCCAAGAAGTTCAGTTCTCTGCTCTTTATATCAGAGCAAGTTGTCTCAATTCATTTGACTCCAAAGTTGACTGTTAACCATATAGACCAATATCCATGTCCTACTTTTCAAAAAGTATTAAAAAGCAGAAATCTCATTTTAGCTTTAACCAATATATGACTTAATTTGGAAAGCTTCTCCTCACCCCAAATTAGACATGATTGAATAAGAATAAAGAATGAACTAAAAATAACTTTCTGCTATAGTGGAACAACAATTTAGAAATTTAAACAAAACCCTTTGCCGCAAACTCAAATCCTTTAAGAAGCTTCTAGCTATTTCAGAGTTTGAAGGGAATATTAATGGCTGCACTTCAGCCAAGGACAACACCATGTGACAGAGCTAGAAATGAAGTCATTTGCCTGTGTGTTTTCTGGAACCCTGCCCTGAATGGCTTTCTCCTTGACATATGTCCAGCTCTTTAATACAGTGTAACATTAGTAATGCTCACAATCTTTTTATGAAATCATGCTTAAAATATAAAGGAAGCATGAAAAATTGTTCAGGGTGAGGGAAAAGAAAGAAAGCACTTGTGGGTGAGTAAGCATTTACCTTGGTAGTATATGGTAAAGCTTGCTCTGTCAATGAGAATCTTACCCAAAGAGTCACCTCAATAGTTGGCATGATATTTGCTTCCTGAATTAGAGTACTCTGAGTTTAACTAAGAATTGTCTTCTTCAGATTCATGCATTATTCACTTAATCCACCAAATTTCAATAATCGTATTTATGACTTTTTTTTTTTTTAACCCCTGGGAACCAGTCAGAAAGTAATGGTAACAATCATCACAGCCTTTGTTCTTACGGTTTCCGGTCCATTAATCTTCTTGCTCAGTAGGACTCTATCAGATCTTCAGAAGGAATTGTGGATGTTCTCAGACTCCAGGTTCAAGGACTCTTCCACCAAATGATTAGTCAGTAAATCCTGACTGCAATTTTTGCCCACCTTGGACCGTTCTTGTCTCTGGTATTTTACCATGATTAGAACCTGATGCTAAGATCAACTGGAAAATATTTTAAGGAAACAAAATGTATAAAAACACGTCTCTGTGGGGCCAGACCTGTAAAGTTACAGAAGGACTTAGCAAAGACTCCCCAACAGCTGGGAATAGTCCATCAGAGTGCTGCAGAATTCATAAACCATGTTAAGAGTTTTGGTCCTTGGAAAAATCTCCCAAATGTTCCGATCATTAAATTACTCAACTTAAATCACTTTCAGATGAGCAAATTCAGGAAAAACGTTACCAACTTTTTAAACTATATCATACGTTCCAAAAACAAAATGGAAAACAGTAAAGCTGAATGATATGTTCTTTCCTCACCTGCTTATGCAGGTGATTCCAAATTTAGTAAAAACAGAATCAAGTCAAAAGGAGTTTTCAATACGTCTGCCAATAATGTGAATATACAGAAAACTTGGACCACTGATTCAAAGGAATTTAATCTTAAATGGTTCTGCCAATTAGAGTGGTCAATGTTAGGGCATCTAATACATTAGATGCTCAGTAAATGTTCATTTAATTGATACATAAATGCATAAATAAATGACATCTAATGAGGAGAATAAGGTGAAGAATAAAATACTTTGAAAATTCTACTCTCAAAGTTTGTCAGGGTAAGATGGTTTTATGAAAGAGAATAAAAGGAGTGATCAAAAAGATAAGGCCAAAATTTATAAGCTGACGTGTTGACAAAAATTAGAGAAGACAATTAGGAGGAACAAGTGGTTGACAAGGTATAATACAGCAAGAGGCCTCAAAAACAGAACTGATAGGTGTCAAGTGCATTTCACAACAAAGTGGTAATCTGGATGACAAGCTGGGTGGTAATGTGTATTAATCAGTAGGCAGCCTCTAATATTGCCCCCAACTCCTGGCATTCACGCCCTTCTGTCATCTCCTACCATGAACGTGGGCTGGATTTAGTGACATAATCCTAGTGAATAGAATCTGGCAGAAGTGATGGATTGTCACTTCTAATATTAAGAAACAAAAAGATTGTGTCTTGGGATGTCCTCTCTCACTCTCTCATTTACTTGTGCTGGGGGAGGCCAGCACCCATGTTGTGAGTTACCCCAAGGAGAAGCTCATATGGCAAAAAACAAACAAACAAAAAACTGAAGTTTTTGGTTAGTAGTCAGTGAGGACCTAAGGCCTGCCAACAGCCATGTGTGTCCAAGTACATTCCTGCAATCATTTACTATGTTAGGAATATATATTTATAGACATGAATTTCTCTCACTTATCTTAAGAAGTACTGTTATGTTGTTGTTGAAAAGCACATTATAGTCATTCTCTCACATAACAGCAATAAGTGGTGGCCTGTGGACTTACAGATGAACACAGATGATATCTTTGCCTAAACGACTGGACCAAGAAGATGGATGTCTTCTCAGACTCACTTTATTCTTTGAGCTCCTAATTAATGGCTTTGATTTAAGATCTGCTTAGAAAATTCCAACCTAGTTTGATGAAGAGGCATAATATGTCACTAACAGCCAAAACAAAATATTCCTCAAATTGGTATTTTTCAAAATTAGATTTGCCATTTTCTCTTTTTAAAAAAAGATACCTGAAGAGAAAACATTTTTAACAGGGTTGACTTAACACAGACATGTGGATGTAGATATTGTGATTTAGGCACTATTTGATATAACTGTTTTAACCTCCATGTTTTGATAAATGCAATATTTCATCAAAATGAAAAATTACTGCTTCTTTTAAAAATCACTAGGTGAGATAGCCAACATATTTCTGGATCTCTCTATTCCTGATCCTCCTCCATCCTATAACATGCTGATCTTAATTTACAGGTAGGTAGAATTCGTCATGGGGTGGAATTTGAAGATGGGGTAAAAATGCCAACTTTGCAGGGTTACAAGTAATTTTTAAAACGTACATTTTTATTGGGATAAAAATTTTGGCACAGTAAGATAATCTGATATCAATGTGGCCATTTCAAAATGTCAAGTACTTGGAGGCACATTTTTCCTTATATCTCTTTGCTTTGGGGATCTTTACTTAAAATAAGCAGTTTCCACAAACTAACTGTGCAAATGTGAATTTCTAGCTTTGAATGTTGATGGACAGTGTTTGTATAAGCTATGTGCCATCTAATGGGCTCCCCAGAATGTGTTATAATAGAGTGGTTAAGAACACAAGATGTAGTGTTAGCATGCTATTTACTAGCAGTATGACACAAGGCAATACTACTTAATATCTTTGAACCTTGGATTTTTCCTTTATAAAATGCATCTACTAATAGTATTAAATAAAACAATGTAAATGAAGTTCTTAGTAGAATGTCTATACAATATGTTATATACTATTAGTACTGTTATCAGAAATGTCTATTTAAATTAGAACTGGGAAGGTGATTCTAGTAATAAAATTATAATGTTAAACTGTGGCAAATAATAGTGTCAATGTTGTTAATATCAGTGGTTCCCAAACATGGTTGCATATAAAAAATCATGTGGAAAAATTTCACCTTCCTGTGATGATGAAGCAAGGAGGTCTAGACTTAACTTTCTACTATAACCACTAGAAAACTGGACAAGGTACATGCAACAATTGTTTTCAGACTTTGGACTATAGGCAGCACATGACTGATTCTTAAGAGAAGAGAAACAGACAAGGTGAACCTTGTGAATGCCCCTGCTCACTGTCCAAAGGAAATTTATGAACCACTGGCTTAGGAGGAGGGAATCCAAAGACAGTATCGCAGAGTTGTTGAGTTGAAGAGATGGACAGAAGAGTTTGGGAGGCTGAGGTGGCTGAAATTATGAGACAGAGTCCCAGAAAGAGGAGGTAACACAAGAAAAAGAAATACAAAAATTTGTATAGAGCTTCCTTTGAGTATTTTCCTGAGTACTGTGCTGCATGTGCATAAAATGTGAAATTTCACAAATCTGGGCACAAAATGATCAGAGAATTGTAAGCTCATACAGAGAGGGGAGAAGTTTGAGCTCAAACAAATCATTCTGATAAGTCCCTTTTGATTACCTACAGTATTCAGTGGAGAACCAAGAGTCATCATAGAAGATGACTGTATCATTCCTGGAGTAAAGAATACTCTTGACCGCCCCCCTGTCAAAGCTTTATAATTGGCTTCAAAAGGATAAAACAGATTGCAAATAACTGGTTGGAAAATAAAACTCAACAGCCTTTAAAGGAATACAATGACATTCAGACACTCAGCAAGGTAACAATCACAATTTTCAACGTCCAATCAAAAATTTCTAGGCATGCTAAGAAGGAGAAGAATGTGATTCATGAGTAGAAGTCATTAGAAACAGACCTAGAAATGACAGACCTAAAGGAATTAGGAGGCAAGGATGTAAAAACAGCTATTATTACTATATTTGAGTAAAGAAAAAAATATGGTGAGAAGAGCAATAGTTGATATAAATAAGAAATCAAGTAGAAGTTATAAAATGAAAAACACAATATCTAAAATAAAAGATTCACTTGGTGGTATTAATAGACAATTAGCCACCACTGAAGAATAATGAACTTGAAGACAGCAATAGAAGCTATCCAAACTGAAGCACATTTTAAAATTAAGCAGTTCGAGAGAATGAGCAGACAAGATACAGACTGGGAAAAAATATTATCAAAAGACATTTCTGACAAGTAACAGTAATCCAAAATACACAAAGAACTCTTAAAACTCAACAACAAGAAACAACTCAATTTCAAAAATGGACAAAAGACCTGAACAGACACCTCACCAAAGAAGATATACAGATGACAAATATGCACATGAAAAAATGCTCAACATTATATGTCATTGGGTTATTGCAGATTCAAGCAATGAGATACCACTACATACCTATTAAAATGGCTAAAATCCAAAATACTGGCAACACTAAAGGCTGGTGAGGATGTAGAGCAACAGGAACTCTCATCCATTGTTGGTGGGAATGAAATATGATACAACTACTTTGGAAAACAGTTTGACAGTTTCTTACAGAATTAAACATACTCATACTATATAATTGAGCAATCACGCTTCTTGGTGTTTATCCAAATGACTTGAAAACAAAAACTCTGAAAATAATGTCTTTTTTTAAAAAAATAAGCAGAGCAAAACAACAACAACAACAAAAAGAAACCCACTCAATTATTTGTGTAATTGGAGTCCTAGAAAAATGGGTGAGAAAGAGAGAAAATATTTGAATAATGGCTGTTAATTTTTCTGAAATTGATGAACACTATAAATTCCTCCATCCCTTTCCTCTACTCAAAATAAACAAAGTACACTATAATTAAATTCCTGAAACCAGTGATGAGCTTATGTCTTAAAAGCAGCCAAAGGAACAAAGATAAGAATCAGTGTAGACTTCACATCAGAAACTATACTGGCTAGAAAACAATGGCATGACTCTTTTAAAATGCTGAAATAAAACTGATTTATTTAGAATTTTATATCCAGCCGAAATATTTTTCAAAAATAAAGATTAAATAAAACTTTTTTAGACAATCAAAAGCCAAGGGAAGTTGTTATCAGCAAATCTACTCTAGAAGAGATGTTAAAAGGAAATTCATTGGGCAAAGGGAAAAAAAATATCAGATGAAAATTTGGATATAAATTAAAAAATCAGTAAAGAAATAAAAGATCTGATCAAGTCTAACAACCAACTTGACCTAGTTGGTACAGCTGTTCCCAACAACAGAAGAATACAGGTTTCTTTTCAGTGTGCGTGAAACATGCACCAAGATAGAGAATATACTGACCTGTAAAACAAGTCTCAACATACTTAAAATAATAAAAATAATGCAAAGAATATTATTTGACTGCGATTAAATTAAGCTAGAAATCAATAACAGAAAGATATCTGAAAAATCCCCAAATTAATCCATATGTTTAACTATACAATGTATTCAAAAAAAGGATATGAGAAAATTAGACAATGTTTAGAACTAAATGAAAGTAAAATCACAACATATTAAAATGTGTGTGATAACTAAACAGATACAACTAAAGCAGTTGTTTAAGGACATTTTATCATTCGGCATGCTTATTTATTTTATAAAAGCAGAAGTCCAAAAGCCAATGATCTAAGCTTTCACCTTAAGAAACCAGAAAAATAAGAGTAAATTAAACCCAAGTAAGTGAGAAAAAGGAAGTAGTAAATGTAAGAGTAGAAAGTAATAAATTAGAAAATGAAAAAAAGTTCACATAAAATCTGGTTCTTTGAAATGACCAATGAACCTATAGCTTGACTGACAGAGAGAAAGATCACAAATTGTTAATATCAGAAACAGAAGAAGGGACATCACTACAGATTCTACAGATATGAAATGATAAGAGAATGTTTGTTATGGACAACTTTGTGCCAACAAATTTGAAAATGTATACAAAACTGACAAATTATTTTAAAGACTCAAATTATCAAAACTGACTCAGGAATAGACAGGTGACCCTTTTTTTTTTTTGAGTTGGAGTCTCACTCTGTCACCCAGACTGGAGTGCAGTGCCCGGCCACCACAGCCTCGACCTGCTGGGCTCTGGCAATCCTTCTGCCTCAGCCTTCCAAGTAGCTGGAATTACAGGTGTGTGCTACCACACCCAGCTAATTTTTTATTTATTGTAGAGATGAGGTCTTACCAAGTTGCCCAGGTGGGTCTTGAGCCTGCAGGCTCAGGCAATCCACTTCCAAAGTGCTCCCAAAGTGCCTCCCAAAGTGCTAGGATTACAGGCTGAGCCACCAAGCCCGGCCCAGGTGACTCTTATGAAGCCACTGATTACCACTAAAAACTATTCTATTGGTTCAGATTTTATCTAAATATAGCAGTGAACCAAAACCATAGAAGATTTGAGCAGTATTAGAATGTTCAAATAAAGCCAAACCACCCGTTAAACATTAAAATATACAATTAAATTGGATGACGATATCACCAAACAAATCTGCAAATATTTTTTCACTGACTTGACTGAAAAATTTGTGTTTGTTTTTTAGGAGTTGTATAAACATAACCAAGATTCAGATGTGAAGGCACTGTGGATTAGCTTGACCAATATCCATTCCAATTTCTTTCTTCCTTGCTTACCTCCTGAGTTGCAGCTAGGTAAGGTTGGCCACATGCCACCATTCTAGCAAATGAATGTAAGCAGATGTCTCTTAAGGGTGGGGGAAATACCTTGATAAAAGAGCACACACGTTCAGCAGTCATCTTGCAAATGAGAAAATGAGAGGCAGTAGTTCTGACATCATTGGGCTGCTGAATCAGTAATGACAGTAATGATCTCTCTCTTGATTTTTTTTTTTTGTTGTTGTTGTGTGAGAAAAATCTCTAATTCTTTAAATGCTTTTAAGTTGGGTTTTTATTTACTTGCAATCATACACAATCTCAACAGATGATTATATATTTATACATCCCCATGACCAAGGAATCAACTAAGGCAAAAGGGATACATCAATTTAGCTATTCCCTTGCCTCGCTATAAAAATCTTAGAACCATGAACCTGAGTTTTGACATCAATAGATGATCATAATCATCATAATAACTACCTAGTGAAGATGATGCTGACAAAGGTAACAAATCAGAGGCTTCAGAATCTCTTTTGCTCACTGGAAAGACAGTTTGCCAACACAGGAAGTTCCTATATATTAGAATGTTTAAATCTAGGCTGTGAATCTCCATGAAGCATAATAGAACTTCAGTAAGCACCAGTTTTAGCATGAGTGTAAAGAGTCTTGAAATCTCTTAGAGGCACATGCACTGAGACAGAGCCAACTCCTAAGAGGATCACAAAAAGTAAATTAAGTGCATTCAATGTTTTTCCAACAGAAGCCTGTGACAATATTTCATATAAAAGAATCTTTGTCCCTGTGATTCACTTTGCAAATCCCATGACCCATGTTTCTTTTCACATGATAAAATACCAGGGTTCTGCAGAAGAACTCCCTGTTCAGCAGATATTTGTGGTCAAGGTTCAGAGAAGATTTTTGCCCATAAATGGTTTGCACTCTATCCAATTGGGAAAAATGGGAGCTCACAGCATTTCACAGGACAGTGAATGCCCAGGCAAAACCATGTAAACCAGCTAGACACATAAGTTAATGGAGAAAGACACGGTGGCTCACCATTTCCAATAGAAAAGGAGAAACAATAAGATCAGAATCCATTTGTCCATGGCATCTTGTTTTCTTTCTTAAGTATGGAACTATTTGCTTATCATTCTGACGGGTGTCTTATATGAAAAGAAAGCCTGTGGCATTCACCCAGCTCTCCCATTTTCTAGCTGGTTCCATTGACATTGGGGAGATAATTTGAACATGCACCTTCCTCATATGCAAAATAATCTCTAATAATATTAATAGAAATAATAAATATGTACTGAGAGCTTACTAAGACTAAACACTATTTTAAGCACCTTAAGATAAATTGAAGAAGGAGTAAGAACAGTACCTGAGACTATACAACCGGTACACAACAGAGATAGATAGAGGGTTGCTGTCAGGATTGAATGAGATAATTCAATATAATGTAAATATCGTGGGTTTGTGCCATGGTATCTGCTAGTTATTTTTAGGTAACTTTCTGCTCATAACGTCACCTTAGAAACAGTTACAGAAAAGCATTGGAGTTTATAAGTGGGAAAAGCAGCACAGATGAAAATACTGAAATTTTCTACTGAAAACCAAGTTAGTGGGATAGTGCCATGCAAGGGTGAGGCAGTTATAGGTGTTTACAAAGAACCCATTGAGGAGAAACAGCCAGCACAAGACAAATACAGACCCAGTGAAAGTGGGGAACTAAAGTCAGGCCCAGGAGAGGAACAAACACTGAGTTCTCACCCTAGGAGGAGAGGTTGTAAGTTAACGTAAAAGGGGATAACCCTGCAACAGACACTCTCCCAATCCTTCCTAAAATAGTTTACAGTGGTCTAATCCTTTTGTTTTTCTGTTTCATAACTAGAGAGTCATTGGTTATCTCTCTGCCCCGCAGATAACCTCACTCTATTAATGTGGACTCTTAGAACATTTTTTCCATTCCCCAAGATATACTTAATGCTAATCCCTTTCTCGATTTCATCTCCAGCCAAGCTGAGTTTTATGCGTCTTTGCTTGTATTGCCTCCAACCCTGTTTAAAACTTTTCACTGACTTCTCATTTTCCCAAAGATGTTCCCTGCAATCAAAAGATTTATTCTTTACATGAACTCCCATGGAACAAGTTTTAAACGTTTTCTTTTCTTCTTTTTTAAACAACTGTCCAACACAGCTTCCTGTTCTGATGTTTGAGACCATTTGGAACTGTCTTGTGACTTGTGACGTCCTTGGAGAAATAACGCCTTTCTTTCCCAGAGGCTCTTCTCCTCTGACCAAGACGACCTGTACCCTTGGCTCCACTCTCGCTTTCTTCTGCCTTCATTCTGCTCTTCCCGTTCTTTTCCAGCGTCATCTCTCTCTCCCTCATCTGTGTTTTCTTTTCTCACAACCTCACAGACTTTTTCTCGTCTCCTCTTGCTAGCCTTTCCAGCTTTATTCCTATTTTACTTACAAAAAAAATTTTTTTTTCTGATTCGGGGTCTCCCTCTGTCACCCAGTCTGGAGTGCAGCGGCACAATCACAGCTTACCACAGCCTCAACCTCCTGGGCTCAGGTGATCCTTTTGCCTCAGCCTTCCGAGTAGCTGGGACTATAGGTGTGTTCCACCACACCCAGCTAATTGCTTGATTTTTTTTTTTAAATAGAGATGAGGTCTCATTATGTTGCCCAGCTGGTCTCAAACTCCTGGGCTCAAGTGATCCTCCCGCCTCGACCTCCCAAAGTGCTGGGACTATAGGTGTGGGCCACCATGCCCAGTTCCTATTTTACTTTCTACAGTAATCAATTCTCTCCAATAAGTGTTGTCACTAGGCATTTCAGCTTTGTCATTGCCTCAGTCTATTACCCTCTAAGAATTCCCTCTCCTTGGTGACCTATGACCTCCAATTCATCAGTCAAATGACTTTCCCTGATTTTGTCCCTCTTAATCTGAATGGCGTTTGATGCTGTTGGCCCAGTGGTATTAATGAACCATTTCCCCCTTCCTGGAATTCTCCCCATCCTCCTCTGGCTCCTCCTACAAGGAGAGGTGCTTCCTCCAGGCTGCTATCCTTGATTTCCCCTTTCTGAAAGTGACTGAGTTGCATGGCTGGCTCACTCTTAATTTCCAAGTGGGAAAAATTACAGTAGTGTATCAGTTAGGATACCTTTGGCTACACATAGCAAAACAATTAAACTCAAACTAGCTTAAACAGTAAGGACATCGATGACCTCACATAATAGGACATCTAGAAGAATTTAGTTTTCAGGACACTTTGATTCAGTGGCTGAGCTGTGCCATCGAGGAAGTCAGTCTTTCCCCCATGGCTCTACCATCTTCATGCTGGCTTTGTCCCAACTGCTGGCTGTATGACCTGTATGACAAGCCATTCCTGGTATCACAGGTTAAGAAAACTTTGCTAAGATGTTCCCCACAAGCATTCTCCTCTCATTTCATTTTCCAGGTGAGAGGAGAATGTGCCCATGCCTAAATACTGGGGAGCAGTTGGGATTGCCCTGAGACTAATCAAGCCCATTGCAAGAGTGGAAATGCATTTGGTCTTCCCAAGGCTACACTGGGAAAGAATGAAACTGGGAATCTGAGTGTTAAATGATATAAACAGGAGGCTGTATCCAGACTTTGAGTTCCCAGGTAACAAACTGCAGCCTGATTTAGTATGCAAAGAAACAGAGACTTCATTTAGGAGTGTATTTTTAACAAACAATCGACTGATCAGACCGTTCCCAATCAGGTGACTTCTACTTTGCTTTCCTGTTCAGCCTATCAAAGCTCCCCACTTCCATTGCTGAGTGGAGCTCTCTGGATCTCCTGATTCTGAGTGCTGCCCTATTCAAGAATCATCCTTTGCTCAAATAAACTGTTAAATTTAATGTGTCTGAAGCTTTTCTTTAACAGAAGAAAGAGCAAAATGGATGCTGGGTGGGTAACCATGAATTTCTTCTGCCAGTGCTCTATCCGTGTGACATGAGGGTTAAAGCACTTGACAAATGGTACTTATTAGTATTAGTATTCTTTTTTTCCCCACTTCTCCCAAACTTTCTCTTATCCTTGTTTTCATTGCCTCAAGACCCCAATGGGGAATCACAGGGACATTCCAAAAATGTGACTGTTTCTGGTATCAAGCAGAATTCCAAGGACAAGACTTACAGAGCAGAGGGGATAAAACAAAACAAGACAAAACCCTTCAAATCACAAATGTACAGCATTCCTCTTAGGGCCAACATTGGTCACGGGTGTCTTTGCAGCAGCCCCATGGGCCTCCGGCTGTGGTTGCTTTGTCTGGGGAGGAGAGGGCCTGGCAACTGTTCTCAGAGGTTCTCCTGTAGCTGGAGAGCATGGCCTGGCAGCTGGCGAGATCTCTGCCTCAATCATCATCCCCAAAGCCCTCACTTCTTTTTATTTGCTAACTCTCTCCAGCACTCGAAACCACATGCTTATAGCCTCAACATCCTTTTTGGCAGAGTTATCCAAAGAAAAATTGCGAGTGCAACAGAAATATTTGGAACATATTTATTATGATATAGTTTTTACTTACCTTTAGACCCTGAATTATAAGTCTGAGCATTAAGCCTATTGTTCAGAGAAAGAGAGGGTGGTTGTGGTACTGTTTTTCGTTGTCCATTCTTGGATATTGGTTTCCACATTAGAACATTCCAAGGTATAGAACAGGTATTTTAAAACAGGCCATATGGCTCAAATGCCTAGGCTTAAGAAGACACGATCTTCCTGTTTCCCAGTTTCAGGTAAAAGAAAACAGAGGAAATAAACTCCCCAATCAGGGCTCGCTACTCACAGTTGATGACTCTGCTCTTTTCTCTGGTCTCATTGCTTTTTCTGTACTAGCATCTCTTCCTGTCTTTACTTTCTCTTTGCCTGCCATTTTTTCATCCTTCCTTCAAGACCTAGCTCAGAATTCCTCTTCAGGAAGCCTTTCCTGAATCGTTTTGGATTAAACAGAGTTATTTTGCATATAACTTCCAATTTAGGGAGAAGTTTGAAAGATGTTAGTTTTAAAGTTGTTTAGCTCTGCTATGTATGTCCACTTCTAGGACAGCAATATGGCAATTGTATAAATGACAAAATAGGTACAATCCAACCTTATTAACTGGACACTTCATTCTAATTAAATGAATGCTTCTCTTTTGGGTACTGGAAAAAAGTGAGCAAGACAAGCAGTCAGACATTTATTGATTCCTTTTGAAGTGCAGCAAAACATATCAATTGCTAAAATAATTAATTAGGAGACCACTGGGCTGAGATGGCCCCAGTACCTTGGGTTCTTATATAAGCAAACTAAAATCCACCTTACTGTGTACAATAAAACAACACTTAAGGTTAGCCAGTCAGAAATCATGAACTAACCTCTGTCTGGAGGCTTTAACAATCAGAAACCACCAACTAACCTCTAACTAGGAACTTTGCATTTTAACTAGTTAAATAAATAAACAAACACCTAATACAAACACCTAAACAAACACCTAATACAAATCTCCCCTTGTATCTCCTTTGGTGGAGTATAACCCCTTGTGATCTGTGCTGCCCAATCCCTGAATCCCTGAATGCTTAAATGAATTCACTTGAATTTTAACATGCCTAGTTTTAATACAATCAACCAACAAACAAAACTTCCATTGAGATACGTTGCTTCTAATGGTTCTGCTATGGACACATCACTCTGGCTCTTAAAGTTGATCAACATGGTGAAACTACATTTTTCATTAGTATTCTGAACTCGTGTAACACAACAAGTAGTATTGGTCATAAAGGCAAGAATCCTATTTTAGCTTAATTAAGAGTGAAACCTTATGCCTATAAGAAAAGCAGCAACATATTGTAGTCAAGACAGCACCCAGAATACATTCATTCATTCATCTTGAGTTGAGGTCTCACTCTGTCATCCAGGCTGGAATGCAGTGGCATGATCATAGCTCACCGGTCTCGACCTCCTAGACTCGGGTGATTCTTCTGCCTCAGCCTCCTGAGTAGCTGGGATTACAAGTGTACAACACCACACCTGGCTAATTTTTTTTTATTTTTGTAAAGACAAGTTCTCGCTATGTTGCCTAAACTGGTCTCAAGAAATCCTCCTGCCATGTTCCCCCAATGTGCTGGGATTACAGGCATGAGCCACCATGTCTGGCCAGAATACATTTAAATTCTTGTCACATATAAGCTTCCCATTGGAGTGCCTATTTAGGCACAGTTAATGAACATTTGTTACTCAATAAATAATTTATACTATGTATGTCTCCCAAATATCCAATTCTCTTAATCTTTTCAATATTCTCAAGAATATACTTTGATTTCATAAAAATTATGGCAAGGCACTGTCCAATTCAAAAGCTAACATCAAATATATATATTTTTTGATAAACTTATAGAATTTAGGTACCAAATTCAAAGGGAACAGCTGAGACTGATCTAGAACAACCGAAACTGATCATGTTAGGACTCAGAACATCATAGCCCAAAGTATGGTGCTTTGGTGTGCTGATACTTTGAACTGAAGAAAACTGAAGGAAAAAAAAACTCAGAAGCAAAGTCTTTCTGACTTCTTTCCTGTTTCCTGCCCCTCTGTCCACCCCTGCTGCCTCCAAAACAAAGCCATTCACAGAAACCTGAATTCCTCCTTCCCAAGGTGGGCCATAGAAATGAGAATTACTCTCTCCCAAAGCAAGCTGTGAAACCTAGCAAGGGTGGGGTGCAGTGGCTCATGCTTATAATCCCAGCACTTTGGGAGGCAGAAGTGAGAGGAGTACCTGAACCCAGGTGTTGGAGACTAGCCTGGGCAACATGGCGAGACCTTGCCTGTATAATAAAATTAAAAAGTTAGCCAGGCATGGTGGAGTGTGCGTGTCTGTAGTTCCAACCACTTGGAAAGCTGAGGCGGAAGGATCGCCTGAGCCCAGCAGGTGGAGGTTGCGGTAGCCGTGAGCGTGCCACTGGACTCCAGCCTGGGCGACAGAGTGAGACTCTTGACTCAAAACAAAACAAACAAAAAATGTAGAAAAGTCACTCTCTCTTGAAGACCCTCATTTCAGAGGGGTCCTGCCCCATACCGGGGAAGAAGGAATGCTACCCAGAGAAGCCAAGAAGAATCTAAACAGACAGGTCTTCCTGGGGTCCCCACGCCCGACCCCCCTCTCTACGCCTCAGTTTACTACCCTTTGATCATATCCCTTTGTCCAATCACATGTCTACACGGCTGTCCATTCCTCATGGAACCTAGCCATAAACATACACAGTTTTCTCTGGGTATTTGAGTCTTTGTTTTCTGAAGGCTCCTGTATCACCTAAAACTTTGAATAAATACATTTGTTATGCTTTTTTCTTGTTAGCCTGTCTTTTGTTGTAGGAATGTCAGCCACAACTCTTGCGGAAAGGCATACATCTTTCTGCCCCTACAGCTGTGAAAGACTGAAGCCATCAGATAGTGGTCTTTTGGCTGAGATTTGAAAGTGCTTCTACTCCAGACATTAGTGACCAGACTAGTATTTTTGGATTGACTTTCTTCTTTTAGACAGACTCCATCTGTCATGCCTACAGAGTTTTCCAAACCTTCGCTCATCTGTTGGAACTCTCTTTCTGGAGTATTTTAAGTTTCTTTTTCCCTTAGCTAAACTCTTTATAGGAATATGTCCTCAAGTTTTAGTATGATAGTTTTTTTTTTCTGCATATCTCTTCAAGGAGGTACCCTTTAAAAATTTTGATTCTGTGTGAACTTTTTCATTTGTTTACCTAAGCAGTTGATGTAATTAATCATCAATAACTTCCCGAGGTGAGTTAGTGACCATTTCATTCTACCAGTATGGACGTTCTTGGAAATGGTTGTTTTAAGCTATTGTTCATACATAATTCACTGGAACTTAATTCTTCTGAGTATGGATGAGCATGTTAAGCAACATAGTGCAAATTATTTTATACAGTCTCTTTCAAAAGTTCACATCATAGCCTCAGTCAAATGATTTTGCTTTCTTAGTTAATCCCTGAACTTGGAGATAGGCCAGTGACAATTGGTATAAGGTTGTTGGCACATGCTTCTTAAACTTCCTGGAGTGGAATGCTGATCAACTCTTTAAAAAATTTTTTATTTTAGATTCGGGGGGTATTCAGGATATATTGTATAGCGGTGGCGATTGGTTCTCAAGTGGCCCATCCCTTGATGATGAACATTGTGCCCTATAGGTAGTTTAATTCTTAAACTTGCTCATGTATTTTAAGTCCAGCATTCCTGGGATCCAGGAAACAGGAACCAATATAATTTCAACAATTACCTGGTTTGCCAGAGTTGATGCTCTCTAATATCATTGTGGAAATCTGAAACAGAAATAGGAAAATATAAGAGAAAATAATTCCCCCAATCCAAATTACATTATTCTGTATTCTTTCTCAAAGCTTCCTGTTCTTTTCTATCAGTGCATTTATAATAATTCTATTGATATAGTTGAATCCTTATTTGTTAATGTTTGTCTCTCTTACCCATCAGGAAGTTATAAGAGAACAGGCATCATGTCTTTTGTTATTATTTTTGAGGTATTATTTGCCTACATAAAAATAAATCTAGCCGGGCTCGGTGGCTCAGCCTGTAATCCTGCGCCTTTGGGGGGCTGAGGTGAGTGGATTGCCTGAGCCCATGGGTTCGAGACCCGCCTGGGCAGCGAGACCTCATCTCTACAATAAATCAAAAAATAAGCCGGGCGTGGCAGCGCATGCCTGTAATTCCGGTTACTTGGAAGGCTGAGGCGGAAGGATCGCCAGAGCCCAGCAGGTTGAGGCTGCGGTGGCCGGGAGCGGCCACTGCACTCCAGTCTGGGCGACAGAGTGAGACTCCAACTCAAAAAATAAAAAAAAATAAAAATAAAATAAAAATAAATCTTAAGTATACAAGTCAATACATTTTTATACCCACTCCAGAGGTGACTACCGTTCTATCTTGTATCACTTTAGATTTGTCCTGTTCTTGAACTTCATGTAAATAGGAACATAGTATGTATAATCTTTTACACTGACTTTTTCACTCAACATAAATATTTTTTGAGGCTCATTCATAATTTTCTACATCTCTGTTTTTCCTGCTGGTTTATATAGTACAATTTGTTTATCATTCATTCTCTTGTTGATAAACATTTGAGTCATTTGTAGTTTTAACCATCATCAATAAAGCTGCTATAAACACTCTTATGAAAATCTTTTTATGACATACCCATTCATTTCTTTGAGTATATACTGAGGGTGGAATTGCTGAGTTGTAAGAATGGCATATGTTTAATTTTAGTATATGCTGTTAAGCAGTTGTTTCCAAGATTGTTGTTCCATTGCATACTTTCCCTAGTTGTGATGGAGACTTCTGGTTGTTCCACAGCCTTGTCAGCACTTGGTGTTATCTATCTTTTTGGTTTTAGCCATTTTGTTCAGGGTGCCGTGGTTTCTCATTTGGGTTTCCATTTGTATTTCCCTGATGAGTAATTATGTTGAATGAGAATCCCTCAGGATATGCCTTCTCCCACAGTCTGTAAGCAGAACTATTTGTTGGCTGAGAAGAAGTTAGTTTAGTTAAATATAAATGCAGATATAATAAAGTTTACTTTTCCTGTGTTCCACTGGTCTTGTTTATAAGAACTCTTTGTTCACTCTAAAAGCAAAGCTTTTTTTTTTTTTTTTTTAAGAAGTTTTGCCTTCAACTTCCATGACATGTGGAGAAATAATCTCACTGGAAGGGATTTTCCTTGGACCATTATTTCTGGCAGATTGATTTCACAGGGTGTGTCCATTGGCTTATGTATTGGCTTGGGGAATATCCCTCCCAAATTCATGTCTATCTTGAAATAAGGTCTTTGCAAACATAATTAGCTAAATTAAGATGAGGTTCTACTGGATTAGGGTGGGCCCTAAATCCGATGGCAGTGTCCTTGTAAGAAGGCCATGTGAAAACACAAAGACACACACAAGGGAAAGAAGGCCACGTGAAGAAGGTAGATACTGGGGTGATATAGCTACAAGCTAAGAAACTCCAAGGATTCTTGGGAGCCACAGAAGATAGGGAGAGGCAAGGAAGTCTTCTTTCCTAGATCCTTCTGAGTGTGGCCCTGCTGACACCTTGATTGCAGACCTCTAACCTCCAGAACTGTGAATGATTCTGTTGCCTGAGGTCACTACGATGCTAACAGAGATGGCTCTATAGAGAACTCCAAGTTCAAGGACATGGCACAGAGTCAGCTAAGAGTTCTCAGAAGTACCACATATGCACTACTATGGAAACTCTCGTGGAAACAGTAGTGCTTCAGATGTGATATAAATTTTCAGTTAAATAGAATAATCTGATAATGCTTATGAGAAGAACATATTTGATAGTTCAAAATTCACCGAATACCCAAGGATTAGGTTCCATGGACTCACAGGGGCCAATTCATTACTGTTGATGACTTTCTATTTCATTTGCCTCAAAGTAGAAAATATCTCAAGCTAGAGGCTGGGTGTAGGGGTTATTATTACCTGTAATCCCAGCACACTGAGAGGCTGGGGCAGGAGGATTGCTTGAGCCCAGGAGTTTGAGACCAGCCTGGCAACATAGCAGGATCCCATCTTTTAAAAAAAAATCAATAAATTCGCCAGGCATGGTGGCATGCCTATAGTCCCAGCCTACTTGGGAGGCTGAAGTGGAAGGCTCACCTGTGCCCAGGAGATCAAGGCTGCAGTGGGCTGTGATTGTGTTACTGCACTCCTGCCTGGGCAACAGAGTGAGACCCTTACTCAGATAATAAATAGTTCCAGTTGCTTGGGAGACTGAGGTGGAAGGATCACCTGAGCCCAGAAGGTCAGAGCTGCAGTATGCGTGATTGTGCCACTACACTCTAGCCTGGGTGACAGAGTGAGACCTCAACTCAAAAAAAGAAAGAAAAAATATCTCAAGCTAGCTAGAGTATAGCACAGTGCCTAGCACAAAAGAGGAAGTCAATAAATATTGCTTAATAAACAATTGTGATAGATCTCTTTCAGTAGTCAAGTGTCAGAAATCACTTCAGACTTACTTTTATCATCTTACAAAACTGTGAAGATCAGGACAAAGCTTGTTTCTAGGCTAGACCCAAAGGTTCAAAAGATGCTCTCAGAAAACTGTTTTTTCTACTTCTCATCTCCATTCTTGGGAAAATTTTTCCCCAGCACTCCTTGTAAAGGCAAAGACAACCACCAGCAGTGCTAAGTTTATGTTAACAATCCTAATGGAAAAAAAAAAAAAACTTCTTAAAAACTCCAGAAAAAGTCTAGTGTGAGGCTCTGACTTATCCCGTTTGAGCACCAATCCCCGTGACCAGGGTGGTGGAGGACTCAGGGCAAGCCCAGGTCACATAATGACTGACCCACAAGCAATGAGAATGAGGCTGTTTCTCCCAGGAGACCTTGGCAGGCAATAAAAACATATTCATCACTTGCCTGAGCTGTCACGTGGAGTCATCTTTGAAATGGATTGCCCTGATAATTGCTCAGCACTTAAAAAAAAAATAGCCTCCCTGAATCTCTCTAGAAGTTTCCATTCTTATACTATTCAGCAGTCAGGAGAAAGCAGGTCATTAGCAACACTCCTTTTTGGAGCAAACTTTCCTGTGCTAACTCTGTACAAAATCCAATGGGATCTCAGAAGGAATAAAGACATGAGTGGATATTTCGAGGAACAAAAGCATTAAGATTGAGCCTCTTTGGCTCCTAGCACACAAAAGACCCATCTTAAGATTGGCAGAGCAAGGTAGCATTGCAAGGACTACCTAAACTTTTGAACCCTGAATGAAATCAAGCAGGGTGATCAGTTTAAAAACAGACAGGAATCTGGGCAGGGGAATCAGATGAAGCACTACTGGATTATTGAGAACTTCCTCTGTTTCCATAGGACAAGAATTAATGGAATGAACTTGTAAAGTATTCTTAATAAATAGAGTTTGGAATATAAGCAAGTTTACTTTATGTTTAAAAAAAAAAAGGAAAAAGATCGAGACCAAACTAGGCAACATTGTGAGACCCCATCTCTACAGAAAATCTACAAAATAGCAGGGTGTGGTAGCTTGCATCTGTAGTCCCAACTACTTGGGAGACTGAGGCAGGAGTGTTGCTTGAGCCTAGGAGGTCAAGGCTGCAGTAAGCCATGATTGTGCCACTGCACTCCAGCCTGGATGAGACAGTGAGACTCCAACTCC
Source organism: Cephalopachus bancanus (assembly GCA_027257055.1). Taxonomy (NCBI): domain Eukaryota; kingdom Metazoa; phylum Chordata; class Mammalia; order Primates; family Tarsiidae; genus Cephalopachus; species Cephalopachus bancanus. The sequence continues at coordinate 466,548 of JAPVLO010000045.1, forward strand.
AAAAAGAAAAGAAAAGAAAAGAAAAAAGAAAAGAAAAAAAGAAAGAAAAGAAAGAAAAGAAAAGAACAGAAAAAGGAATTTACAAGTTTTTTTTTAACTACTTAAGAGTTTAAAACTTCATCTCTATGGTCTTTGAGTATAGGATGGGAAACATGCCTGGTGTGGTGGCTCATGCCTGTAATCCCAGCACTTTGGGAGGCTGGGGTTGGAGGATTGCTTGAGCCCAGGAGTCTGAGACCAATCTGGGCAGCATAGCCAGACCTCATCTCTACAAAAAACTCAAAAAATTAGCCAGGCATGGTGGCATGCGCTTGTAGTCCCAGCTACTTGGGAGGCTGAGGTGGAAGGATCTCCTGAGCCCAGCAGTTTGAGGCTGCGGTGAGCTGTGATCATGCTGCTGCACTCCAACCTAGGCTACAGAGTGAGACTCTGACTCAAATAATAATAATAACAAAAAACAGAATGGGAAATAGAAGGTGTCCGGCTGCATGTGGATCCCAGAAGGATGAAATCCAGTAACACACACAAGGAGAGAAGCCTCCCCTGGGCTTGAGCTGGCAGCCCACGTGCAGCCTTTTCAATGTCTACTTGCCCATTCTGTTGTCACTCCTGTTTCTACATCTGTTGTAATGGCCTTGTGAAAAAAAAACTCATAAAAGCAATGAGTTTCTGCTACAGTGCAGCAGAAACAGACCAAAAAGATGAATTCATTCTCTGAGAGCAAGTCCTGGGAGCCCAGCGGCTGCTGGCTCAAGAGAGTGACAGAAAACAGGCCTGCAGGTGGCTGCCAGGCATCCTCCTGTGCCGTCTTGTTGACATTTCTCAGAGTGAGAATTCAGAGAGAATAATTCACATCATGGGCTCCCTCTTTCTCAAATGCTGCTCAGGGATCCTTGAGCTTCTGCCTGGTGACAAGAAGTATTTCTGCTATTCCAGAAATAATTTTTGCATATTGAAATGTCCATTAATTGTTGAGCTTCGGGTCTGTGAAGCAATTCTAGACTGTGTCATGGCTCTGGAAAATTCTATAGCAGATATCCTTTCCCTGACTGTCTATGACTACAAAAAAGTTTTTTTAACTTTGCAAAAGGATATATGCTTATTATGCAAAAAATAAAAGTCATCGATAAGTAAAAAAAATCAAAGCAAGAAGCTCTCATAATCCCACCTCCCTAATTAATACACCAGGGCATATATCCTCTTTTATCTCCCCAAAAAGGGTTCACATAATGCAAACTATCTTGTGATTTGTTTTTTTCATTTAATAACATTCAAGTGAGAATTTTCCCATGGCCACAAATACATTACTGTAACTTTAAAATAGTAACATAGTATTCCACTTTGTGGGCAAAGCTACCTTTCTATTTAAGTTAAACAAGGTGAATTTGGTGTCATATGTTCTGATGACATCACACTAAAGCAGACATTGAAACAGCTGGTTGGAAGAGTTTTTAAATGTTTTAAATTCTTGATGGTATATCAGTGAATTGGTTTGGTTACTTCCCCCTCACCCCCAGACTGATGACTTTCTTTTTCTTACTGCATGAACTTGATGAACCAGTAGCGTTGAGGTCCTGTGCGTAGAGCCTCAATGTCCCTGAGAAGCCAAACAAAAAATAAAAGATAAGCATCTGATGTGGGTTTTCCTGCCAAGAGACAAGAGTCAGAGCTGACTGCTCGGCTCTCCCTGGGTCTTGCTTGCTGTCCCATCCATCATGTGATGCCATTAGACACGGGGAGGGGCAGTCCTGCCTGCTGTTGTCAGGCACTTTCTCCTGGAACAGACTTTATCTTGTCACTGAAATGACTGTCAGTTGTAAGGAGATTTCCTGGCAGTCATATTTAGAGGTGGTTGGTACCTTTTTGCTTCTCTTTCTTTTCTATTTTTCAATGTGTAGGATGATTGTCCCTTGCTTACAGCAATATTCTGCGGCTGTTGAGGGTAGTGAGAGAGAAAACGAGAGTGTTTGCTAGAGCTTTGGGCATCTTAGGGCCCGCTCTAGAATTCTCATCTTCCCTTTCATGAGACTCAGAATTGCTGTGCTGCTCAAGGCCACAACCCTGAAACAAACAGCTGCGGAACCCAGCACCCTATGATGCAGTCATATGCCCACACCTGGGACGTATTTTGGAACGCCTGCCACTCACCGGCAAGCCCACTGGCTCTCATCTCCCTGGTCTTCTGAGTCTGCATGTTTCTAGAGAGCACCTTGGAAGGAGTCACAGTTTTCCCTAATCTTGGCCACAGAGACAAGACAATCTTCACTTACATTGGTACCCGCCCCTCTGCTGGGCACTGGCATAGGGCAGTCTCCATTTCAGGTCTGCTAAAAAACTTTGTGTCACCAAGTCCTTCCGTAGACTTTGTGTTGTGAAATAGATGAGTTGGCAGCAGGAGCAGGGCAGAAAGAAAACCAAGACAAGGATAAATTTAGAATGACGCCGTGTGAGAGACTGGGCAGGCTCTTGGAGCCACATTTCCCCCAGAGACCTGCCCCGAGATCACAGTGCCCGTGTCCAGAGGCAGGAGTTACCCCCTCTCTTTCCTGGTCTTCATTCTGCCGGGCAGGTCTCATCCTCTCTCTGTATTTTGTTTGCCTTGTTCTGTGTTTTGGGCTGGAGTCTCACTCTGTCACCCAGGCTGAAGTACAGTGGGACGATCACAGCTCATTGAGGCCTCTACCTCCTAGGCTCAAGAGAGCCTTCTACCTCAGCCTCCCCAGTAGCTGGGACTACAGGTGTGTGCTACCACGCCCGGCTAATTTATTTTTATTTTTATTTTAGAGATGGGGTCTCGCCATGTTGCCCAGGCTGGTCTTCATCTCCTGAGCTCAAGGAGTCCTCCCGCTTCAGTGTCTCCCCAAGGGCTTGGGTTACAGGCTGAGTCACTGCACCCCACCCTCTCTCTGCATTTCTAGCACCACTATCACTTTCCTTGGGTTGAATGATATATCAGCAACTGGCCCCTGATAGCTTGCTTGTGTTTTGACTATGTCATACTCGGCTCTTTGCCCCTTTTCTGACCTTACCCTGCCACCCTAAGCCAAAACTCCTCCCACCGTTGGGGTCTCCGCCACCTCCCAAGCCACCTGCACAGACACCTGACCCTCTGCTGCCCTCTAGTGTCCAAAACCGTACGGCAGGGCCTGGATGTCGAGTTCACTTCTTTAAAGACCGACGAGAGCCTGGTGCGGTGGCTCAAGCCTGTCATCCCTGCACTTTGGGAGGCCGAGACGAGAGGACCGCCTGAGCCCAGGGGTTCGAGATCAGCATGGGCAACATGGCGAGACCTCATCTCTACAATAAATCAAAAACTAGCCGGGCGTGGTAGTGCGTGCCAGTAATTCCGGCTACTCGGAAGGCTGAGGCAGAAGGATCCCCGGAGCCCAGCAGACGAGGCTGCGGTGGCCGGGAGCGGCCGCTGCACCCCAGTCTGGGCAACAGAGTGAGACTCCAACTCAAAAAAAAAAAAAAAAAAATCTACGAGAAGCCAGTTCCTGCGCTAGCTCAGCGGCTCCCCGTTAGGTTTGCTTGAAGTCACCCCATCGGGTCGTGGGGCCCTTCCTGCGAGGGTGTTCCCCAGGCTCTGAATAAGGCTTGATTCCTCCACAACCACGCGCCCCTGTTCCGTACATGCTTCTGAATGTGTGAAATAGAAGAGCAGGAGGGCGAATGAGTAATCATGGGAGCATAATCCCCCCCACGCCACACCCCAAATAACAGAAATTTCCTGGGTCGTCTGACCTCCTTTTCCTGTCTTGACTTTTGTCCTGAGGGAGACCGTAACACGGAAGGGAGAGAAAGAGACGTTTATTGCCCTTGCCGGTTGGGACCAATTGTTGGGAAATGCTGCATTTTTGGGGTGGAAAGTTCACTAACTACTGCAGTGATTTCATCCCAAATGATTCCGAGTCTTCCATGAGAAGAGCGTGAGAAGCTCCCAGGGGCCAAAGTAAAAGGAAAACTCCCTCATCTGCAATTTTTTGGGGAGTAGCTTAAGCCCCATACCCGGGTCCAGTGCTTTTCAAACGTTCGTGTACATCAAAATCTCCTGGAGGGACTGTCAAAATTCGGATTTCTGGGTCCCACTTTCAAAGATTCTGACTCAGTAGGTCTGGGATAGAGCCTAAGGATTTGCATTTCAAACAAGCTCCTGCGTAATGCAAAGGCTGCCAGTCCCTGGACCTCACTTAAAGTAGTGTTCCAGCCTCTTCCAAGAGAGGATCGTGGAGATTAGTATTTATTAAAAAACCAAAAAAAGGGTTGTAATTGTCTCTGATGTGCAAAGTACAATTATGCAACAAGACAGAAGTCTTCTAGACCAGGCTATTGTCTTCAGAAATAACTCTCCATTATCTAGAAACATATCTCTTCTTTTAGCACTTACAAAAATACCAAACATAAGTTGGGTGCAGTGGCCTATGCCTGTAATCTCAGCACTCAGCTCGGCCTCCCAGAGAAGACTGGGCCCAGGAGTTCGAGTTCAGCCTGGGCAACATAGCGAGACCCCGTCTCTACAAAAAATAAAAATAAATAAATAAATAAAATTCAGCTGGATGTGGGTGGCACACGCCTGTAGTCCCAGCTACTTGGGAGGCTGAGATGGAAGGATCACCCAAGCCCAGGTCAAGACTGCAGCTAGCCGTGATCACGCCACTGCACTCCAGTCTGGGCAACACAGTGAGACCCCCCCAACTCAAAAAAAAGGGGAGGAGGGACATCTCCAGGAGACGACAGGAGGAGGAGAATGTGGTTCCTGGACCTCTGCTAGCATATGTGATGTCATTATGCACATAAGAAAAAAAGGTGCTTTGGGACAGAAGGAAGGCAAAAGGTACTCCCTCTAGGCTGATCAATGAGAAAATGGTGCCCTTCTCCACACAGATGTGGCTCCAGCCAGGTCATGGCTTGGCACTGTGGCATGTTCAAGACACAAATAGAACAACAACAGCTAGGCCTGACTCTTCCCTGCCACATCCCTACCTCTATATACCATAAAAGAATTAAGAAGAGTCAGGGCTAAGAGCATTTTTAGTCTGGAGACTTAGTCTACCTAAATGGACTAATTTTTGAAAAAAATATTTTAAAGATGCAGGGTACAATTCAGAATAAGGTATACAAGTGGACATCGTACAGGTAAGGTTTATTGATTTATTTATTTATTTTTTTGAGTCAGAGTCTCACTCTGTCGCCCAGACTGGAGTGCAGTGGCCGCTCCCAGCCACCACAGTCTCGACTGGCTGGGGCTCTGGTGATCCTTCCGCCTCAGCCTTCCAAGTAGCTGGAATTACAGGCGCGCGCTACCACGCCCGACTAATTTTTTTTTTAAATTTATTGTAGAGATGAGGTCTCACCAAGTTGCCCAGGAGGGTCTCGAACCCGCAGGCTCAGGCAATCCACTCACCTCAGCCTCCCAAGGCGCAGGATTACAGGCTGAGCCACTGAGCCCGGCTCAGGTAAGGTTTGGGTCTCCATTTGGTGCCCACTACGCCTGGTTTGAGATCAGGTACCCTTATTGATGCTGTGTCCCTCCCTCCAGCCCGGCAGTATCCTGCCAATCCCTTTTTTATAGTTAAATGGACTATTTAAATGACCAGAATGCACTCAACTTTAGGCCAAGATAGACATATGATTAAATTTTTTATTTTTCCTGCTTGGAGAATAGGGGCTTGGGGAAAAGGTCAGGTTGGTGCTAGGCTAGAATTTCTGGTAGATGATTGCTTACAAAGATGACTGCAACGATGCCTCCCAGCCCTGTGTACACAGCTCTCTGCAATAGAGCTTGGCTACTCCTCCTAGTCAGAGAGGGAGTCGGTTTCCCAACCCTTGAATCTGGGCTTGGCCATCTGATTTTCTTTGGCCAATGAGATTTTAGTAACTATGAAGCAAGCAAAGACTTAAAAAGTGCATGTGCCCCTGGGCTTGCTTCCTCTTTCATCTGGGCGGGGCACCAGGTGCAGAGAAGCCTGCCTGAGATGCACAAAAGTCCTGCAGGAGCCACGCAGCCCAAACCCATGCTCTAAGAGACTTGACCAAAATCTAGCCTGGCTTCTAGCAGTCCCTACCATTCCCTTGAGTTCCTGTCTTGAAAAGATCAAGGCTGCCAAAAGAATTTATAGTTTGTTCCAGCCAACACCTGGAGGCAAGCCCCTGACCTCACTTTCTCAGGGCATTTATTTAAGAAGAGAGGAGAGAGAAGGAGATAAACCAAGCTTACAATGGTGAATCCTGCCTCTGTCCCTTTGAGGTGTGTATGTATCTCCTAAAACTCTAAATCCGTAGGCCATTCCTTTAAAATGTAATTGCCAGGAAGATTTACTAGACTTTTCACACCAGAGTCTAGTAAAGCAGTGACAAATGGCTGCTTCAAGGTGAATCTTTTTAAACTTTCCCTTTGATGGGGGCAGGTTGTTAAGGTGATTGGTGGTGGTCTGCTCCTTGTCATCACGGAGGGCAGGAAAGCACAGGTACTGTCAGGTGATAGACAGCAGGCAGATGGGTAGGTTAGTCACATGATTGCTGCCATGGTAATGGGGTCTATCTGTGTCACAGAAGGTCAGGTTAACTTGTTTACAAAACAAACTGGGGAGGCGGTTGTTAAGCAATTACTAATTCCTTGGCTAGTGACTAGGGGGTAAATTAAAGTGAACTGCTAGAAAAACATGACAAAGCTAAGCAATGTTAAAATGGCTGCTCATTGGCTATATTGACTCCATATTATGTCCTTTCAAATCCACCTACATTTTTGAGTGATCTATTACATAGCAAGAGCTGACTGGTAGGATTTTAAATGTTTTTTTTTTCGCCCTGCAAGCTCATGCTAGAGCAAGTTAAATTTGTGACTCCATTTCACTCATGATGATTATAAGATCCTAATTAAAAGTGTGCAAACCAAATCAACCGGGGGGTTAGACTGCATAACAAAATGCATGGCAGATGGATTTTTTTAAATCATTAAACTGTACTCTGGGCTAAACACAGTCAAGTTCACTAAGGAAAGTAAATATCTACTCTACAGGTGAAATGAACTTGTCAGCAGGCTAAGCACTTCAGGTGTCTGGCTTAGTACGTCTGGGTTGCTATAGTAATATTCTACAAATTGGATAACTTATAAACAACAGAAAATTTTTTCTCACAGTTCTGGAAGCTGGAAAGTCCAAGAGCAAACCACCAGTAGACTCTGTCTGGTGAGGGCTGTCTTCCTGGTCTGCAGATGGCAGCTTATCACTGTATCCTCATGTGGGTTTTTAAATGAGGGCTAAATCTCATTCACTTTCATGACCTAATCACCTTCCAGAAGGCTCCATCTCCTAAATTACCATGACCTTGGGCATTAAGATTCCAACATATGAATTTGAGGGGGACATAAACATTCAGACCATAGCAGTGCCTGTCTATTATATTAAATTATCTCAACATTTGTTAAAGATTCTTACAGTTACAACACCTTGTTCTTTGTAACCAGATGCAGAATGGATTACAGTGATTACGACTAAATACTATCAACCTGTTACTAGTATGTGCTAATTTGCCAATGGCTAACTTGAAAATTAGAGTGATCTTCAGGTTCTCCCAAATGAATGGCTGTTCTAACACTCCTGCATTTAGAAGTGCTTTCAGGAGTGGCTACAAAGGATAGAGCTGCAGAGAATGCAATGGGACTTGCATGTTGCTGCATCATCATTTGTTTCATGTCACATAGAAAGAAAAAAGATGCAGAAGCTTGGTATTACCTGACTGATGTCCATGTCTGCCAACAAAGAGACAAGAAGCATTGCCTTGATGCTTCCTGGTTCTGTGCTAATCAATACCTGAGCATGTTTGTCATTTTCTACCAGGCTGAGTATGAGTCTTATTCCTTCATATTGTCCACATTTTACTGTAGCTGAGAGGGCCTTAATTATTATATTTTTTAGCAAAATTTACAAATACAGTAAAGTCAACTAGCTTCATTGTGAGCTTCATAAAGATTCTTGAAATGTTCCGCTCATAACTGACTCAGATAAAAATATGTCCCAGGGGTTGGGCTCGGTGGCTCAGCCTGTAATCCCAGCACTTTGGGAGGCTGAGGTGAGTGGACTGGCTGAGCCTGTGGGTTCGAGACCAGCCTGGGCCACTTGGCGAGACCTCATCTCTACAATAAATAAATAAATAAATTAGTTGGGTGTGTTAGTGTGCACCTGTATTTCCGGCTACTTAGAAGGTTGAGGCAGAAGGATCACCAGAGCCCAGCAAGTCCTGGGACTTGATAACCAGGTGGAGGAAAGAGAAGGTGACGGTGATAGATGGAAATATCTGAACTGCCCTGAGGTGCTTATAGACTTCTGGGAGGGAAATCCTTTATTGACCTGGAAGATCGGTGCATTGATGCAATTTATGAAATCAACTAAGAATGGAAATGTTAGCAACATAGATGAAATTGAAGATGCAAGAATCCTAGATTTTTTTTTAAGAAGTTGTTTTCCACTTCAGGAAAGATGTGAACCAAAATCCAGAAGGCATACTGATCTGAAATGCTGACCCTGTCGATGGGAAAACCCCCAGAAATTGGCAAGGACAGTAGAATCTTAATACACTTAGGCATTGGCATAAAATGCACAATTTGTAAAGCATTTGCTTTCTGTTTAGAAAGATTCTTTATAGCATCACTAAAATGTTCACTACATTCAAAATGGAAAGTTATATTTGTAGAGTGTCATTTTTCATGATTATGCTACTCTGTATGTGTTACAAAGACTGTTCACCTAGCATACATTTTATGAACACCTGTTATTTTCCAGCTACTGTGCTGAGTGGGAGAAAAACTGAAAACAGATTGTTATGTAGTATAACAAGTGTTAGAATAGAGTCAGGTAAAAAAAAAACAACAAAACAAAACAAAAAAACCTCTGTGGGAGGAAAAAATGCCTTCGTATTCATTCTATTTTAAATCTCTTACAAACATGTGAACATATCAAGCAATTATTTCATTTTACAGTCAAGGAAATTGAGGCACAAAAAAGTCGATTTTCCATCACTAACATTAATCCCATTGTTGTCATCATGTATAATTATTGAGCATTTGCTAAAAGCTTGGGCTTGACACTTATTTTCTCATTTAATGTTTACAGTAACGCCCATGGTTGAAAGAAGTTCATTCATCCAACATTGGTCACCTATTGTTACCTAGGTACTTGAGTAAAATGGTTACTCAATTAAATAGATTTAAACTGTATTTAAACAATCCTAAGCTTTCTTCTTAAAATGTAAAAATCAAGGCAAAATAATATTTGCTACAACTTTTGTTATGCAAGACAGATCCCGGAAATCAAGACTGATGACTCCAACAGCATCTTTTTTTTTTTTGAGTGTGTTATTTAACACAAGGATGAATGAGATGCAGTCCTTGAAAGAGTTTTTAACCTCATTTATAAATTACTTGCACAAGACACTGGAGCTGGTAAAGGCAAAGCTGGGATTTAAATACAGGTGTAAGTCAGGCATGGTGGCTCATGCCTATAATCCCAGCACTTTGGGAGGCTGAGGTGAGAGGAATGTCTGAGCCCACGGATTTGAGACCAACCTGAGTAACTGGGTGAGACCTCGTCTCTACAATAAATCAGAAAATTAGCCGGATGTGGTGGTGCGTGCCTGTAGTTCCAGCTACTTGGAAGGTTGAGGCGGAAGGATTGCCTGAGCCCAGCAGGTCAAGGCTGTGGTGGCTGTGTGAGTGCTACTGCACTACAGCCTGGGCAACAGAGTGAGACTCTGACATAATAAATAAAATAAATAAATAAAATAAATAAATAAAAAAGGTCTATATGGCTTTAGTACTAGTGTCCATCCCATATTCGCTGCTATATTCACTCACTTGCTGTGTCAAATTCTAGGCCAGTGACACAGCCAGAAAGTCACCAGCTGTCACACAAGGCAGAAAGTGGCTTCAGTTCTCCCGTGCCAGTCCAATGGTCTTCGTCTCATACCAGTGCAGCCCTTGTGACCTCGAATCTGACAAACCCCATGGGGAAAGATGATGTGGGATTGGGCTCACCTGGTTCTGAGGCCCCTCCCAGAAATGAGCAACCCTTCCCCAGCCTGACTGAGAGCCCACCAGCCACATCCCCTCCCACTGCTGGAGAGGAGCACCCACTCTAGCCCTCATCCCTTGCTTTTTTCCCTGGGCTGCCTACAAGACGCCAGGGATTTAGTGTGGGCTTTTCTTATTTATTCTTGTCTCCTTGAGGTTTTGCTTATGTGTACTTTCTAGTTTCCAAAGTGCTGAAAGATATATTGTCTTTTTTTTCTTCCCAGCAGCTTACTGCAGAGCTGCTCACAGAAACAACACATTTAAAAAAGAGGTTGCTATAGATGTCACATGCACTTTAATTTAGCATTTGTCCTTGTTTATGTTGTTAGAACCATCAGTCTTGAACGCCGGGATTTTTCTTGCCTGTTGAAGGTTGTAGCAAATATTTTTGCATGGGCTTTTACATTTTTAGAGGAATATTTAGGGTGGTTTAAATACAGTTTAAATCCATTTAATTGAGTAAGCATGTTAAAATCTATTGAAGGGTAACCATCAATAATGGAATTTCCCAAGTTAAAGGCAGAGAGGATGGCAGGGATGAATGAAGCAGTCCATGCCCTCTGTGAGACTCCGATTAATTGGAAGAGAGGATGTTTAGTGTAGTTAATTGAGATCTGGGGTTGGCCAATTTTTTCTGAAAAGGTTAGATAGTAAATGTTGTAGGCTTTGTGGTTGATCTGTTCTCCGTCACAACTGCCTAACTTTGCCTTTGCAACATGAGAGCAACTATAGACAATAGCAAAAAAAAAAAAAAAGAGCATGGTTACATTCCAATAAAACTTTATTTACAAAAACAAGCAGTAGGCCTAATTTGCCCAAGGGCCGTTGTTTGCTGACTCCTGGTTTAGACTAAATCTCTACCATCATGACCATTCATTTGACCATCCTGGCTCTGTCTCTCACCGTGGAACTTTGGGCATTCCACTTAATCCTTCCACGTCTCAGATTTCTCATCTATAGAGTGTGGAAAAGAAATAATAAATGCCTTGTGGGATTGTTCTGAGGTTGAGTGAGATGGGGATCACTTAGAGCAGTTGCTGATTACTGGTAAGAACTCAATGATGTTAACAATTACTTTTAAACCAGAAGCCCTCTTTGGCAAGGGCACACATTAGTGATGACAGCTATAGAAGCAGAGAAAAGGAACTTTAAACGATAAAACATTGCAAACAAATTCTCTTTGAAGTGAGAAACTTAGGTAAGGCCCTCTTAAAGAGGGGTGCACAAACTAGACAGGCTTTCACTGACTTGCACTGTCTCCTAAGTCAAACACGGCTGACTTTTTGCCTTGTGAAAACCTCAGTTAGGATCCCACTACAAGGGTCAACACCTGTCCCCATTCCATTAGGAGGCCCTCTAGAGCAAGAGTGGTGTTCTTTTCTTCTGGGATTCCAGGACCTGCAAGACTGGACCATGTCAGGTGACTGGTAAGTGTCTAGGATTCCATATAGGTAAAGAAGCAGTTATGTTGTAACAACCCTAAGCTCTACAGAGCCAGTCCAGTTTATTTATTATTATTATTCTTTTTTAAAATCAGAGTCTCACTGTGTCACCCAGGCTGGAGTGCAGTAGCACAATCACAGCTACTTCAGCCTCGACTTGCTGGGCTCAGGTGATCCTTCTGCCTCAGTCTCCCAAGTAGGTGGGACTGGAGGCACATGCTACCATGCCCTGCTTATTTTTTTACTTTTTTTTTATTGTAGATACATGGTCTTGCCCAGTTGCCCAAGCTGGTCTTGAACCCCTGGCCTCAAGCAATCCTCTTGCCTCAGCCTCCCAAAGTACTGGGATTACAGGCATGAATCATTGCATTGTGCCTGACCTCCAGTCCAGTTTAGAGGGTGTCTTGAAAGGATTCTCCAAAAATGCTGCTAACAACTTCCTCCTTTTGCTGCAGCCCCTAACTCACATCTTCAACATCCTCTGAATGTTTGTTGCCATCCTTTCTGAGGGGCAAAGACTAATCCCTGTAATGCTTACAGGATGTTCTTGAATAACTCATTGCCCTCTGATTATTAAATAAATAATCTTTTACTCATAGAAATGAAAAAATTATCACTCTAAAGCTGGACAATCTGAGCCTAGCAATTCTGTGGCGAATGGAAGCCACGCCACTGTGCAGAGACCCAGACAAACAAAGCATGGGCCAGTCAGACAGCCAGTTCTCCACACATGCGGTAGGTGCTCTCTAACGCCTTTCTGGCAGAGTGTGGAAGGGTAGTGCCAAGTGGGGACTCAGCTAATAGATCAGTGGACCCCGGTGCCGGGTTCTTGTCTTATTTGAATTGCTTTTGAATGCCCAAGGAAGGGCAAGCCAACAAACCCTGCAACATAATGTGCCTTAGTCTTGGCCAAATGCACTTCAATTGTCTGTCTCTGTTTTGGTGAGTCATTCCAGACAGGAGGAGGAGGGGAAAGAGAGGACAGAGAGGGACCTCTTGACGAAGACTGCAGAGGAACTGGGGTCACCATATCTCAGTTTTTGACGCAACCTGGGCATTGCTGTTCACTTCTGGCTGTGCCACAGAATCAGAAATGTGGCAGAAAGGAAAAATGAAGGTCTGGAAGAGGAAGAACAAGACTAACTTATACCAGTCCATAGGCAAGCCTAGTGCTAGATGCTGATACCCATGATCACATTGAATGCCCATAAGAAGCCTGGGTCTTTCCCACCAGAGCACTTCTCTATCCCAAATCCTAGATACAAAGGCAATTACCAAGTTTTATCAACCTCCACCAACTTCTAGGAGGTTCTGTCAATGGCTCATACTGTCTCTCAAAGCAGCTAGTACTTGCTAACTTGCTATGTTGGCTTTTCTTAAACTCAGCATTCTTCTCTTTCACCACAGAACCTTTGCACATGTTGGTTCCTTTATCTGGATCTGGTGGATTTCCCTGACTCTCCGCCCTCTAGTCTTTCATTTAGATAACTCAATATCTGGATCTCAGTTCAAGTTTCCCTCTCTCAGGAAAGCCTTACTTAACCCTGCAGTGTATGTCAAGTATCTTGGTTACAAGCTGTGTTTCTTCTTTTAAAAAAAGTCTCTTTTGAGACTTCTTATCTCAGTTAAAAATTACATGCTTATTATTGGTACGTATGAAGGGGACTCCCCCCAAAATGGAATTATCTTTTAGAGGGCAGACCCCTTGGAGTACAGGTTCCCCCCTCTAGGTAAGTGTTCTAGGAACCCATCTGCATCAGTGTACCAGCTAGTATTGTTGTGAGAGGATGGGTTGGCTTCACTGAATTTTTTTTTAATAGATTCTTCCTGGTTGATTTAGGAGTGTATCTGCCTAAACCACACTGAGGGTTCAACAGTTTTTGGTAAAAAATGGCATGACCCCATACCTTACCCTCCCTATTCACCCAGTCTCGCCCTGAAATGTTTTGCCAATATGAAAGAGGGGAAACAAAAAAACAGCAGAAGCACTAAAAGGCATCAAAATTAATGAGTTCAAAAACTGTTTTGAGCAGTGGAAAAAGTGTCTTGATAAGTGTTGCATCAAACAGAGAATACTTTGAAGGCGACAGAAGTTTAAACATATAATCATAAATACACAACTCTGTATAAATAAATTCCAGTTTTGGGGGTTCCCCCTCGTAGTCTATGTAGTGAGCATTTTATCCCTGTCCTTAGCACATTTCCTGCCTCTGGAGCCAGACTACCAGGATTTAAATCCTGTTGCCAAATTCTACCAGCTGTATGACTTTAGATAAATTACTGCATCTTTCTAAGCCTCAGTTTTTGTATCTATAAAATGGAGATTAGAATAGTGACAACCTCATGAGTTGCTGGGAGGATGACGTGAATGAACACATATGAAACCCTTAGCACAGTGCCAGGCCCATAACCAATGCTCCATAAACGCTGGTTATCATGATTATGGAAACATTCCATAAGCACTTTCTGAGGCACTCATGTTGCTGCTTCTCCTTGGATCTTTTGGGGGGGTTTTGAGTTGGAGTCTCACTCTATCACCCAGGCTGGAGTGCCATGGCACACTCACGACCACCCCAGCCTTGACATGCTGGACTCCAGCATTCCTTTCCACCTCAGCTTTCCAAGTAGCCAGAACTACAGGTGCATGCTACCACACCCGGCTAATTTTTTATTTATTGTAGACACGAGGTCTCGCCAAGTTTCCTGGGCTGGTCTCGAACCTGTGGGATCAGGTAATCCACTTGCCTTGGCCTCCCAAAGTGTTGGGATTACAGGCTGAGCCACTGAGCCCAGCCTTCTCCTTGGTTTTGACACTTGCTTGGATTCCTGCTTCCAGTTGCTTCTGACTTCTTGATTTTCACCAACTGGTTTTGCTCTCAGAATGGCTAGTGTCTGGCTGATTTTTCTCTTCAGTCCTGGACCCTGTTTACTGTCCCAAGCTAACTTGGAGATCACTAGCCCTGGCTCTAGTCCAGGCTGTGACCACAGCTCCAGAAGAAGGGAGAGGGAGGTGACAGTGAGGAGGCAGAATTTGGACGTATCCAGCTCTGACCAGACAGTGCTGCCATCCACAGACTGGAACTGAGTGACAGGCAGAGAGCTGACAGGCAGATCAATATTCCCAAGCGCTCCAAAAATCTGCTCATGTAATATTTTGTCACATCCCTCGCCACCATATCACCACCAATCTGGGCGACATTCTGTCAGTGTTTACTGCTCTGGACTGGTGACTTAAGCCTTTCAGTCCTGAAAAAAGCACTAAGAATAAGGTTGATGGTGTGTCTTCCTTTAGTCTTTTTTCTTCTTTTCTCTTTTATTTTGAGTAGGAGTCTCATTCTGTCTGTTGCCCAGGCTGAAGTGCAGTGGTATGCTCAGGGCAACCACAGCCTCAACCTGCTGGGCTCAGGTGATCCTTCTTCCTCACCCTTCCATGTAGCTGGAACTACAGGCATGTGCTACCATGCCTGGCTAATTTTTTGATTTATTGTAGAGACGAGGTCTTGCAAAGTTGCCCGGGCTGATTTGAAACTGGACTCAGGCAATCCTCTCGCCTTGGTCTCCCAAAGTGCTGGGATTACAGACTTGAGCCACTGCACCCAGCTGGAGTATCTTCCATTATAATTATTCTCCTACTGTTGGGTTAGGATTACATTTTTTGCTCCATCAGATTTTTATTTTATTTCAAATTAGTTTTTTATTACAAAAACAATATAAATTACATAATTAATATTCAAACTTATCAGAAGCTTAGGAAACTTATTAAAAAGCTTCTCTATAACTTACATATTCTGGAAGGCATCCACACTATATTGTGTGTCCTTCTAGAAAAAGTTTTATGTTATTCACACAAAAATATGCATCATACATCCCTTTTTACACAAATGATATGCATATTGCTCTGCACAAGGACACTTCTTTTAATGAAGCTGTACTTTTGTCTCATTTTAAAAGACAAATAGAGATGGAAGGAGAAACAAAGACATTCAAAATATCACCTGTCAACCTGTGCTGATTCTTCTAACATTATTGATATATGACTCATTCTTCCCAAGGTAATAAAATTCTGTTCTTTCAGAAAAGGTCATTTTAAAACCAAAGAAAAAAAATTGGTCTTAAATAGGGATTTAATAGTATCTGTACATAGTAGACACTTACCAAATGTTAGTCATTGTTACAGCCATTGTCGTTATCATTACTAGTATATTCTAGAAAGGAAGGCTCCCCAGAAGAGCTGATGACTCCTTCCTCTGTGCCACTGCTGATCCTTGTGTATATACTGTGGTCACATCTATAGTTCTAGATTTCTTTGTATTTGCTTCTTTTGAATATGATTACTTTTTCAAGGCCCCACAGACTCTCTAGTACCTGGGATATAATAGACAATCAGTCTTTTCACTCTTGCTGTGGTTTGAATGTCCCCTCAAAAACTCATGTTGAAATGTAATATCCATTATAACAGTATTAGGAAGTGGGGCCTTTAAGAGCTGATTAAGTCATGAGGACTCTACCCTCACAAATGGATTAATGCCATTATCTTGGGAGTGGGTTTCTAATAAAAGAATGAGTTTCCTTTCTCTGTCTAATGAACTGGTTTATTATCCCTTCCATCATGGGATAATACAGCATAAAATCTTTGCTAGATGATGGTGCCATGTTCTTGGACTTCCCAGCCTCTAGAATTGTAAGCTAAATAAACTTCTGTTCCTTATAGATTAGTCTGTGGTATTGTGCTACAGTAGCAGAAAAGACAACTTTCAATCTCCTTATAAACATACTCTGTTCTTAAATATAAACAGCAGCCAAGGACCAACAGACTTGCGGAAAGCTAAGATATAGGACTCAGGAAACAGGGAACCCAACACAGGAAAGAGATGAAGGAAATAACCAGAACAATGGAAGTGAGTTCTAAGATGACAGTTTTGCAGCAGACCAAGAAGACAGAGGATGTTTCCAAGGAAAAAGTGCAACTTATAGGTTACCTGAAGGTTTTGACCACGTTGAGGGGAACTTTACAGTTTTGTAAATGAATCTGGCTATAAATTAATGTTAAGTACATAAAAGGGAATAAAAAATAGCACAATCATTAACTTCAAGGAAAGCAAAAAGTTCTACAGGAAAGAAAATTAAATAAATAATGCTTGTGCAGTCATAAAAATGTAAACACAAAATAGTACTTTAACCAAAACTTGGGATATAAATATAATTGGAATATCCCAGAAAAGATTAATTGAAATGGCAGAGAAATATAATAAAGCTCATCTTCTAGAGTATGAAACCAATAAATAATGCCTACAAAATTGAAAAAAGAAGAGCAATATATATGTGTAAAGGCATATTAGTTGGTATTTAAGCTTCTCCAAAAAATAAAAATAGAATTTTTATATGTTTAAGCAATTCCAATTCTGAGTACATATCAAAAAAATTGGAAGCAAGATTTTAAAGAGAGGTTTTCACACACATATTCATTGTGTCATTATCCACAAAAACCAAGAGGTAGAAGCAACTTAAATGTCCATCAATAAATGAATAGATAAAGAAAACATGGTAGGCTGTGTGTGTGTGTGTGTGTGTGTGTGTGTGTGTGTGTACATACACATATATATCATGGACACAAAGGTCTCTCATAATGAACCTATTTTGAAATGTTGAGACTGCTGTAAAGCTTGAGAGGATGTCAGGTTGGAATGGGTGCTTCTTGTGACAAAACAGGAGAAATAATTACCCTCCAGCTTCCCAGCTGACAGCACTATGGAAACCAAACTAGTGACCTGCCTCTGGTACCCCGTGACTAATGTGGATTCATTTTGAACAGGCATAATTTTGTGGAAAAAAATTCAGAACAATAGTAAAATTAAACTTATAAAAATTTTCATATGATTTTTGTCCCTAAGTGTTTAATATCATTGTTTTTTTCTTTTTGCAGGAGTCCAGGACACTGAGGCTTAGGACCCCGGCTATTCAGAATTAAACATCTCAGACTTTGAATATTACTGATTTGTGACACAGCAAAGAGCTGAGCAAAAGTAGGACTTCTAGTTTTGTACTGCAATGGAAAGCAAAACAAAAAACAGTGGCCGGCCCTGCACTGTGGGATAGATTTAGGTCCCTAATTGGTGCCGCCGAGCTGTCTTCCACACTCTGATTGCCTTTGACCTCCAGGCTCTAGAGGTAATTTGAAAACAGATGTTTTGCTATGGAAAGTTCTGCTTTTGGAAACATGGCCAAACTTTTGATATGGGAAAATTTTGCATCTATTACTTGATAATTCCCAATGCACATCATAAAACCCCCACAATCCAGGCACTTTAGCTCACCCCACCAAAAACAAATAAATTAATTAAAAACAACAAGGGCGGTTTATTTCCCACAGTAAGTTGAGAGAAAGAGAAATCAGAAGAACTATAACTTCCAGAGGCAGGACAGAAGTTTTCATTTCACTCATTACCCAGAGGGAAGCCTTTCCTCTCACTCCCTGGGAGCTGCTGATCCAGCTGCCAGGTTCTAGGACACTGATTTGGGGAGTTGTTCACCAGGGGATAAGGGTGCTAGGAGTTAATGGCTCTCTCTTCTGCGTGTTACAGTAAACTGATCCAGGGCAGATGGGTCCAGCTTCCTTTCTCTTCTTAGTGGTAAGGGAACTGGAACCTTGGCCAGTTTAGGAGGGAGCCTGGCAGCCACCTTCTTTCTCACCTACAGGAGTCACATGGGGTGCTCTTATCCTTTGCTGCCAACAGCAAAGATGATGAAAAGCCTGAGATTTAAGTTTTGTCTTAAGCTGAGGACTCTCCTTTTTGCCTTGAACCTCGGTCACTTGCTCTAGTCCCTTTTACTGTCATTTTGCACACAGCACTATTTCTCAAATTTGACTAGCATCTGTATCACCAGAAGGGCTTGTTAAAGGACAGACTGTGGGGCCCCACCCAGGGTGTCTGATTTAGTAGGTTGGGGGGTAGGTACCTTAGAATCAGCATTTCTAACAAGTTCCCAGGTGATTCTGTTGCTGCTGGTCTGAGGCCCACACTTGGAGAACCATTGGCCTAGAGTTTCAGACACAATCCCAGTTTAAGATAAAGCAATTTCTTTGACAAATTGGGTATCCCTGGGCCTCTAGCTGGATACTTTCACAACTTTCACTCTGACTCCTAAGAAGAGTAATAAAATTATTAAATTATCCCAGAAATAGATGATGGGTTTTATGTGGTGACAAGACAGAACTCAAGGCATTTTAGCTTGGAGAGTAAGAGACCAAAGAATCTAAAGGAAGAAGCTGGCCATGTGTCTTCGACAGAGGGTTAACAAGGTATAAGAAGCAGTGAGGGAGGGCTCAGCAGACCTGAGGAAGGATTTTCAAGCTGCACAGACAATTAAGCAAGCACGCTGTGGAAAGCTGTGGAAATCCTATCCCCAGAGACCTTTAAAAGCAGAATCAATGACCCTCTCACTTGGTTGACTTGAACCTGAATGAGAATGCACATAACTGGAAGAGTCACAATTGGTTTGCCCTTCACTCTCTTCCAGGAACTATGCTAAGTGCCAAATATCATTTTATTTTCTTCTCATAACAACTCTACAATGTTGGTGCTAGTATTATCCCCATTTTACAAACAAGGAGAATGAGGTCTCAAGGCCTCTTGCTCATACCTCTGGGAAGCAATAGAACTTGAATTCAAATCCACATCTATATGACTCCCCATCCCACTTTCTGGTAATGACTGAAGCTATAATTAGGTTATAATTAGTTTAATTCTAGGAGGCTACAATTGGAGTCATTCTTGTCGCAGTAGACTGAGAGGAGAAAAGGTTCCCATAACTGAAGGAAAGACACATAATCAATACGTTTTGACAGGTTGTGGGTGAGGGAGGTTGGGTAAGGAGTGTGGGAAGCACAAAGACATTAGCCAACCCCTGGGAAGCAAGGGAACCCGGGGAGCGGAGTACACTGAAGAGGATGGAGAGAATGGAAATAAAGCTATAGTATTTGCAAGAGCACTGTACGTACACAATGCATTCAAAACTGATTGCTTCTCCTTTATTCCCCATCACAAAAAATGGCATCACTATCTACCCAGTCACTTAGGCAGAAAACCTGGGAGTCACTTTTGTCTCCTTCTTCTTGCCCACTCTCTAATAGAAAAAAAGTTCCAGGGTGGTATTTGCTGTATTCCCAGTACCCAGTAAGGTGCCAGGGGTGTCACTCCCTGTTTAAATCCTATCAGATCCTCATAGTTCTCAGAAGCTAGTGAGATGGAGCAGGGAGCCCTCTTAGGGGCCTACCAGCACTCTTTTCCTGCAAGTATAGAAATAAAGGAAAATCTTGGGTCTCTTCAAGAGACATTCCAGGCACCTAGTTAGCCTGAAGAAGTCAATGAGCAGCCTGATAAACAACAAGGTAATCACAGCTTTAAGCAATAGCCAAGGAGGTGAGTCACACAATGTTTGGTTTCCTACAAAAACTAAAGATAACAACTTAACATATGTCCCTGAGTTGATTTTCAGAACCTGGACATCTCTACCAGATGGCAAATGTCCACTGACATTTCATAGACCTCAGATAAGGGAAAACAGAGGACTGAACTCTGACTACCATTTTTTGTTCTACATTTCTTCCTAAGGGCCTAGAGAGAGTCACGCCCATAGGACAAGCCTTAACATTCCTTTCTGTTAGCCCCAAGTTTAAGATGAAGCCTCATGTCCTTAGCCAATTGCAAATCAAAAAATCTCTGAATCTACCTGTGACCTGTCACCCACTTAAAGATATCTCATCATTTTGGAACAAACAAATGTATAACTTCCCTGCTTTGATTTACAATTTTGCCTGTAACTTCTGCTTACCTAAAATATATCTCTGTCCTTTAAAACTCTTGCTTGTGGCCAGGCTTGGTGACTCAGCCTGTAATCCCAGCACTTTGGGAGGCTGAGGTGAGTGGATTGCCTGAGCCCGTGGGTTCAAGACCCACCTAGGCAACCTGGTGAGACCTTGTCTCTACAATAAATCAAAAATTAGCCAGGCATGATTGTGCATGCCTGTGGTTTCAGCTACTTGGAAGGCTGAGGCAGAAGGATCTCTGGAGCCCAGCAGATCGAGGCTGCAGTGGCCAGGAGCATGCCACGGCACTCCAGTCTGGGCGACAGAGTGGGACTCCAACTAAAAAAACCCCAAAAAACCCTTGCTTGTAAGCCACTGAGGTCTAAAATGTTAGCTGGTCAATTATCCTGGCTTGGCATCCTGTAAATTAACACCCTCCTTTCTCTTGCTGCAACCCTCAATGGGTGTTTGGCTTTACCACACTGGGTGAGTGGACCCAAGTTTGCTTAGGTAAATTAGTGTTCCTTTGCCAATACACAGGTCCTTTGTGACCTGCTTCCCATTTAGCCTTTTCTCCTGTCTCTCTACACCTTCTGCTTCACACACTGAAACTCTTCCTTGCTGCTCTCAACGTCCCATGTGCTGCGGTGAGCCTGTTACTACCTGGAATCCTCATAACTACTTGACGTAAACCCATTCCTCAATCAACTACCACTTAATTCTTCAGGACTCTGCTTAGATGTCCCCTTCTCCAGGGCATTTTCTTGGATCTTAGTCTAACTCTATACCTCTAGGCCCCTCTTCTGTGTGTCTATCTCTGCCTGAACATGTCCTCAGTATGGCATTCATCGTTTTTCTTATCTTCTTCTTGAGGCTGATTTTTTTCTCTATCCTCCGAACATAATACAATGCCTGATTACATAGTTTAATAAGTATTTAGAGAATTGACTTAAAACTCCAAGAATCAAGCTGTCCTCAACACTTCCATATCATACACCTCACAAACTTGGGGTTGAGCAGAGTATAACAGGACAAGACCAGATTTATTTCACGAGCATGTAGAGAGCACCCGCTTTGTGACTGGGAATGAGATAGGTAAGGAATGAGCCTTTCCAGCAGGGAACTCCTGTTCTAATGGGGAGGACAAGCCACACACACAGCTGAACATTCTCACAGGACAGATAAACTCTAAAGGCCCTGTTTCCTCCTCCAGGGAAATTGTTCCCCTCCTGGGGCCTGGAAGTGGAACTTGTGCCAACCCAGTTCCTGCATTCCACCGGGGCACCCTCCTAGATCCACAAGGAAGGAAGTAAGTGTGCCTGGGAATTGGCCTCAGAGGACATTCAAGGCTCTGTACTTTCACCACGACAGTATTCCATATTTTCAGATTATATCCAGAGATGAGTGTGTGAGTCCTGCCTTTGGCTCAGTATCTCAGGACCCTTCTTTCAGTCCTGAACAGAGGTCACTAAAGGTGAGCAAAGCAAAGCTCCATCCAGGTATCTACAACTAAAGAAAATGTCTCAAGGCTGTCTAGCTTCAAGCCTGATAATAATGGAGGCAATCTTAGTGTTTCTCAGGCTCAAATCTGGCAAGAGACCCAAATCTGTGCTCCAACACATCTAGTTTCAAAGAAAAGTTCACATTATTTGTTCTCTGATATTTGTGTAGCCCAAGGGGTAGGCATTCAGCATCCTGGCTGCCTTTCCTCGAGTGAGGGAAGAGCTCTGGAGAGAGGAACACCTCCTCAGAAGGGGACTAAGTCTGCTCATTCAAACATGAAGCAGTCCCCGAGCACTGCCTTCCAGCCAGTTCCCTGCTGCATGCTTTCACCTGATAGCGTGTCAGAATGTAATTCGTAGCATGGTTTATTGTAACAAAAGTCTGCAGACTATTTAAATTTAAATGTCCATTGCTAACAGGTCACTTAGATAAATTATAGAACCCCTGTATTATTGAGTATCAGGCAGCTATTAAATGCGAATAGCAAAATCATGGAACCAACTCAGATGCTCATTGAAAGTGGACCTGATAAAGAAAATGTGGGACTTCCGGCAAGATGGCGACGGGGCAACCTGGTCTGTGAAAACCTCTGCAAAGGAGAACTGCAGTGGGTCTCTGACTCTCGCCCGGGGGCTACAGATCCCAACATTGCAGCCTGCTCTTCATATAGAGCTCGGCCGTTGCCACCGCTGGGGCATCACAGCGGTCTGGACAGCCACTGCAGCGCAGACGCCGCTGCTGCAGACGCCGCAGCCACCACCACCACCACTGGTAGCACATTACACCACCTGGGCCAGAGGTGATCCACAACTTCAGTCCTTGAAGCCCCTTCAGGGAAGATCTGCTGGGATCGCTGCCACCTCTCCTGTAACCGAGATGTCCTTTCTGCAGTAAGTCTCCTGCTGTCTGCCCTGAGGCAGGCAGCCATCTTGCCATCTTCAGCTTCTGCTGTCCCTGTCTGGCCCCACCCCCTCTGGGGCGAACAACTGAGATAGCACCACCTGCTGGCGATTCAAGGTAACAACACCGAAATGGGAGAAAGAAGCTTGACAAAGACATAGGCCAGAGTGGTGAACAGAGGGTGATCTGAACTGTCCTTCACAGCAGACCAGGGGCAACTGACCCTAACTGCAAACTAATTTACCAGCTTGAAAAGAAAACTAGAAATCAGACTTGAAAGGACATTGAACTTAAACGAAATGTCTCAGAGTGTGCTTCATTGATTCTGTTAGTTTAATGACTTAATTCTATTCCTACTGTATTGTTCCTTTTTTCCTCTTCCTTTTCTTCTCTCTGTAAACCATATCTTTGTATCGAGGAACAGCACACTAATAAGGTGGTTGGATAGCTGGTATGTTAGCATCACTATATGTTTTTTTTTTGTCTGTATGAGAGTTGGTTTGTCTGTAGCTGTGGTCTATTGTTTTTATCTGTTTCAGTATAGGCCTCTCTCTCTATTTGTTGGCACACTCGTTTGTTTCCCCCCTTACTCCTCTATCTCTCCACCCACCTCTCCAACCCACTGTCTGCTCCATTCTCTCCCCTTTGCTAACCATATTTAACTTAAGGGAGTAAACCTACAGCCCCACTGCACGGACAGATTCCAAGGCAGTGGGAAGTGGGTTCCAGATTATTCACACACCTGTCAGCGAATACCAGGACCTGCAGATAGATTTTGAATCACAGCTCCCCCCCTTAAGTAAATCTCAAAACTGCAAAAAGGACCACCCCCAACCTACAGTGCAACTCCAGAATTGAACAAAGTAAGAGGGCATACATAAAGAGTAGGAGATTGAACAAACAGAAGTAAAACCAATCCCTTTACCCCCGAATAACAGAATTAAAGAAGATGGTGACGTGGAGGGAAGGAAAAAGTAGGGAGGGGGAACAAAACCGCACAAATGAAGAAAAACCAAAAGAAGAATATAGGTCTCACACAGACCCCTGGGAGATCAGACACTGACAAAATAGATTCTGGAACACAAACAATGAAGAGCCCCCAGAATGACTGGTTACATGCAACAAACCCAGACATCAAGACTTTAATGGAGAGAATTAAAAAAATTGAGGAGAGATAAGAGGAAAATAGGAAGGAGCTGATGTCAGAAATGACAGCAGTAAAGAATACTGTGATGGAAATGAATAGCACACTAATAAGCATGGAAAGCAGAATCAGCCTAGCAGAAGAATCTCAGAGCTCGAAGACCAAAACACAGAACTAATCCAAACTGTCAAAAGCATAGAAAAGAAGCTCAAAAAGACAGAACAAAACCTGCAAGAGATGAATGATCACTTCAAGAGACCAAACCTAAGAGTAATTGGGCTTCCTGAGGCAGAGAGAGAAACAGAAGCCACACTGGAACAAACATTTCATGAAATCATTCAAGAAAACTTCCCTCATCTCATCAAGGATGAAAAAATTCAAACACAAGAGATTCAGAGAACCCCTGCAAGACAACAAATGAGACCAACTCCCAGACACATAATAATTCGCCTAAACAAAGTAGCTATAAAAGAAAAAATCCTAAAGGCAGCAAGAGAAAAAGGCCAGACTACCTACCAGGGAAAACCAATTAGAATAGCGGCAAATTTATCCACAGAAACCCTTCAGGCTAGGAGAGCCTGGAGCCCTATCTTCAAAGTTCTAAAACAGAAACAATTTCAACCAAGAATAACCCACCCAGCCAAACTAAGCTTCATTAGTGAAGGAGAATTGAAATATTTTCCAGATATCCAATCCCTAAGAACCTACGCTGCCACCAGACCACCTCTACAAGAAACACTTAAAAAAGTACTGAACACAGAAGAAAAAGAAAAAAGAACAACAACATTCTTCACAAGAGTACAGGCAAAAGATTAAAAACACACATGAACCAACTCCAAATCCCAAAGAAAGACAACAAACAAACAGGAACAACTCTGTAAGAACCTTATGACAGGGATCAACTCTTGCATTTCAATTATTAGCCTAAATGTGAATGGACTAAATGCACCACTGAAAAGACACAGAATGGCAAAATGGATAAAATATCATCAGGCAACAATCTATTGCCTTCAAGAGACTCACTTCACTAGAAAGGACACCCACAGACTCAAAGTAAGAGGATGGGAAACAAACTTTCAGGTGAACAGAATACAAAAGAAAGGAGAAGTAGTGATCTTAATTTCAGACAAAATACCCTTCAAGCTATTAAAAATCAAAAAAGATACAGACGGCCACTACATAATGATAAAAGGCTCAATCCATCAACAAGAAATATCTATCCTAAACATATATGCACCCAACATAGGTGCGCCAACTTTCATAAAGCAACTTCTAGGAAAACTAAAGAAAGATATTGACTCTAACACCATCATAACTGGGGACTTTAATACCCCACTCACAACCCTAGACAGATCATCAGGACAAAAAATCAGCAAGGAGATCCGGAATCTCAATGTGACTTTGGACCAAATGGACTTAATTGATACCTACAGAACACTGCATCCAAAGACCACAGAATACACATTCTACTCATCACCACATGGAACATATTCTAAGATCGACCACATTCTTGGCCATAAATCAAGCATAAGCAAATTTAAAAGGACCAAAATTCTACCATGTACCTCGCCGACCACAGTGGAATAAAAATAAACATTGACACCAACAAAGTCCCCCCAAAACCCACAAAGACATGGACACTAAACAGCATGATGCTAAACAACTCCTGGGTCAATGATGAAATCAAAACAGAGATCCAAAGATACCTGGAAACAAATGAAAATGAAGAAACATCTTACCAAAATCTCTGGGATGCCCTGAAAGCTGTAGTAAGAGGGGAATTTATATCCCTATAAACACACATGAAGAAAATGGAAGGAACAGAAATTCACAACCTAACAAGCCACCTAAAGAAGCTGGAAAAGCAAGACCACAAAATCCTAATTTCAGCAGAAGAATCCAGATCACCAAAATAAAAGCCCAAATCCAGGACATAGAAGACAAAAAGATAATACAAAAAATCAATGAAGCAAAAAGCTGGTTCTTTGAAAGGATAAACAAGATCGATGATCCCCCTAGCTAGACTGACCAAGAAAAAACGAGGAAAAAACCAAATAAGCACAATCAGAAACACAAAAGATGAAGTCACATCTGACCCTGAAGAAATACAAAAGATCATTAGAGACTACTACGTACACTTATATGGAAACAAACTTGAAAACCTTAAGGAAATGGAGGACTTTGTGACATCACACAACCTACCTAGGTTGGAACAAGAAGAAATTGAGGCCCTAAATAGACCAATAACAATCAAGGAAATCAACTACGTAATAAGAAAACTTCCTACAAAAAAAAGCCCTGGTCCAGATGGCTTTCCAGCAGAATTCTACAAGACATTCAAGGAGGAGCTGATACCAATCCTACTGAAGGTATTCCAGGTGGTTGAAAAAGATGGAATTCTCCCCAAATCATTTTACGAAGCCAACATCACATTGATACCCAAGCCAGGTAAAGATCCAACAAAGAAAGAGAACTACAGGCCAATATCTTTGATGAACATAGTTGCTAAAATTCTCAACAAGATCCTAGCAAACCGGATTCAGCAATACATCTCAAAAATCATCCACCATGACCAAGTAGGCTTCATTCCTGGGATGAAAGGCTGGTTCAACATTCGTAAAACCATAAATGTAATTAAACTCATCAACAGACGTCAAAACAAAAACCACATGATCATATCATTAGATGTAGAAAAAGCTTTTGATAAAATCCAGCACCCCTATTGGGAGCCAGCCATGGAGGCCCACTGAGCGTTAGGGATCAGGAAGGGCCGTTGACCCCAAGACCACTAAGATGCGTTCGGGAGCTATTGACCCCATTTCCTCCCCCTTTCTACTCAGCACTAACCAGATTAAGCTCCTGTGAGCTCAAAACATAGAAACTCTGAGATTAGGACGAACACAAGCTAACTTTAGAAGCTCATTGCTCCTATTCTTCCACAAACTGCAGTTTTGGCTTGCACACAACTTATAATTCAAACTCGTGTCACATCTAAGAGCCTTAGTATTGGTCACAGACTTCTGGGTCATGATCTTAGGATTTACTGAAGGTGTAAATTATAGAATACAGTTTTAGAAGACAGCCATTTTGTTGAAATAATGTGGTTGGGTTACTTGCAGGTAGTCCACTGTGAACTTTGGACTGGGCCACATTCCAAACATTCTGGGATGGGCCACTTTCATTTGTAAAGTAAATACTTAAGCTTCTATAGAGTTGTTTAACTTGGCATAAATCAATCAGCTTAGGATGAAAAAGGTTTTTAGAATATGTCAGTCACAGATTAGGTTATCCTTTGTTATGGGGTTTTAAGATTATCATATGAAAAGGGTTTAAAGGCAATCATTGATTAAGTTTTCATGGATTAAGGTTTCTGGTGGGTGGGGGACGCCCCTCCCACATCTGACTTTGTGTATAAAAGACCCATTGTAATTCCCAATACACACACACCGCTTCTGCACTAGACCGGAGTCCAGTCTCTTTCTTTCTCTCTTCTTCCCCCCAATCACTGACACTGTCTCCACCTTTGGGGTACCCTGAACCCGGCTGGAGCTGGTCCTCGGCACACCCCTTCTTGATAAAAACCCTTGAACATCTAGGCATACGGGGAACATACCTCAAAATAGTAAAAGCCATCTACGAGAAACTCACAGCCAGCATACTCCTAAATGGACAAAAATTGGAACCAATTTCCCCTGAAAACTGGAACTAGACAAGGATGCCCACTCTTACCCCCCTCCTGTTCAACAGAGTATTGGAAGTCCTGGCTAGAGCAATCAGAGAAGAGGAGGCAATCAGGGGTATCCAAATAGGAAAAGAGGAAGTCAAGTTATCTCTCTTTGCAGATGATATGATTGTGTACCTTGAAAACCCAAGAGAATCTGTCAAAAGCCTCCTTACATTGATAAAGGCCTTTGGCAAAGTCTCAGGATACAAAATAAATGTACAAAAGACAATCACATTTCTCTACACCAATAATAAACAAATAGAAATCCAAATAAAAAACACAATTCCATTCAAAAATAGCCACAAAAAAATGAAATACCTTGGCATCTTCCTAACCAGAGATGTGAAAGACCTTTACAATGAAAACTACAAAACACTGCTCAAAGAAATCAAAGATGACACAAACAAGTGGAAAAATATCCCATGCTCATGGATTGGAAGAATCAACATTGTGAAGATGTCCATCTTACCTAAGGCAATCTACAAATTCAATGTAATACCCATCAAATTACCAGCAACATTCTTCTCAGACCTGGAAAAAACAACACAGGAATTCATATGGAAACACAAACGTCCAAGAATAGCCAGAACAATCCTCAGCAAAAAAAAAAAAAAACAAAGCAGGTGGTATCACATTACCAGACTTCAAACTTTACTATAAAGCTACAATCATCAAAACAGCTTGGTATTGGTACAGGAACAGGCATATAGATCAATGGAATAGAATTGAGATTCCAGAAGCAAAATCTCAATTTCTCAACCAACTCATCTTTGACAAAGCCCCCACCACCTACCACTGGGGAGAGGAGAACCTATTCACTAAATGGTGCTGGGAAAACTGGCTGACCAGAACAGGACTTCTATCTATCCCCATGCACAAAGGTTAACTCCAAATGGATCAGAGACCTAAATGTAAAACCTCAAACCATAAGAACCTTAGAAAAGGAAGGAAATACCCTCATGGAAATCGGAACTGGCATCCAATTCCTGAACAAAACCTGAAACCCACAGGTCATAAGAGAGAAGATAGACAAATGGGACCTTATTAAACTGACAAGCTTCTGCAAAGCTAAAGAAACCATCAAGAGAGCAGGGAGACAGCCTACAGACTGGGAAAAAGTATTTGCCAACTCCAGGTCTGACAAAGGCTTAACATCCTGGATCTATAAGGAACTCAAATGTGCTGAAAAGAAAAAAACAAACAACCCCATTATAAAATAGGCAAAAGATATGAACAGACACTTCACAAAAGAAGACATCCGAGCAGCCAACAAACACATGAAGAAATGCTCAACCTCACTAATCACCAGGGAGATGCAAATCAAAACCACACTGAGATACCACCTAACTCCAGTCAGAATGGCAATTATCAACAACTCAAAAAATAACAGCTGCTGGAGAGGGTGTGGCGAAAAGGGAACACTTCTACACTGTTGGTGAGAGTGTAAACTAGTGCAACCTCTGTGGAAATCAGTGTGGCGATTCCTAAAAGCTCTAAAAATTGACCTTCCATATGACCCCGCAATCCCCCTACTGGGAATATACCCTGAAGACCTCAAATCACTCTATAGAAAAGATATCTGCACACGTATGTTTATCGCAGCCTTGTTCACAATAGCAAGAACCTGGAAACAACCATGCTGCCCATCAAAAGAGGACTGGATTAAAAAATGTGGTACATATACATGATGGAATACTACACAGCCATAAAAAAGAACAAAATCATGAATTTCGCAGCAACCTGGATGGAACTTGAGTCTATAATACTGAGTGACCTCTCACAGAAACAAAGATCCGAGTATCACATGTTCTCACTCATATAATGGACCTTGAACATCCAATGTAACATTATAAGAAAATGACTGATGGTACTGGGAAACTATGAGGGGGGGGATGGGATTAACAGTCACAAATATCTGTCTGGGGATGGGGAAACACCTCTTATCAACAAGGTGCCTGAATGAAACGTAATTGTACACCTAACCCTTAACTGTACCCCACAAAATCATAATAAAAAATATTGATTAAAAAAAAAGAAAATGTGGTACATATGCATGATGGAGTAATATACAGCCATAAAGAAGAACAAAATCATGTCCTTTCCAGCAATATGGATGACACTGGGGACTATCACTCTAAGTAAACTGTCACAGAAACAAAAAACTGCATACTGCATATTCTCACTCATAAGTGGGCCTTACATATTGGGCACAAAAGCACAAAGGTGGGAACAAACACTGGCACTGCTAAAGGGGGGAGAAAGAAAGGGGGATTCAGGGGCACACAGCCACTCATTGGATACCATGTCCACGACCAAGGGGAGGGAGGGCTCGCTAAAAGCCCAAACCTCACCTGCATGCAGTTTGCTCATGTAGCAAATCCAAACATGTATCCACAACTCTAAAATTTTTTTAAAAGAGTGTGATAATATGAAATGATCTCTAAGATTTTTTTGTGAGAAAGTACAGAACAGTGTTTATAGTTTCTATTAGCATAAAAAGAGACAATCCGTCTATGGTTAACAGAAAGACCAAACTCTGTAAAATATTTTAAAAACGTTTATTCTGAGCCAATAGGAGTGACCATGACCCAGGGACAACACAAACCCAAGAAAACTTGAATAAGTGGTCCTGAAGTGGTTGGATTACCGTTTTGTTTTATATATTTCAAGGTAGCAGGAGTTACAGGCAAAGACATAAATTAATATATGGAAGGTATACATTGGTTCAACCCAAAAAGGCAGGGCATCTGTGAGCATGGACTTATATGTTATAGGTGGATTCAGAGATTCTCAACTTGGAGTCAGCAGAAAAAAATGCCTAAGTTAAGGATGCTTTGTTAGTCAGTCACAATAAAACTATTTAACGAGATTGATGGACCAGACCATAGGCATGACATAACCCTTGCCTGGCATGGCCTCAGGTCTTGTTTATGATTTGGTATCTTATTGACACAAAGAGTCTGTTTTGTCAGTCTTATGGTCTCAGTTTCAACATTAATGCCGGTCAGTTGTCATGTCTAAACTCTAAAAAAGGAGGGAGTATAAGAAGGTGTGTCTGATCTTCCTTCCTGTCATGGCCAAGAACTCTGTTTTTAAGGTTTCTCTGGGGCCTCCTTGGTTGGGCGGGGATTTGTTTGGTTGGTAAGGGGCTTAGGACTTTATTTTTAGTTTACATTATCTATCCATACACACACACGCACACACACACACACACACACACACACACACACACACACACATATACTCACACGTGGTCTTCAGTGCTTACCAACTTACAGTGGATGCTTTAGGGAGAGAACTGTGAAGAGGAAGACTTTACCTTCATTGTATACATTTCAATAATGCCTGAATTTTTGAAAATAATCTTTAAAATAGTGTCCCTTTTTTAATTAAAAGGTATAACACAAGGAGGGTTTGAGATTCATTATTTTCACTGCCTACCCTACCAGGCACTTGATGGGTATTATCTCATTTACCTCTCGCAACAACCACATGGCAGGTGAAGGAAGACATGAAAAGTTATGAGAGCCTACTCAGGCTAGGCAATGCCAGGCCCAGGGTATTCAAAGTTGACTGAGCCCCAGTTCCTGAGTGAGACAGGAAAGTGAAGATGAGAATGTGATGCTTGGTGAAGAGTGTCATGAGTTGACTAGGGGGACATGGCTGCTTGGGGAGCATATCACAGGGCACCAGAAAATGTTTCCTGTCACTGTCCTGAGCCCTGAAGGTTAAGGAGGATTAGCAGAAGTGGGGGTGAGGTAAAGGGCCGCTAGGAGCCTTTAGGGAACAGAGCAGCAAAGGCCAAGGAGAAGAGGAGGAAGGGAAGTGGCTCGCCCAGGGGCTGCAGGGGAGAGTGTGATGAAGAGGTAGGTGGAAGAGGCTGGGGACAGAGGCTGTGGCACATGACAGAGGTCCCGTGTGTCTAGCAAAAGGCCCAGCTCAATGCTGAGGCTACAAGGAGCTGCTGAATAGAAGAGAGTGAGATCTGCCCTCACCATTGCCAGGGTGTTGCCTTCTTTCAACGCTTATCACAGTCTAAAACATTATTTGTAGTTCTGTTATTATCTGTCTTCCTCAGTGAATATATGAGGGGAACCCAAAAGACCCCAGAATTTATTTATAAAAAGTTGTGCATTTATTCTTACATGTTTAAACTTCAGTCATCTTCAAAGTACACTCCATTTAATGCAATACACCTATCAAGATGCTTTTTCCACTGCTCAAAACAGTTTTTTTTTTTTTTTGAGTCGGAGTCTCACTCTGTCACCCAGACTGGAGTGCAGTGGCACGCTCCTGGTCACCGCAGCCTTGACCTGCTGGGCTCCAGTGATCCCTCTGCCTCAGCCTTCCAAGTAGCTGGAACTACAGGCGCGTGCTACCACGCCTGGCTAATTTTTGATTTATTGTAGAGATGAGGTCTCGCCAAGTTGCCCAGGTGGGTCTTGAACCCGTGGGCTCAGGCAATCCACTCACCTCAGCCTCCCAAAGTGCAGGATTACAGGCTGAGCCACCGAGCCTGGCTCAAAACAGTTTTAAAACTCATTGATTTTGACACCTTTTAGTGCTTCTGCCATTTTTTGAGTTACCTCTTTCACATGGGCAAAATATTTCCCTTTAAGGACTTTTTTCATCTGGGGAAATAAAAAAAAAGTTGCTGGGGGCAAGATTGGGTAAATAGGAAGGGTGGGCATGGGGTCATGTCATTTTTTTGGTCAAAAACTGCTGAACACTCAGTGTGGGCTAGTGCACTCCTAAATCGCCCATTGTGAAATGGACAAACATATTGAAGGAATCTCTGAAAAAAATCCACTGAAGCTGAACACAGCCTCTCACAACAATGCTAGCTGGTACACTGACGCTGATGGGTTCCTAGAACACTTATCTAGTGGAGAAAGCCTGTACCAAGAGAGGCCCACCCTTCAAAAGATAATTCCGGGTTTTTTGGGGTGACCCTTGTATAAGATCTTTGAGAGCAAGGTTTATCCATGTCTTGTCTGCTACATTCTCCCCATGCCTGGCACACTCAAGCCCTCAGTGCAGGTAAACAAGTGAAATTTGACTGTCCACTCCCTTGTTCTCCAAGACTGTGGCCTGGAAGGTGGGCCTGTGGGAGCTATACCCAGAGGCTCCTTTGTGCTCTAGTTTCTGAGGTGGTCTGGCCAATAGGCAGCAGAGATTAGGGATGTTCTGACACCTGGGACGTTGCAGACCCTGGGGTGTGCCTTTCTTATGCAAACCAACCAGTTCAGAGCCTTCTTCTTTGTTTAAAATCGGGGTCCAACTACCTTCTTCTTTGTTTAAAATAGGGGTCTGTCTCTCTCGCTCCATCTGTCTTCTTTATGGCTTCTGCATTCCAGGCCACTCTCCTCTCCCTTTGTCCTAATCACCCCAGGGCCAGACACCTACAGATAGCCCTACCTCACAGCCCTCTGGAATTATTTAAATCAGCCATTTCTAAATCTACTTACCCTGCCTCACCTGTTCCTTCAAAATAAAAGTTCTTGCCTTCATTTTCTCCTTGCTAACTTTGCCTCCCTGCTGCTTCCCCACGGGACCCCCTCCGGGGGTCCCTATGGCATGCCATGCTTATTGTCAAGGGAGCTGTGAGTGGAAAAATTACTTACTTCATAACAGTCATCTTGTGCCTGTGTGTCTTACGATTCCTGATTTAAACAAATCCTGGTACCCTTAAGGCAGGGGCACAGTAAGGTCAGGCATTCATTCCCTCAATGCTTCCTTCACTGCTTGTCCCTGTATCTGTCTCACTCCTTGCTCACTCCTTGGCAGTCTCTATTAAACTCCTCAAATGATCCTCATTTGTGAGTCCTGCTGGGACTCCAATTGGTAGAGATAGGGATGCAGATCATTGAAACACTGAGCCCGGCTGCATTCTGAGCAGTTATTGAATGAAGATAGGATACAATGCATCCCAGTCAGGTACGGTGACTCACACCTGTAATCCCAGCACTTTGCAAGACTGAGACAGCAGGTGTGGTAGCACACGCTTGTAGTCCCAGCTACTTGGGAGGCTGAGGCAGAAGGATCGCCTGAACCCAGGAGGTCAAGGCTGTGTAGTCATGGTGGTGCCACTATACTCCAACCAGCCTGGGTGACAGAGTGAGACCCTGACTCAAAAAAAAAAAAAAAAAAAGAAAGGAAAGGAAGGAAATAATGCATCCCATAAGAGGGGTACAAGGAGCTGGAAAGAACAGAAGAGGCAGGGACAAGTGGCATTGGGATCAGGAAGTTTTGAGGCAGGAGTTGGCATTCACATTGGGCCAGGAAGGATAAGGAATGTTTCCACAGACGAGGAAGAATTGGGAAATGGAGAAACACATTGCAGGAAGAGAAACCAGCTCAGAGTGGAGATGGCAGCAAAAGGCAGGGTTTGTGTGCAGTATGATAAGAAATCCAGTTTGGCAGGAGGATGGCATTTGCAAAAGAGAGACAGCACTTGGTAAAGAAGCTTGAAGGATGGTGTGGGGGCAGACCAGAGGAGAGGAGAAGGCAGGCTAAGGAATTTCTATTTTGAAAATATATGACAATAGGGGGGCCACCCAAGGGTTTTAAGCAGAAATGACATGTTTGGAGCTACAGTTTAGGAGATGACGCATAGGGCAGGGGACAGGGGCAGTTGGGAGGAATTCTGCAGGTGGGGAGACAGCAAGGAAGACCATAGCTCTAGTCCACTCAAAAGTCAAGAGGATGAAAAGAATGGTGGTGGCAGTGGGGATGGGAGGAAGGGGACAAATCTGTCCCAGAAGCATGTATGGTGAATTCCACCACACATCAGGGTTACTGGAGGTGGGTCAAGGCTCAGGCCTCCCACTGCTAGCCCCTTCCTTCTGCCTGGTTTCCATCCCATGTTCCATCAAAGAACAGTGAAAGAGGCCAGGAGACTGAGACGCTCAAACCCCAAAAGCAATGGGAACCAGAAGCAATGGGTTTCGAACCCATTCTGTTGAGATTCCAGGATGATCTACATCATGCCTAAGTAGAGAGGTAGGTGAGAGATTACTTTATTTCTCTCAAAAGTCAGGGTGAAAAAAGTCATTGTCCTCAGCATCCATTTCGCTTCCATTTTCTGCTAATATCAGTGATAAGACCAGGGGTTCTGTGGTAGATAGAGCATGGGCTTTGGAGTTAATTCTGGGTTCCAGTCCTAGCCCTGATATTCACAAGCCATGCAACATTGGTAAGTTACTTAATCTCTTTAAGTTTTGGTTTGCTCACATATAAAATGGAAATAATACTTATTTGGCAGAGTTGTCCTGAGGAAAAGTACCACATAAACTGAATAAAAGTAATACTTTTTTCCCCTAAAAACTTATCCCACAAAATAAGAGCAATGACTTCATATTCATGTCCTTGTAAAGTTTCTCCTCTGATAGCTTATATCAGGTATCTCTTGTGAGCTACTTCATAGCCCTCATCCTCACCTGATTCCAAGGTAACTTGATACATCTGCCGCTGGGACCCCCAGCCCTGTGTGCCTCCAGTTAGCTTCACAGAGGGTTACCCTGGCAATGTCCCCTCCCAGGACCTCCCTGTAGATACTGTGGTGTGACATGTTGTGGGACCCACTCCGTACCCACACCTGAGCATACCAGCATGTAGGGGCCATGACACCCAAAGGGTAGATACTGACCACCGAGAGACTAGAGAAAGTGAATAAACTCATCCCCCTCACCCTTTCTGTCCCAAGTCAATTACAAAGCCTCTTGAAGTATAGTCCTGCAAGATGGCACTCTGTTTCACTGATACTGTATTAGTTTCCTAGGGCTACTATAACAAAATACTGCAGACAAGAGGAATGTATTTTCTCACAATTTAGGAGGCTGTCAAGCCCAAGATCAAGGGGAATGACAAGTTTGGTTTCCTCTGAGGCCCCTCTCCTTGGCTTGTCAATGGCCATCTTTTCCTCTCTGAGACATCGTGTGGTATTTACTGTGTGCCTGTGTCTGAATCTCCTCTTCTTATAAGGTCACCAATGATATTGGATTAGGGTCTATCCTAGCTACATTATTACCTCTTTAAAGACCTGTCTCCAAGTATAGTCACATAGTCACATTCTGAGGTACTGGATGTTAAGACCTCAACACAGGAATTTGGGGGGATACAGTCAGCCCATATCAGACATCAATAGTGTGGAAAGCTCAGGAATGCATTCTTATATGGGTTTTCTCCTCTACCTCACTCTCCTTTTCCCTTGCTCCTGTCCCCTGGAATTGCATCCCCTGACAAAGTGGCAGCACATAAGTTTTGCCTTTGCCTCAGGCTCTACCTTCTGTCAAATGCAGGCTGAGACACTAGGAAATTCTTTCATTATTTTATTTGGATTGAGTACTTTTTGAGGAAGACAAATTGGATTGAAACAATGTCCAGTCAGTGCAATTTGGGATGGTTATTGGGGTCACCTTAGAGATGGATTTTTAAAGGAGGCAAAAATAAGAGATTTAGACATAATTTCTAGGCATATGACTTCACAATACTAACTACTGGATGTTACTGAAAATTGGCCTTGTCATGGTAGACAGGACCCACACATTGATGCCACAGTACTCTTAGGAATCAAAAACTTTTTAAGGATCACTTCAGAAAGCAATAGCAATGGGGCTTTTTTGTAGATATCATAAATACCTCATATATTTAGATAATGATTGGGAAAAAAAAACCAATTGTACTAAATCTTACACAAATAAATATCTGGGACTTGGGATAAATTTTCATGATCAGGATATTGTCTGGATTCAAAAAACAACGTATCTCAAAGCAACTTAGTTAAAAGTTAAGTCAGTGTGCTTTGGAAAACTATCTTGAATGACTCAAAAGTTACTTTATTTGTGACAAAGACTGTGTTGTCAAAGGGGAACGTGAAGAGCTTATATAAGATTGTTTCATGAAATGTGAGATTTAAGATTGTCAAAAAGAAATAGTTTTAATTACTATATTGTTAATACTATATATGTCTGGATAACCAAATTAATAAACATAATAGGTAGACATTTGTCTATTTCATCTACATTTCTGAAAGATTATATTCTCACATTGGTTAAAACCTTTTCTCAGTCTTCTCAGTGGAAAACAGAGACACCTCTCTTTCTGTTTGCTGCACATATAAATGTTTGTGGTACATAAAGGGTCTGGCAGAAAGGAGGGAGCTACCCCCTGCCTTTTCCCTTCTTAATGAATGACTCATTCTTCCCGTCCTTCGCAGCCTAGATTAAACCAGGAGTTGGTTGGTTTGTTTGCTTTGCTTTGTTTTCTCCAACAGAAGCACCAGCATTGAGTCTAAATAAGCACCTGGCTCCTTCTACCCCTGGTATGCCCTTGCTGTCTTTTGGCCAAGCTGCTGATGGCTTTGCGGGCATGAAAGTCATGCAACTGACTGGGTGGGCTGGGAAGATGGGAAGACACAGTTCGTGCTGATGACTCATCTTGCCCAACAGATGCTCTTCAAAAGCCCTTGCCTCTTCACCCCAAAGAGGCAGGACACAGCAGGCTGAAGGTCAGAGCCACACAGAGAAAAGCTCAGCTGCAGTAGCCAAGGAGGCAATGGTGCTCTGTGGTGAATAAAACCACAGTGACACCAGTATGGTTGCTTTGAGTAAACAGAATCATGTGTCTTTGCCCTTCCTAAGGAGAAATGAATCTTAATCAGGAAATTGCTGAATAAGTTGCTTTCTTCTTCTTCTTCTTATCATTATCACTTCTGCTTCCGGTCTTCTGTGCCCCAGCTCCTCAGCAGACTTGCCATGGGCCACAGGACCCACATATCGATGCCACAGCACTCTTAGGAGCCAGAAGGCAGATAAGTTGCCCTTTAGGTATCTCCTAATAGCTGGTAAGCACAAGCTCTGGGAATAAAGCTGTGAGTGGTCTTCAAGTCTCTGAACACTCTGCAGGCAAACCTACAGCAAGACTGAAGCTAGATTCAAAGGAAACAGAAAAATGGCTTCTCATCAGCTAACCAGATGGTCAGTAATAGCAGAGTGGTATAGGGTTTGGGTTTGGGAGTCAGGCCGACCAGGCTTGAATTTCAGCTCTGCCACTTTAACCTTGGGTATATTAACTCATCTTTTTTATCTCCATTTCTTTGGATGAGAATGGGGACAATAATGGTTCCTCACCCAAAGTTGCTGTGGGGATTAAATAAGATAAACAAGGAAAGTGCTTAGCACATTGTCACATACTGAATACTCTGAAGGTTTTAGCTATTATTGTTGTGTATATTACAGCCATTTCTCTTTTTTTTTGACTTGGAGTCTCACTCTGTCACCCAGACCAGAGTGCAGTGGCACGCTCCTGGCCACCGCAGCCTCGACCTGCTGGGCTCTGGCGATCCTTCTGTCTCAGCCTTCCAAGTAACCGGAACTACAGGCCCGTGCTACCACGCCCGGCTAATTTTTTGATTTATTGTAGAGATGAGGTCTCACCAAGTTGCCCAGGCGGGTCTCGAACCCGCGGACTCAGGCAATCCACTCTCTTCAGCTTCCCAAAGTGCTGGGATTACAGGCTGAGCCACTGAGCCCAGCTAGCCATTTCTTCAAATGGCCATCTGACCATATACTACTAATGAATCTTCTCTATAGATCGACACATCCCTGCTCCTAGTACACTGAGCACATCACAACATATCCCCGACAAGTTCTTAGAACTTTCTCCCGAATCACTGACTATGAACAACAAGAAAAATAAACATTAAGTAAGGCAGGATTAAACATCAAATACCAAACATGGGTTTAAAGACTGAATTAATCATTTGAAATAGGCTGACAAGAGATTAAAGACAGAAGTCTTGAGAGGAAGAAAAGAATGCTGCACAAATAGTCGAGTTGTTTAGTGTTGTGGTGTGGCTTTTCTGTGATCTTGGTAGTAAGTAAATTCTCAGAGGCAAGGAGAAAGGCAAGGATTCTTAGATGAGTTTATCTTCATTACCTTTAACAAAACAAATATCATTACTGAGAATGAAGCAATAAAGTACTGTTCTTGAAACTCTGAACGAGGTGTTAAAATGAAATAATCTAAAAATCAGCAAAAGAGAATGTCATCATCCTCCCTTGGACCTCTGTACCCCAGCACCCAGGTCCCTGCCTAGTAGCAAACAGCATTATGTTGCCAATTTCTTGTGAATCTTTTCAGAGACATTCTGAACATAATCAAGCAAAAAACTTGTACTCCTTTTTATATAAACAGTAACATACCAAGTGAGCTTTATTATTTCATCTATGTATCTTGATCATTTTAAAATTGATATACATGAGCCACGGGTTCGAGACCCGCCTGGGCAACGAGACCTCATCTCTACAATAAATCAAAAAAGCAGTTGGGCATGGTAGCGTATGCCTGTAATTCTGGCTACTTGGAAGGCTGAGGAGGAAGGATCGCCGGAGCCCAGCAGGTCGAGGCTGCGGTGGCTGGAAGCGGCCACTGCACTCCAGTCTGGGCGACCGAGTGAGACTCCAACTCGGAAAAAAAAAAAAAAAAAAAATTGATATACAGGTGGGCTCGGTGGCTCAGCCTGTAATCCCGCACTTTGGGAGGCTGAGGTGAGTGGATTGCCTGAGCCCACGGGTTCGAGACCCACCTGGGCAACTTGGCGACACCTCATCTCTACAATAAAATCAAAAACATTAGCTGGGCGTGGTAATGCGCGCCTGTAGTTCCAGCTGCTTGGAAGGCTGAGGGGGAAGGATCGCCGGCGCCCAGCAGGTCGAGGCTGTGGTAGCTGGGAGCGGCCACTGCACTCCAGTCTGGGCGACCGAGTGACACTCCAACTCAAAATAAATAAATAAAAATAAAATAAAATAAAATAGATATACGAGTACTTCCTTGTTCTTATGGTTACACGGTGTTCTGCCATATGCATATACTATAATTTGGTCAATGAATCCCCTACCAATGGACATTAGGTTGTTCCTAGTCTTTTGCTGTTACAGATGGGTGTAATAAGTAAGTTTATACTCGTGGCATTTCTTACCTGTAAAGACAGCATTTTTATTTTTATTTATTTATTTTTATTTATTTATTTATTTTGAGCTGGAGTCTCACTCCATTGCTCAGACTGGAGTGCAGTGGCACGCTCCCAGCCACCACAGCCTCGACCTGATGGGCTCCAGCGATCCTTCCGCCTCAGCCTTCCAAGTAACCGGAATTATAGGCGTGCGCTACCACGCCTGGCTAATTTTTGATTTATTGTAGAGATGAGTTCTCTCCAAGTCGCCCGGGTGGGTCTTGAACCCGCAGGCTCAGGCAATCCATTCACCATGGCCTCCCAAAGCTCTGGGATTACAAGCTGAGCTACCTAGCCTGGCCAAGATAGCATTTTAAAATGGGTATCAGTGTTCATCTTTTGGAGGTGGGAGTTATAGACACTCTGAGAATCCAGTGGAAGCAACAGGGGCAGGGGGAATGCTGCTGGTGCCCCACCTAGATTCCCTTTACCAGGTATGTGCACCCATTCTCGAGCTGCTGCCAGTGTAGACTGCTAATTGCCCACAACAGCTAGCAACTATCCTCTCCAGACCCCCACTGTGATATTGTGATACAATAATATTTGGTTTCTGTCCCTGGTTCCTGACACACAACTCCTGAAAACCTTGGAGACACGGGCACTGTGAGAATCTTTTATTGTAATATTTGGTCTTTAACATAAAGCTTCTAAGACCTTTGTGATTTTCTGAGTGATAGGAGAATCTGACTGAAAGCTTCTAAATCCCTTGGGATTTTCTGGGTAATAGGTATTTCCTTTGTCCTAGAGAGACAGTTCTTGGTGGGCTCCCAGATAGCCTCAGGATGGGGCTGGTTACAGGGAGAATCAACTGTGTGATTAGAGGGTTAAAACTGTCAGTCCTACCTTCCGCTCCTCCCCCAACTTCTGCAGGGGGAGGGGCTGAAGGTTGGTTGATCACCAATGGCCAGTGACTTAATCAATCCTGCTTGAAGCCTCTATAAAAAGAGCTGCTGGGTTGTTGGCCATGTGGAGGTCCCTGGAAGTTGGTGAGCCAGGAGAGGGCATAGAAGCCCCACACGCCTTCCCCCATGCCCTGCCTCGTGTGTCTCTTCCACCTGGCTGTGTGTCTGTATCCATTGTAAAATCCTTTATAACAAATGGATAACATAAGTAAAGTGTTCCCCTGAGTTCTATGACCTGCTCTAGCAAAACGAATTGAACCTGAGGAGGGAGTAGTGAGAATCCTGATTTATAGCCAGTCGACCAGAACAGGTTGCAACCTGGGGCTTGTGATTGGCATCTGAAGTGGGGGAACTGAACACTGAGTGTGTGAGATCTGATGCTATCTCCAGGTAGGTAGTGTCAGAACTGAATTGAATTAGAGGACACCCAGTTAGTGTCCCCTGGAGAATTGGTTGGGGGAGTGGGACAATTCCCACACATTTCGGAGACCAGAGGTGAAGTGTTGTGTTGACTGTGTAAGAAAACAAAACACTTCTATCTCTTATAGCCACCTTACTGAGGAGGTTGGTAGACAATCCCCAAGGACAGAGGAGTGCAAAACCAGGACCAATGTTCTAGTGAATTCATACTCCAGAGCACCCCATGATATCACACCAAAGCTGGACTTCAGCTGAGATCACATCCTCTTCTTGTTTGTTCCCCTGTTCTTTCCTGCTTTCCTGAGTCCCTTTTTCCTAAGATTATTCTCTTCTGCACACAAATTCTCATTTTAGGCTCTGCTTCAAGGGCATCTGACCTAAGATCATCTTTCTCCTAAAAAAAAAAAAAAAAAAAGTACACACAGATACCCAGGAAAATTTTACAGATAATTTCAGAGAGTTCAATGGCCTCCTGAGTTCCAGACTGAAAAACTTAATGTAGAATAACACATG
The DNA here is from genome assembly GCA_027257055.1 of Cephalopachus bancanus. Lineage (NCBI taxonomy): Eukaryota > Metazoa > Chordata > Mammalia > Primates > Tarsiidae > Cephalopachus > Cephalopachus bancanus. The sequence goes on from JAPVLO010000045.1 coordinate 507,981, forward strand.
ACTTTTCTGGTAAAAACCCTAAAACTTCCCTGGTCTCACAAAGAGAAATGCCACCTCTCATACAGGATTGTATTATGTTGAACCATTTCTTCTGCACTCCAATTTCTCTCTATTTCCTTCTCAGTGAAACATGTCAACTTAACTGATTTCCTTTAGAACTTCAAATATCCAGATCAATAGTTGGACTGTTCACAATCCATGGGTAAGGAGTGGAAATTTTTTCTCTGAAATAGGCTCCAGTTTCTAAATGCAGTTACCCAGAGTAAAGAGCTTCTACCTCTGGGAAAATGGTGGAAATTAGAAATCTTCCCTTAGTGCTTGAATGTCCTGATATACTTTGGCAGAGAAATATGGGGAATATGTTCTCAATCTTTTAAGGTTAGATGCTGTAATTTCCTTAGAGGTTCACATAATTGTGGGGAACACATTCTGCTGGAATTTGCATTTCTGTAACCCAGTTTTTGAAAGTTGAAGAAAACTCCTTCCTTAATAATTGGTAGACACAAATACTGTAGATTCTGCCAACTGAGTTTAATGAATCAAATACATAGGTCATTAAGAATCTCTTTACTTTTACTAACTGTGGCATAATAAAACATATACAATAAAAAAAATTGTCCTTATCCCCGGTCCCTGTCACAGAGCTTCTCTAACCTTTGGAATTTCTTGAGTGATAGGGGTGTCTTTTGCTGTTTATAATTAGCCCCTTTCAAACTGAATTTATGACAATAAGGTGACTCTTGGTGGGTCCCTAGATAGTTTCAGGATGGGGACTAGTCACCAGAGAAACCAACCATGTGTTTACAAGATTGAAACTGTCTGCCCTATCCCCGAACCTCTGGGGGAGAGGGGGAACTTGGAGGTTGGAGGTTGAGTTCAGTCACCAATGGCAGGCCAGGCATGGTGGCTCATGCCTATAACCCCGGCATTTTGAGAGGCCGAGGCAAGAGGATTGCTTGAGGCCAGGAGTTCAAGACCAGCCTGGGAACCATAGCCAGACCTTGTCTTTACAAAAAATCAAAAAGTTAGCTGGGCATGGTGGTGCGTGCCTTTATTCCCAGCTACTTGGGAGGCTGAGGCAGAAGGATCGCCTGAGTCCAGGAGGTCGAGGCTGTGATGAGCTGCGACTGTGCCACTGCACTCCATCCTGGGTGACAATGTGAGACCCTGACTCAGAAAACAAATACAACCAATGGCCAATAATTTAATCAATCATGCCTACATAATAAAACCTCCATTAAAAGCCTTAAACAGCCAGGCTCGGTGGCTCAGCCTGTAATCCTGTGCTTTGGGAGGCTGAGGTGAGTGGATTGCCTGAGCCCGTGAGTTCGAGACCCGTCTGGGCAACTTGGCGAGACCTCATCTCTACAATAAATCAAAAAATTAGCTGGGTGTGGTAGCACGCGCCTGTAGTTCCAGCTACTTGGAAGGCTGAGGTGGAAGGATCGCTGGAGCCCAGCAGGTCGAGGCTGCGGTGGCCGGGAGCGGCCACTGCACTCCAGTCTGGGTGACAGAGTGAAACTCCAACTCAAAAAAGAAAAAAAAAAAGCCTTAAACAACTGGGTTCAGAAAGATTTCTAGTTGGTGAAAATATCAAGGTGCCTGGAGAGGGCAAGGAAGCTTCCCTCCCCCACATATCTCATCCTGTGCATTGCTTCTGTTTGGCTGTTCCTGAGTTGAATCCCTTATAATAAACCAGGCATAGGAAATAAAGTGCCTTGCTGAGTTGTATGAGCTGTTCTAGCAAACTATCAAACCTAAGGTAGGGTCGTGGGAACCCCTGAATTTTCAGGCAGACAGGCGGAAATGTGGGCAGCTTGGGTACTCTGTTTGGGGCTAGCACCTGCAGTGGGGGTGGTGTTATGGGACTGAGCCCTTTACATGTGTGGTCAGATGCCAACTACTGAAGTTAGTGTTAGAAGTGCACTGAATTGTTGGGCACCCAGTCGATGTCAGAGAATTGGAGAACTGATGTTGGAAAAGATACCACATATATGGTGTCCAAAAGAATCTGAGACTAACTCAAAATGCTATCTAAATATAGCAGCCCAAGTTTCTGAAGGCAATGATCAGATCTTTATTTTTCAGTCCTGTCACATGGGGAGAAGTGATGGATGAGAGACTGAATAATAATAATAATAATAATAATAATAACAGCAGCAGCAGAAGCATTGATAGGAACATTTACTGAGCATCTGATATTAGCACTGTGCTAGGCATTGTGCTAATCAGTTTTATGCATTATCTAATTTGAATCCTCATAGCAACCTCATCAGATGAGGTTTACATATAAGGCAGAAAGAGTGCGACTGCATGTGTACAAGGGCCTTTAGCTCATTATCTTTGCCCAAAAGAGAATGTGCATCCAGGAACCATGAATGTCACCCTCCAATCATCTCAGCAACCAGATAAATCACTCTTCCCATAGGAGGAGGGATTGGGAGGTTGAGAGAGGGACCAGAAATATTATCCCTGAACTTTTACTCCTTTGAGGAATAAATTGGATGTTTTCTTCTCTCTATAACAATGTGAGAAGACAGCTTCTGAACCACCTTTCTAAATCCCATGTCACTTCAACCTCTAACAGGAACTTCTGCCATCAAGTCCTACTTGCTCAGTGTTAATTTGCTTTTCTCTAAGGGTTGCCACATATCACAGGAATACCAAGATCTAGACTGGATTAGAAATACATGAAACAAAAACAGAAGCAGAAAGAAACAAAATGCTTCAGGCAGATTCTCTAATAATGATGAAAGAATAAACACTCCCCCATCTGGATATGACACCAGAAAGGCTTCTCTTGCTCATTTTGCTTTTGCTCCATTTTTCTCTGGCTCTTAAAGATTTTAGCCCAGGAAGAGCATTTTCATAAGGTTCCACTCTCACCATTGTGGGTCCATAAGACAGGGTTTATCCCAGACTCGTAGAGTAAAAAAAAAAAAAAAAAAAGAAAGAAAAGAAAAGAAAAAAGGAAGGGTCTAAATGGCAAACAGAAAAGTGCTTGAGTATCCCTGGAACACAGTTGCTCTACTCAAATTTGGTAAAACTCCCCATTCCATTTTGAGATTTTCCCAGGAAGAAATTGGGAGGCAATTTGCATTGTCTTTTACATGTTTGTCACCAAAAAAAAAAAAAAAGAAAAAAGAAAAAAAGAAGCCAAGCATGGAAGTGCATTACTCCCTGACACTAAAATTTAACCCACTGGGGGAAAAATTTTGCATGTTAATACCCAAATAGGTACATATTAAGAGTGTATGTAAAAAACCCCATAGAACATACAACCCTTTGGGGATGATGAAAATGTTTTAAATAGAAGAAAATCTTGATGATCTTGGATATGGAGATGACTTTTTAGATTTAACTCCTAAAGTATAATCCATGAAAAAAAATAATGGACAAGCTGGACTTTATCAAAATTAAAAATTTTGTCTGTGAAAGACACTGTAAAGAGAATGAGGAGGCAAACCACAGACTGGAAGAAAATATTTTTAGAAACATATCTGATAAAGGATTTTATACAAAGAACTCTTACAACTCAATAATAACAAACAGTCCCATTAAAAATGGGCAAGAGACCTGAACAGACACACCTCACCAAAGAAGATATATAGATGGCAAATGAACATATTAAAATATGGTCAGCATGATATGTTATTAGAGAAATGTAAATTAAAACAACACTACATACCTATCAGAATGGCCAAAATCCAAAATACTGATAATACCAAATGCCAATGAGAATGTGGAGCAACAGGAACCCTCACTCATTGCTGATGGGAATGTAAAATGATACAACCATTTTGGAAGACAGTTTGACTGTTTCTTACAAAATGAAACATACACTTACCAGATGATCTATCAGTTGTACTCCCTGCTATTTAGCCAGATGAACTAAAAACTTATGTTCACACAAGAACCTGCTAAGGGTGTTTACAGCAGGCTTATTCATAACTGCTAAAACTTGGAAGCAATTAAGATGTCTCAGAAGTGAATGGTATAGAAATAGAAAACTGACCAAATGAGAAAAACAAAGGCTACTGTACTAGTCAGAATTCTCTAGAGAAACAGAATAGGTTACATGTAGATATACAGAAAGAGATTTATTGTGAGGAATTGCCTCATGTCATTGGAGACTGAGAAGTCCCACAGTCTGCCACGTGCAAGCTGGAAGAAAGCTGGTGGTATTGCTCCAGCCCAAACTCAAAGGCCTGAGAACCAAGGGAACCAATGATGTAAGTCCCAGTCTAAGTCTAATAGTCTGGGAACCTGGGATGGTGTAAGTCCTGGTCCAAGTGCAAAGGCCTGAGAACTAGGATCATTGATGTCCAAGCATAGGGGAAGATAACTGTTGCAGATCAAAGAGCAAATTTGCCCCTCTTCCACATTTTGTTCTATTTAGAACCTCAACAGTTTGGATGATTGCACACCTGCATTGGTGAGGGCAATCTTCTTTACTCAGTCTATCAATTCAAATGCTAATTTATCTCAGACATGCCCAGAAATAATGTTTTACCAGCAGTACGGGCATCTCTTAGGCCAGTAAAGTTGAGACATAAAATTAACTATCACAGCTATTTACTCTGAATTTGTTATAGTAAAGGAATCAGCCACTGTTACAGGCATTCTGGCAGAGACTCAGGGCAGGAAGAAGAGTGGGAAAGTTTGACAGTGGAAAAAAGCGAAGGCTTTAGGTGTGCCCTGACTGGAGGCTGTTGGAGTAGGGAACTTGGAGCCAGGCTAGCTTGTATCGGGGCAGCATATGCGATTGGTTAGGGGTGTATATTTGGCTTTCCCTAGTTGATTCTAAGTTGGAAGTGGGAACAAGAATTGGGGAAGTTGTCGTTATTTATCAAGTTCTGGACTTTTAGGGTTGATTGTTACAGAAGTTATTGTTTAATTTCCTGGATTGTCACTAGAGATAGCAATCTGACTTCCTGCAAGTCTGACTTGCTTCAGGCTGGCTTCCTGGGATCTTTTTTTTTTTATTTTTATTTTTTAAAAATTATTTATTTATTTTTATTATGAAGTTGTGGGGTACAGTTAAGGGTTAGGTATACAATTGCGTTTCATTCAGGCACCCTATTGATATGGGGTGTTTCCCCATTCCCAGACAGATATTTTTATTGTAGATAAGAAGTGGTTTCCTGAGTAAGTTGCTGCAAGCTGTGGGTCAGAGTTCTATTTTTGTAAATGGTCTGGCTATTGCCCAGAGTTCAATTTTTATAAATGATCTTGCCATTGTCCATTTGCATATTCAGTCTCTTAACAAATAAATAAACTATGTAATATCCAGACAATGGGATATAGTTCAGCACTAAAAAGGAATGGGCTATCAAGCCATGAAAAAAAACATGGAGACAACTCAAATGCATATTCCTAAATGAAAGAGGCCAGTCTGAAAATGCTACCTCTGTATTACTCCAGCTACCTTACATTCTGGAATAGGCAAAACTACAGAGTTAGTAAAAAGATCAGTGGTTGCCAGGGGTTACGGAGGAAGAAGGGATGAATAGACAGAGCACAGAGGACTTTTAGAGCAGTGAAAAGAGTCTGTATGATACTGTAATGGCGGGTACATGTCATACACGTGTCCAAACCCATAAAATGTACAACACCAAGAGTAAACTCTAGTGTAAACTATGAACTCTGGGTGATCATGATGTGTCAATGTAGGTTCATCAATTGTAACAAATGTACCACTCTGGTGGGGAATGTTGATAGTGTGGGAGGCTATGTGGGGGTAGGGGGGGAAGGAGTAGATGGGGATTCTCCATACCTGCCACTCAGTTTTACTGAGAACTGAAAACTACTCTACAAATAGTCTATTTAAAAGGAAAAAGAAAGTTTTAGAACTAGATGGTAGTGACAGTTGCACAACATTGTGGATGTACTAAATGCTACCGAATTATATGCTTAAAAATAGTAAATTTTACATTATGTAAATTCTGCCTCAATTTATAAAACTGGTTATATATTAAAAACAAAACATATAGTGAGCCTCTTAGCTTCTGGTTCAAGCTGGTTCAATCCTGGGACTCAGACATGTCCAGGCCTTCCTGGGAAGTATGACCTGACCTGCTAAGAAAGGTAAGAAAAGGTGAGACCCCCCACCTGGGAAAGGATCGGCACCTAAGAGAGGAGAAAGGAAGGCAAGTTTGTTCCAGCAGGTCATGGAAAGGTGATTCAAAGAAAGAAGCAGTTTCTTTTTCCTTTTCTTTCCTTTTTTTTTTGAATCAGAGTCCCACACTGTCGCCCAGGCAGGAATGCAGTGGCACACTCATGGCCACTGCAGCCATAACCTGATGGGTTCAGGCAATCCTTCTGTCTCAGCCTTCCTAGTAGCTGGAACTATAGGCATGTGCCACCATGCCTGGCTAATTTTTTGATTTATTGTAGAGATGAGGTCTCACCAACTTGTCCAGGATGGTCTCCAACTCTTGGACTCAGGCAATCTTCTCACTTCTGCCTCCCAAAGTGCTAGGATTACAGGCTACTGTGCCCAGCCTGAAGCAGTTTGCAGTGCCCACATTTCCCAGATTTAACTGTGAGTCTCTTTGTCTTCTAGTACAGGGTCACCCTTGCCTTGAGCATCAAGTGCTTGCTGTGCGTCAAGTGCTTGATGTCTCAGAGAGTGTGACCATCTGAGATGTAGGGCTGCTGTCATGTTCAGGCAGGCACCTCTCACTGCTTACATCAAAAACTTGCTCTGGCTTGTTCTCACCCCAGCTCTGGCCTGTTCACTAACTGTCCACACCATGCCAGCTTCTTCCCAGTTTGTTCACTAGTCTTTGCAAAGGCTTTGATAAGACTGGAATGACACCACTCAATAAGGAGTACTACTAGGCATCAGGCCTCACCTTCCTAAAGTACTGGGTCAAATTTCCACCCAAGCCAGTTCCTGATGGAGGTCTCCCTCTGACTCTAGCCCTGCACCACACTACTGAGCCTGTTATCCCAGAACAGATTCATTTCCAATTTTCTCTTTCCCTGGTCTGGAAACATTCCCACCTCTCCCCTTCCATTTCCTCAATTGATCCAAGGAAACCCCAAAGTCAGTAGTTAGAAAAGCCACAAAAGGCTAGTAGTAAAAAAAAAAAAAAAGGCATTATTTTAAAGAAGGAAATTAAAAAAAAACAAACCCAACTTCCAAAAGAACTTAATTTCACTAGCAATCAAAGAAATACCAAATACAATCTCCATTGTATACGCCCACCAGATTGGCAGAAATGAGAGGGTCTAACCATACCAGCTCTTGGCAAGGATGTGGAACAGCAAGTGCTCTGTCATGGGCAGGTTTTGAGAATCACATGAAACAGTGAGGCTAAAGTATCCAGCACAGAGCCAATAGTGCTGCTTCCCTCAATGTCCCTCCACTCTTTCCACTACATAAGGCAGAGCAGATTAGGTCCTCTTTGCATCAACAGGAATATTCCAGACCAAGGTCTGCCCTGACCTTCATGGCATCTCTTTGCCAAAGCAAAGGTACTTTGGGATGGATCTGCCCCTCCCTCCTTGGATATCAGGCACAAGAAAATCTTGCTGCCTCTGTGCCACCTGGCTGCTCTAGGTGATTCTACTTTGGTTTAGCGTCACAAGGATAGGCAAAGGAATTTCCAGTCCCTTCTGCAGAGCTGCCTCTGGGTACCTCTAGGCTCAGTAAGGTCCCCAAAGAAAATTGGGTTATTTAGCAGTGCTCCAACATCAAAGGGGCATCAGCATCATTTGGGAGACAGGCAGCATCTCACACACTGACACTATGCCTGTGATGCCCTCAGGTGGCTTCCAGGGTTGTGTCCCTGAAGGAAGCAGAGCAAGAACTGTACCTTCTTCTGGTGACAGGCATCTCAGGTAGATAGGACATCCTCTGGAGGGCTCTAGGAAGATTGGGGAAGGCCATGCCACAGAGAGAAAATAAATGCCAGAGCCAGAGAGACACTGATGATGATGAAGATAATGATGGTATGTGGTTGAGTCCCCAATTTTATGCCCAAGATAGCATGACACAAGAAACACCCACGAGATACCAAGAAATCAGGGAATTCTCTTACGTGCTTGGGGCCAACTCTGTAGGATTCGCTTACAGCAGTGTTTCTCAAAGAGAGATCTTCAAACCATCAGCATCAGCTGGGAATTTCCTTAAATACATGCCCAGATCCTTCCTTAGGTCTCCTGAATCAGAGTCTTTAAGGTGGAAGCATTTTAACCGGCATTTTCATGAATTCTGCAAGTGATTGATGTTTCCCCACCATCAGGGAATCCAGGAGCATCTCTGTAAAGACCACCTGGGCTGTCTCCTGCTCTCCACGGTAACCTCAGGCATCCAAGGGGCCCAAGAACTATTTCCCAGACAAATTCCATTGAATGACACAAGCGCCTTGTATCAAATCTCTTTTAAGAAGTTTCGCTTTGTAGAATGTCTTTGAGCAGATCTTCAAGGAAGACGTGTATCTCTAAGGGGTTGTTATCACCATCTTTTGCTTTAATTGTAATTTCGTGAAAGGTGAGATTTTTGGATGTATCTTAGCACAGTTGAGTCCCTGTTACATCCCAGAAACCATTCTTGTGATTTGTCCTCTTAAAAATGTATTGAGAGCTGGGCTTGGTGGCTCAGCCTGTAATCCCATGCCTTTGGGAGGCTGAGGTGAGTGGATTGCCTGAGCCCGCGGGTTCGAGACCCGCCTGGGCAGCGAGACCTCATCTCTACAATAAATCAAAAAATCAGCCGGGCGTGGTAGCGCATGCCTGTAATTCCGGCTACTCGGAAGGCTGAGGCGGAAGGATCGCCGGAGCCCAGCAGGTCGAGGCTGTGGTGGCCGGAAGCGGCCACTGCACTCCAGTCTGAGCGACCAAGTGAGACTCCAACTCAAAAAAAAAAAAAAAGTATCGAAGGAAATTGCTGGATCGTATGTAGATGGTCAATTTCTAGTTCCTTTAGAAATCGCCCCATTATTTTCCATAGAGGTCAGACTAGTTTGTACTCCCACCAACAGTGTAGAAACATCCCCTTTTCTCCATACCTTCACCAGCATCTGTTGTTTTTTGATTTGTTAATGATGGCCATCCTTGCTGGGGTTAGGTGGTATCTCAATGTGGTTTTGATTTGCACTTCTCTGATGATGAGTGAGGCTGAGCATTTTTGCATGTGTCTGTTGGCTGCTTGTATGTCCTTTTGAGAAGTGTCTATTCATGCCCTCTCCCCATTTTTTAATAGGGTTATTTGGTGTTTTTTGTTTTTTTTTCTTTCTGCTCCTTTGATTTCTTTGTAGATCCTGGATGTTAATCCTGACTTGTACCCCACATATTATTAATAAAATAAAGTAAAAAAATTAAAAAAATAAATGTATCATAGGAAGAAAGGAAGAGGCAGGGGAGGTGGTGAGCAGTCCCATAGGCTTCTCCACCCCCTGCCCCGCCCCTTAGATGCCCATTCCAGACGTGGGCTCGAGGTCAACTTGGCTTTAGTTTGTAGTGTCACCTGAACTTTTTCCATGGTCACGTTCTGTATCTCCTCCTCTTCTCATTCTTTTCCCCCAGCTTCTACCATAGAGTCTCAAAAGGTAATAATGCAAAAGAAAGACCAAAAACAGGATTTTACACATTGGCTTGAATCTCTTGTTACCCGTGGTTTGGAATTGTTACCTAGTTACCAGAAGATTCTGGCCTGGGCTCCAAGAAAACTAGTTTGACACTAAAAACTTAAAAACGCCAGATGAACTCCAGTGTTTAGACAGGCCTGGCAGATGAAACATTCCAGAGTTAGAAAACGGTACAAGCATGAAGCCCACTCAGAATCCAGAGAACTCTGCATGGATGCCTCTTCCCCTAACCCTCCTTTTTCCTTCCTCAAGGCACTTAACTGCCTGTGGACGGGCAACCCATCTACCAAACGTTCCTCTGCCTGTCACTAGTTATTAGTTGCTTTTTCCCAGTGGTGGTTCTACACTTCTATACAAATAAAAAAATTGGGAACCCTCCTCTAGAAAAGGAGGAATCGGGAATCGGGATCCTGTCCCTCTTTTCTATTTGTAGAAAAGCCTAGACAAGAAGACATGGCAATTTGTGAATATGTTTTTGCTGGTAGGTCTCCCCAGCTAACCCTGTGTTTTACCACAGAGCAAAGTCTGACTCAGTGGGCCTGGGGTGGGCCCGAGAATGTGCATTTCTAACAAGTTCCCAGGTGCTGCTGTTGGTCAGGGGACTCCAGTTTGAGAACTACTGGTTAAAGTAATGACTCTCTCAACCCTGGCTCTACATTAGAAGCACCTGTGGTGCTTTTGAACACTTAAGGTCTGGGCCCCTTTCAGAAGAACAGAAAGTGACTAAGAGTCACATCATCACTTTTAAATCACGCTAGGTCTGTGGTTCTCAGTCTTGGCTGCACATATGATTGACTGGGGAGTTTTAAAAAAATCACCTCAGACCTATTCTCAGGCATCAGTAGTTTTCAAAGCTCCCCAGGTGATTCAAATACGCAGCTAGCAGCAATGAGAAAGCCTGGAATTCAGGGCCTTAATCACTAAGCGGGGGCCACAGCTCTGGAGGGTCATATGGATTTCAGTGTCATTCCTAGCAACCTCAGGAACAGTTTCTTTTCAACTTCTTTTCTCCTATCAAGTGGGTTTTGAAACAGAGATTCTAAATCCACTTAAATTAACGCAGGATGGTTTTAGTGGCATTTTAAGATTCACGAGAGCAGAGAGGAACACTACAGAGTCCTTCAAGGTCAGAGGAGCGACCGCTATGCGGGAAAAACCCCCATCCAGGCTGGAGCCTGCTGTTACCTTTCCTTGGAGGTGGGAGTAGAGGTAGACTGCAAAGACTCACTGGGAGGGTAACATTTGAGGAACACGGGGCAAGATAAGATGGAGCCTGTTGGTGGTGAGTAAAGGAAGGTTAAACTGGCCCCATCAGTGTGACTGCAGGCTGGAAGAGGAGGATCAGACCCCCAACATCAGAAGAAACGGAACCAGAGAGAAAGTTCTGGAAAGACCTGCCTGGGTGCTCAGGACAGCAGGGGCATTTCGGGAGTCTTTCGGCAAGTCAGAAGGGGATTCAATAGGGACTTAGGGAAGCTTGTAAAACACCATTTGGCTTAGGTCTGGTTGTTGAGTGTGGCTTTTTTGATGAGAGATCCAAAGAACACACTTTCCCTTCAAAGTGAGTGGTTTAGACTTAACCACTTGATGGAAGAATTCTTGACTACATGGGCCTTTAAATGCAAAAGGGACACGAGACATCTACTGGTGTAGTTCTTTTCAAACTATGTTTCCCAGAGCTTTGGAGCTTCCCAAATATTCTTTAGGGGATCCAGTAGGAGACAAGGCCAGAGGCAAGAACTGTAGTGGAGCCAAGGAGTGGCTTGGGGGAACGTTAGCCCCCCACTGTCGTCAAATCTGGATAGCAGTGCACTTGCTTTGCAGCACCGAGACAACAGACAACACACGATGCCTGCTCCTCCTGCCCTCTACTAAGCACTTGGCGTGTTTGGATCCATTTAATACTCACCAACTCTGTGCCCCTCTTACTACTGAGGAAAGAAGTACAGAGAGGCCAAGGACCTTGTTGCAGGGCACAGAGCCGTAAGTGGCTGAGCTGGGACTCACATTCTGGCATCGTGTCTCCAGAGCCCATGCTCTGCCACCACGTTGTCTCCAGTCCCTACCACTGTGCCTCGCATACCCTCCAAGTTTCGGCCTCTAAGCATTCTAGAGTCCCCTTGACCTCCAGAGCGAGGTTCAAGGCTTCCCCACCTGCAGGTCAACCAGAGCTCCCCCAAGTTCCCTCCAGAGTGGCAAGGTCCCTCTTTTTTATTTTCAATTGTCTGCCGCCCTCTTTTCCATGACAGATGAATAGCGAGTCTGTTAATAAGACTAGAGAGGGCAGGCAGGCACAGTGAGGCCTGGTAGTACCAGCTCTTTTGGTGCCCTTCCCACAGGTCACTGGTGCAGGCAGTGCGTGCCTTTCCTGGGCAGCCGGCCTTACGGGCCTCCTCTAGGCCAAACGGCAAAACCACTATGTAGGAACTCCTTCCTGAAAGGCCAGAGGGCCAGGTAGGTGGCAGTGTGGGTCAGAGAGAGGACAGAGGCTGACCCTCTCTCCAGCTCGGGGGTTCTTCTGGACTTTGCCTTAGAAGGCCCTCCCAACTCCTTCCCTCTGCAGAGAGAGGGTCCAGGGTGTCACTGTGCTCTCCACCTCACTCTCTCTCCTGAAGAGAGCCCTCCCCTTTACCTTCTTTAGGTCCTATTCTGGGCCTTGTTGTCCCACACCCCATACTCTCAGCTTCTGTCAACAGGAGGTTAAGATTCTGACCTTTGGTTCTGGTAACTTGCCCTCAAGCTGCTTTGGATGCTCTGAGGTTCTTCTCTGAGTTTGCAGGTGGAGCTGGGAGGGCGCTGAGCCTACCCTGGAGCACTGGGCACCCCTCTTGCAGTTCGACATCTTATTAGAAAGCACTGTTTTGGGGAAGGGCTTTGTAACCTCTCCAGGGAGAGCACTACTTACTGATTTCTACTGGAAACCATGCAGCTGCCTATCGAAGGAGACAGTTTCTCCTCTTAGACTTTTCTCCTGTTTCCAAGGCTGTAGGCCTTGACCCATGGACCCCCCAAGCCCCACCATTATGGTGCTCAGAAGCCTTTGACCCTTCCTGAAGTTGCTTGCCTGGCACGTGAAGCCACACTCACTTCATAGACCTTCATTTATATCCAAGAGGCAGGGCCCTGGATTCTGTACTTAAACTTGTAAAAACATTCCAAGTCTCCCCTTGATTAGGGTGGGGATGGGACATGCTCTTCATATAGACATACATTTATTGGTGTTCCATGTGTCCATGTAAATTTTGGTTTCAAAATAGGAGCCCCTGCTTAGGAAAATAAAAGTCTGATGCCAGATATCGAGACTTTGCACCTCATTTTATATTTGAGAAAACTCAGCTCAGAGAGGTTAGACTTCTCTGACATGGTTATCGGACTTACCTTTCACAAAAGAAGAATTAGTCTCATGTTTCCTGTGGAGCAGTTTATACAGAGAAAGAATGGGGCTGCAATTCCTTCTAGAATAATGTGTTAAGTAACACTCCGGTCTCTGGCCCACGCTTTGTTCCCTTTAAGCACTCTCTGACTGGCTCGCTCCTTTCTTATGGGCTAACTCAGATGGAAATTGTATCATGGTAAGATTTAATGTTATTATTTCAAGGCTATATATAAAGCCAGAACACTTTCAGTTTCAATCATTCTCCTTGCTGGGCTGTTTTAAGGCCTTTGCCTTTGGATGTCTGTTTTCCTCAAGGCAAAAATCTGATCCCCTGGAATGTAACCTCTGTTCTTTTTAGACTCTGGAGCAGTTGTTTAAGATAAGGAGATGGCAAATAGGCTGAATTTGGAGTTATTAAAGGAAAGGTTGGAAAGGCAATTCCACAGTCTATACCTGTACTGGTACAGATGACATTATCCCTGGGGCGAGGTTGTCGGGATTGGGGAGGGAACAGACTCTGCCTCCAGATGGTCCCTGATAACTGCCATCCTAAAGGGAAATTTGGCCAGGCACGGTGGTTCATACCTGTAGTGCCAGCAATTTGGGAGACCAAAGTGGGAGAATTACTTGAGGCCAGGAGTTCAAGCCCAGCCCATAACATAGCAAAACTTGTCTCTACAAAAACAAGCAAACAAAAAGAAAGACTTAGCATAGTGGCTCGAGTCTGTACTTCCAGTTGCTTGGTAGGCTGAGGAGACTGTAGTCCTGACTACTTGGGAAACTGAGGTAGGAGGACCACTTGAGCCCAGGAGGTGGGGGTCGCAGGGAGCTATGATCCTGTCACTTTCACTCCATCCTGTGTAACAGAATGATACCCCGTCTCTAAAAAAATAAATAAATAAGTAAATATAAATAAAGAAAAATTATCCTTCACTTGTTTTCTTTTTTCCTCTGGGAATGCTCCTATATGGCTAACCCTTACCACTGGCAGCTGTGGGATTAGAAAGAGAAGTGGAAGCCGGGCCCGGTGGCTCAGCCTGTAATCTCGCGCCTTTGGGAGGCTGAGGTGAGTGGATTGCCTGAGCCCGCGGGTTCAAGACCCGCCTGGGCAACTTGGTGAGACCTCATCTCTACAATAAAAAAAAAAAAAAAAAAAAATTAGCCAGGCATGGTAGTGCACACCTGTAATTCCAGCTACTCGGAAGGCTGAGGCGGAAGGATTGCCGGAGCCCAGCAGGTCGAGGCTGCGGTGGCCGGAAGTGGCCACTGCACTCCAGTCTGGGAGACAGAGTGAGACTCCAACTCAAAAATAAATAAATAAATAAAAATAGAAAGAGAAGTGGAGTGAGATACAAAAAGACAATAGCGGCTCAAAACGCAAACTCTGAGTCAAAAACCACCTCCGACCCCTACTGACGTCTGATCTCACGTCTCCATTTTCTGACCTTTATGTGGGGTGAGAACAACACCCTCCCTCATATCATGACTGTGGCATTAAATCAGATAATGCAACACTTTTGGAAGAAGTTATCTGGAGTCTGTTTCATCTTCCTTGTCTTGTTGTATCTCCTTAGCTCTCGTTGTCAGCTGGTTTTCTGTCCCCAAACACTCCACAGCTGCCTTTGCCTAGATCACCAGTGATCTGCACTTGATACATCCAGGGGTTGCTTCTCTGGGACAATCTTACATGGCCTGTCTGCAGCATTCAATACAGCTGCCAGCCCCCTCCTCTCAGCCTCCATGACAGCATCTTGTCCTCTTTTCTCCTCTCTTCTTGTCCTCTCCTCAGCGATCTTTGGCAGCTCCCCCTGCTCCTCCTCCTCCTGGGCTGAGCCCCTCTTTCCCTCCTCCACATCCTCCCCCAAGTTGATGGCATCCAGCCTCAGTGCTTCAGGAGTCATCTTGAAGCCCACGATACCCAGCTCTGTATTGCCAGTCTTGACCTCTCCCAGGAATTTCATATTTCAGACTTCCTATGGGACACTGCCAGCTGGGTGCCTAAACGGTCATTCCATACTATTCTGCGGTCAAAATAAGACTCTAAATTCTCACTCCCCACCAAAAGAACTGCTTCCAAGTCTTGCTTCTAGGAGTCATCTTTGATGGTTCTTTCTTTTGCAGCCCCTTCCCCTTATGCCCCGCCATCATCTAACCCATCAACTTGTCCTGTCAACTGCATCTCAATCACTTACCTCAGATCTACCCACCTCCCTCCATCTCCATTCGGACCACCCCCCAGCTTATTCCTGGGCTGCTGTCATCATTTTCTCATTTATCTCCCTGCTTGTCTTCTTGTCCCCTGAGATCATGGTCAGGCTCTGGTGAGGGCTCTCTTCCTGGCTTGCAAACAGCTGCCTTCTTGCCATATCCTCACACAGCAGAGAGAGGGGGAGAAAGCAAGCTTAATACTGTCCCTTCTCATAAAGGCACTAATCCCATTGGACCAGGGCTTCATTCTCATAAGAATCATGCTCTTTACCCTGGCAGGATCGTGTCCTGGCCTACCTTGGCAACCGCCCCTCAACCATTCCACTCTGGCCATACCGACCTTCTAACTCTTCCTCACGGTTGCTAAACTCATTTTCACTTTAGAGCATTTGCTCAAGAGGTTTTTTCTGTCTGGTACACTCTTTTCTCCAACAGAATTGACTGCCTCCTATCAAGGTCTCAGCTTAAGCGTCCGTTCCTCAGAGAAGCTGTCCCTAACCCTCCCACTTAAAGTCACTGCCTGGTTATTTGCTAGTTCGTCATGTTCACTAGTTCTAATCCACTTGTAGCGTTTCTCACTGATAGCTTTCTTATTTTTGTTTGTCTATTTATCACTACTAGAATGTAAGCCTCATGAGAATAGTTGCTAAGGAAAGAGTAGGGGCTTATAGCTATTCATTTACTGTAGAAATATTTATTGAGCACGTACTATCTACCAGGTATTGAACACACCTCTGAGAATGCAGAGGCAAATGAAGTGTAGCCCCACCCTAAAAGTCCCCAGTGTGGGAGAAGCAGCAGCTTGTGAACAGATGTCTTAGTCAGCTCAGGCAGCCATAACAAAATACCATAGACTGGTATTTAAGTAACAGAAACTAATTTTCTTACAATTCTGAAGACTGGAAGTCCAAGATCAGAATGCCAGCATGGTCAAGTTTTGGTGAGGGCTCTCCTCCTGCCTTAAAAACTACTGCCTTCTTGCTGTGTCCTCACATAGTACACACACGCACAAACACACATGCGCACAAACACACTCTGAGAGAGAGAGAGAGAGAGAGAGAGAGAGAGAGAGAGAATGAACTCACTAGTGTTCCTTCTTATAAGGACTCTAATCCCATCAGATCAGGGCTCCATCCTCATAGCTGTATCTAACCCTAATTATCTCCCAAAGGACCCATCTCTAAATGCCATCACATTGGGGATTAGGGCTTCAACATGTGAATCGGGGGGTACACAATTCAGTCCATAGCAACAGATAAATAGGATGTGCTTGATAAATGAATAGTCTTAACCCTGGGGGTTGGGGGATCCTCAGGTACAGCTAAGGAGACCTAACAGGAAGGACAGTACTTGAACAAGAGGTCTTGAAACATGTGGAGGACTTTATCAGGTAGTCAGGGGCGAGGTAGGGAAGGATATTCTTGGTGGATGGAATTTGTTAAAAGAAATAGAGGTTGGAGACAGCATAGTCATCCTCAAAACCCCGGGTCCTGCCATCACCAAAACATGGGTGTGAACTTCCCTGTGCCTTCATCCTGCCCACTCACCCACCTCTGTCATAGCTGCGTGCTGCATTCTGATGACATGGTTTCTTCTACAAGACTAAAGTCAATAAGATTTAGAGCAAGAAGAGCCTTTGGAATATCTTATTTATTTTACAGATAGATAAAATCTAGCTCAGAGAATCAAAGTGAGCTGCCCAAAGCTGTCCTATTCCTCCCTTCCTTTTTTAACCTGAGCAATCTGATTCATAAAAAGATGCAGATTATTTCTTAATTGACAATTTACAATCATATGAACATATGGGTTACAAAGTGATGTTATACTTAACATTTTTGTGGTGACATTTGGAATTTACCCTCTCAGCAATTTTGATATGTAGAGTACTCTATTATTAACTGTATTCACCACACTGTGCAATGGAACTCTATAAAACACATTCTTCCTGGTTGAGATTTTGTGCGCTTTGCTCACATGTAAAATTTTTCAACAAGACAAAATATCATTTTCAAAACAGCATTAAAAAATGAGTGTTTATCCCTACTCAGTTCACAATAGAACAAATGGAGAATAGAATAATAATTTATGCTATTGCATATTTAATGAACTGGTAACAGAGAAAGGGAGTTGAAGAAAGGCAGAGGAACTTTGTCTTGGAAGAATTAGAACCAAGGAACTCCGTAATCATCTGGCATCTGCTTCCTGTTGTATCTATGGTTACAAAGGTACACGATAAAAACTTCAGGGATCTTCCAGATTCTTCTTTTAAGATCCTGGTCCACGGTGGCCACAATGTATCACTTGTGCTGAGTTATTCTCTGTACTAGGCAGTCGTCTACATAGGTTCCCTTGTGTGTGTGCATGGTAATCTTTCAAATCTTGGATCCTTGGCCATTCTTTTATTTTTATTTATTTATTTATTTTGAGTCAGAGTCTCACCCCGCTGCCCAGGCTGGAGTGCAGTGGCACGCTCATGGCCATCCCAGTGTCGACTTGCTGGACTCCAGCAATCCTTCCACCTCAGCCTTCCAAGTAGCCAGAACTACAGGCATGCACTAAATTCCATGAAAGGGGTCCTCTGCAGGGAAGAGGGGCTCTGCAAACAGAAGTAGGGGGAAAGGATGGTGGGTAGGCGAAAACAAAAGATGCCAACCCCAATTATTGAAAGACAGATGGCAGCTGCTTTGGAGGTTTCCAGCAGAAGTGATGACACACTGCACCAGCCTTCCTCAGTCACCCAAGATGTCCTTGAATCCTCTTCCCCTGTGGCTCCTTGAACTGCATTGAAGGCGCATCCTAAAGAAATATTAACATTGGGAATGAAAGCTTAATTTAAGAACTCTTACCCCTACTCCATCCTCTTCAAATAAAGCACTTGATGTTTGAAAGCAAGGACATGTAAATTTTTTGATTATTTGCCACTTCAGATCATCCACACCCAACTATATTTCTTAATCTGGGATGATTGGGAGCTAGATATAATCTCTGCTGAGAGATACACTGTCTCAAACACCTTTGCTATTAATAAAGTGATGTGACACAAAATGGAGGAACGCTACCAGGTTACAAGGTCCATGACTTACAGTGACTCATGCTGAACTCTGAGTTTGACAAATCCCTTCATGATGCCAGTGGGAGGTTTCCGAGGGCAATTTAATCAATTGGCCTGCATTATTGTGTTATGTCACATCACTGCTTGCTAAGATTTATATATTTTTGAAGTCAGTGTAGGCTCCTAAACTCCGAATTTAACAGCAGACAATACCTTTAATACAGACATTGTAAATGTAATATATACATGAGGATCACATAGGCTGAAGGCAATTCTCTTCCCTGAAATGAGACACAGAAGAAGTGGCACTGAAGGAACCACTTTTCCCTGGGTAGGACAGGCCCAGTTGTTCTTCCCAAAGAGTCTCCATCCATACCCCATCCTCCAGAGGTAAGGGGTGAAGCCAGGCGGCTGCAAATGCCTTGGTCACCATTAGACATCTTTACCATCTGTCTGACTTCCAAGGCTCAGTTGCACTCCAGGTTGAGTAGCTGGCAGCTGGGAGCTTGCCAAGTTGAGCATGCTCAGATATCTGCGTGCCTGTCCTGGGAAATAAGGAATGGTAGCAAGGAACATTGATCCACTCCTAGAGGCCGTGTGGCCAGCACATTCGCCCACCCAAGGGAAGTCAGAGACCAACAAAGAACACAGAACACTTTGATAGACAGCCTGCGACTCCCGACTAGCCCAGACATTCTGGAAATGCTCATTCCCTCATTGTTGGGCCGTTCCTCATTTTCCACCCACATTCCTTTCCCTTTGTGGACCAAGGAGTCAGGGGCCAGAGGCCGAGGCTATGCTTCCGGTGGTAAACAACACACTGCTGTAAGTAGGGTCTTCTGAGAATAAGCTCAAGTTCTGAAACAGTCACAGGGACACTTTGAATTTGTTTTTCGTTTTTTTTTTAGATCAATATTTTTTATTATGATATTGTGGGGTGCAGTTAAAGGTTAGGTATACAAATATGCTTCGTTCAGGCACCCTTGTTGATAAGAGGTGTCTCCCCGTCCCAGACAGTTGTTTACTACCATTAGTTCCATCTCCTTTGAATCTGAATGGAACTCAGGGCTGTGCCGTCCTCAGCATACGGACACATCTGGACTTGCATCTACTATGGGATGCTCCTAAATGTGAATTTTTACACTTTCTTTTGAAATTTTTCAAAAAACAGTCACAATTTGAAAAAAACAGAGGAGAGTAAGAAGAGACTGGTTCCTACGGGGTTTTTAATCTTCCACTTGGCAGTGTCTTCTCAGTACCACAGGATCAATGACCTGTTACATGGCCGCAAGTTAGATTTGGAGAGTGAGGCCAGGAGGGGAGGCTGTTCAAGTTCATCAGCCTCCCCAGCATTGTATCAGTCCTTCCCTTGCTCCGGCCCTGCTCAGTGGAAAATATATCCCCCATCTCTCCTAGGCAGGGCCTTCCGCCACTTCAGACATTGGGTCTTTTCGCCTCCACTGTCAGCAGCGGCACGTATACACCTCTTGGGGCCCACCATGGGTTTGGCACAGTGCTCAGCATGACATATACAAGGGGGGACCCCAAAAACCCAGGAATTTATTTATTAAAAATTGTATATTTTTCTTACATGTTTAAACTTCAGTCACCTTCAAAGTGCTCTGTTTACTTTTTATACTATCAAGATGCTTTTCCCACTGCTCAAAACAGTTTTTTAGCTTGTCAATTTTGATGTCTTTTAGTGCTTCTCCTGTTTTTTGTTTCACCTCTTCCACATTGGCAAAACATTTCTCTTTGAGGACATTTTCCATCCAGGGAAACAACCAAAAAAATCATTTGGGGCAAGACCAGGTGAATAAAGAGGATGGGACAAAGGGGGTCATGCTGTTTTTTGGTCAAAAACTGCTGAACACTCAGTGCAGTATGGGCAGGTGCGTTGTCATGGTAGAAGAACCAGTCACCTGTTTGCCACAATTAGGGATGTTTCTTCCACAAATAATGATGCAGCCTTCTCAAAACTTCCAGATAAAAACTTTGGTTGACCGTTTGATCCAGAGGAACAAAGTCCAAGTAGACTATTAGGGGCCCATCCTCCAAAAAGATAATTCTGGTTTTTGGTGGGTCCCCCTCATATATCCTCTCATCTAGATGCTGATGCTCAAACTATCCCACTGAGACAGGGTTATTAACCCATCTAACGATGCAAAACAGGCACATAAATGCGAAGTACCTCTCTCTAGGTCTCTCACCTAATACATGGCAGGAGTGGAGGTGGTGTCTGCCAGACCCCCAGCTCTCTGTTCTCGGCACTTACTTTTCACTGGGTTTGGTAGCAGGAAAACCTATCTCTCCACTGCCAGCAGACATTTTCTCCCTGGGTGAGTGGGAGGATCCCAAAGCCAGGAAAGCCATGAGGTGGTCACATGTGAGATGGTGTCCAGGTCTGATGGCACAGACCTGGGTCTTTCTGTTCCAGGGCTCTACCTCAGAGAGCTGAAGGGCCACCTGAGCTCATCTTGAAGGTTTTGGGCTCCCCTTGGGGTTTGCCCCATCTCCCTGCCCAGCCTCGCCTGTGCCTAGCAGTTGCACTCACAAGCTCACCTGCATTGCATTCATGGCACTCTGTGATATTCCAGCCTAACTTTCCCAGGCATACTATTTAGTTTGCCTTCTAGTTTTCACTGCTTAAAACTCTCTGTAACAACAGAACACGCCAGACAGAATGAAAAAATCACAATATTCAACCAGAAGCAGTTGCAGCATGATGAAAAAAGCACTAGGTGGTGATCAGATCAATTGGATTCCTATCCTAGTTGTACCACTTACTGGCGGTTTGATCTTGGGCACATCACTAAACCTCTCCGGGCCCTGGTATCCTTTTGTATACAATGTGGCAGTAATATGACGAGATAATATTAATCCTATGATGATGTTTAGGACCGTACTCAATACATGGTGTTTCATTATCCTTATTATTATTGTTATTTCCCTCTTAGTAAATGAACAGAGTTGCCGAAGGTGGATAGAAGGAAGAAGTAACCTTCCATATATTGGTCTGGAGTGAAAACAGGTTAGCCTGACAAAAATGGATTGACTGTGACAGGCTACTAAAAACTTACTCCCAATTATTGAAAAAAGTATCTAGTAGAAGCTCTGTTAGGAGAATCATGGGTGTCACCACTGAGCGTTCCTCTGCAGGTTAGACTAGTGGGGCCCCTCTAAACTTGTCCCCTCACTCTAGCCCTTCATCTTCTCCCCTTGCCTTCCCCCTGATGTCCTCCCAGGGTTTCAAGAGGGCCTGAGCTCAGTCTCTTCCACCTGCACTCCCCAAGCCCCTGCATGTTTGCTACTTAGGACCTTGCTGGCTAGTGACCTCCTCACTTCTGGGAGGCAGTTTAGGTGGGAAAAACTTAAGCCAAAAAGAAGAATTGCTGTGTTGAGAGACCTCAGTCATGTAGCAGGGGAAAATTCTGATGGTATCACTTTTACTTTAATTTGTGAGAGGAAAGTCAAGTGCTTCTTGAATTCTCCTGGTGACCCTGAGCTGGGGGCTTAGGGGAGTGGTCCTAGACATGACTGTGACTTTCACTGACCTCTTTATCCATGGGGCCTTCAAGGCTACCATCAAGTGACTGCTTCACCTGTGAAGACAGACAACACAGAGAGGCAATCCCATCAGAAGTGGACTTGACTCTTGGGTGGTCAAATCATGTCCCTAAACATAGATAACATCACTAAAAGATTCCACTTTCTTGATTGGGTCATGTCTGCATTCCTCACTGTTGTGGTTTGACTATATCCCCTTTAAATTCAGGTGCTGCCAATGTGATAGCATTAAGAGGTAGGGCCTTTACAGGGTGGTTAGGCCATGAGGGGTGGTCCTCATTAATAGCATTAAGGTACTTTTAAGAGAGGCTTCAGGCAGCATTTGGGAAGCTGGCCTTCTGCCTTCCATCAGGACACAGCAAGAAAGTCCTCACCAGACCAAATACCAGTGCCTTGATTTTGGACTTCCCAGCCTCTAAAACTGTGAGAAAATAAATTTCTGTTCTGTATAAATTACCCAGTTTGTGGTATTCTGCTATAGTAGCATAAATTGACTAAGACACTCATATACTATTAAAAATATATTTCCAAAAATGAACTCACTCTTTAAATCACTCATTTTAACAGGTTGTTTAGCTGGCTCCAGAATGAACATGCATAGAAACGACCTGAACTGGGATCTCAATGACCAGCCAAGGCAGCAGACTCCCTGGCATACAGTAGTCACACAGCTGAGCCCATCCAATGTCACCCAACCCTCAGCAAATTCATAGATAGACAAATGGTAAGTTGTTGTTTAAAATTAATAGAAAGAAATATATAAGGGCACCGTATACCTCACCATTATACTGTAATAATTCCCTACTTACATATTTATACATGGAAACTACAGTGGTCAAGATAGCAGACTCTGGAGCCAGAATGCTTTGGCTGGAATCCCAACCAGGTGCTGTCTAGCTGAGTAACTTTGGGCACATGAGGTAACCTCTCTATAACCTTTTTCACCTTTAAAGTGGGTGCAGCCATAAAATTAAAAAAAAGAATAAAACCGGGTCCTTGTGGCAAGATGAAGGCAGCTGGAGGTCATTTTTCTAAATGAATTAACGTGGAAACAGATACCAAATACTACATGTTCTCACTAATAGGTGGGGGCTAAACACTGTGTACACATGGACATAAAGATGAGTACAGCAGATGCTGGGGACTCCTAAAGGGGGCAGGGAGAGAGAGGGGCAAGGGTTAAAAAACTACCTATAGGGTTAAAAAACTACCTACCATGTTCATTGTCTGGGCAAGGGGTTCAATAGAAGCCCAAACCTCACGATCACATAGTGTACCCTGGTCACAAACCTGCACATGTACCTCCTCAATTTAAAAAAAAAAAGAAAGAAAAATAAACAAATAGAGCCTTTCCCAAAGGCTGAATATTTTCTTTTCTTCTTTCTTTTTTTTTAAGTGAGAAAACAGTACTTATTGAGAAAACAGAAAAGGTCCTACAGTGGGAGGGGACCCGAAGGGGTTGCCCCAAGGCTGAATATTTTCTAATATGTATTTAAAAATACATAACTATGAATACAAATAGTGTTTATCCATACACTACCTTAAATGATTTTGTAAAATACCAGTTATCCTTGGATTGTAGCTGGGGTACGCCGAAATTACATAAAATTACATAAAAGAGAGGGAAGTAAATGTGTTTGGCAGGAGTGTCATGTTACCCCCCACACACACACCCAGTCCACAGAGGAAGGTAGTGCCACACTCATGTGACCGATTGGCATGTCCAGGCTCAGTGGTCTGGCCCTAGGCGGGCAACAAAGGAGAGACCTGTGCTGGGTCCATTGATGAGTCAAGGGGTCTCTCAGGGTGTATGCAGGCATCTTGTCATCCCGGGCCATCAGGACCTTTGTGAATTCATTCAAAATGGCTCTGCCAGAAGTTTAGGCCAAGAATATGCCTTTGGATAAGATAGAGTCTGAGAAGTCAGTTTGTTTTCCTAACCACAAGTCTATGTTTTTGCCCAAAGTCCCATTAAATCTCAAAAGCCTTTGGTCAAGCTTTTAAAACCTTGCCAATATCATAAAGATGAGAGCAATCAGGCTCTAAAGACCTCTAAGCATGAAGAATAAAGGGAAATTCGGACTCTTAGTCACAGGGAAAGATATACTGTAGGTTCCAAATGTAAGTATTTTAAAGGTACCAAAGGTATCAAATGTCATACTGCTATGGGTCAAACAGAATCTAACAACTTTTTCACCTTCCTGAACTTACATATGTGTAAAGTAAGAGATATATCATCGAGGACTATTATTATATTATATTACTTTTGAGAAGTTTTGAGTTATTTTTGGAAAATGCCAAGCAAAGTAACACAGAGATATTTGGATAACAGCATCCTTGAGAACTGAGGAAGGTGGAGCTCACCTCCCTCCTGAGCATTCCCACAAATCCAGCGAGTTCTTCACAGAACATTAGGTTTGGATGATTAAGCAAGGATATCTGAGTGAAACCAGAAGCTGAAGGCCAAGATCTGCACTTTCTAATTCTGTCTCTGCTGTTAACTCCCTACAGAGCTCTGTGTATTATCTCACAGGAAAATCAAAATAAAGGTTTTACTGGGCTAATTACAAAACGGTTTAAAATAATAAAAATAATTATTTTGGAGACACGATACATATGTATCTACATATTTGGAGAGATTTTAACATGTGATCTAAGGTTAAGAGAAATTTTAGTTCAATCATCTTACTTAACAGATGAAGAAACTGAGGCACTGAAAGACCAAGTGATTTGCCCAAGGCCAGAGGGTCAATTAGTGCTGGATTGGGGATTAGAAAATAAGTTGCCTAGGATGGGCGCAGTGGACTCACACCTACAATCCCAGCACTTTGGGAGGCTGAGGCAAATGGATTACTTGAGCCCAGGAGTTTGAGACCAGCCTGGGTAATATAGCAAGACCTCGTCTCTACAAAAGATTTAACAAATTAGCCAGTTATGGTGACATGTGTCTGTGGTCCTGGTTATTTAGGAGACTGAGGCAGGAGGATCACTTGAGCCCAGGAAGTCAAGGTTGCATGAGTTGTGATCATGCCACTGCATTCCAGCCTGGGCAACAGAGTGAGACCCCCAAATCAAAAAAAAAGCGAGGTCTCCTGATGAGATTCAAGGATGCTTCACCTTCTAGTACGTGGATAGCAAAATAAAGGCATAGTTAAGTCATTAGTTGAGTCTGAAGAAATGGATGTAGTTGAGTAATAAATTCTTCCTGTGAAAAGTAGGGACAGATCATTTTTTCTTAGTCTGATAAGGATAGGATGACAAGGAAATGAATTCAGATTTGAGAGATCAAGTGATATTAACAATAAAAATAATAGATATGAAATATTATCTTAGGTAATGATGATAATGGTTAATAAGATATACTATATTTTGTGTGCCAGGTACTGTTCTTATTACCATACTTTATCTTCATGACAGTCCTATGGGATTGAGACTACTCTTACCGTCAGTTTAGCGAAGAGAAAACTGAGTTTTGTGAAAAATTTCCAATTAAGTGGTCTACATGTGTGGATAGTTGTATGAGCTAAATTTTGTAGCCTCACTTCAACAGACATTAACAGGGAGAATCTACTCCAAGAACAGAAGCCGGGGAACTCAAAACTTGTAAGGGGAGAGTGAGCTGAAGGACCCCTTGTTAATATTTCCTCATCAAATTAAACACATATATAAAATCGCTCAATTCTCACAGCAACCATAAGACCTAGTTCCTAGAGCTCATCTGTGCCACTTTATAGATGTGGAAACTGAGCAAAGAGAGATCAAGGAGATTGATGAAGGTGGGGCCAGGATTCAATTCTAGTTCTCTTTACTTCTGAACCCACATTATTAGCCACCATGCTCATTTTTCTCCTGATCTTCAAATTTTGTCATCTATAAAATGGGGGTTTTAACGCCAATCATAAGCCTTGGGAGAGATTTACATTGCATGATGCCAGGTAAACGAAAGCACTTTAGAAACTATTAGGCACTGAAGGAAGATGAGAAAGGAGAAACTGTGTTTGAAACCACAGAATTTAAAACTTAGAGTTCTTCTAGGAACATTTACTAATTTTTTTTTTTAAATTCGGGAAGCTGAAATCTCAATGCCTCCTTGCAGTTTCTCTTCTGCACATATTACTGAAATATGCATGAAACCCCAAGACGCAAATTCAGCTTTCTAATGAAAACCATCACCGGTTAAAACACTTACTAAGATTGATGAGGGGAGTTAAAAAATCAAAATAGCAAGCTGGCTCCCAAAGGGTTGTTCCTATTGACCTTGGGATTCTGAAAGAAAATAATTAAAACAAGGCCCTTGTAAGTTTCCCACCAAGATTTAGGGACAGAAACTTAAGTATCTCAGCTATTCCGCCTGCTTAATTACTCCATTGCTAGTGACCTCCACGATGGAAAATCTGAGTCGGAGGCAGCTGGGGAGGGCTGTGAGTGTTCACAGCACTGGGAGATGCAGCAGAAGAGGTGACCAACTTTGCCCTTTGACGGCACTGCACTCGCTCCTAGTAACAGCTCTTGAGTTAAATTACGAGGTCAGAATGGGAGGGGAGACCCAATCACCCACAAATATTTTTAATACAACATATTTTCCTACCAGCATCGCTTTAAATTAATATTTCTTGTCCCCGTCTTGACCACAGTTTCTTCCTCCACTGACATATTATGTACTCAGGCATACATGTTTAACTTTCCAAAATAGAACAGTTTGCTGAAAGAGAACTCTAGGACCTCTGTTACTACAATGGCATCTACAAAGGGGGGACCCAAAAAAACACAGAATTATTTTTTTGGAGGGCGAGCCCCTTGTATTACAGTCTTCCCCTGAGTGTTCTGGGAACCCATCGGCATCAGTGTAATAGCTAGTGTTGTTGTGAGAGGTTGCACTCGGCTTCAGTGAGTATGTTTTGGAGATTCTTTCAATGCATTTGCCTATTTCATGACGGGTGAATTAGGAGCTCACCTACCTCCACCACACTGAGTGTTCAGCAGTTTTTGAGCAAAAATGTCATGGACCCCGTGCCTCACCCTCCCTATTTTTGGTTTACCCGCATGAAAAAAAGTCCTCAAAGGGAAATGTTTTACCAATGTGGAAGAGGTGAAACAAAAAACAGCAGAAACACTAAAAGGCATCAAAATTGACGAGTTCAAAAACTGTTTTGAGTAGTGAAAAAAAAAAACACCTCAATAGGTGTATTACATCAAATGGAGAGTATTTTGAAGGTGACTGAAGTTTACAATGTAAGACTAAATACACATTTTTTTAAATAAATAAATTTCATAGTTTTTTGGGGTTTCCCCTAGTATTTCTTAGAGAAAGTTCTAAACAAAGTCTTAAAACAGCCACAGTGAAACATTTCCAAATCTGGACTAAAGGGCATGCACACAGAATACAGCCTTTCTCTCCAACCCAGATTGTCACAGCACAGGTAGTACATTTTAATTCAGGGAATTGGCCTTAAGCTTGGCTAGGGGCAAGTCCTTTTTATTTTTCTTTCCCTTTGCTTTTCTATATTTTAAAAATTCATTCTAGATCATGCTTACATGGTAATTAATAGAAATAATCAATCGCCCAGCTGAAAGACTTCCTGCAAGGGAATATAAAAATGAGGGCACAGGGATACTGCTCACTTGCCCTTTGGAAATGGTGTCATTGATGTGCTGAGATCTACATATTTGTGATCATGCAGACACAGGCACCAGCACTCACCCACAGCTGAATCCATCCAAGCCTGAGAACCTTATTATATGGAAAAAGGAGTCAAGGGAAGTGCTCAGGTCAGTTCCTGATAGTCCTTCTCCAGAAGCTGACTTCTTTAGCTTTGGCCAAGTGGTATGTACTAGTTGGTAATCTTAAATCCTTTTAAAGATCTGTAGTTCAAAGAGGTTATTGGTCTTTGCGAGCTAATTGGCAGATAAAGTCAATGGGACGGGTCCAAACAAGCACACTGGTAAAAGGAACACACATAAAAAAATGAATGGTCAGCAGTTATATTTCTAGGTAGACACCCAAAATAATTGAAAACAAGGGCTCAAACACAAACTTTTATTTTTTATTTTAAAGATGGGTACAATTCAGGATTAGGAATATAAATGTTCATAATGCAGGTACCCTTGTTGATGAGGTGTGCCCCTCCCTCCCCTGGCAGTTTCCCTCAACTGCCAATCCCTTTCTTATAGTATTATGATAATTGTTAAAGGTCTACTTATGAGTGAGAATATTTGGTACTTTGTTCTTTATTTCGGTGATAGATCACTGAGTATGATCGACTCTAAATCCATCCAAGTTGCTGCAGAGTCTTTATGTTTGTCCTTCTTTATGGCTGCATAATATTCCATTGTGTGTATGTATCACATTTTTTAATCCAGTCTAGCTTTGATGGGCAGCATGGTTAGTTCCATTAAACACACACTTTTACACAAATGTTCACAGCAGCATTTATTCACAATAGCCCAAAGCTGGAAACAACCCAAATGTCCATCAACTGATAAGCAGATAAACAAAACATGATATATGTCTATACAATGGAATATTATTCAGTTTTTAAAAAGAATGGGCTGGGCTTGGTGGCTCAGCCTGTAATCCCACATTTTGGGAGGCTGAGGCAAGTGGATTGTTTGAGCCCATGTGTTCAAGACTAACCCAGGAAACTTGGCGAGACCTCATCTCTACAATAAATAAAAAACTAGCCAGGTGTGGTAGCACGTGCTTGTAGTTCCGGCTACTTGGAAGGCTGAGGTGGAAGGATCACCAGAGCCCAGCAGGTCGGTGCTGGGATGGCCGTGAGTGTGCCACTGCACTCCAGCCTGGGCAACAGAGTGAGACACCAGTTCAAAAAAAAGAATGACATTCTGATACATGCCACATCATGGATGAACCTTGAAAACTACACTTTGTGAAAGAAGCCAGACAGAAAAAGGCATATATT
Organism: Cephalopachus bancanus; assembly: GCA_027257055.1. Lineage (NCBI taxonomy): Eukaryota > Metazoa > Chordata > Mammalia > Primates > Tarsiidae > Cephalopachus > Cephalopachus bancanus. Next base: position 536,700 of record JAPVLO010000045.1, read on the forward strand.
TTATGATTCTATTTATATGAAACATCCAGAGCTGGTAAATCCATAGAGACAGAAAGCAGATTAGAGGTAGCCAGGGTCTGGGGAAGGAATGGGGGAATGAAGAATGCCTGCTGAATGAGTACAAGATCTTCTTCTTCTTCTTCTTCTTATTTTTATTTTTTGAGTCAGGGTCTCACTCCGTCACCCAGGCTAGAATGCAGTGGCACGCTCACAGCCACCCCAGCTTTGACCTGCTGGGCTCTGGTGATCCTTCCGCCTCAACCTTCCAAGTAGCTAGAACTACAGGTGCATGCTACCATGCCCAGCTAACTTTTGATTTATTATAGAAATGAGATCTTGCCAAGTTGCCTGGGCTGGTTTGAACCTGCAGGCTCAGGCGATTCACTTGCCTTGGCCTCCCAAAGTGCTAGGATTACAGGCTGAGCCACCAAGCCCCGTCTACAAGATCCTCTTTTAGAGTGAGGTATATGTTTTGGAACTAGATGGAGGTGGTGGTTGCACGACACTGCAAATGTATTAAATGCCACTGTATTGTACACTTTAGTTAATTTTATGTTACGTGAATTTTACCTTAACAACAAAAAATAACCAGGGAATGACATACAGAGCCCAACACCGAAGAATAAACTTGGCTAGTGACAATCTGTCCTGTGCCTGAGCCCAAGAGTCCTCTCTGCCTCCTCTCAACAAACATCATTTCCTTATTTGGTTGCTATGGGCAGACAGCATTGCCTAGATGTTGGGAAATCTCCACATGACTTGCTTGTGCAGCTCAGCAGTTACCTTCCAGTCAGCTGGCTCAGCTACCCATCGAGAGCTGGCATCCAAGGATGGCTCATTCTCTGTGCCTTGGATTTCTTTACAACCTCTGCCCTGAACCATGCTACAGGCCAGCTCACCCATGACCCATTGTGACCGTGACCTAAGAGTTTTGCATCCTGGCCTCTTACCTCAAGCTATACCCCAGCTTTGCCCTTACCCTTCACATCTGATGGCTCAAACAGCTCCTGCCCTTGGCTCTTCTTCTCAGGTGGAGTTTGCCATTACCCTTGAGATGGTAGCTGGCAAGGCTGCTGAGACACTGCCTTTACAAGAGAGTCACTTGTGCAGAGTCGTTCATCCAGTTTGCTGCATTCAGTGACTTCCAAGGGACCATCGATAAAGGCACGGTGGATTTAATCTGTCCTTCTTGCAGCCAGAATTATTTGACCTATATACAGATGATTTTCCTAAAACAAGAAAGCACTTTCAAATTCAAGGCAATGACAGTCAGGTTGTTGTCTTAGCCTGGGTCCCTCTGGAAGCGGAGCCTGAGCCAAACTCATACATACATAAAGATGGTTTATTTAGGAAATGCACCCAGAGAAGGGTGAGGAATGGTGATTTGGAATAGAGGGAAAGGGAAGGCCAACACAAGGATGCATTATCAAGCTGGCCCCAGTTACAGGGTGACTGGGGCTTGATCTTATTGGAACTTTCTGAGGAGCCTTATACAATGCATCTCAGAATCGCCAGACCAAAGTACAAAAAGGGAAAACACTTTTCCATTGCCTCCTGGGCCCCTCTGATGGAGAGAACCCCATTGTCCTCACATTTCCGGGATGCATGTGTGTGAATGCCCAGCAGGTTCCTGGGGGCATCTCATGCCCTGGCATCAGAGATGACCCAGGCAGACGAGGAGAGGAGCTCTTGCAGCTGCAATCTGCATTGAATCCTGCCTGGAATCAGTTTCAACTGCAGCAGCGGGAACAAGAAGTGACCTGAGCTGCGTACAAGGCAGACCTGCCACAAGGGTTTTACTGACTGTCAAGCTTAAGGAAACAAGTGTTCGGAAAGCTCCCCACAGCTTCAGTGAGTGGTTGACATAAGCTGGCAAGTGTTTCTGCCATTCCTATTCGTATCCACTGACTAGTAGCAAACTGTCATCAAATGATCACTACCCTCAACCTCCATTCAATTCTCAATTATTTATTGCACTGGGCAGTGTGTTCTGGGAGCCAGAGCACAGCAGTGGATAAGACCACAACATCCTCACCTTTAAGAAGCTCTCACTCCAGTGGGCAGAAACAGACGATATAAAACATGAAACAAATAAGGAAAATGTCAGAAGTAGTAAATGCAGGAAACTAAAATAGGATGATGCAGCAGGGACTGAATGGTGGCACCTCTTCCTGTTACCCTGAAAGCTTAGATAGGTGGGTGATTTGGATGCTGGTTCCTGTCTCCAATAGTTCTGTGACTCAGTTACATTTTCTTTGAAATTCATTTCAATTGCTTACTCAGACGCAATTTTAGGTCTAGCATTTTAAAAGCCATATCATGACTCATCTAATCATATGACACATACAAATATCAATGAAGTCTTCTCAGGCAAAATGGGGGAGTCATCCTCAATTCAAAACTGTCCTTTGTATCTCTCTCTCTCTCTCTCTCTCTCTCTCTCTCTCTCTCTCTCACACACACACACACACACACACACACACACACACACACACACACACACGTCAACTCTACTTCCTGCTATTTCTCAAATTCGCTCTTCCCTTCAAGAGGGTCCTCTCCTACTCCAGGGCATGTGTGTGCCAGGCCTCTTGTCTAGGCTCTGCCAGCTGCCTCCTGATGGACTGTTCAAGTTCTGCTTTGCTCTGCAGCCTCATCTTCTGGTGTCCAGAAAAATTTTCCTCTTTGCAATTTTCAACTACTAGTCCTGGTTTGCCCTCTAGAGATACAACAAATAAATCCAGACCTTCTACCACACAACTCTCTGCCTAGTGACCGAACAGGGCGGTACGTGTCCTTGTCTCCCCTTTGGCCTGCGCTTCCTCAGTTCCCTGCCTTTTTCATGCATCATGGTCTCCAGCCCCTTCTTCATCCTGGTAACCCTGATCGGAACATAGTTGGATTTACTGCTGTTTTAAAATGTATTCAAAATTGAACACAGTGTTTCAAGTGTGGTCTGAACAAAGCACAGTGGTTCTAGTTCTTCCTTTGAAATAATTAAGTTTTAAAATTTTTTGTAGACATGGGGTCTCACTATGTTGCCCAGGCTGATCTTAAACTCCTGGCTTCCAACAATCCTTCCACAGCTTTTTAAAAAATACATTTTAAGAGTGCAGTTCTGTGAGTTTTTAATCTATTTTATTTTATTTATTTTATTTTGTGTATCAGGGTGTCTATCAACCAGGCTGGAGTGCAGTGGCATGATCATGACAATCACGGTTCAAGAAAGCCTCAACCTCCAGGGCTCAGGCCATCCTTTCACTGCAGCATCCTGAGAAACTGAGACTATAGGTGTGCACCACTACGCCTGGATAATTTTTTTATTTTTGGCAGAGACAAGGTTTCACCATGTTGCCTAGGCTGGCCTCAAACTTCTGGGTTCGAGCAATCAGCCCACCTCAGCCCCTCAAAGTGCTAGGATTAGAGGCATGAGCCACCATGACTGGCCTCTATGAGTTTTTAAAATAAACACACTTGTGGAACCACCAATCCAGTCAAGGGAACACTTCTATCTCACCAGAAAGTTTCCTCGTGCCCTTCCCAGTTCAAACCTACACCAACAGCAACGACTTTTCTGAATTCTATTTTCACAATTTAATCTTTCCTATTCTAGAATTTCGCACAAGTAGAGTCATAAAGTATGTTTCCTTTTATGATTGGCTTATTTCACTCAATGTGCATTTGAGATTCATCCTGTTGTTGCATGTATCATTAGTTTGTTCCTTTCCTCTTCTTTTTTTTTCCCCTCTGTTTCCCAGGCTGGAATGCAGTGGCATGGTCACAACTCACTGCAGCCTTGACCTCCTGGTCTCAGGTGATCTCTGAGTGGCTGGGACTATAAGTGCACGCCATCACACCCAACTTATTTTTATTTTTTGATTTGTGTAGAGATGAGTCCTTACTTTCTTGCCCATTAGTCTTGAACTCCTGGGCTTAAGCAATTCTCCCACCTTGGCCTCCCAAAGTGCTGCAATTGCAGGCGTGAGCCACCGCACCTTGCCTAGTTTGTTCCTTTCTGTGGTTGAATAGTATTCCTGTGTGTGTGTGTGTGTGTGTGTGTGTGTGTGTGTGTGTAGGCCACAGTCTGTTTATACATCCTCCTGTTGATATATACTGTGGGTTGTTTTCAGTTTGGGACTATTCTGAATAAAGCTACTATAAGCACATTTAAAAAAAACTTTTGCTATCGTTTATCTTGAGGAAATACCTAGAAGTGTACTTTATGTATCATAACACAGAAAAATGTTTAACTTTATAAGAAACTGACAAGTAATTTTCCGAAATGACTGTGCTTGTGGAGTAAGAGAGTTTCAGTTGCCCCATATCTATACCAACCTTTAGTATTATTCCTTAATTTTAGCCATTCTCATGGGCATTGAGTGGTGTTTCATTGTAATTTTAATTTGCCTTCATGCAATGAAGTTGAGCATCTCTCATGTGTTTACTGGCTTTTTACATATCTTGTTTTGTGACATGCCTGTTCAAGTTCTTTGCCATTTTTTTCCCACCGGCTGCTTGTCTTTTTATTACTGAAGTAGGGGTTCTTTATATTACTTATCTAAAAGTTCTTTATCAGATATATGTATTGTGAATATTTTATTCACATGTAGTTTGCTTTTACATTTTCTTAATAATGTCTTTTGATGAGCACAAATACTTAATTTTGATTAAGTCCAAGTTTTTTCTACTATGCTTAGTGCTTTTTTTCTTCCCCTGTCTAAACAATTTCTGCCTAAAATGTAGTCACAGCAGCTCTCTAGTCCTAGATTTTCTTCTAGAAGCTTTATGTTTGCAACTTTTATGTTTTTTACATATAAAAACATCTTAAATTAGTTTTTGTGTACAGAGTGAGATAGAGTTTGCTATTTGTTGGTGTTTTTCCTCCGTAAGTTATTTTAGCACAATTTGTTGAAAAGACTTTCTTTCCGCCATTAAGATACCTTGCTTGTTAATCTTTTTCTATTTCCGACTAGATAGGAGACTTCTCCACACCCATGTTTATATGCCTTTTAACTATTACTGACTGAATACTCTGTATTGGGCATGGACTAAGAGCTGGCTGAGAACTCTAGTCCTGGAAGAGTTTCCCTTTGTTGGAGGAAGCCAACATATAAGCTAATAATTTCCAAGTAATGTCTCATGTGATGAGAGAGGACTTCAAAGGAGTTTGTGAGCCTATAGAAGAAGGCATATGACAGGGAGGCAGCATATCATAATGATTAGAGACCATTGGCTTTGGGTTTAGGCAGATCTAGCTGAAATCCAGGCTCCAACATTTACTAGTTACTAAGACAGACCTTGAGCAAGTCCCTCAACCTTCTAGGGGTTCTATTTCCTTGGGTTTGTTCAAGTATTTCCTGGCACAAAGTACAAAATGATTACGTTTGCCAGGTACTCACAAGAAATAGCTGCTATTTTTCTCCCAAGGGGCTCAGGGAAGACATCCCAGAGAAGGTGGCTCCTCAGCTGAGGCTTGACGAATGTTGAAAGTTGGCTGAAGAAGTGAAGAAAGTGCATTTCAGGCAGGAGGACTGGAAAGGATAAAGAAACGGAAACATACATCAACATGACATAGTCGGGAATATTACTGAAGCCTAAAGTGTGAAGAGGTGGATGGCCGGATGAGCTGGCCCCAGGTCACAGAGAGCTGTATAAACCCTGCTAAGGAGTTGGGCAGTGTTTTTCTGTCAATCCACCGCTGAGCAACTAGGGGAAGCATAAGCTCCCTCCTCTTTTCCCCCAGGTCAACTCTTGAGTGCTACATTCAGCAATAGCGCCACCTGTAGGCTTAAATGTGAAGCTCACCCTGAGAGCTAGGGGATGCGATGCCTAAGGAGCCATTGACAAACCAACCGGGAAGATGCCCTCCAATGCAAAGCCATGGGCATCTCTAATGTAGGGTGAGAGCCAGAGGTCTCTCAGGACTCCCAATTGAAGCCTGATGCCCACTCCTGGTTTTCTCCACCAGCATGGCTGCCTTAAGAGCACCTTGCATTTAGTGCTATAGTTGTGCTTAGATGGCTTTTCCCAGCATCCTTCCCAAATGGAGAGCCGGCTCACTCTCCACTTGTCCTCTTATTGAAGGCATCTACCAGACGTGAACAGCTCTCCCTGAACTATGCCGGCTTTTCCCTGCCAGTTTGCTTTAAGTTGCCATTTGAAACATTTGCAGCATATTAAGCCTTTTGCTAAATGCTTAACATGCATGAACTCAATTACCTTAAGCCTCCCAGTGACCCCACAAATAGATTTTATTGTTTAAATTCTCAGATGAGAAAAATAAGGTCCCAAACTATTAAATAACTTGCCTACAGTCACACAGACAGTAAATGCCAGGTTCCAAATGTGAACCTTCATTGTAACACCTGAACATTATTGCCTCCTTGCTTGCAGGTAGCCACTGAGGAAGGAATCACTCTGCTCACCTGTTCTTCTGCCCTGATGGGACATCTCAGTCCCACTCACCTCTGCCGTCCTCAGGTGCATCTTAGACAGCCCTTCTGGGACTGCCTTCTTAGCTGTGTCATCTCAGGGGGTGATGGGCCTTGACAGCAGCCCTTTCTTACTTGACTGTGTGCTGACTCCACCACCCGGCTATCCCAGCCCACCTGCAGCCTGAATTGAAACATCATTAACTCCATCTCAGAAGTTAGATAGCCAAGGTTCAGAGAGGGCAAGATCAAAGAACAGTAAATCACAGCATCAAGACTCCAATCTAGACCCCTACCTCTGAAACCAGCACTATCCCACACACACTACGTTGTCTTTCTGGATAGTGAGTTGCCTGTCCAGAACTCATAGCTTGTATGCTTTTCACTACTATCTTATCAAGAAAAGACAGAACAGTAGAGGGATAAGTGGTCAAGACATGGATTCAGCCACAAGTAACCCCAAACAAAGATCAACATAAAGAAAACATGGAGGCCAGGCACGGTGGCTCAAGCCTGTAATCCCAGCACTTTGGGAGGCCGAGGCGAGAGGACTGCCTGAGCTCAGGGATTCGAGACCAGACTGGGCAACTTGGTGAGGCCTCATCTCTACAATTAATCAAAAACTAAGCCAGGCGTGGTAGCACTCGCCTGTATTTCCAGCTACTTAGAAGGCTGAGGAAGAAGGATTGCCTGGGCCCAGCAGGTCGACGCTGGGATGACCGTGAGTGTACACTGCACTCCAGCCTGGGCAACAGAGTGAAACTCTGACTCAAAAAAGAAAAACAACATGGAGTTCTGATTCATATTCTCATAGGCAAGGACTGTGCTGCTGAGTCAGCATCTATTTTCATTATCAGATCGGGATGAAAGGCTGTCTCCAAAGTGAGATCATTCTAGAAAAGAAGTAGAACTATGTGAGACAGCACAGAATCAGAAAACCCCAGTTTTCCAGGAGTGAACCAGATACAACCTCCCTTTTGCTGCTGTGTCCAATTTGCGAAATGCATAAAGCAAAGATCAAAATCAAGCCTTTCCTCCACATCCTGCCCTCTGTTTCTGTGAGTCTGTCTGTATACCTTGAACCTCTGGATGGATTGTTCCAGGCCACCATTCTGTTGTTTTGATGTCTTTTCAGCTGTGCCCCATGTATTGGGAAGCTGTATGTAGTGACTTGGTCTTAGAGCATTAAATGTTTTCTATGTGGTGAGGTATTTACAAGCTGGAAGTGCTGCTAGGGTCCAGTGCTTCAGGAAATGATGTGTACCACCCAGAGGTTCCTAATAGGGTGTTTTGTGGGTTTTTGCTGCTCCTGCCCTTGGCTGGGAACACAGGAGTTCTTATGAGTTCAACCATGAGTCACGAGCATGAGACTATCAAACGGCCAAATTGATAAACTCTATCAAAGCATCTCCACCATAGTTTCAGAAGGTAGTTTTATAGAAGGCATTCACAGGCATTTTGCAAAAGTCATTAAGATGGTAAAAGAGACACTTTCCTAATACCTCCTATGTGACACATATTTGTATAATAGCAAAAACAAGTGGAAATAACTAGAGACATAGAAACACAGTTGATGAATTAAAAGTCTTAACATTTATTCATTCACTCTCTCAATCATTTCTTGATCACCTGAGATGTGCCAGATTCTCTTACTTGCTGATGATATGGAAATGATCAACACACTCCCTTCTTTCAGGGGGCCTCATATTTAACGGGAGATACAGACATAAATGCAAGTAGTCGTGATTCTGTCGTGACTATGCAGAAGGTATTGTGGGAGCACAGGAGTAGAATAGATAAGCAAGAGGCTGCGGGTGGACATCACAAATGAAGCTCCATTTGAACTGCATCTTGAAAGGTATATAGGAGTTTGTCAGACAGAAAGGTTAGGATGGGATTTCAAGCAGAGGAATTCCATGTGCAAAGGTAAATTAGAAGGAGAGGAATGGAAAGTCTGGAAAATGGCAAATTATTTAACATACTCTGGTACCTAAATGTTGAACCACTGCAGTAAGACAAGCCGAAAGCCCTCTGCCCATCATATACATGTACTCTAATGTCAAAGCTGTGAGTCCAAAGTATATCCAGGTAGAGCAATGGAAATGGAGACAGAGACAGTCTAGAACAACAACAAAAGAGACAATCTGAATTTAAATAGCATGGCCCATGAGGTACAAGAAATGGGTGGAGCTGGCTGGTATTTGCCCGGTGGATAAAGTAGAGGGGTCTTAATAGAATGGTATGTGCCAAAGATCTGGCATATAGTATATACTCAATAAACAGCAGCTTCATGACAAAGGGCCATATAAAAACAACAGGTAAAACTTTACAGGGCAGTCCAGGGAAGTAGTAGGTTTGTGTTTGTTATCTATCTTCAGTTTTGAGTACACAAAAGTCAGCTAAGAAACACTGAAAATTCAGGTCTGAGCATGTACATTAGAGGCCAAATGTATACTATCTGTGTAGTATCAGAACTCTAGGCTGATAAATTAAATAAAAATGAGTACAGGAACAGGAAATTAGTACTGGGATATCAGTAGATGTAGATATCCAGCTACCTTGTAGATATCCAGCAGTCATGAACTGCCACATTCCTAGAACCTTCTTGAGAGGAAAGAACTTTTCTAAGAATGAGCTCATAATCAAAAACTGCAAACGGTATGAAGAAACAAACTACCGTAAAAGAGAATCATGAGGTATACGAGTTGAAAATAATAGAATGGCCTAAAAATAGCAAGGGATTTGAAGATGATGCAAATAAATACTTCTATTATGTCTACCTGCATAATAAATTTAATTGAAAACTGTTAAGAATGATAAGAGATAGCACCACCTGCAAATTCTTAATGGCGTCTTTAATGTTTCAGTCTTGGTTTGTGAACTGACTCACATATCAAAACTGAAACAAAATTTGAAGCAATCCAATAAAAATCTACTGAGTCTGGTAAAAAATAGTCCTTTAGAAGTTATCTTGGAAAAAGCAGAAAGATAGAAAAAGTCAAAACAGTTGAGTAAAACAGTCATCTCATTTTACCCTGTTAATTAAACCAGCTCTAAACTTGTTATAAACAATTTTATTTATTCATATTTCATCCGGTGCTTTCACTTTGTTTAAGAGTAGACCTCTTATCCATGTACTTTGTTAGTAAGAGATGTCAAAACTCCAGCAAAAACGAAAAAAAAAATTTTCTCTCTCACTGTTTTATTAAAACAACATTCCAAAATGTCTTTACATAGTCTTTATCTATAGAATTTTGAAACTCTTTCTAGAAATGGCTGCTAAACTCAGGGGTTGAAGGACAAGATAATGACACTGAAGCAGGGGCCCCAAATTTCAATATGTCCATCTGGAACTCTCACTTAGGATAGTACTCCCTGAGCTTGGGGGGTGGGGGTCTACGGATAAATAAAAATTCAGAAAAAAAAATTGAAAGAGTTATATACAGTTGTCATTACTTGCTAGATAAGGAGGTTGAAAGAAATATCTACTGCTGATATAATCTCATTAAAAAAACACTTTGATACCAAAATATTAATAAAGAACATAATCTCAGGGGACAAATGATGGCCCTCCAATTTGTATATAAGCAACTTTATGAAAAAATATATTATAGCACGCTTGTTTTCCCCATTGTGCCATGAACTAGTACAATATTGGCCATGGTTTCAGATTTGGTTCTCTCTAGTGTGGAGATACAGGGCTGCAGGATTCTAAAATCCATATTCATTTAGATACATATTCAGCACTAACATGGGCAGATTCTACACCACCCATTAGAACTGGACCGACCTTGAAACTACTGGAATTTTGAAGGTTCTTTGTGGTTTTCATAGCACTTACATACAGATTCTCTCATTCAACCTAAACAAACCTGAAAGGGTAAACTGAGGTAAGGTGGGCCGATGCTGTGAGAATAATGCAAAGAATAACAAAGGAGAAAGAAGCAAAGTTTATTATCTACTTTCTACAGACAGATAGGGCCAGCATTCACAGGCAAGCAAGGCCTCGAAGGCTGGGAAACTGGGTATATTTAAAGTTCTTGGGGAGGGGTTTGGGCTAAGGAGAATATTTAAAGTTGCACTTTTTGATGTAGATAACAAATCACGTACGTCTTGTGGCTAGACATCATCAGGCAACGGTATCTCACAACTACAGGTGGTGGGCTGGAGGCTGAACGCAGTAAACTAGTAACAATACATCAAGGCCAGAAGCACAGATGACTTGAACAATTTGGGCTGCATGCTTTCTAGTTGGTTACAGTTTTTGCTTATTCCGGGCATTCTAGTTCACAAGGCTTGATTAAATATTATACATAAAATTAATGCAAAGACATGAAAGAAAGCAGTTGTCATTTAGAGACTAAGGGAACAGATACATTTCTGGGTGCTACAAAGTTTCAGCAGAGCCTGTTTCTTATCTAGGTCCAGCAGAGGCTTTTCCAGGGATGTGCAGTTTTTTGTTGCTGTCTCCTGCTTATCAGGAGACTACTATGAAGTTGGGTAGGGGAGAGGGGATGGGGGCTGGGGGGAAGGAAAAATATTCACTCTTAAACTCCAGTGGCTTCTAAAGAAGAACAAAATTTTGGACTTCACAGCAACTTGGATGGATTTAGAGTCTATCATGCTCAGTGATCTATCAAGAAACAAAGAACTGAGTACCACATGTTCTCACTCATAAGCAGACATTTCCTATAATACAATAAGAAGGGGATTGGCAGTAGTGGGACACTGCCAAGAGAGGGAGGGGGCAGATAAGGGTATCTGATCTCAAATCAGGCGAAGCTACTTTACCTGTACAATGACCACTTGTATACCTAAATCTGAATTGTACCCCACATCTTTAAAATTAAAGTTCAAATGGTATCTACATTTAGCCCAACTCAACTTAAAACAAGTTTCTTCCCAAGTCTTTTAAGTTAGGAATTTGAGTAACAATAATTAAGACTGGACAGTTATAATTAGAATAATTGCCAGGTTCTAACCCCTGGAGTGCCGGTTATGTCTCTTGCTAATGATCAGCAGAACTGCTCAGCAAAGTGTGACAGGGCTAGAGTCGAAGCTAAAATGGCTGCACTATTGCTAAAATTATTTTATCAAGTTCTTTTATTCTAATTTTCTTTGGGTTTCTACCTTTCAAAACCTAAACAAACGAACAAATCTAAACAAACAAACAACCCAAAAACTAAGACAAAACCCTACTGCAAGTAGACAGTAATTATTTTTAAACCTGTCTTGCAGATGAAGAAACTAAAAATCAGAGCGGTCATTCATTTATTCTTATTTATTTATTTATTTTTAATTTAAATCAAAGTCTTGCTCTGTCACCCAGGCTGGAGTGCAGTGGCACAATCACAGCTCACTGCGGCTTTGACCTCCTGGGCTTAGACGATCCTTCTGCCTCAGCCTCCCGAGTAGCTGGACTACAGATGCATGCCACTGTGTCTGGCTAGATGTTTTCATTGTTTGTAGAGATCTCGTTATGTTGCCCAGGCTGGTCTCAAACTCCTGGGCTCAGACAATCCTTGGCCTCTCAAAGTTCTAGGAGTACAGGCAGGAGCCACCGCACCCAGCCTCATTTTTTCATTCATATATTCAACCAATGTTTATTCAGTATCTTTGAGCCCTGCAGCACTATGCTAACTGCAGTGATGTCAAGAAGAATGAAAAAAATACATATTCTTGACTTACTCCAGATTACATGGGTAGCCAGTGGCAGAGCTGGGACAGGAGTCCAGGTATTTTGATTGCAAATATCGTTCTTCTCCACCAAGCCATGTTATCCATCATGTGTCTCTCCTCATTGTGGGGAGTTCTCACTACCAAGACAGCCCTCCCGATCCCCAGCTTTAGACAAATGGAGACACGTGGCACTCCACACGGGCTCTCAGATTCAAACCATTCTTTAGACATTTGTTCAACTTACCTTTAGGATGACTGAGCCCTGGAAGGGTTCTGAGGGTGTGGTGGGAAAGGGAAGAAGACCATTAGAGGCAGTATTCCAGCCAGCAAAACAAAAGGCCTACAGCAAACCAGGAAGCTCAAAGTTGAGGTATTATTTGAACACGAATAAGCTAAGGGCCCTTAATCCCACCATGCCAAGCAGCTTATCAAAATATTTGTTCCAGGCTGGGCAAGGTGGTTTATGCCTGTCATCCCGGCACTTTGGGAGGCCAAGGTAGGAGGTTTGCTTGAGCCCAAGAGTTCGAGACCAGCCTGGGCAACATAGTGAGACCTTGTTGCTACAAAAAAAAAAAAAAAAAAATTAGCAGGGTGTGGTGTTACGCACCTGTAGTCCCAGTTTCCTGGGAGCCTGAGACAGTAGAATCTCCTGAGCCCAGGAGGTAAGGCTGCAGTACCACTGCACTCCAGCCTGGGTGACAGAGTGAGATGCCAACTCAAAAAAAAAAAAAAAAATTGTTACAAACAGATGTAGTTCTCCCCTGCAGACATCTGATAAGCACCATTTTCTCCAATTGCTTACATTCTAGTAATGCCTCAGGTTAACATCCTGGTTACCCACACCTTAATCTTCTTCTGTGCTTACATCTTGTTTGAAATAGTCTTTCTACAGCACTTTGCCAAACATATTCTCATTATGCACCACATAGTTCAAAACCCATTCTCTCCAAAGAGACCATTTTGATGCACCCAGAACATTTCATTTTCCCAGCTCCATCTCATCAGGTCTCCATATCTAGTATTCATAAATTCAAGGATCATATGAAGCCTGCACCCACCAGTATGTGATTGGACTTATGGGTGTTCCGGTAACATGGCTGTTATAATTTTGAGTAGCACACTTACATAGATTACTACGTAGGCATTTACATTTGTAAAATCATTGTAGATATTCTCATTTCATATGCCTAGAAGACTGAGACATGTAGAAGTCAGAGGCTATTCATAAATAGATGTAGATAATTTGAATATGCCTAATGCAGTACCAAATGATAGATCATTATGTACAGTGTATTTGTTTATGACACTTTTGGAGTTAAGAGGAAAAGAATGGCCAAGTGCAGTGGCTCACGCCTATAATCCCAGCACTTTGGGAGGCCGAAGTGAGAGGACTGCCTAAGCCCACAGGTTTGAGACCAGTCTGGGCATTTGGTGAGACCTCATCTCTACAATAAATCAAAAAATTAGCCAGATGTGATGGCACGTGCCTATAGTTTCAGCTACTTAAAAGGCTGAGGTGGAAGGATCACCTGAGCCCAGTAGGTCGAAGCTGGGTGGCTGTGAGCGTGCCACTGCACTCTAACCTGGCGACAGAGTGAGACTTTGACTCAAAAAAAAAAAAAAGAAAAGAGGAAAAGAGAAAAACTAGCTATAACCTTCACATAATTCTACTCTATACTCTGTTGAATGAGATGGTTAGACTCTTCTTTTTCTGAAAATAGAAAAAAAATTGTGCCATTAATAACTACATTAATGGGAAGATACTGGGTCCATCTTGGAAGGTGCCCGTTCAACAGAAAACATTTAAGAAATCTGATGCCAACTTTATGCAGGCTGGCCCTTCTATGCATATTAGTGCTTGGCCACAAATACCTGGAAGGTGGCAGCTCCTCTAAGATGCAATTGACCTTCTTTCAATGACAGTGCAAGCCTCTCTGTGAGGAAACCATAAAATGCTTTATAACTCATTGCACTGTGGCCTCGACAACTTTATGAGAGGCAATGAAAGAAGATACTTGCTCCTGATCCATCACAAGGCATAGGAGCACCATTGTGAGTCCTGCTGGATAGATGCCAAGACACACTGACTTGGTCATCAAAGCCATGTGACTCTGGGTGATGTGAGCTCCCACACAAACTCCTAGACTTCACCTTAATGGACATTGGATATATAAACTCTCAAGATAACCTTAACTCATGTGAAATCTGCAGTTTGTCATCCTTAAAAATTATCTGCTCAAACTGGACAACCAACAAATATTTACTGAATAAAATTGAAGAATTGAATGAAACTGGATGCTTGGGAGTCCAGAGGTTGCTACCATCCTCCTACACTTATGACAAATTTGAATGACAATTAGATTGATGAGAATTATATTTTCTAATCTGAGCATTGACCCTGGGAAGAGAGATTTATGGCACATGTTCAGGTTCTGTGGATTGCCAGTAACCTGAGCTTCTTTTTAAACTTTTCCAGTTTGCTTATTTCAAAATAGAATGAAAGTCTATCAGCATGTGGATTCCAGGAAGCAGGCTGATTTGGAAGAAAGGTAGTCTACAAAACAGTCATTCTGAAAAGATCATCAACTCAGATTCTTGGGTAAAAGCCATATTCAACTGCTTGTTCAGTCCTTCCATTCTCTGCTAACTCATTCAACTCCCGTTGCATTATAGTAAGTAAAGGTAAGACATCAAAACTCTGTCTCCTCCACACTGAAAAACAGGAATCTTGAATCTCAGTAACCCAAGGCCCACATACCAAAGCTGGTTCCTTTTCTACCTTCCAAAGAAGGAGATAGATGCGCCTTCCAGGAAGAGTGGCTGGAAGAAGCCTGGGATCCTGGATGAAGCCCTGTATCTCCAAGAAATCTTCCAGGACCAGGTGAAATTATGCACTGAGGCAGCTGGTGTCAGATAGCTCCATTCACAACCTTGCAAACATACATGTTTATAGCCTGTGGGGATAGGATAGAAACACTAGATGTGGAAGAGGAACCGGGGCCGGGGGAGGGGGTGGAAATCATTAGCGCTGAATCTGACCTTTCTCTTTGCTCTAAAAAATGAGAAAGCCCTAACACTGCAGAGATTTATTTACATTAACAAGCTCTTATTTCAAGATGCAATTACCCATGGGATAATTAAGCTTACAGTACTGGAGATCGCATTAAACTCAATTAAATCTTTTACCATTAGAGTCATTATTTGGGGTTAAAGAGGGATGAAAAAGAAAATCATCTTGGGCAGTGTTCCCCAAATCTGCTGCATAAGGATTGTCAGGAAAGTCTGTGAGAAGCACAGATTTCCTATCCCTTCTCCCTACCTCTTCCCTATTCAGACTTAGGAAAGGCTGGAATGGGAGCCAGAAATGGATAATTTTTAAAGCGTCCTGCACCATTCAGTGCTGCCAGCCCAGGGATGAACTTTGAAGAAGCATAGGTCTCGGAGGTTGGTGTGTTGCCCTGACTCAGCTTTACAGTCTGACCTTCAGCTTGACAAACACTGAACTTGATGTTGCACCTGGGTCGATCAGGGCTGATCAGGATTGATTTGCTTACAAAGTTGACAAGAAACCTATGTATAAATCAGAATGCCAGCTCACTAATGACAAAAGGGGGTAGTCTTTCCCAGAGATCAAAATGTTCTCGTCTGCCCTAATGTAGACATTAAAAATGTCTATATTTTTAATCAGGTGGTTGCCTGCTGCTAATATGTGAAATCAGATCAAAGGGATGCTCCCAGAAGCATTTTCATTCAGGCTGCAGGAGAGTGGAGTAATTTTTGTACTGTATGCCCTAGACCAGATATCCCTAACTTTGGCCGGAGTTAGAGAAACACCACCAAATTTTTGTCCTCAGACTTTTTTTTTTCCTAAATTCTATAAAGACAGCCAGTCACTCTTTTTGTCTGTGTATTTGTTTATTCTCCCTTTGAATTGAATATATTTTATTAAATTTTCACTTTCTTAGTAGAAATCACATTCCAGTCATGCATTGCAGGCCACCTGTATTGCACTCAATGTGTCCACATGCCCAGCAATATCTTGAGTGACACCTTAGACAGTTACACTTATTTTTTATCCCTCTGCTCTGCTTTGATGTTCAACCTTATGGAACTTACCTTCCAGCAGGGAGGAGACATGTAATAAGTATATCTTAAGTATTACCAAAAAATATATAAATAAATAATAAGAAAATGTGAGTGTTTTGAAGAAATTAAATTAGAACAAAGGTAGAAAGCGACTTGGGATGGAAGCTGTTCAAGGAAGACTTCTCTGAAGATGTGACATTTTAACCGAGAGCTAGAATCTTGTCATTGTATTCTCAAAGCATGTTTATTTCCAAGATTATGTGGTGTCTTGTATCTCCAACATAAATACTGACTTTGCTTAACAAAAGGAGTCAGTTTGTTTTTTCGTTTTGTTTTGTACTGTCTCACTCTGTTGCCCAGGTTGGAGTATGGTGGCATGATCATGGCTCACCTCAGTCTCTACTCTCCAGGCTCAAGCAATCCTTCTGCCTCAGTCTCCCAGGTAGCTGGGACAACAGGCATGCACCATCATGCCTGGCTAATGTGTGTGTGTGTGTGTGTGTGTGTGTGTGTGTAGACCAGGTCTCACTACTTTGCCCAGACCTATCTTGTACTCCTGGGCTAAAGCAATCCTCCCACCTTGTCCTTCCAAAGTGCTGGGATTACAGGAATAAGCCACCACACCTGGCTTGGTTTTTTAAGCTTTTTAATGAACAATTATTGAGCAAAACACTCACCTACATAATTTTAAAACTCTTTTGCTATTAAACATGAGAAATACTGGATAAAATATGACAAATATTTATAAATTTATTTTTTAAATGACATATGTATTTTAAATGAAAAGATGAGTGCAATAAAGTTAGAGAAATTCCCCAGATAGCCAAAATAATGAGGGAAATAAAAACTAGTGGGTCAGCACGAGAGCTGAAACTTTAACTGCTACAGAGAAGGGGATTGGACACTAAACCCTTATGGGAACAGGAAATAAAGCCTTAGGCTCTAGAGACAGGAATTTAGAACTGAAACCACAATATAAGGCCAGGATGAAGCAGAATTAAAAACAAACAAAAACACCCATCAGCTTTTGGCAGGAGTTTAAAAAAATATTTCTGTGAAAATGTACAGCCATGGAATTATCTGGTGTTCAAATTCATGCCATGGACATAGTCTAGGCAACTTTGCACTGATATTATAACATAAACATGGTACTTAGCTACCTGGAGTAGCAAATGCTCCTGGAGTAGCAAATGCAAAATCTTTCTTGAAGAACACCCCCTTAACATGGACTCTAGGCTGGGCGCAGTGGCTCACGCCTATAATCCCAGTACTTTGGAAGGCTGAGAGGATTGCCTGGGAGGATTGCATGGGAGGATTGCCTGAGCCCATGGGTTCGAGACCAGCCTGAGCAACTTGGCAAGACCTCATCTCTACAATAAATCAAAAAATTAGCCAGGCATGGTGGCACACACCTGTAGTTCCAGGTACTCGGAAGGCTGAGGTGGAAGAATCATCTGAGCCCAGCAGGTTAAGGCTGCAGTGGCTGTGACTGTGCCACTGCTCTCCAGCCTGGGTGACAGAGTGAGACTCCAATTCCAAAAAAAAACTAAAAAATAAAAACAAAAAAACAGGCTCTATAGGGATTCCCCAAAATTATGTTCCAAGGAAGGCGAGTTCACAATCCAAAATTTTAAAACAGATAAGGAAACAATACTGTGAAAAAGGGTCAGCAAACAGTAACAGAAGGCAGACTTGGAATTGTAAATAGTGTAATTATTGAAGAGAAATAATTTTTGAAAGGACTTCAAGGATTAAATATATAAAAGAACTTAAGAAAAAAGTACAAAACTCTCCTTAAAAAGATTAGACAAACTTTGAAAATACAACTTGTAGAAACAAGAAATAAGGTGATGAAATCTAAAATTCAATGAAGGAGAAAATATTTGCAAAACACATATCTTACAAAAGACATGTATCCATAATATATAAAGAACTTCCTCGACTGGGTGCAGTGGCCCAAGTCTATAATCCCAGCACTTGAGAGACTGAGGCGGGAGGACCGCCTGAGCCCACAGGTTCGAGAACAGCCTGGACAACATGGTGAGAACTCATCTGTACAATAAATAAAAAATTAGTTGGGCGTGGTAGTGCACACCTGTAGTTCCGGCTACTTGGAAGGTTGAGGCGGAAGGATAGCCTGAGCCCAGCAGGTCGAGCCTGCGGTGGCTGGGAGCGTGCCACTGCACTCCAGCCAGGGCAACAGAGTGAGATTCCAACTCAAAAAAAAAAGAACTTCCTAAACTCAACAATTAGAAAACAACCTGACTGGAAAATAGCCAAAAAGGCTCTTCTCCAAAGAAGGTAAAAGGATGTTCATATGAAAAGATGCTCAACATCACTAGCCATTAAGGAAATGCAAATTAAAACCACTATGAGACACCAGTACACACTTATTAGAATGGCTAGATTTTTTAAAGTGCTGATACAGGTTAAGCATCTCTAATCCAAAAATACAAAATATTAAATGCTCCAAAATTCAAAACATTTTAAGCTCCAATGTGACACTCAAAAGAAATGCTCATTGGAACCTTTCAGATTTTCAGATTAGGGATGCTGAGCTGGTAAGCATAATACAAATATTCAAAAATCTAAAAAAATCAAATATTTCTACCCCCAATGTCTTAAGGATTTTGGATAGGAGATATTCAACCTGTAATACTAAAAGTTGGCAAGGATGTGGTGATTCTAGACTTCTCATTCATTGTTGGTAAGAACGTAAAATGGCATTTTCTTAAAAATGCCTGGCAATTTCTTAGGAAAAAAAATTAAATGTACAATTACTATATGGCCTAGCAATCACACTTCTGGAAGGTTACTCCACAGAAATGAAAACTTTTGTTCACACAAAAACCTGAGCATGAACGTTCATAGCAGTTGTATTTGTAATAGCCAAAAGCTAGAAACAATGTAAATGTCCTTCAGTAGATGGATTATTAAACTACCTCTGGTACATCTGAATAATGGAACACTGCTCAGCAATAAAAAGGAGAAACCACTAATATACACACAAAAATTTGGATGGATCTTAAAAGTGCTGTGCTAAGGCCAGGCTCAGTGGCTCAGCCTATAATCCCAGCACTTTGGGAGGCCGAGGTGAGTGGATTGCCTGTACCTCATCTTTACAATAAATCAAAAATTAGCCGGGCCCGGTAGTGTGCGCCTGTAGTTCTAGCTATTTGGAAGGCTGAGGTGGAAGGATTGCCAGAGGTCAGCAGGTCGAGGCTGTAGTGGCCGGGAATGTGCCACAGCACTCCAGTCGGGGTGACAGAGTGAGACTCCAACTAAAAAAAAAATAATAATAAAGTATGTTATAAAAAAAGTGTTATGCTGAGTGAAAACAAAAAATTTCAAAGGGCTACATGTACTATGCAAGTTTATTTACATATAATCCTCAAAATTACAAAAGTTTAGAGAGGAAGAACAGATCAGTTGTTGTCCAGGGATGAGGGAAAGGGAAAGAGAGTGTGACTACTAAGAGGCAGCATGAGGGAGTGTTTTTGTGATGATGGAACAATTCCATTTGTTAATTATGGTGACAGTTACATGGATCTATAGCTGTGATAAAATGTCATAACAAATATATACAAAAATAGTAAAAATATGAATACATGCAAAAAATTGTGAAATCTGTAGTCAGTTAATGGTATTGTGTCAATCAATTTCCCGGCCTTAATAATTCACTATAGTTACTTAATAGGTCACCATTGGGGAAAGCTTTATGATGTGATACGAGAACTCTCTGTACTTTTTTTTCAACTTATTATGATTCTATAATCATTTAAGAATGAAAGTCATTTCAAAATTTTAAAACATATTGAATATATATATATATATATATATATATATTTATATTTTAAACTCAGTGGGCAGGTTATCAGCAGACAAGACACAGAAAAAACAAGACAGCATCAATGAACTTGAAGACTGATCTGTGGAAATTACCCAAAGTCAGCCTAGGGAAATGAGGAGAGGAAAAATATAAACATTGATAAGCATGTAAAACAAAATAAGATGTCCTGCAAAAATCTGCTGAGATTTTCAAAAAGAAACAATAGAAAAAAAAATGAAAGGAAAGAGACTACTTTAGTAGATGGCTAGGGCAGGCACAGTGACTCAAACCTGTAATCCTAGCACTTTGGGAGACCAAAGCAGGAGGACTACTTGAACCCAGGAGTTCAAGACCAGCATGGGCAACGTAGCAAGACCTCATCTCTACAAAAAAATTAAAAATAAATTAACTAGTGAATTAATTAGCCAGGTGTGGAGATGTGCACCTATAGTCCTAGCTACTTAGGAGGTTGAAGTGAGAGGATTGCTTAAGCCCAGGAGGTTGAGGCTACAATGAGCCATGATCATGCCACTGCACTCCAGCCTGAATGAGAGAATGAGACTCCAACCCCCCAAAAATGATAATGGTTCAGAAATTTCCAAAATTGATGAAAGACATGAATCTGCAGATTCAAGAAGCACAGTCATTTGCAAACAGGATAAATAAAGATGAGCCACTCATAGACATATTATAATAAAGCAACAGAGTATTATTTAAGAGCGAGATCTTAAAAACAACTGGTATGGCTAGTTTTCTCTTTGGCTAATCACAATTTATCCTGGTGTTTCTCTTGTACTCATACTGAAATCTGCTATCCCAATACACTGATACCTAAGCATGTCTAGAGTTTATTAGTTTGGAGGGAAAATAAAACATAAAAATTCTTGTACTGTCTAAACTTTGGTTCAGTCTCAGTAACAAGAGCTGAGAAAACATGACAGGCACTTGATTCTGACTGGCCAAGAACTCAACAAGCAAACTGTAAGTCTGTCTTAGTTTCACTCAACTTATTTTTGCTGCTATAAACAGTAAATCAAACCCACAATTTCTCCCAAACCATCCCATGTTAACAGCTCTTAATTGGCATGGTGACAGCTCAGTTCAAACACCCTTTAATTTGTTGCGTGCCCAGAGGGTTTCTACCTGGGCTACCAGACTTTGAACTGTAAAAACTCAAATGAGACAGTGAGGGATATTGCAGTTCTCTTTCTTTTCTTCTCTCTCTCTCTCTCTCCTTCTTTCCAGTATATCAGGCAATTTTAGTCTAAATCAACCCTGGAATGACTTACAATACAGTAGTGAGTTGAGAATGAAAAGTTCTGCTTCTAGCTGGGCTCAGTGGCTCAGCCTGTAATCCCGTGCTTTGGAAGGCTGAGGTGAGTGGATTGCCTGAGCCCGCGGGTTTGAGACCTGCCTGGGCAACTTGGCGAGACCTCATCTCTATAATAAATAAATAAAAAATTAGCCGAGCATGGTAGTGCGCGCCTGTTTTTCCAGCTACTTGGAAGGGTGAGGCGGAAGGATCGCCAGAGCCCAGCAGGTCGAGGATGCAGTGGCTGGGAGTAGCCACTGCACTCCAGTCTGGACAACTCAATTCAAAAACTCCAATTCAAAAACAAAAAGAAAAGTTCTGCTTCTGACATTCTGGAAATCTCTTAAACCTTTGAGCTTTGTTCTTACCCATCTCTAAAGTGATGAAAAAAATAAAACTCTATCGTATTGCTTATCTCAGTAAAACACAGTGTGCCATTGCCCTAAGCTTCACAAATATGTCTTTCTCCACTCAACTCCACCCTAACTTTAGCTGAAAGGAGAATGGAATCCATTCATTCACTTACTTATTTTTCTAATAACACTTTGTCAAATTAAAAGATAATCCTTGAAGATGAATTGGGATGGAGTGGAAGGATGATCCAACTCTCCTGGATGTTGAATTCTTAGTGAATGAGGATATCCGGTAGAGTGGCATTTCCTTCAGAGTTGTAAAAAAAGAGATATGCACATGTGGAGCAGAATCCTAAAGGAAAGAAGTGTGCAACAAATCTACCTCCATGCATATTTCCTCATACTTGGTATTTCTATTACTCTCTCCCATTGGACACCCTCTCAACTCTTCACATTGTCTATGACTCTAAATGACTGTAACAAGCACATTTCTACAAAGATTATGAACTTCACAGTTCTAGGAGCATGAATAACCAGAATGAACTACGCAGGGAGGAAGTCTGTATTATCTTCTTCCACGTCAAGTTCTTTACATGCACATGGGTAGAAAACGTTCCCAGGCTGTTGTCTTAGTTCTGGAGTGGAGCTTCTGCTCTGTTCCCTGGGGGGCTGTGGAAGCAGGTCATGTTGATGTCACACAAAGATGACAGTCTCTGGTCAGAGGTCATCTTGATGCTTTCTTGGGTGAATTTTAAATATGGAAAGATTTGACCCAGGATTCACAATGGAGACATATGCAAGATTTTCACTTCATCTTTATACTTATTGGCTCTCAACTGTACTGTTTTCTCATCTCTTACCCATTTACATGCATTCTCTCTTTCTGCCTCCCTTCCTCCCTCCTTCCCTCCTTCCTTCCCTCCCTCTCTCTCTTTCTGTCTCCCCCTCACTTCTCTCCCTCTCTAGTTCTTTGTTCTCTCTCTATTTACTCGAAGTGCTGAAATCATTCCAAAACTTACCGTTAAATAAAAACAATGAGAAAATGGAAAATCACTACCATACTCAGGCTAGGAAATGACTGGAAATTCTGAGAATATCAGATAAATATACACACATTTTACCCTCATTATATATCATACCAGTAAACCACAGTTGGCTAACATCACACCAACTTCTGAAGAGTAAATATTATGGCAATAAATGTTCCAAGATGACAAGGAAGTCTTTTCATTCCCTAAATTTCCTACGCAGATGATATTCATAGAGTTGATATTTCAGTTGTCACAGAAAATAAATTATTTCACCAGGTTACATCCTTCATTTATACAAACCTCCAAGCTGCTTGTTTCAATACTCCCTGCAGCTGTTACTTACGTTTTTTGCTGCATAATTACTGTTTATTCAAAATCTCTTCACTTGTGAGGGGATTTGCCCACGGAGCTCTCCCATTCAGCTTTCAAAACGTGATGACGCTTATGTTTGGTTCTCTTTGCTAAATGTTTGAGGCAGCTTTTAGTCCTGACCAAAATATTTGCACGATGCAAATTATATTTCTGTGGGCTTTCAAATTAAAGTCTGCAGATGAATAAATGAAAAATGTGCATCAAACTTCATGACTGCAATTTCCGGTTGTTTAGAACAAAGGCTTTTGAAATTGGAGGAAGTACAAATACAGGAGCAGTGATAGTAAAACCATCTGACAAAAACTGAGTGCTCACCATGGCCCGGGCCTGCTCTGAGTGCATGCCATATTTAATCTCCAAATAGCCATATGACATAGAGAGTATCATCAGCCCATTATAAAGATGAGAAAACTGAGGCACAGAGAGGTTAAGTCACCTGCCCAAGGCCCCTCAGTTAGTAAGTAATGCTACCTAAATTTAAACCCAGGCATTTGTCTCTAGAGCCCACACTCCTATGAAAGCTATTTCTCCACACTGATTTATTTTTAGACATTTGATATCCTATGTACTAGATGAAGAAAGGAAAAAGGAAGACAGAAGCCTCTATCCCCTGCCTTAATCCTAGTTCCTCTTTCAACTCATTGACTTCTCACTCCTCAGCATCACACTAGCTGGGAGAAGTCCCCATAGAGTGTCCAGCTCTGTAGCAGATGTTTTTTCCACAAAGGGTAATTGAAAAGATCTGGTTTCTGTCTTCTAGCAGTTTATAATCCAAAACAGAAAACTATATAAAAGAGTATAAAAAAGAACATATAGACAAGGGGGTGGGGGATGGAACATGGAAACAAATGGACAAAGTTTGTACCAAGTTTAACAGGAAGGCAATGAGATTTGAGGTGTGTAATATCAACAGCCGTGAAAGGCAATTCCAAAGCCAACTTGTAACAGGGTGTCTGCCACTTCTGGTAACAGCTGGGAAGTGGCTGCCCACATTTAGAACGCGTGTGTAAAATTCTACCTCTCTCCAGCCCACTTCACTGGTTCTCTTAGTCTCCCTTCATACCCACTTCTTTCATGTCTACTGTCATTCCTTGTGCCCAAGCACTCATTTAACTGCCTTACAGAGCACTTGTCATAGAAGACTCCGTCTGTCCCAGGCACTCTGAGGGTTACCCAGAGTGAAAGACAGAATCCATCTTCTCCAGGAGCCTACCTGCTGCGGGGCCATCTTTCACAAATGCAAATCTGGTCCTGCCCATCAGGTTTAGAGCCCTCCGATGACTTTCCATTGCTCTTAGGATAAGGCCCAAACCGACCAAGCTGCCTCTCCACAACTCTGCGTGAATGGCCCTGCCTCCTCTCCTCTGATCACAGGCACTCCCCCTCTGCTCATGTCTCTCCAACCTCTCATCAGCTCCTCGAATGTGCCAGACCAGCTCTCTGTTTATGTTCTGAAAGGATCCTCTTTTTTCATTCAGAGGCTTTATCATCCTTCATAGATGCCTGCTTGTGTGATGATGGATTCATGGTGATCTCCCCCACTGAACTGTAAATTGCATGAGTGTGGGAAGAAGGTGAGAGGTCTCCATAGAGATAAGACGAAAATGTCAGCAGAAGTCAGACTGAGAAGAGTAGCTGAGGTGTCAGACGAAAGCTTAGTTGAGTCATGCATGATTTTTAGCAAGGAAGGAAGATGATCGGAATTGGGCCTTAGGAAAACAGTTGAGTCTAGTAGCAATAAGTGAGGTGGATGGAGACAGAGTGGAGTCCATTTAAAAGGTCATTGTTGTAGTCTAAGAGGCAGGAGAAGCTGCCCAGGGTGATGGGAAAGAGAAAGGAAAGTGATTCAATAGATTAGCTCAAATATTAGTTCAAAATTATCAAGCATTTGATAATTGAATGTGAAAACTGAGATTCCAAGTTTTACAGTCAAGGTGTCTGAGAGCTTGAGTGACTTAATAATTCAAGGTAAGAGTGGGAGGCCTCGGAGAAGATGATAAATCTGTTGTAGACTTCTTCAGGTAGAGCTATAAAGGGACACAGTGGAAATGCCTCCTGGGTGCTGGAGACATGGGACAGGAGGGCAGAAGAAAGGCCTTGACCAGTGTAGAAGATGTGGGTGCCATGTGCACCAGTGGTCGTCCTCATGAAGAGGTTGAGGAGAAGGAAGAGAGGGGAAGAGGAAGAGGAGCAAAAGAAGCTGCAAAGTGGGAAGGGCACCCAGAGAATGTAGAGTTAGGGAAGCCAGGAAAGGAGGACTACAAGGAGGAGCTCTTGATTAGTTCTGTAAGTGCTTGGACAAGAGCTGGCGTCTGAGGATGGTGCCTGAGCAAAGCTGACCGACGTCACCAAGGACAGAAAGGGTGAGAGAGCAGGTTCAGGGAGCAGGGTTTGGAGGACAAAAGTCACATTACAGGAACGTTATAAAAACTAGAGGTCATCAGTGATTCTACTGCTCTCTGCTGCTGAACTTAATTTCATTAAATAGGGTAGATCGTCCCAGTATCAGTAACTGCCATGAACTGGGCACCTCATGCTATTTTAAGCATTTTTCATCAGCCTTGGGAAGAAAATACCTTCATCACTATAATATGCATAGGAATGCATAATTATACATTTATAATTTACAGTTAAAATGGCACTCAGGGAAGTACTGTAGCTTGCCGAAGGACATACAGTGAATAAAGGTACTAGACTGTAAGCTCTGCCAGGGCAGGAAACATGAGTTTTGGCACCATCATCTATGCCTAGATCGCAATGCTTGGCACACAGGATGATTTCTTGAATGAACGAAGGAATTAATGAATGGAGTCCGGTGTCCTAATCAATTCTGTGTGTTCTAAAGCCCATAAGGTTTCCAGATATCCACTGCTGCTTCTCATCCACTTTTATTCCAATAGGAGGGTTTGCCTTCTTGCCAACTTCCTCAGAAATAAGAGTGATGACATTGCTTTGGTGAGAAGTGTTATTTCTGAATAAAGATGTGTGATTATAACTTCACTTTGTAAATTACCCAGGTGATAAATCAACCAAACAATCAAGTCAATCAGAGCTAAATTCATCATGAAGGCAGTTTTGTTTTCTAGGTCATGTGTATGTCAAAGCTCGCAAGGATGTCAATATGTATGACATTTAAGAAACATATTTTAGGAAGGAAGCACCTCTTGTTCATCCCAAGGTTAAATATGGCCCCAATTTTTCAAATGATAAGAGACATCTTTTCATATAATTTTTTAGACAAAACTCTTTCCCAAAGGTGACATCACTTTATATATATATTTTGGAAGATAAACTCATGGGACATAGTGGTCACATATTTGAAGCTAATTACTGGAGTTTTAAAAAAGAGACTCAAATTTGACTTCTATAGGATATACATTTTTAGTCTTTTTTAATGGAATCTTTGGAAGAGGCATTTTTCTAATAAGGAAGATTAGAGCCGCAAAAATCTATTTGTTTCTGCTATGGAAGTCTGGTGTTATATTGATTTTCAGCTTCTTCCACTTAGCCCAAATTTAGCTGTGAGCTGAGAGGCTGGATGACCCATTAAAAAGCACTGAAGATGAAAACAAATGTCAGGTCTGCCTCTAATTAAATGCAAGTTGGACTAGACCTTCCAAATATCAATTTTCTCATCAGTAAAATGGGACTAAAAGTGCCTGATTATCTTTACAGAGCTGTTTTAAAGATAAAAGCAGGCAATATAAATTTAAAATTATTTGGTAAGAAATGTGCAAATGCCTGTTTCCTAAAAGATACTTCTAATCCATTCCCATTCAGAAAGAAGAAGTAATCATAGTTTTTGCTGGGTTTTCAAGTAGTCATATTTGCTGTTCAATTAGTCATAGTTGCTGTTAAGTTTTCTTCGTCTCGTCATCTTACTGAAACAGAATTGAGTGGTTTTTCAAGAATCCTCTAAGCAACACTGCCCTTAAGCACCCTAGAAAGAAAATTGTCTTCATTCATCTTACAAAGTTCTTGAGTTGGATATATCTGCCTCCTGGGAGCTTTAATATGGCTCTGAGGTTTTGAACCTCCATTAAGCTTCTGGAATTACAGATCTTCTATATGTCTGAATGTTGGTTCTCCAGTTCTGAAGTAGAAATCCCTAGTTGTCTCTCTCCCAAAGTAAAATTCAAGGAAATCATGGCCAACGTTAGCTTTGGGGGTATCTTTCAAACCAAGAAGGCCCCCTGAATCTTGGCATTTGGTCTGTGGCTCTTTTGAAGGATGAAATACACTTTAGTGTTCTCCCTCTGGGCTTCACTCTGGGCTGAGAAAATCATTAGAAACAGGCTTGGCTCCCAGAAAGGCAGTTGTCTTCTTATTTGGCTTTAGCACTGAGGCTACCATTCTCCTGTTGTGAGGAGTCAATTTCCTCCTTGGGCTGAAGTGGCTAATTAGCTCTGATCAGGGATTCCTCAGTCAGGACACCCCTGTAATGGCCCTGAGGACAAACTTAGATGTTTAGACAGTGACTAGGAGAGGATAGGCAGAGCACAGACAGCCACTGCAAAGTCCTTGAAAAAGCCCATGGTGTTAAGTCCCAGGTGAGGATTCCATCAGATGTGAGAATTACCTGGAGGAAGGTGACAGAGGGCAGGGGCAATGTTGGCCAACAAAAATAACAGTTGCCATTCATTTATTCAGCTACTGTGTAGACTCCTCACCAGGGAGGAGCAGCTGTCCTTCCTCTGCCAAGGAGCTATATAGCCCTGACACCAATTTTAGGCTGGGTCTCATGTGCCAGAAACTTAAAAACTTTATTTCACTTACTCTTCCTAACAGTTAACTCTACTAAGTCAATATTGTGGCTTCTCTTTTACAGATGAATAAACTGAAGCATAGCGTTCATTTACATAAATTATTTCTTTTGTGCCTTTTATATTATTTTTTAGATACTATAGTCATGAGTGTGGCACTGTCATTGTTGTTGAAGAATTTGTGGCCAAAAGGAGTTCAATAATTTGCCCAAGACATTGTCACTGACTGGAATTAAGAGCCAGAATTTAAATATAGATGAACTTAGCTCCAAGCCTTGACCTTTACTCATTCATTTGTTCATTCATTCCATCAACAGTAAAGTACTGAACACGACTATGTGCTGGGCACGTTGCCAGGGGCTGAGGAATGATGAATCACACTAAGCACAGTCAGTCTCTGCCCTCATGAAGTTTAACCCTCTTTGTGATGCCATGTGAATTCCTCACCAGGGACCAACAGCTGTCCCACCTCTGCCAAGGAGCTATATAGCCCAGCCATCAATTTAGGCTGGTTCTCCAAGATCCTTGCTCATTTCACTTATGTCAGTCACCACAGTGGGAATCTTTCTATCTTCTTTTTCTTTTCACTTATGGACACAGATGTTTTCTTTGTTAGAGAAAATGCCGATTCTGGAAAGATTAGCTTACTTATAAACAGGATGAATATAAGAAAATAAAAGGGACGAATGTCCTGTGTCTTTGTAAGGAGTTCCAGCCTTTGTCCTGGGAGAATTACAGAAGAGAGCTGACTAAACCAGTGAAGCAGACATTTCAGACATTCTCAAAAAAGGGTTGATCCTGTCCCGGAGCTGCGTCAGAGTCCCCCCAAATTTCATTTCTGTCCTTAGTATTCAGAAAGGAAACTGTTAACATCACGATTTCCTTTTCACATCAAAGAGGTTTGAGCGGGGTCTGCACAGATCACCGTGGCGTCAGCAACCCACGCGTTCCTCGGGCTGAGGTCACTTTCCCTCATCACGTTAGCGGGTTGTGTGTGGCGTGTGTGTACATTCGATTAGCGTGTAACTGACGGCATCATTCTGCCGCCCTGGGGAGCCGTGTGCTCTGCGCAGGCGCCCTGCTCCTGCTGAAACGGAAGGGGTTAGCAGCCCCCCAGCTCCCTCTGTTGACGACTTTGGGCAAGTCATCTTCTTTCCTAGAGTCCTCTTCAGGTTCACAGAGGCTTTTTGTTGTATTTCCTTCAGCGTTTGGACTTCAGGGTTAATTTTAGGACTGAATTATGTATGATTAACCCTTGCATCGCAGACAATGTAATTTAATGTTGGCCTTAGTGTTCAGAAAGGAAACTGTTGACTCTGTAATTTCTTATTCCTATCAAAGAGGTAGGCTGGGGTTGGAGCAACTCAGGTTCCTTGTAGGAAAACTGTAATCAGTATCGTGCCTCTTACCTTTGTCACCTCTCTGGCTGCTTCGTGTAGGGTCTGTTGCTGTCCTTCCTGGTAGCTTTAATCTCCCATCCCCAGTGACAGCTGGATATCCTCATTTTCTGGGGTTTGCCTGGGCATGTCTCACAACAGCACTGAAATGTCTGCTTCACTGTTTACTCAGCTCTCTTCTGTAATTCTCCCAGGACAATATCTTAGTTTTTGCTCTAACATCACATCTCAAGCCAATCAAGTGTTTTGCTGCATGGATGAATGGATATTTTTACCCACGTCAACCACTGCTATTCCAGCGGTTCCACTATTCATCACAGTGAAGATGCAATTTGTCTTGAATTGCTTTCAGGACAAATTTAGCTGTGAAGGTCTGGGTTGCCAGATTTAAGCTTGATAATATAAGGGAAAATTCTTAGCCTACATCCTGACACATATCACAATTTCATAAAAGTGTATTTCCTTCCTTGGAAGAAATCACTCAACCTGAACTGTCTTAGAAAGCATCCATTCTGCCAGGCTCAGCCTGTAATCCCAGCACTTTGGGAGGCGGAGGTGAGTGGATTGCTTGAGCCCACAGGTTCGAGACCCATCCGGGCAACTTGGCGAGACCTCGTTTCTACAATAAATAAAAAATTAGCCAGGTAGCACGCGCCTGTAGTTTGGCTACTTGGAAGGCTGAGGCAGAAGGATCGCTGGTGCCTAGCAGGTCGAGGCTGCGGTGGCTGGGAGCATGCCACTGCACTCCAGTTTGGGCGACAGAGTGAAACTCCAACTCAAAAAAAAAGAAAAGAAAAGAAAAGAAAAAAGAAACCGTTCATTCTTAGGTATGAGTGAGCCTATACTCAAGATTAGAGGACTCAGAGCTCTGCTCATAAACATTTTCACTTTTTTTTTTTTTTGAGTTGGAGTCTCACTCTGTCGCCCAGACTGGAGTGCAGTGGCTGCTCCCGGCCACCGCAGCCTCAACCTGTGGGCTCTGGCGATCCTTCCGCCTCAGCCTTCCAAGTAGCCGGAATTATAGGCGTGCGCTACCACGCCCGGCTAATTTTTTGATTTTATTGTAGAGATGAGGTCTCGCCTGCCCAGGTGGGTCTCGAACCCGTGGGCTCAGGCAATCCACTCACCTCAGCCTCCCAAAGGCGCGGGATTACAGGCTGAGCCACCAAGTCCGGCTCATTTTCACTTTTTTAAAGAACAGTTCTGAGAATCCACTATGGCAGAATTTGTGAGATAATAGAATCCTAGAGCTAAAGCAGTCCTTGGCAATCATCTTTATTGATTAGGCAATTCGACAGGCTTTAAATAGATGAGTAAATTTTTAAATAAGCAGATGAGATAATGGTAGCTGCCAAGTACTCCATTGTTTTTTTCTTGAGCACAATCTCCAGTAAGTTGACCATGATGACTTACTGTGCTGCTTCTCCCAATTAACAATCTGCCTCACCTGGGTTCCTTTGCTTTGATATACAGTAAATCCCCTACATGTGAACCTTCAAACTTTCAAAAATGCAAACGTGCATTCGCATGTCCAACCACCTAAGTTAGTTCACATGTCAGGCATACATGGTCATGTATGTGCATCCTCTACAAGTGGTTGTGCTTTTGTGTACTTTACTGTACAGTACTGTATAGAGTACAGTAGTACAGTATCTTTATTTCAAGCCCAGGATGTCTGGAATGAGCGAGTATAATAGCAGCAGTGATATAGCTGGTACCTAGCTGATTGTGTTAATTGGGTATTTAGGCTAACTTTGTATGTAGGGGATGTACTACGTTTGTTGCTTTAAAAACATAGCTACTGACTTATGGTGGGCCTTACAGAGACACTATAGGCCCCTTGAGAGGTCCCATAACTTTAAACTGGAATGACTTCATTCATAAATGACAGCACACCTAAACACAGGTACACCTAAGAGGAGGTGGTTTGGCCTAGGAAAAAGAAAACAGGCGTTGGAGTCAGGTGCACCTAGATTTGAATTCTGAGGCAATTTCTGGTTGTGCGACCTAGTGCCACAAAAATCAGTAACTTCCCTGACTCTTGCTTTGTTTGCAAAAGGGGAAAATTAATAATTATCACTGGGGATTACTGGGAAAGTTAAATAACTTTAGGCCTGGTCTAGTAAACACCACAGGAAGCTCCTTGTTGCCCATCTGAATATCACCTGTTTCAAACAGGCTCAAAAGATATGCTATTACCCTATCATGTCATTGAGAATAGGAACGGATTCAGGAGAAGGCTTTGCTAGCCACATTTAAACTAAACTGTAATTTTTTTTTTTTTTTTTTTGAGTCAGGGTCTCACTTTGACATCCAGGCTGGAGTACAGTGGCATGATCATGGCTCACCACAGCTTTGACCTCCTGGACTCAGGCGATCTTCCTGCCTCAGTCTCCTGAATAGCTGGGACTAAAGGCTCACACCACCACATTTGGCAAATTTTTTAATTTTTTAATTTTGTTAAGATAAGGCCTTGCTATGTTGCCCAGGCTGGTCTTGAACTCCCGGGTTCAAGCATTCCTCCCACATTTGCCTTTCAAAGTGCTGGGATTATAGGCATGAGCCACTGCACTCAGCCAAGACTAATTTTTTCTTTGATAGTCTACATATGCTGGTAGAAATAGTTTTCATAAGTATAATAAAGAAGGCAAAAGAAGAGCCCTTTTTCTGTTGTCTAAAATGATTGAATTCCATTTCTGCTATGCAACAAGATATGCCTGGCCTTGCTCAGTACTGTATCCACACTATATTTTCTCTTTTAATTTGTTATCACTTTTCGAATACCTATCATGTATTTCATTGGGTGCTTTATATACATTTTTTCTCCTTTAACACTCTCATTAATCCTATGGAGGGGATATTATTCCAACATTACAGATGAAACTCGTTGAAGTGACCTCCCCAAGTCTACACATGTTTTCCTGACTCTAAGTACCCTCCTGATTTTAAAGGGTGTATGTGTGGACCTCTAAAACGTGGCCTTTTCATGTACATGAATGACACTAGCTTGTGTTTTTGTTTTTGTTTCTTTTGAGTTGGAGTCTCACTCTGTCACCCAGACTGGACCGCAGCCTTGACCTGCTGGGCTCCGGCGATCCTTCAGCCTCAGCCTTCCAAGTAGCTGGAACTACAGGCACGCGCTACCACGCCCGGCTCATTTTGATTTTTATTGTTAGAGATGAGGTCTCGTCAAGTTGCCCAGGCGGGTCTCGAACCCACGGGCTCAGGCAATCCACTCACCTCAGCCTCCCAAAGGCGCGGGATTACAGGTTGAGCCACCGAGCCCGGCTAACACTAGCTTGTGTTTACCAGAAATGCACTGTGAGTTCTTTCTCCCATGATGAAGGTGACTGGTACTCAACAGATATTTCTTGGATAAATGAATCTTCACTTTCTCAGTAGACCTTACTAGTAATCAGCTGTTTGTTCTTGTGTTAATAATAGCTAGCAAAATCCATATAATTAGAACATGCCCACTCTGGTCAAAGGTCTTATTTTCATTTTTGTTGAGCTAGCCACATTGGATGAAGGTCTGGACACCCACTTGACACTCAGTAAGTATCATGTATATATTTTTTCCTTACTTACAAGCCTTGTATGGTCTGGCCCTTGTCCACCTCCCCATCCTTCACGCACCTTACTTCTCTCCATTCCAGCCATACTGGGCTTCTGGTTCTTGAAGGTACCTTGCTTCTCCAGCCTTGGGGTTTTCACAGGCTGTTCCCTCTGCCTGGAACACCATCTCCTTCCCAAAGAGTTGAATTATGCCCATTCCTGAAGTCTTAGCTTAAATAGAACTTCCTCCAGAAAACCTGTTTCAGTTTCCATTGCTGTGTAACAAACCTCCTCAAAATTTTTAATACGACTACCATTCATTTGCTCATAAATCTGCAATGAAGTTTAGTGTGATTGGGGACAACTAATTTCTACTTCACAGGGCACTGGACCAACATGGCTGAAGGTAGAGAGTTCAAGACACCTTTACTCGTGTGCCTGACACCTCTGCTGGGATGGCAGGCTGGGTCCCCCCCCCCCCCCTCTCTCTCTCTATTTCTGTGATTTCTCCAGCTGCATTCCTTTATATGGTGCTTGGCTTCCAAGAGGTGAAAACACAGGCTACAAGACATCTTAATGACTGTGCTTGGAAGTCACATGGTTTCCCTTCTGCCACATTCTACCAACCCAAGCAAATGACCGGGCCAGCTCAGATTCAAGGGGAGAGGAAACATCTTATCTCTTGGAGTAGCAAATGCTTAGAGGGTTGGGAGGAAGATCTGGTGTCCTCTTTATAGCAGTCTTCCACATGCTCCTAGACTAGGCCAGCTCTGCCTGCTATCTAGAGCACCACCTCCTTTCCTGTAAAACTCAACGCACGTGTAAGTACTTATTTAATGTCTATCTACATTCTCTCATCATCTCCCAGACCAGACTGTAAAATCTATTAGAACAGGAATTCCGTCTGTGTTCATTGTTAATTATAAATATGGAATGAATGAGTGAGCGAAGGGATGAGTAGGTGCACATGCATACTATCGAGAGGGCTCACAGTCATGTGAAAACTCATGTAATACGTATAGTTTTTCTTTCTTGGAGATCAAAAGCTTGATATTTAAAGTCATGTGACACTTCCTCTCCTCTGGAAATACTGACCAGCCTCTCATGAGGATTACAGTTTGACGCTCTCTAAGGTCACAGAGAGGCTTACAGTCCTCAAGAGTGCTTAGAAAAGTCTTACTTCCTTAGGAGAAAAAGGCAGTGATCCCATGGTCAGCAATTTATCTTCAAGTTATTGCAACATGCCTTGTCTACTGGTGCCTGGAAAGTCTTTACTGCAATATTAGAATAACTTGCCTTGCTGATGTTTTGTCTGTAAGTGGCTGTTTTGGAAACACTTTGGAAAATCCCTTCCCCCATTCCCATCTGCCTCTTTTTGGTTTTTAATATTAACAAAAACCAGAAGGGGATTTTAAAAGAGTAGCAAAACCAAACATGGCTATGCAGCCTTCATAAGAGTTTGTTTCAGAAGTTCACGTTTCAGATGCTGAATTAATAGCAGGCTTATAAGAGTGGGGGAAAAAAATTTTAGAACCAGAAAAAGAAAAAAGAGTCAGTCAGGGAAATCAACCAATGTGCATTTCTTTTTATGTTTGTTTCCATGAAAACAGAACAGGATGTGAAGCACAGGGAAATTAGAACTTTTGCAGCCAGAGCAGGGCCTTAAAAATCTGGTTTTGACCTATGAGTCATTTGATGCACAGATGCCAAATCTGGAACTTGTGCTTGTCCCTGCCTGTCTCCTGGGCCTTCATCTGCCTGCCCAGCTGAGCTGGGCCAAGGCCGATGACAAGCAGAAAGTGGATTCTCAGTCACCTTTGCATTGAATCTCGTATGTTTCTCTCTGTATTAATTATGCTTAGATGTCAGGAGTATTTGCAAGCATTCCTCAGATTAAATGAGTGCCTATTGGCAATCAACAATGGTTCTTTGTTTTTGTTTTTTAAAATAAACAGCTTAAAAAGGAAAAACTCTAAGTCATTTCAAATTCCTGTTTTTAAAAAATACATACACACACACACACACACACACACGTGTTTGTATATGTGTATGTAAAACTTTCTTTTTCAGCAGATTGAAAAACTAGTCTTGAACTAGAAGAATGCAGGGAAGCATGGCCGCTTATCTCTAGCCTCAAAGACCAAACACTCAGCATCTCAGAGCTGAGAATGACATGTTTTTCATTTAAATTCCTAGACCTAAGCTCAGCATTTATTTCTTTATAAACACATATAAACAAAGTCTCCAGGCAACCATCATGAAATAAAAGCAACTAGTTCTGAAAAGCAGAATAATGACTTTCATTTTAGTCTCTTTTTGTTGTTGTTGTTACCTGGAAAACCTCTCCCACTCCACATCACTCCTACCAACTGCCCAATGAAAACAATAGTAGTTTATAGGATTTTTTTCACCACCAAAGAGAGAAAATTTTCTGGAGCCTCAACATATTAAATAACAGAGGCAAATGCCTTCACAGAATTCTATCAGCACCCTAAATTGGCTACTCTTTCCAACTAAAACATAAATAAAAAAACATGGGAGTTGTCATTGGCTTCTAGCATCCTCTGCCTCCCTGCAGGTTGCTTTTATTGCGCACAGTTGCCTAGCAACCTGCCACCAGCCAGTCTCACTCTTCCTGCTTTCCTTACACTGGTCTCCACAGGTTGTTTTTTTGTTTTTTTGTTTTTTTTTTGTTTTTCCTACTTATCTGACCTGCAGTGACAGGAGCCAAACACCCAACACCAGCAAGGTTGACTTAAAAGTTGTATGGGCTAAGATTGTGGTAATCTTTGAACGACAAGTTGTGGAGTTCACTTCTAATTTGGGAAGTAATGGAGAGCCACTGGTCATTTTGAAGCAAGGGCGTGACAAGACAAGAGCTGGTTCCTGTTAGGAGGTCATGAGGTCACAGACCACAGTGATGGTCTTGGGAATGGAAAAGGCACAGAGGAAAGCCACGTGGCTGCATGCCCTGTCAGCTGTGAGGGCCTTGGAGACACCAAAGATGCCAGCATGCTTCAGGACTGGGATGGGGCCAACTGTAGATGCAGCAAGTTGGAAGATCCATGGGAAGAACTGCCAGTGCCACGCTGGACAGAATGAGTCTGAAGTGTTAGAGGAACAGAGAGGCCAAGGGGCTCACATTCTCCCCCCAGATTGTCCTCTGGAAGGCCTGTCACTAGAGACTAGACTGGGAGCTATGTGACTTCCTTCAAGTCACAAAAACACTGTGAGGAAGTAGACACGTTGGGAACGCTCATAGTGCTTTCCCTGAAGCCCTACTATGCCACCGCCCGCCCATAGGGCTGTCCCATGACCCAGGCTAAGCCAAGGGTAGTGCCTCCTCCCACAGGCCCCATGATTGGTCTAAGCTGGGCAGGGGTCCTTGACTGAGGAATCAGGGTAATTTTCTGAAAATTTCTGCAAAGGTCTCTATCTGGAAAGAGTTGAGCCTGGAACATGTCTCTTGCCATTGAATGCAATCCATCTTCAGAAGGAGAGAAGCAAACCACTTCCAGAGGAAGACAAGGACCACACTTGGTAGGGATCCAGACCCTGAGCCCAGCCAACAATGAGGCCAGGATTTTCCTTGGCTGGAGCTAAGAGATTCCCTTTTTATGGATTAAATAAGTTCAAGTTGGGTTTCTGCCACTTGCAACTTAAGAAGCCCTGCATTGCACTGTATTGCCATCTTGATTTTATAGACAAGGGAACTGAGGCTCGGAGATTCTAAATCCCTTATCATCATACAAACATATATTAAAACACAAGGTTTTGAACCCAAATTTGTCTAGACTCCAAATTCAGTCTTCCTTCCTTCCTTCCTTCCTTAGTTGGAGTCCTTAGTTGGAGTCTCATTCTTGTCACCCAGGCTGGAGGAGTGCAGTGGCATGCTCACGGCCACTGCAGCCTCAACCTGCTGGGCTCAGGCAATCTTTCCACCTCAACCTTCCAAGTATCTGGAACTATAGACACACACCACCATGCTCAGCTAGTTTTTCTGATTTATTGTAGAGACAGGACTCACCAAGTTGCCCAGGCTGGTCTCAAACCCCTGGGCTCAGGCAATCCTCTTGCCTCGGCCTCCCAAGGTGCTAGGATTACAGGCTGAGCCACCACGCCCAGTCTATTCTTTTCTTTATACCATTTTGCCTCCCAACGAGTCCCACAATTGTTGCTCTCAAGAGAAGAGGAGATAAACAAATGTGTTTGGATCTCTGTGCATTTTCCATAATTCTCTAGTGAAGCCGTCTGTGATATTTTCTTAACACCTAATGCCAGAGTAAACAGGAGATTTGTTCATTTTGCAAATGTTCTCCCTTTTATCCAGATGGTAACTCTTCTGCCTGCTCCAACTTGACAAGCAAAACACCTACTTTCAGCTTGGGGACCATCATAGGACCAGCATTTGCAACCTGCCACTTAAAGGGAGTGGTGGAGAACTCTGTGCTTTGAGGTGCATATCCCCTTTAAGAACCAAGGCTGAGGTGAGTGGATTGCCTGAGCCCGTGGGTTCGAGACCCACCTGGGCAACTTGGTGAGACCTCATCTCTACAATAAATCAAAAAATTAGTGGTAGCGCGCACCTGTAGTTCCAGCTACTTGGAAGGCTGAGGCGGAAGGATCACTGGAGCCCAGCAGGTCAAGGCTGCTGTGGCCGGGAGCGGCCACTGCACTCCAGTCTGGGCGACAGAGTGAGACTCCAACTCAAAAAAAAAAGAACCAAGGGTAGAGATGGGGAAAGGGGCTGGGTGAAGTGGACATCCACCCAACTCTCTAAGAAACAGGAGCAGACTCAGAAGTTGGAGAAAGCATGACTGGGGCTGTCATAAGCTTCAAAGAACTTCTCTCTAGAGTGTTCCTATTAGCATGACTCCAGAAACACTCAACCTCT
The DNA here is from genome assembly GCA_027257055.1 of Cephalopachus bancanus. Lineage (NCBI taxonomy): Eukaryota > Metazoa > Chordata > Mammalia > Primates > Tarsiidae > Cephalopachus > Cephalopachus bancanus. The sequence continues at coordinate 574,402 of JAPVLO010000045.1, forward strand.
GAGCCTGTCTGTTCCAAGTCACACATTCACAGGGTCACACGCTGCTTGGCACAGCACATATTAAGGGCCGCTCCTAAATTAACTACCTACGATAGGGACCGGGTCACATAGATCAGCTGGCATCAGAGGGGCCAGAAGGGAGGGTAGAGGTGAGTCAAGCAGTTGTCCCAAGAGATGTCCATCGCAGCATAATGGTGGGCCCTGGAGGTGGTGACTAGGTCTGTCACCTACACTGCAGGCAGAGCCACGGGAGATCATGGCAGATGCTTCCTGTTTGTGAGCAAATGGGAGGCACAAAATGGGGGTTGGGGGATGTGGTGAAGGTGATCAGTCACTCAGCCTGCATGGGCAGAGCTGTCCTAAGCCCTTTCCCTACACTCGCTAACTCATGGACTCCTCATAACCACCTTACACAACAGGCATCATTACATGCACAACTGAGTAAGTAAACCAAGCACAGAGAGATTGAGCAACTTACCCAGGGTTGCATGTGGGGAAGAGCTGAGTCTCATCCTTGAATCCAGACTCTGACCCAGAGGACCTGTGTTTATTTTACTCAGCAAGTGGGGTAACAGAATATGGACTCTTCTTATGGTGGCCCCATTTGCAGCCACAGATTATGGTCAGGATCGCTGAGGCCATTGCTGTTGTTTCTGATGAGCCTTATCTACCACTTGACAAAACGTGTCAAGAAACAGTTTAAACAGCATGACTTAGAAATCCAGAACTTTAAAACAAAACAAAACCGAAAAAAGCTGAATATCTTAACAGCTACCAAGAAAAAAAGAAAAAAGAAATCCAGAATTCTTCAGGCTCCACAAATGTCCCTCCAAATGAAACCGTCCATGCTCAGGTAGCTAGAACCGTCTTTCTCTATTAAAAACCCATCCTGCTAATTTCAGTCATGTCCCATGACTTGCAATCCAACAATCTGTTCCATGTATGGCTACTCAGCTGTGGCCCTGGGCACCAGAGTCTGGACATGTGTATTCATATCAATGCTGCTCTGTCTAGAGTATGGCTCCGTGTACACCTGTTGGCATTTTGTGGTTGTTTGCAAGTTGCTGCTATTATTACTTTGGGTTCTTCCTCTAGCATTTTCTTCTTCTCGGTCCAGATGGCATTTATTTTTGAGCTAGACCTTAGGCCATGCTCATATACATCTGCGAGGGTTATTTCTAAGCCAACAAGCATAAATGTTTACACACGCATCCAGAATGGGGAATCTGGCTGTGGGATGAGGAAGCAGCTTGTGCCGGTGGGTTTTAACAGATCAACCACGAGAGGGAGCTGTGGAGCAATGTCTTCAGGGAATGGAGCAATTCACTGAACACATCTACGTGAGCCAATGAATAAGGTCTTTATCTAAGAAAGAATATGGTCTGAGGCTACATTTCTGTCATAAAGAAGATTTGCCATCCACCTCCTGCATGTGTGGCTAATTACATTTTCTCAACTCCCCTTAATTATACAGACCAGATGCTTTATGACTAGAAATAGCATCAAAGACAAATCGTCTATGACGAAGAGTCATAAATTGAAAGAAAACAACAAATTAAGTAGTCTAGTCACTGTCACACTTCACTCACCGCAGTCCATCTTCTCAATTCAATTAGTTTTAGTACTGGGCTCAGTGGTGAGCATCTTTTAAAATTAGGGCAAAAGTATTTTTGTTGTTTTCATTTCTTGTTTTTTCTTCTCTTTTCCTTTTTTTTTTTTTTCTCCTTGTTTTGGAACAAGTCATAAAGAAAAAATTAGCATTTGGATATGTTAATTTCCAAATCCTTTAATGGAAAAATTCATCAGCTGAAGAATGCGGTACAGAAAAATCCCTTGATGGTGCTTATTTTTTAATATTTATTTTTAATTATATAAGCAATTATATTCTCCTTGTTTAAAAAAAGGAAATTACAGGCATGGCTCAGGTCCTCTTTGAACAACACCCCCAATCTCCCCAACACCCTCCATCTCCCCAGAGATAATCATAATTTCCTCTTGTATATTTTCTCCCAGACCTTACTCTAATTATGTATGTGGGTGGCAATGCTCCATTTGAAGAACAGATTTCCCCTACACCCTTCAAAGAGACAGGCTTATTTCAGGCCCTATAAAATACTAGAAAGAGCACGGGACTTAGACTTGACAACTTGCATGTGAATCCTAATTGTATGCCCTGTTACATGGCTTACATTGAGCAAATCATGTAAGTGCTCTACAAATGGGGTTAGCAAAACTTACCTCAGGCCAGGTGCGGTGGCTCACGCCTGTGATCCCCGCACTTTGGGAGGCCATGGCAGAAGGATCGCTTGAGCCCAGGAATTTGAGACCAGCCCAGACACCTTGTCTCTACAAAAATAATTTTTTAAAAAATGAGCCAGGCATGGTGGCACATGCCTTATAGTCCCAGCTACTCAGGAGGCTGAGGATGGAGGATCCCTTGAGCCCACGAGTTTGAGGCTGAAGTAAGCAATGATCATGCCACTGCACTCCAGCCTGGGTGACAGAGTGAGACCCTGACTCAAACACACCAACAAACTTGCCTCAGACATTTGTCTGTTTTACAAATACTTACTGAATTCCTTCTGAGTACCAGGCACCTGGGCTAAGCCCTGGTCTAAGGCAGCTTGCAAAGAAATAAACAGACAATGATGGTATTGTATATAAAGAGTATGTCAAGGATGTTCCAGGCGCACGGGGGAAGGCTTCTAGGAAGAGGTTATGGCTGAGCTGCAATCTGAGGGACTGGAAGGAATTAGTCAGGCAAAGAGGTTGCAGGTCAATGTGTGAGGGCCGGGGTGGGTAGAAACAGCTTTTCAGGCAGAGAAAACATTACGTCCAAAGGTTCACTGGCTAAAGCAAATAAAGCACTTTAAGGATTTTTTCTTATTGTGCAATATGCTAAAATATAATTAAAACGGAGAATCTGAAGGGGGCATAACTAGAGATGAGATGGGACAGCTTAGCAAGAACCATAATATACCATGAAAAGGCGCGGGGGCTGGATCCGTGGATAATCGCGAGCCACCACATTTAGCCAGTACATGCTGTGTTCAGATTTGCCGCAGAAATGGGAAGTGTTAATAATATACACTATTATTAATACATTATACTTCTTTAGGCCATATAACCGACACTGTCAACAATGGTGAACCCATTTCCAGGAGAAGAAAGAGGAAGCTGGCTGGGGGTAGGGGAAGGAGGGTTGTGGAGCAGGCGTGACAGTTGCAAACAATTCCATGTAACCAACACGCTTCCATCCAAGCCCTCCATTCCCGTGCTAGCTGTGTAGTGCAGCTGGGACGTTCATCTTCTTTCTTCCCTAAAACCAGAGACCTGAAAAATGAGTAAAGGAGAAAAGGCAGGGAGGTTTCAGGACCACAGGATCCAGAGGTTCAGGGGCTCCAGGTCATCACTGGTCCTGTCTCGTGTGAATTCCTGCTGCACAATTCAGTCCTGGGCGCGCATGAATGAGAGTCTCCAGCGAGGGGGGCCAGCCCTCTTCAGGCTCACCGTGGGAGACCTGGAGCCTTGCTGTTCTTTCTGGGTATGGCAGGAAAAGAGAGGGGAAGCAAAGGGCCCACGGGCAACTTGCGCCTTGTGTTCTTGGTCAGGCCACGCTTCATTTCTCCTCGTTTACCCTCCGCACATCTTAAGTCTCCATTGCTAATTGTTGGGGGGGGCGGGTCATGAGGAAGATGATGGACAGGGTCTTTTCTGGCTCAGATATTCTGTGATTCCTGCATCTGGTGAACCTGCCCCAAGCCAGCTCAGTAGAAGCCAGGATCTTTTTTATTTTCTGGGAAAATCGCTCTACATCAGACCCAACCAGATGTCTGTCTGCCTGAAGGTGTTGTCACAGAAACAACCAGCAGAAAGTCAGAGGTGAAGCGTTATGGCACTTTTTGAAAAAGTAATTAGCTGGGCGCAGTGGCTCTAGCCTGTAATCCTAGCACTTTGGGAGGCCGAGGCGAGAGGATTGTCTGAGCTCAGGGGTTCGAAACCAGCCTGAACAACATAGCGAGACTTGTCTCTACAATAAATCAAATAATTAGCCGGGTGTTGTGGTGCATACCTGTGGTTCCAGCTACCTAGAAGGCTGAGGTAGAAGGATCGCCTGAGCCCAGCAGGTCAAGGCTGCGGTGGCTGTGAGCAGCATGCCATTGCACTCCAGCCTGATAACAGAGTAAGACTCCAACTCAAAAATAAATAAATAAATAAATAAATAAATAAGTAAATAAATAAATAAAAAGCAATTGATGCATTTTCCATTTTCCTTTCTCATTAAAGCCAAAGTAGACTTACTGTGCTAGGGAAGGGAAGACTCAAAGGAACCCCCATCAGGACAGTTGGCATTGAGTTCCGAAAGAGACTTGAAACCATGACTTTCTTTCTTTCTTTCTTTGAATTGGGGATTCAGTCTGTCGCCCAGGCTGGAGTGCAGTGGCGTGATCACAGCTCACCATAGCCTCAGCCTTCAGGGCTCAGGCAATTCTTCCGTCTCTGTCTCCCAGATAGCTGGAACTACAGGAATGTACCACTACATTCAGCTAATTTATTGAATATTTTTGTAGAGATGAGGTCTCACTATTTTGCCTAGGCTGGTCTCAAACTCCTGGACTCAAGCAGTCCTCCCACTTCGGCTTCCTTAAATGCTGGGATTGCAGGCATGAGCCACTGTGCCCGGTCAAGTCATGGCTTTTAATGGCAAGAACCAAGCATTAGGGTGGAAGCTGGAGAGGAATGGAGCTCTTTAGATTCCAAAAGCTTGGTTTTAAATAGCTGGTGCCAAACCTGAAGGATTCAGAGCCTAGAGCAGGGGTCAGTCAAGGCTGAGGGCCAAATGGTGAATATTTTAGGCTTTGCCAACCATACGGTCCCTGTCTCAATGACTCAACTCTGTAGCAGGCAGCTTATAGGCAGTAAGGAAGCAAATGGCTGTGATTGTATTTCAATGAAACTTCTTTTGCAGAAACAGGCCATAGGCAGATTCGGCACATGAACCACGGTTTTCTAACCCCAGTCTAGAGTGTATTTCAGAAACCAGAGAGCAAGGAAGAATACGATCCTTTTGTGGGCTAGGGGAAAAAGTCTTGGAAGGGATTGGAAAAGGAAAGCAAGAAAGTTTAAATGCTAGTGTGGTATCCATTTCCCTGCCCTCACCTCAGTGTTGAAACTGAGTGGAAGACGGAGTTGATTATGCTGGGAAATTTGGGAACGAAGGGCCTTTGTACATCTTGCTTGCAAGTACAGGAGGAGACAGTTCCAAAGAATATCCCACATCCACCTAAGATGGCCATGGGGGGGCGCCAAAGAGGCAGTGTGGTGGGTTTAGCAAAGAGGGTCTGAGCGGGCCCTCCTGCAACTCCAGGTCTTCCTTGACTCGTGCAGGGCAGAGAAAGCCTGGACTTTCCACAGCCCAAGTAGAGGCATGGAAGGCGGCTCTGGTGAGTCTGGCGAGGGACGAGGTAAGCAGAGCCAGGAGGTGGGCAGCACAGAGGGAAGTCACCCCTGGTTGAAGCCAAGTAGACACTCGGTCAGCAGAGGAAGCCCACCAGCTCCCAGGGCTTACCAAGGGAATGGACAAGCAGCATCTGTTGTAAAGACTCAAGGAGAAAACCCCGGGGGACATTGATGTCTCCTTCCTGCCACCACATATAAGTATGTCTGGTGATATCCAAACCCCTTGGAGCGTGGACTGCTGGAAAGAAAGGGGAAAAGGAAGCCAGAGAGCATTTGAGTATTGAGGCCTAAGAGACATATAGTCTAAACCTGAAGTGATGGGATGACCTTTGAATCGGCAAGATTGGCTTTTCTACCACAGGTTAGGAGGAAGGGAGTCTCTGAGAACTAAGCTAGGCTCAAGCACAAGAAAATAAAGTTATATCTGGGAGCACCAGATTTTGTGATTGTGAAATTGAATGTACCTAGAGAAAGAAGGAGAACTCATCGCAAAGAACTAAACATAGATTTGCCAGTTCACCCAGCAATCCCACTACTGGGTATCTACCCAAAGGAGCACAAATCACTCTACCAAAAAGAAGACACTTGCACTCATATGTTTATTACAGCATTAGCCATGATGGCAAAAGCGTGGGGCCAACCTAGGTGCCCATCAGCAAACACTAGATAAAGAAAATGCAGTCCATATACACTGTGGAATACTGTGCAGTCATAAAAAAGAACAGAATCATGTCCTTTGCAACAAACATGGATGCAGCTAGAGATCATCATCCTGAACGAATTATCACAGAAACAGAAAACTGAATACCACATGTTCTCCCCAACAAGCAGGAACTGAACACCGTATGCACAAGGATAAGAACAACAGACACTGGGGCACTCCTAAAGTTGGGGGAACCATGCTCACCTCCCGAGGAACAGGCTCAAAGAAGCCCAAGCCTCATCATCATGCAATATACCTATATGTGAGGTATGGTCTAGACATGGGCTGTTTCTCCCCTCCCCTTTCCCCGAAGGAGCAGCCCCTGGCCAAGGCTGGTCTCTGATGGAGATGCATATTTCCTGTTAAAAAGTTATGGGGTGCAGGTAATTGAGCAAAGTTGAAAGCAACATGATCATCATGTGTCATCAATGTAATTGTAAACACAGGATATAAATTTGATTAATGACTTGCTTGCCTATAAACTGCTTTCTAGCCGGGCTTGGTGGCTCAGCTTGTAATCCTGCGCTTTGGGAGGCCGAGGTGAGTGGATTGCCTGAGCCTGCGGGTTCGAGACCTCCGGGCAACTCGGCGAGACCTCATCTCCACAATAAATCAAAAAATTAGCCGGGCGTGGTGGCGCGCACCTGTAGTTCCAGCTACTTGGAAGGCTGAGGCAGAAGGACCGCCGGAGCCCAGCAGGTCGAGGCTGCGATGGCCGGGAGCGGCCACTGCACTCCAGTCTGGGCGACAGAGTGAGATTCTAACTCAAAAAAAACAAAAACAAAAAACTGTTTTCTGTACTGCCCCAAAGTGTAGTTTCTTTCAGCACTGACTAGGTGCCACATGGGCAAACCCTTTTCTTGTAAGTTCTAATAAACCAGCGTCTTTCCCCGTTGGACCCCCGGGTGACTTCCTTGGAATATGTAAAGAATCTTTCCTACAAGCCCTCTCAGTTTATAAACCTACACATGTACCCCCTAGAATCTAAAAATAAATGAAAGAAAAGAAGGGTGAAATCAAAGCAAGTGTGTGAAAAGGTGGGCGGGCTCCTAAGGTGGGCAGTGTGTGGACTTCAGAAACAGACTCGTCTGTCCTGGACTTCAGGTCATGTGGTCAACCCAACCCCATCGCCGAGGCTCCATAGCGTTTGAAAAGGGCACAGTTATTGAGGGAGGACTGCAAAGCCTCAGAGGCTAAGGAGTAGGATCTTTCCTAAACCCGAATGTGTGGTGTGGCTGCCCCACACCTACAGGTGTGTCTCAACTGTCATCACTTCCAAACAAGCCTTGACATCTTGGGGGCGGAGTTGGAGGGAGTCCTAAGCATGTGTAACCCAGGTTTTTAAACACGTTTCTTTTTCCGGCTTTATATTATCAGTAGGTGAGGCATTACCTAGCATCTGACATGGTGCTTGCTTGGAGTGTGTGGAATTAATGAGTTAACGAACACCACTGCCATCTCCTCCTGGTTTAGCTACGTACTGATCTTGTCATTGTCCCATAGCAATGATCATGCTACCTGGTGATTAGTTCTGAGTTGTTTGTCTCCTCTGATTAGTTTAAGAGCAAGGACCGTGCCTTCTTTGTTTGGATAGCTCCAAATTTATGCAAATAGATAAAATAGAAAATGAATTTGGAAACATTCCATATCTGCTTTCCAAGAGAGAAACAGGAGCACAGGGAGCTGAGGCGAAGCTTGTCTTCTGCTGCTGTGCTGGGTTGTATTTTCCTAGCACCATGTCAGAAGCCTGTTTAAATACCTGGATATGAGCTAGACCACTGAAGACATCATCAACGGAGTGTTTGACATAGATGGAATATTTATTGCCTTTTAAAGTATTTTGTGTTTTCATTCTATTTCATTTTATTTCCCCAAAGAATCTTTCAAAATCTGGGTTTGTGACTAACACCAAACTTGCACAGAAAACACACAATCGACATGAATTGGTCTGGAATAAATAACCTGTTCTATCACCAGGAAGAGAAAGTTGACTTTTTCTGCTCAGAGAGAAGATACTACAAAGCCTGCAAAGTCAGGTCGGCTTTCACATTACGATAAGATGCCAGATAAAGAACACACAAAAGGAAGCTGCATAGACAGCAGAGAAAAAGACAAACAGCCTCCCCGAAAAAGTCATGGTAGTGCTTGCTGAGCACATACGAGTGACCTTATTTCCCGCATCTGAAAACAATTTCCACTAACTACAATAGCTGTAGACTAGATGATATATTGATGGACTGCCTATATTCGTTTTCTATTATTACTGGGCCCAGTGGCTCACACCTATAATCCCATCACTTTGGGAGACTAAAGCAAGAAGATTGCTTGAGCCCAGGAGTTTGGGACCAGCCTAGGCAATATAGCAAGACCTCAACTCTACACAAAATTTTAAAAATTAGCTGGGTGTGGTGGTGCATCCCTATAGTTCACTGCTACTCAGGAGGCTGAGGTGGGAGGATCACTTGAGCCCACGAGGTAGATGCTTCGGTGAGCCATGAGTGTGCCACTGCATTCCAACCTGGGCAACAGAGTGAGACACTGACTCAAAAAAAAAAAAGTTTTCTATTGCTGCTGTAACAAATTACTACAAATTTGGTGGATTAAAATAAGACAAATTTATCATACTCTCCTGAAAGTCAGAAGTCCTAACATCAAGGTGTCAGCAGGGCTACTTTCTGTCAGGAGTTTCCTTTTTCAGCGTTGAGGCCACCTGCAGTCCTTGACTAGTGGCTCTTCCTTTCATCACTCTAACTTCTACTTCTGTCACCATTTCTCTTTCTCTGGTTCTGACTCCCTGCCTCCCTCTTGTAAGGACCCTTGTGATTACATTGGGACCACCTGAATAGTCTAAAATACTCTCCCCATCTCAACACCATTAACTTAATCACAACAGCAAGTAAGTTCCTTGTACCTCACATGGAAACAAATTCACAGTTCCCAGGGATTTGATATAAGTATCTTTTGGGGTCTTTATTCAGCCTGATCTGGACTCAAGTTCGGACCAACTTGATAAGCTGCTAGCAATTTTTTTCCTCTTTTCTTTCTCCTTTGCCCCATTTTGTTCTACATTCAGTCATAGACTGTCAAAACACAATTAGAAAAAAGTGAGCTTGAGTCAGGGGACAGATAGAGGCATGGTGAATGCTGGGAAATGTGGTTCCTACAAGTCAAGAGCTGTGGGCAAGGTCAGTGACTAGAAGAACTATGGTGGAAATGCATTCTGGGAGTTGCAAACTGTCATGACTCTGTCGGAGTATCAGAGACAAGTAGTGGAGGTAGGAACTTCCTGCCTTAGCCCAAGAGAACTGTTCAGGCAAATGACAGCTAAATAGATTATTGACACTCCTAGGGCCAAGGAAAACAGGAAATAGAAATTTCCACATCTAAAATGGAAAGTAAGGTCATTGGGACTAATCTAGTTGCCTAGGATAACAAAAACATCTGGTTGAAGTACTTTTAGAGCATCAAAAAGCATACCCACTGGTGAGGAATTACTGGGCTTAAATCTAAAAGAGGGTAAGAACCCAGAGAGGTAAGCCCAGCACTTAAGGCTGCCTTTGTCCTGAGAGCGTTTGCTGATCCAAAAAGAACCATTGAAAATTGAACCTGACAAATTCTCAGGCCCTGGAAGACAAAAGTCAAGACCCAGAGCCCACCAAAAAGTTGGTACCATGATATGGCATCTCCTCTTTATGCTGGGACTCAGAAGGACCATAACCTCAGAATAAGGTGAACTGGAAGAAAATCTCAGTGACCTGCAGCCTGGTTTCATCATGCCGGGTGTGGTAGCGTGTGTCTGTAGTTCTAGCTACTTGGAAGGCTGAGGCGGAAGGATGGCCGGAGCCTGGGAGGTTGAGGCTGCAGTGGCCGTGAGTATGCCACTGCACTCCAGCCTGAGCGACAGAGTGAGACTCCAACTAAATAATAATAATAATAATAATAATAATAATAATAACAACAACAATAATAATGTGCAGTCCATCTCAATATTAATTATGAAAGGGACATATTGAAAACAACCTCAAATGTCCAACACTGGGGAACAATTGAGCGAACCTGACAAACTCCCAGGCCCTGGAAGACAAAAGTCAAGACCCAGAGCCCACCAAAAAGTTGGTACCACGATTTGGCATCTCCTCTTTATGCTGAGACTCAGAAGGACCATAACCTCAGAATAAGGTGAAGTGGAAGAAAATCTCAGTAACCTGCAGCCTGGTTTTATCATGCCTAGGTGGCCAGGGAAAATTCAATACTTGAATTTAGATTAAGGGAGGCCTAGAGGACTAATAGTAAGCACCTCTAAATAGCTAGCAGAAAGAAATGAAAATGCTCTTAGGATGAACATGTCTTTATTCTAGGCCTCATATATAACAAATAACTTTTCAGACACTACAACAAAACATAATGAAAGATGGCCCACTCAGAAGCCAGTTACCATAAGTGAAAAAGAGAAGAAAGACCAGACAATAGAAAGTAGACACACAAAGATCTAACTATTAGGATATCATGCACCTATACAACAACCATATTTACTATTTTCACAGGAAAAAACCCTCACAGGTTTAAACTTTTTATCAGGGACCTAGAAACTACACATAAAAAGTAGCGTGGGCCAGGTGCAGTGGCTCAAGCCTGTAATCCCAGCACTTTGGGAGGGCTGATGTGAGAGGATTGCCCGAGCCCAGGGTTCAAGACCAGCCTGGGCATCTTAGTGAGATCTCATCTTGACAATAAATCAAAAAATTAGCCGGGCATGGTGATGCATATCCGTAGTTCCAGCTACTTGGAAAGCTGAGGTAGAAGGATCACCTGAGCCCAGAAGGTCAAGGCTGCACTGGTCGAGAGCATGCCAGTACATTCCAGCCTGGGAGACAGAGTGAGACTCCAACTCAAAAAAAAAAAGCAACATGGCAGAATTGAAAGAGAATCAAACAGAAACTTGATAATCTAAAAATGCAATAAGCACAATTAATAGCTCAGTAGAAGGATTTAATAGTAAATTATTCTTGGCTGAAGAGAAAATTGACAAACTGGAAGATGGGAGAGGAGAAACTATTAGAATGCAGCACAGAAACAAAATATGGAAAATACAAAAGAAAGAATTAGAGACCACAAAGATCCAGTGAAAAGGTATAAAAGATTTTTTGAAATCCCAGAAGAAGTGGGGGAAGGGTGGATGGAGCAGAGGCAATATTTGAAGAGATAATAGGGATATGGTTGGCATAGAATCCCTGACCGAATGTGTCATCAATTATGCTCCGAAAGCGTTCCAAGAGTTAGGCTGCTGATTGGCCTAGAGCACACAGAGGTCCTCTAGGGAGCAGTGTTGCCTAGCACCAGACACCAGGATGAGCATCTCAGGTCTGAAAAGGCCCAAATGTTCTCCACCGAGGGAAGAGGAGGTTAGCTGGAGGAAGAGGAAGATAGCATGTTTCAACCTGAGGATGTCGTATATGCGGAGACTGGAAGACACAGAGAGAGGAAAAGACAAAGACTGAGAGCAAGAGAGACTATGAAAGACTCTTAAAAACAGAAACGAGTTCATATGTCTGGGGCATAGAGGAGAATGATGAGATGATAGAGAAGACCCTGTAGGAACAGGTATAACTGGGACATGAAGAACCTCATTCTATGGGCTGTGGAATTGACTGAAGGGTTTTAAGTGGGAAAGTGATATGTTCAGATTTACATGTTAGAAAAATCACTCTAGGTAGAGCATTAAGAGGTAATTGAAGTGGGATGATTGGGGCACCACTCAGAGGCTGTTGAAAGTCTTTCATGTGAGAGTTGATGGTGACCTGCATTTGGTAATGGCATTTCAGAAATGACGATACCTGATGTTGGCTAGGGTGCCCAAAACTGACATCCTCAAACGCTGCTGTTATTAACTGAGTCAACTTTTTGAAGAGCAATTTAAGAATATGTAACAAAAGTTTAAAGATGGATATACATTTCATTTCTAGGATTTATCCTAAATAAATGATTAAGAATGTGCAGTTCATCTCAATATTAATTATAAGAGGGACATATTGAAAACAAACTCATGTGTCCAACACTGGGGAACAATGTTGTGCACAAACAATATAAGTATTCAAAATCATACCATAAAAGATCTGTTTTCTTTGTGTTCTTATCTTTTAAACTTTTCTATAACATAGATTGCTTTTGGAATTACAAAAAAACTGTGAAAAATTTTTAGAGTTTATGAAAACGCAGAAAAATTCACAAAGAACACAAGAAACAAGTTCCAAAGATAAAAATTATGCAAGGCTTATGCTTGGGCCACTACACCATTAAATGTAAAAGTAATATAGTATTGTATGTATAAGTCGCTCCACCCAGGCTTGGACACAAGTAATATCACATTTTATTTATTTCTCAAATTAAGTAGAACTGGTTTGAGTTCCCACATTCCAACCTGGCAGGAGGTCATAGACTCCATTCCTGGGCTTTCCTCTTGTCCACTGGGGGTCCCTCACAATCATCCATGGAGTTTGTCTCAGTTTAAAAAGGAAAACTAACAGACATTTATTCTCAAGCAGAAAAGAATCTCTGCTACTTTCACCATAGTTGTTCCCTGCTACACAAGGCACTTTTTCTAGCCTGGGTCTTCTCCTATCTGTCTTGTGCTGCTGGTGCATGTTGTCCCAAAATCATGCCTCATTAATCACGGTCCTTCAAAAGGGCACAAACCTATTTCCTCTCCATGAAACTCATTTCCCCTTGTTTGGACTGCAGGATTGCAGCTCTTGTAATCTGGACCTGTCTGTTAGCCACAGCTACTTTTCTCCAAGGTCCTACCACTCCAGGGATGTTTTGCAAAAGAGGGTGCCATCATCCTCTCTTCCCCAAACCGGTCTCTATTCCAAGACCTGGAGACTGTTTCATCCACCATCACACACTCCCACTCTCCTGAAGTTAAAGTCTCATCACATTGCTTTCTTTTATAATGGGACTTGATTGTCTATCATGATGTGGCAAACTTCAGAAATACACAGAAAATTCTGTCTATTAAAGTGGGTAGTTTCCATTCTATTCTGATGAGTCACTGATCCCCAAGGACAGATAAGAAAGCTTTCTACTTAAAGAGAAAAAGTAAGTAAAAGTCGTCCTAACTATACAGATAACAAAAATTTAAGAGCAAGAATCTTGGACAATTAGAAAAATCTCTCTTAAATAACTCTTGGGGCAAAATGGGCTAAAGCACAGTTTACAAACAATAAAACACTCTTATTCAAGATGTAGATAATCTTGAATCAAAGCTATGGTCAGAGGCAAATAAATAGCCTTTAATTTTTAAATTATTGAACAAGAAAAAAAATAAACTCAAATCAATTAAGTATTCAACTTAAGAAGTTAGAACTCTAACTTGGTAACCTAAGGGAAGGTCAAAGTTAATTAAATAAAAAACAAAAAAACTATAGATCAATTCAAGGTCTATTTATTTGATAGAAAAAATAGCAACAACAGCAAGTACAGCAAAAGCCTCAAATAAATCTAATTAGTGAAAGAAAGGAAAAAAAAATAAAACATTAAAAGACAGAATATAAAAACAGATTAATGTAAAAGTCTTGGTAGAATCGATTATTTTGGAAAAATATTAATAATCAATATTAATGTAAATGAGCAACTCAAGATGTTGAAAGTTGAACATGCTGTTACAGAAGAACCTGGAAACTTTTCAAAGAATTATCTGCAAAAAAGGGAGGGGGAAGGATTCAGAGCTAGATGTTACCAATTCCATGCTATGTGACTTGCCTTAGCAAACAGAAATGTGTAAAAAGATTCCCAAAACATTTTGCAAAAGCTACATGGACCCGGCGCAGTGGTTCACACCTGTAATTCCAGCACTTTGGGAGGCCGAGGTAGGTAATCGCTTGAGCCTGGGAGTTTGAGACAAGCTGAGGCAACATAATAAGCTCTTGTCTCTACAAAAAATACAAAAAAATAAAGATTAAAAATCACTGGGTATAGTGGTATATGCCTGTAGTCCCAGCTATTCGGGTGGCTGAGCCAAAAAAATTCCTGAGTCCTGGAGGTCATGGCTGCAGTGAGCTGGGATCATGCCACTGCACTCCAGCCTGGGTCACAGTAAACAAACAAAGAAGCATGAACCTAATGTCAAAGTCTGACCAGGATAACAACCAATGTATACCCCCCAAAATGGAATTATCTTTAGAGGGCGGGCCCCTTTAGTAGACTTCCCCCTCTAGGTAAGTATTCTAAGAACCCATCAGCATCAGTGTACCAGCTAGCATTGTTGCGAAAGGCTGTATTGCAGAAGAAACATCCTGTGTTGCAGCAAACAGGTGACTGGCTCTTCCACCATGACAATGTAACTGCCCACACCACTCTGAGTGTTCAGCAGTTTTTGACCAAAAGCAGCATGACCCCTGTGATCCACCCTCCCTATTCACCCAATCTCAACCTGAGCAACTTTTTTTTGTTTGTTTCTGAAGATGAAAAAAGTTCTCAGAGGAAAATGTTTTGCCAATGTGGAAGAGGTCAAACAAAAAATGGCAGAAACATTAAAAGGCATCAAAATTGACAAGTTCAAAAACTGATGCAGATATACTGCATCAAATGAAGAGTACTTTGAAAGTGACTGAAGTTTAAACATGTAGGAATAAATACACAATTTTTTATAAATAAATTTCAGGGAATTTGGGGTCTCCTTTTGTATAGGAATAAAAGTGCAAAAATTCTAAATAAAATAGTGGCTAATCAAACTCAGTCATATATTTAAAATGGCTATTTTAGTTTTTGAAATCTTCTATAATATATTTCAAACATAAAAAAATTATTTCAACATATGTCAAAACAGCATTTGAAAATATTCAAAACCTAATGCTAGTTTTTTTTGTGTGTGTAAGACTTGGTAAAAAAAAAAAAAAAAAAAAAAAAAGAATATTTGCTAAATATAATAGAGAAAGCATCAAATCACCAGCCAAGATCACACTTCATAGTGAACACTGGAAGCATTTCCCTTGGAATAAGAAATAAAATGGAGTTATTCATCATCACTCTGATATAACATTAACTTGCAAGTTAAGTTCCATAAGGAAGAGAAGTCCACTGCAATAAGAAAAGGAAGGAAGATAAGAGTTATTGGAAAAAAGATAAATGTATTATTTTCAGATTATATCATCTTCTATCTGTAAAACTCAAGAGAATTAATTTAAGCTCTTATAATTAATAAGAGAATCTAGAAATGGATCAAGAGAAAAAGAAAGAAGACACAGGAATAATGGGGAAAGAGACAAAGAAGAGGGCATAGCAAAGGAGGGAAGAGCAAAAAGAAGCAGAAAATTGTGGGCTCTGCCTTGTCAAACACACCAAATTCTACAAGCGAGTCTCACTGCTGAAGGTCCAACTCAGCCATATCAGGTGATCTTCAAGGATCATTTATTGAGTGCATTTTGTGAGCCAAGAATTGTTTCATGTGCTTTTTGTGTCAATGCATTTTTGACTTGCTGAGCTGGGGGTCAGAATCTGTGAACGGAGAATATATCTCCATTCCCAGGTCCCATCATCTCTGCTCATTCACTTGTATTCCTGAAGATTTACTTGTGTAACTGGTGGATGAAAGAGAAATTTGGGTAGAAGGGAAAGAATGAGCAAATTGTTTCTTATCCTTAGATAAGGTTTCAGACCAGCAACTGAATTATATATTTCTTGAGACACTTGGTGGGCTCATGGGAGGGGTTATACCCAGAGGAGAAGAAACTAGGAGACTTTTGAAGCTCTGAGCACCGTCTGAATTATTTCAGGCTCAGGTAAAGTGGCAAGAGTTGGGGAGGAGGCTGTTGTCTTCTCCTTCATGGAACCCAGCATTGCCCTGGTACCCACCAAGAGATGGATATTCTTGGAACATCTACAGGGATAACCTTCAATATGAACATTGGCATTCTTGTGATCAGGAGGGGCTTTCACCCAGGTGACTTTTGGGGGGATGCAGACTTGGATAACTGAGAGCCAGAGAAGAAAAGTAGAATATAATATGTGGTTATCACTGGGGACAACCTGATTTGGAAAGTCATACAAACCTTGTCCTGTTAGACTTCTGGAAATAAGTGTGGGACACTTCAAGGGCACAGATTTCTAGTACTTCAGCACTGAAGGAAATGGACACACTGGTTTTAAAATTCATATGGCAATGCAAAAGATTAAGAAGAAAATCTGAAGACAATCTGAAAGAAAAAGAACAAGTCTGGAAGACTTAGAAACTCCCAAACACCAAGATCTATAAAGCTATATACGCCTAAGAGTGTATATAGAGAAGGAGAAGATATTTACAATACATATATCCAACAAAAACTTGCATCCAAATACATAAAGAATCATAAAAATCATTAAGACAGTGTGGTATTTCCACAACAACAGACAGAATACATTTAAGGAAAAAAAACTCATGTATGAACAGAAAATTAATTTGTGACAAAGAAGACAATGTAACACCTTTTGCAGATGTTTTTGATAAATAGTGCTTGGCCAGCTGGATAACCAATGGGGAAAAAAAAATGTATGTATACTAACTCCTACCTCACATTATCAAAAAAAATGAATTCCACATGAATCGCAGATCTAAATGTGAAAGGTAAAATAATAAAGCTTTGAGAAAATAATGTAGACCATCTTCATGACCTTATAGTAGGCAACAATTTCATAAACAAGATACAAAAGGCACACACCATGGAAGAAAAAATTGAAAAATTATACTATGTTAAAGAACTTCCGTTCATCAAAAGACATCATTAATAGAGTGAAAAAGCAACCATGGAGTAGAAGATATTTACAATACATATATCCAACAAGAACTTGTATCCAAATTACATAAAGGATTATAAAAATCAATATAAAAAGCACAGATGACCAAATTTTTAAAAAGTGAGCAAAAGATCTTAACCAACACTTCACAAAAGAGAATATCCAAATTCTCAATAAATATACAAGAAGATACTTGCTTCCCTTAGCAATCAAAGAAACATACTTTAAAAACACCGTGAAATATCACTATTCATCCATCAGAATGGCAAAAAATGAAAATATCACTATTCACCCATTAGAATGGCAAAAAATGAAAATGAAAGTATCAACTATATTAGATTGAGAGGCTGTGGAGCAACCTTAACTCTCTAAACCTGTGGTTGGATATACAAATTAGTTACCAATTCTGGAAAGCTATCTGGCGGTATCTACTGTACGTAAATATATGACCCACTAATTCCACTTCAAGGTGTATACTCAACAGAAATGCAAGGATATGTTCACTATGTACTAGAACTTTTGTTGTTATTATTTTTGTCCCAGGTTTATTGAAAATATAGGCTGGGCGAGGTACTCAAGCCTGTAATCCCAGCACTTTGGGAGGCAGAGGTGAGAGAATTGCCTGAGCTCAAGGGTTCGAGACCAGCAAGTTGGTGAGACCTCATCTCTACAATAAATCAAAAAATAAGACAAGTGTGGTAGCGCACACCTGTAGTTCCAGCTACTTGGAAGACTGAGGAGGAAGGATTGCCTGAGCCCAGCAGATCGAGGCTGCAACGGCCTTGAGCAGCATGTCACTGCACTCCAGCTTAGGGGCCAGAGTGAGACTTCAACTCAAAAAAAAAAAAAAAAGAAAAGAAAAGAAAATATTATAGCATCACAGAAAGATTCAAACAGCTCCACGAAGCATTTTGAAGTTCATCCTAACTATAGGTTGAGTGACCTGCAGGTTGGACAGATTGCCAAAGTCCAAAGGCTTCAGCATTTCCTTAGTGTCAGGATCTACTTCAGTGATCTCCTGATCCAAGGCTGAGACCTCTGGAAGGTAATTGCCCCTCCTTTTGCTCTCCTCCTCCTGCAACTTGATGAAGATGCCTCTCTCACCGGGCCCCTCTGGATTCGCTTCATCAGATAATACATGACATAGCTGGCTATCTTGTTGCAGAGTTTCTTGCTGGGAATGATGGCAATCTTCTCATATACATGATTGTGTGGAAGTCGTTGCCCAGGCGCATGTAGTGCTTCTCAATGATGACCCAGGCCACCTTCTACACAGTTTTGGTTCGAACATGGCCCATGCTGGTGGGTCCTTGGTAAAAGAGTGTACTAGAACTTTTTTTTTTTTTTTTTTGAGTTGGAGTCTCAATCTGTGGCCCAGACTGGAGTGCAGTGGCCGCTCCCGGCCCCCGCAGCCTCGCCCTGCTGGGCTCTGACGATCCTTCTGCCTCAGCCTTCCAAGTAGCTGAAACTACAGGTGCGCGCTACCATGCCCAGCTAGTTTTTGATTTATTGTAGAGACGAGGTTTCACCAAGTTACCTGGGCTGGTCTCGAACCTGCAGGCTCAGGCAATCCATTCACCTCAGCCTCCCAAAGCACTGGGATTACAGGCTGAGCCACCGAGCCCGGCTCAAGTGTACTAGAACTTTTATAACTACACTGTACTTGAGAGAAAAAGGAAAACGTTCTCTACATAACCACGAACCAAGACTGGATACATGAATGTTGGGATATTCAACTAATGGAATATTACATGGCGATGAAAAACGAATGACCTGTTCTATAACTACATACAATATGGTTGAATCTCATAAATATAATTTTGAGTGGAAGGAGCCAGGCAAAAATCACTCCTACTGTACACTTCCATGTATATACAGTTCAAATGAAAGTACAAATCATCTATGATGTTAAAAGTCAGGATAATGGGGACTACAGAGAAGCAGCCAGTGACTGCACAGGAACATGAGGGGGGCCCTGAAAAGCTGGTATCTTCTGTTTCTTGACCAGGGTGCTAGTTTCTGGATGTATTCAGTTTGTTAAAATTCACTGAGCTGGCTGGGCTCAGTGGTGGCTCAGCCTGTAATCCCAGCATTTTGGGAGGTCAAGGCAAGTGGGTTGCCTGAGCCCGTGGGTTCGAGACCAGCCTGGACAACTTGGTGAGACCTTGTCTCTACAAGAAATCAAAAATTAGCCGGGTGTGGTAGTGTGCACCTGTAGTTCTGGCTACTTGGAAGGCTGAGGCGGAAGGATAACTGGACCCCAGCAGGTCGATGCTGGGGTGGCCATGAGTATGCCACTGCACTCCAGCCTGGGCGACAGAATGAGAATCCAACTCAAAAAAAAATAAATTAACTGAGCTGCATATTTATGATATGTGTACTTCTGAGTAAATATATTATACTTTGGTAAATTTTTTTTAAGTAAAAATATACATGATCTTATTTTGTAGTCACAACCATATGGTAGAGTTGCTAATTATGTCCACTATACAGACAAATAAATTGAGGCTCAGAAAAATTAATTTGCTCAAGATCACACAGAGAGCATGTGGTAGAGCTGGACTGGAACTAAAGACTGTTGAAACCCAAGGTCATGCTGAAAGATGACTCTGGTCTTTCTTAAGGTTCTATTTGACCCTTCTCAATAACGTTCATAACTCTGTCTTTTCTTTACCTGTATGTTCTACCTGGAGTACCTCTCTACTTTACCAGGAAAACTTCTACAAGTTTTTAAGGACCAGCTTAGTTCTCCTCCTCTGTGAAGACTTCCCTGTCACCTCACCTTTTTTTCCCATCTCCTGCCATTTGTTATAGGGATCCTAAACTGAAATGCCTGCAGAGGCTCAGCAGATACTGCAAATGAAGGAAGCAGCTGGGTGTGTCATAGGGAGAAGTTAGGACTGTGACAAAATGCAGAGGGTAAAGCCCCTCTAGAGGGAAGAGTAGCTACTCAGTTTAAACCAATGGCTGCAACTCAGGAATGTAATGTCAAGATGGCAGAAGTATGGATTTGTATGTGAAATCTTTTAAATTTTGCCTTTTAAAAATTAAAAAACAAAACCAAAAAACACCATATCAGTCAAACACAGCAGGTCTGAGGCCCAGATTTAGTTTATGGATCCCAAATTTGCAACCTATGCTTAGAGCTTGGCAAGGGCAGGCAAAGTCCAGCTGATTAAAAACTGACCAACCTCTTCTCTCGAGGTCTGCCATCTTCCTGCTAAAGGTGTTCTTTAGATATGGCAGATGAGGGTCACATACTACAGTTCCAACCTTTCTTTTTTTTGAGTTAGGATCTTGCTCTGTTGCCCAAGCTGAAGTGCAGTGGCACAATCATAGCTCACTGCAGTCTTAGCCTCCTGAGCTCAAGCAATCTTTCCACCTCACCCTCTCAAATATCTGGGATCACAGTCACACACCGCCATGCCCAGCTAATTTCTTTCTTTCTTTTTTCTTTTCTTGTATTTTTTTTTTTTTTAGAAACAGCATCTCACTTTGTTGCCTAGGCTTATCTTGAACTACTGGGCTCAAGCAATGCACCCACCTCAGCCTCCCAAAGTGCTGGGATTACAGGATTGAGCCACCACACCTGGCCCCAAGCTTTCATTCTTACCTCTATTTATGCCCTCCAAAACCTGAGAGAAAAAAATGAAAGAAGCATTGTGGGTCCCTCGTAGCCACATCATCCCTTAATGCCCTATGATATACTCACCCAGAAACTGTTCCTCATTAGGGGGCTGGTTTCTCAAAGAAGCATGAGAGAAAAAAAATAAGACAGCATTTGAAATGGAATGAAACCTGCCACATTGGGGCAGTATAACTACATTCTGCCAGTAATCATCAACCACCAGGCTTCCACAGTCCCAACTCCAAATCCCTAAAAAGGAGTCCTACGTGATAAATAAAACAGGCAAAGAGGGAGAGGTTTATAGAGGGTGACACATCAATTTGGGACACTGTGTTCTCTGGCTTGGAACAGAAATTGAACTTGAAAATAGCTAGATCCATGAGGTGAAAAAGGATCAGGACGGAGATTTGAGAACAGAGGAAAACACATTATGAAGGATCTTACTAGTGATGTTCCCTTGGAGATTCCTTGTCTCCCCCTGTTGCACTTTGGAAACAATTCAAGTGGAATTTGCTTTTATTAGCAACAAAAAGCCAATTTCTTTTCTCTATTCCATGGAGGGAGAAACAGAATAAACAAACCTGAGCCTACAAAAAAGATCATTTCCAAAAGTATGCTGTTAGGCCAATGGTTGGGAAGTTGGAATGCATTTGTGCACAGAACCAAAGTGATGTCTAAGCATTTGGTTTTTAGGACTGGGGCAAAAGAAACTAGTTTGCCCATAATGAAGCAAATATGTTAATTTTACAATTGAGAAGAAAAGAAAAGAATATTGTCTGAAGAAACAGACGAGAGAGCAAACAAATGGAATAATTCAATTGTGCGTTCAATATTTGCTGTGGAAGATGCAGCTGGTATGAGTCTGAAATTCAGGAGATCAGGAGTGGCCTGTGGAAGCAGGGTTAAGTGGGTGAGAGGAACAAAAGCCCATTACAAGGGGTGATGAAGGAAGAGGAGATGAGACAGCAGGGCCAAGTGATTGTTCTTTGCAGGACCTCCATGGGGAAAGGAGAATGCTGTCATGACAGCCGGAGGAGGATTCAGGACCGGGTGTTAAAGCTATTGGCATTCTTTGACATGCTTTTAGGCATCTTTTAGGCAGCTAGAAAGAAATCGAGACAGGGGACGTGGCAGAAATACAGGTTAAAGGGGACACTCAATGGATCCATGTCCTTGTGGCAAAGGCTATTAGTTGTTCTCTGCCTCCCTTCCTTAGTAAGAAAACCCTGATTTTATCTTATTTTTTAATGTATGTGCTTTTTTGGTTATTATTTTAGAGTTATGGATACTTGTGAGGATTTGCTACATAAGTAAATTGCATGCAGGTGAGGTTTGGGTTTCTAGCCAGCCCTCTCTCCCCCTGATAGTGGACATGGTACCCAGTGGGTGGTTGTGTGCCCCTTGTCCCCACACCTTTTTCCTTCCCTCCTTTAGTAGTGTCCAGCGTTTGCTGGTCCCGCCTTTGTGCTCACATGCGCAATGTTTAAGGCACACTTATGAGTGAGAACATGCGGTATTAAGTTTTTTGTTTCTGTGATAGTTCACTTAGAGTGATGGGCTCCAGCTGTATCCATGTTGCTGCAAAGGACATGATTTTGTTCTTCTTTTAAATGGTTGCATAGTGTTCCACCTTGTATATGTACCACATTTTCTTTATCCAGTCCACTTTCGGTGGGCATCTGGGGAACCCTGATTTTAATGTGCCTAGTTAGAAGACTATTTCCCCAGCCTCCCTTGCAGCTAAGTGTAGCCTTGTGACTAAGTTCTGACTAATAAGAGATACATAGAAATTTTAGGTAGGGCATTTAGTGAAATTATTGACTTCAGCTGGAAGAACACCCTTTTGTTTCCTACTATCAAGACATATAAATGTGGCCAGGCTCAGTGGCTCAGCCTGTAATCCTGCGCCTTGGGAGGCTGAGATGAGTAGATTGCCTGAGCCCGCGGGTTCAAGACCCACCTGGGCAACTTGGTGAGACCTCATCTCTACAATAAATAAAAAATTAGCTGGGAATGGTAGTGCGTGCCTGTAGTTCCAGGTACTTGGCAGGCTGAGGCGGAAGGATCGCCAGAGTCCAGCAGATCAAGGCTGTGGTGGCCGGAAGCGGCCACTGCACTCCAGTCTGGGCGACACAGTGAGACTCCAACTCAAAAAACAAAAAAAAAAGACATATAAATGTTAAAAACATAATTTCCACATGTATCTGGGCACATACCAAAGTACAGTTAATTTATTAATGAGGGGAGCTAGTAGAATGACACAGCTGGTCCAGTAGAAACAAACAACTCTAAATCACAATGGCAAGTTAGGTCAGGCTTGGTGGCTCAGCCTGCAATCCCAGCACTTTGGGAGGCCGAGGCGAATGGATTGCCTGAGCCCAAGGGTTTTAGACTGGCCCAGGCAACTTGGCAAGACCTCATCTCTACAATAAATCAAAAATTAGTCGGGCATGGTAGCACATGCCTGTGGTTCCAGCTACTTGGAAGGCTGAGGCAGAAGGATCTTCGGAGCCCAACAGATCGAGACTGGGGTGGCCATGAGCGTACCACTGCACTCCAGTCTGGGAGACAGAGTAAGACTCCAACTCAAAAAAAAAAAAGGCAAGTTAGATACAAAAGTGGCAAATGTTCTGCAAGATAAAAGATAATAAAACCATTTCTCTTGGTTTTCATTTGTATCTTAACAATTCTTCTAAGAAAACCACCTAACTCTAGACTCTGAACTCTAACAACAGTAACTAAAGAGTAGTTCCTGTCCCAAGAGTGAGTTGACTCTTAAGGAAACTGGACAATGCCTTAGTATGCTGAAGACATTGGCAGGACACACAGTCATCTTTTTTGCTTAGTTTTCAAGTTTTTTCCTTCCCTCCTTTAGTAGTGCCCATCATTTGTTGACTGATTCTTTAGTTTTGGATAATTTTTCTGAACACCATCTTCCTTCTTCCTACTGATGGGGATGTGGATGCAGTGGCTGGAACTGTAGCAGCCATAAGATGGAAGTCACAAACTAGGATAGCAGGACAGAAAAGGAGAAGTCTGTGTCTCTGATAACTGTGAAACCACCAACACAGCCCTGCATCAGCTACTTTTGAGACAGAGAGAGAGCGAAATAACGTGCTCTCTTAGTTAAGCACTGCCACTTTGGATTTCTCTTATGTGCGGCCAGACCTAATCTTCTAATGGAGCAGGAAGGGGAGAAAGAGAGAGAGAGAGACAGACAGACAGAGAGAGAGAGAGAGAGAGAGAGAGAGAGAGAAACTGTTTAAATTCTGGAAATTCAGTGGGCCCTTACCCTCATTGAGGTTGCCTATAGGCAGGAAAGTCACTTAGTGAAACCTACCAAAGAAAGTATAGATGATTTAGGAGTCGCCGGACAACTGACAAATAAGAGAAATGCATTGTTCATACTGGTGGGTAATGATAGTTTTACTACAACCTTGGATAGGAAATTGAAGAACTAACTAAAGACCACAGAGATACTGAGTACGTGGCTTATGCCTGTAGTTGCAGAGCTTTGGGAGGCCGAGGCAGGAGGATTAATTGAGCCTAGGAATTTGAAACCAACCTAGGTAACACAGTGAGACCTCATCACTACAAAAATAAAAAATGAGCCAGGTATGGTGGCATGTGCCTGTAGTCCCAGCTACTTGGGAGGCTGAGGCAGAAGGATTGCCAGAGCAAAGGAGGTTGAGGCTGCATTAAGCCATGACTGTACCACTGCACTCTAGTATGAGCTACAGAGAGAGACCTCCAACTCAAAAAAAAATAAAGACTACAGAGAAACTAAAGTTATCCACAAAAACTTGGATGGTAGCACCATCCAATAAAGTTACTCATAAATTTACTCAAGTGCTATGAAATGCTCACTTGATTTACTTTCTCAGCATAATCCCTCTTTGGAATTACATGCTATATATTACTGTATACCTACTGTATAGGTATAGGGTATATATCCTATATCAGGCCTGATATAGGATATATACCCTATACCTATAAATTACTGTCTACTTGATACACTCATGCTTACATATTACAGGATTATATTTCTAAAGCCATGTTTGACCTATTGTTATGGGTGATTTAAGAAATCTAAGTAATTTTGACTATATGTGACTTTTGCCAATGGGCTGATTTAAGAATTTAATCTCCAGGGCCAGGTGCAGTGACTTGTGCCTGTAATCCCAGCACTTCAGGGAGCTGAGTTCAGGAGTTCGAGGCCAGCCTAGGCAACATAGAGAAACTTCATCTCTACAAAAAAAAAAACAAAAAAAACATTAGCTGGGTGTGGTGCTCAGGAGGCTAAAACAGAAGGATCACCTGAGCCCAGGTGGTCAAGGCTGCACATAAGCTGTGATGATTGTGCCACTGCACTCCAGCCTGGGCAACAGAGTGAGATCTCAACTCAAAATATATATATAATCTCTACCCTAAGATGTGATTCCAGGCCAAGAGCAGTGGCTCAAGCCTATAATCCCAGCACTTTGGGAGGCCAAGGCAAGAGGATTGCCTGAGCCCGCAGGTTCAAGACCAGTCCGGGCAACTTGGTGAGACCTCATCTTTACAATAAATAAAAAATTAGCTGGGTGTGGTAGTGTACACCTGTTGTTCCAGCTACTTTCAAGGCTGAGGTGGAAGGATTACCTGAGCCCAGCAGGTCAAGGCTGTGGTGGTCATGAGTGTGCCACTGCATTCCAGCCTGGGTGACAGAGTGAGACACCAACTCAAAAAAAAAAAAAAATTGCCATTCTGACTGGAGTTAGGTGGTATCTCAGTGTGGTTTTGATTTGCATCTCCCTGATGATTAGTGAGGTTGAGCATTTCTTCATGTGTCTGTTGGCTGCTTGGATGTCTTCCTTTGTGAAGTGTCTGTTCATATCTTTTGCCCATTTTATAATGGGGTTGTTTTTTTTTTCTTTTCAGCACTTTTGAGTTCCTTGTAGATCCAGGATGTTAAGCCTTTGTCAGACCTGGTGTTGGCAAATACTTTTTCCCAGTCTGTAGGCTGTCTCCCTGCTCTCTTGATGGTTAACTCTGGAGAGTT